>CM077667.1:91667641-92867641 GCA_039707655.1 Elymus sibiricus
AAGTGATTGATAGCAGGGCTAAAAAATCATAGGGCTTCTTCTATTTTTAGTGTGAACTCACTTCTATTCTATATCAAGATAGGGGCTTCAGTACTTGGCTGACCGCCCGGTGGAAGACCTGGTTCTACCACACAAGGGCAGCTTTCGTAGTCCAGGATTATTTTCCTCATATGTAATTTCACCTCAATGTGGAAATGTCTGATCTTATTCCAAAATATAAGGTCTTCATGAAGGTCTATCTTGTTTCAGGAATATAGGTACCGAAGTTCAATAGCGGTAGGTACCAAGGAGAAGACGAGTCAAGGCCGATTGACAAGACTAGCTAGGCTGACCTTCCAGCCATACTCCATCCAATATCGAACGGAAGTGCTAAAGGTTTCATGTGATGCTGACCTCAATGAACCAGACCTCGAGAATTCGTTCATCCCTTCGCTCCGAGGATTGGTCGAGTACTTGGCCACATGCATGAGTAGGCCTGTTGCCGGGATGTCCCATTAAAAAGGCAGGTCCCATATTTGAAATACAAAAATAAGATCAGATAGCGCTCAAGAGGTTTTTCTCCATACGAGAAATCCTTCACTCGCAGGGAATTCAAATAGATGTGTTGAAGATCATCAAAGAAAGGAAAAAGATTGAATTCGATCCATCTCCTCCCTTTTCTTTAAACCAAGAGCTACTCCTCCCTTTTCTTTTTTTATGTAATTTCAATATGATTTCGTTTGTGTTCATGTTTTCAATTTAGAACCCCACGGAAGTGAATAGAAAAAAGAAAAATACCCCTGTGATACGCCTTCCTTTACCTATTTCTAGATTGATTGATGTTCAATGGAGGGAAACTTGCCATTCCTTCTTTCCTTTGAAATTGTACATTTTTTTGATTCTGAACTAATTGTATCCTTTTTGTTCCCATCGAGCTTTCTTGCCTAGTGACTAAGGATTTTCACACTTGTTGTGTCTATAAAAGATTTTCTCATAAAACACTAACAGAAGTGTTAGAGGGATTCACTTTCGATAAGAATCCAAAAGCAAGTTCCCTATACTACCTTCTTTCCCTCCTCTGTTTCTGTCTTTAAGAGGCAGTGCATCCGGCAGGAATCGAACCTACTTTTTGACCCATTTTGCCTTTCTAGGTTGGTGGGCGCTTTCACCATTCAGCCATGGATGCTTTAGCGAGTGAACTAGGTTTTTATTTGAGAGAGAACTAGGTTTTTAGTGGTATTCCTTCTCGAGCTTCTATTTCTTCCGTTAAGGGAGATTCAGGAAAAGATGGAATAGGAAGACGTGTTTCCAGAACGAACAAGATACGGGTAGAGAAGGGGAAGTTAGCAAAGTTAGACAAGATTGGAATGGGCATAGGAACATGTATTGATGTACCAGATCGGCTAATGCTCCCAGGTTGATGCGATGTATTCCACCAGTTGACTGGAGACTTTATTATTGGTATATCGATCGGTCCAGCACGGATTGAAATAGGAACCGGTTCGACAGGAAGCTTTTGAAAAAGCAGTGCACCCAGGTAAATAAGGAACAAGATGAATACAGAAGTTAAACGAGCATCCCACACCCGAAAGGTACCCCACATAGGCCTTCCCCGAAACCCCCCAGTCACTAACGTAAACAAAGTAGAAAAAGCACCAATTTCTGTACCGGTTTCGGAAGAGCGAAGAAAAAGGGGATGTTTTGTTAATGGGAACAAGGAACTGTTTATAGCTGTCGCGATATAAATAACTATACTCATCCGAGCCGCAGGAACATGTACATACGAAATACGAGAATTTCCACCTCGTTGAAGATCTGGTGGTGCTACCCGAAGACTTAAATGAATAGCCATCGCTGTTAAGAACAACCGAGATCCAATGAGAATTTGCGCGTAGCTTTTTGTCTTTGACATAAAAAAATAAGGTTGTAATAACGAAACTGACATTTTATTTTCCTTGCCTTGCAAGTGGAACAAGAAAGACTATATAGTTATTTTGATTCTATAAACAATCAAAGGATTTCACATGCTTTCCATGGAATGACGGAATTCCCCTTGCTTAGTTTTCGCTCCGCTCGTGCGTGGCACTCCTTGCTTGCGGAGCGGCATATCGGAAAAAGAAGGATTGACTTTCTATACGGGCCCGTCCCCTCTTACCCCTAACTAACAATTATGCTGCTCTCGCCTTTTTGTAATCTTATCTTTCAAAAATGCACTACTAATTTTTACGGCCTCCTTAGTCACCCTATCCACTCTCGTCCTGTTTTCGGGTTCCCTTTCAGGGGATGAGGATATTTCGATGATTTCTCCCTCCGTAGGTGGAAAACGCGTGGGTGAGTAGAGTCTGTGCTTTGCTTTTGGGGGCACCGGCAAGAAGCTTCTCGGCCACCCTACTCTGAGTTGATTAGCTACTAGTAACTAGGATCGTTCAAACAGTCAGTCAGCAATGCGTACTTCTTTCCTAGTTGAGTGGATCTGCGTAGCAGAGCCCAATCTTCTACCACAAGCTCTGACCTGACTTGTTGTACTTGATTCACCCACGTAAATAGACAACTTGGCTAATAAAAGTCATCCCATAAAAGAGAAGTGAGTCCGCATGTCGGCAAATGATTTGGAATTGAAACTGGCTACAGAGGAAACCGAAGCCCTAACTCCCCATTCTTTCTATCTTACATCGCCATCGAGCCCTGGCTGTAGAGTCACTGGTTTCTAATCGCAATGGATTTATGTTTTCTTTGGCTTTTCCATTTGCTTCGTTCAACCCTGATCTGGATAGATAGCTCGGCTTCTATTAGCTGAGAATGGTTTTGTCAAGGAAAGGTTTCTCTATACAACAACAATGAACTCACTTCTGATCAAATTGGATTGGATGAATCGGTAATCTTTCTCTGTCTTGTGAGAGAGAGTCACTTGCTGTATTGAGAGCGGGCGGGTGACATGCATTAAGCGAAATCAGTTGTTATGTTTTTGATCTTATTTGTGCGAGAAGACCCTTGACTGAGGAGACGTGTTTGGCTTGGATGATGCCGCTATGCTCCTATTCACTTTCAGAGACCGCTCTGAGTTTGCCGGTTTTGCGGAACCCTTTCACTAAGAACATTTTAGCCATTAACGAAATGCCACTATTCCACAATGCTTCTTTGATTTATGTGTAGAAGCGGTAGTAGTGAAGAAAATGGAGGGAGTAGAAAGAAAGCGATGTGACACGAGAATAGATCACGTCCGACAGCCAACCATGCCATTAGATAGATCCGCTCTGAGTCTTCTGCAGGATGAGATCCGCTTGGTCTTGTGATAGGGGCTTGAGGAGGAAGAAGAGGGGATTTCTGGAAAAAAAGAATGAATCTCCTTATTTATAGGGAACAGGACGTGTGACTTCCTCAAACGAAACGAATGTGGCTTTCGTGATAAGGCAAATCCTTCATTCGGTACAATCAACATATTGAATCTACGCTCGCTCGGCTCGGTGCTGAATGAACTCCTTCATTGATTCCGGGCTGCTCATAGGGGGACTGTGAAAGCAAGCGTAGGAGATCAAAATGTGAGTCGAGTCCGATGGGTAAAAAGGGGAAGCAGGAAAGGGTTCTGATGTGAATTCTTCTGGTTTGTATATCTATCTCAGCCCTTGCTTGAAAACCTCAAAATTGACTTGCATCTTCCCTTATCACACTATACTTTCTCTTCCTTATTCCATTTCACTGAGCTAAGCAACACTTTTTCACGTATTCACCCGAGATATTATAGAAATTGGTCATATTGATCTGTCGTCTTGTTCTCGATAGGAACTTGCTGCTGTCTTGGTTGGTTTGAGAGCAGGCACTGTCTATATATCCAAAACCGGAGGAGAGTTTGGGTTTGGATCACAGACGATCGGAGATTTTGGATTGAGATGGATGGTTGTGCTTGAAGTTACGAGTCGGGTAATGCTAAGTTGAATCGGCTGATCCGTTTCATCCTCTTTCGGCAAAGGAAGTTGGACTTTAGTTAGCTAAAAAAAAAGTACCAGCAACCTGTCTGTGCCCTTTGAGTCTATAGCCGCCAAATCTAAAGATTCCTTAAGTTGTCGTATGGCTTCTTTTTCTTCTTTTGTCAATGATCGGTGACAATGAATGCTATGAATGTTCGCTTCCACTAATGTCGTATAAGAATTGTGAGGTGCCCATAGCTTCCCGGAAAGAAGAGTCATTGTCGTTTCCTGACCGATATGAATGCACATATTTACCCTCGCCTCGGGAAATACCACCAGTAGAGTCTGCAGAAGGTGTCGTTCAGGAGAGATGCTGGGCTCTAGATATGCGAGTGAGATACCCGCCCTCGGTCATGACCTGGGTTGAAGAAGGAATATATGTTCTTGGAAGCAAAGAAAGAACTCCGGTATTCCGACCTTATCTTTTTGCTCAAAGAACGAATCAAACCCCTTGTCGAAGCCCTTTATGATATATAACCCTGGATCGAGTCAGATTTGGGGCGGCTGAACCCACTTAAGCTGAAGCCTTAGTAGATGTCGACGGAAAGGTGAGAAGAGCTGATCGAACCTACCAAGCAACGGTTAGTTGTGCGGTGTACATACAGGCTGGTTTCGCCATTAGCGATGAATTGGATTTATTAGTAAGGGAATGAATGAAGCGGACCGGAAAGAAGATGGATTTTGGAATAGAAAGAATTCCTCTTCTAGGTTTCTGCTTCAAGTAGTAAGCAAAGGATCCTACCTGCTTGTCTAATGGTTGAAGACCTTGGCGGCCTCTAGTTCTTCTATCTAGTTTTTTAGCCTAGCGCGAACGAATAAGCTTAAACAAATGGTTTCTTTGGCAACGGTTTTTTCTAGTTGATTTGTCCTTATATATATTAGCCGTAGTGTAGTTTAATAAACTGCTCATAGCTCTTATCATTCCTTTATCCATGCATAGACTGGGAATATATTAGCTCTTAGCTCTGGCACTTTCTTCTTCTTTATTTGCCGTTGCATTCAATAGCCTATTTGAAGTTAACAAAAGCTTTATTAGCTAGCTCTATGAAATACGTATATCTTCTTGGCTATCTAGGCTATCTCTACAGGCTTTTTCAACCTATAAGCAGACCTTTGTATACACCCTTGTAACTGAACTAGCTATTCACAAAGAAAGGTCTATACCGTACATATACCAACTACGCACCCCTTGTATACTTATTTTTCCTTCTCCCGTGCTTCAAGTTCTGCCCCGGCTCACTCCTCTTTCCAGCAATCTATGTGGGAAGCACTCGTTCAAAGTAAGTTGAGATTCAAAGCGTTCCCGTAAGCTAGTAAGTCAATCAAAGCTATAACTCTATTTGTTAGTTTCAGGAAACTGGTACATATTTCTAATAATAATAATAATATATATATATATATATATTATTATTTGGTATTTACCAATTTTAGACTAAGCATAAATTCATTTGGAAAGAAAAGGGAAATCCCCTGAAATAAAGGATTTTTACTACGTTACCCTCAAAAAGAAGAGGAAGACAAACTAGCCAAGAGACAGAAAAAGGTAGAGACCAACCACCGAAACAAGGGAGTAAGGGCTAGGGGGATATGGGCCAAGAAAGGTCCAATGTATCGGTCAGCTATACCTAATCCTTCACTCAAAAACGCATCACACCCTTTGTAGGTTCAAGCCGAAGTCAAGCATGATCACCTACTGCAAACTCCAAATATCGTGGTCGGCGTACCTGGTCCTGAACTGCTTTTAATCTAGAATAAGTGGAATCTTCTCGGCACTCTCCTTCATCTTCTGTGGCCCCGTCGGTCGGTACGTGCCAACCCCAACAAATCGGGGTACGACAAAGGTTCCCGTAGAGTGCTTCGAAAGGTGCCATTTCGATGCTAGAGTGATAGCAGTTGTTGTAAGCAAACTCGGCTAATGTATCTCTATGCCTATTTAGTAGGCCTGCTCATTGATGCTCTTCGGGCCGATTGTATGGGATGTGTTTTGGTGTATAGTGGGAGATGCAAGGATATCGATTGAAGTTTGATTTATTGGCCATGGAGTTGGGAGCATATGATGTAGTCCTAGGAGTAGACTGGATGAGGAAATTCCCTATTATTTCAATAAGTCTTTCCGTTGGTTGTAACTAATCACGTACCCGCTGCTGCGGAATTCCTTTTACCTAACCAGGATTGCAGTAAAGATAAACAACGTTGGGCCTGCCTGCTTGTTCAGCACCACCCATTCCCATGGGAATATATGGGTTTTTCGGTCCAGTGGGAGGATCATTTTCCTTGGAAGGTAATTTTCCCAACCAATAAGTATTGGGCTCCCAAGTAAACAAAGCGAAGGATCAAGTAACCAACATGTTGCGGAGCAGCCAAGTAAACCCAGAAATGACTCAAGTAATCCAAGGGCAGAGCAACGTAATCCAACGGAGGGGCTACGTGATCCAACAGAAGAGCTACGTAAACAAGGAACACATGAACCTGCTAAGGATCCACTCCACCTGCCAAGTGGACCAATCACAAGAGCTCGGGCCGAGAAATTCAATGAAGTAATCCATATGCTGATTCAGCAAGCCAAGCATTGGAGTTGGTATTCCAAGTTTCTTGAATAACCTAGCTGTCTGAAACTCGCCAATGGGATTCTGTGTAATCCTCCAGTCTACATGGTGTAGGTAAAGGGCAAAAAAAAGTCGCTAATTAGTGGCACTGAAGTATGCACCCGGCGTGTAAACTTCTTCTTTTTATTTACCAATGTCGCTATCCGACTGATCATCCTTTGAGACCACGGAGAACATCAGAGAGAAAGATACGTCACCTAAAAAAAATTTACACCCTTACTTATATGAGTCGGCTAGAAACTCAAGGCCTGGCCTTTTGTGGGAGAATGCTGAGTCCTTCCCAAAATCGCCTGGATCAACGAAAGATCTAGATAACGCTAGGTTGTGATACTGATGTCTGATTTTACTCATATACATCCGATAGTGAAGGCCGTGAAGTTTGAACAGCCTCACTTAACCCTGGTTCGGTAACCTTTCTAGCGCCCAGGTATCCATGACCTGTAGATAGAGGCCCACCTTCCATTGGATACTCCGAATAAAAGAAGAAGTAGTTACCTAATCATGGGTCTATACGTAAGATCTCCTTGCGTAGAGGTTAAGGCCAGACGGATTACTGAAATGTAGTTTTACTAACGTTTCCTCATCGACTGCAAGAGTTTGTGGTGTGTGTTCTCAGACCAAAGAAACCAAACAAGCATACCTTTCCTTTAATGGAGTATCTTGGGTATGGTACTCCCTCTTTATCAGCTCGATGTTCAATCAGCATTCCTTCACGGGGATCTTGACCGGATGTAAGTCAAGATTGCTATTATCTTATTAAAGAACATAAACTTCAAAGCTTCTAGTCTGTCCCAACTCTTTCGAGCCGCTCTGCCAGTCAACGTTCAAAGGCATCACCATACCATAGCACTTTTGAGCTTGAGAAATGCTTTTCTGGCTTCTTCTCCGCACCTTTCTTTAACAACTCAGTTAAAGGCCTGCTGATAGCTCCATACCCCGGTACAAACCTCCTGTAATAACCCCTGCAACCCTCGGAGTTCTCTGACATTGGCTGGTTCTGGCCAAGCTGTCATGCCCTCTACCTTGTTTGTATCAGTAGATACCCCAATTTCATAAATAATGTATTTCCTTTATGAAATTTGGCTCACCCACAAAAAGTTTGTTCTGCCGGAACACTTCCTCTAGCAACTTGAGATGCTCCACCATGGTAGAACTATACACTAGAATGTCATCGAAAAAGACCAATACCCCTTTCCAACATATCTCTTTAAAAACACTATTCATGAGTTGTTGAAAGGTTGCCGGGGCATCACCTTGAATTCAAAAAGCCGGTCCTTCAGGCTGTTTTGTAGATATCCTCTTCCTTTCATTCTTATTTGGTGATAACCAGCCCTCAAATCTATCTTAGTTCACACCTCATCCAAAAGTGCCGGTCTTCTATGATAGGAATGGGGTATTTGGAAAACATAGTTGCTGCATTTAGTTTTTGATAGTCGAAACACATTCTCCAGGTTCCATCTTTCTTCAACACCAGAGCTACTTTGGGGCTTGTACTGGGCCTGATTACAGCATTTTGCAACAGCTCCTCTACTATCCTTTCAATCTCTGTTTTCTGGGTGATAGCATTTCATCGGAATACAAATGGTGGCCCACGTTTAGAAAACATTTTTAGGGTATTCCATTTCAAGAGAATAGATCAAACTTTTTATATATTCTATTTCATCTATATAAACTAAACGACCCACTCAAATTTCTTAATTCATCCAGGAAGTCCTTCCAGGTTTTGGAGGTTACACGGTTTAAGGCCCGGATCGCATAGTTGACTTGATCGCGCCTTTTCCCATATAAAATAAGATCTGCTGCCCGGGAGATGTCTGCATCATCATCCAGGCTAATTCCCCGGCAATTTAGAAGCTCACTGGATTTAGATTCCAATATATTGTCACTTTCTTTCGCGGTCTCTATTCTATTGGTGGACGGTCGTAACTCTAATATAGGGCTTTGAAGCATAAAAATCAGCTGCAATCTAGTTTTTTCACAAAGGCTGGTTGAGGCTCAGACTCAACCATCTGTGCTTTGCAGATGATCTTTTTTTTTCAGCGGTGGTGATCTGAATTCTATCCAAGAGCTTACTAGTATCATGACTCATTTTAACAGAGTGTCTGGGCTTTCAGTTAATGCCAAAAAAGTAAGATCTTCTTCAGTGGTATTTCCTTTTCTTTGAAACAAACTATTTTTGAGTGTGTCTTTAATGAAGGGATTTTACCAGTGAAATACTTATACCCTCCATTCATTTCCTTTTCTTTCCAGGCTAGCTCCCTCTGTAGCCGGTGGTTGATGTAGATGAGTATGGGAAGACAATGGTAGTTTCATTCTAGGTCCCACTAATTGTTGAATAGTTGGTTTGAGTTTTTTTTTGGATCCATGCAAGCCATTTCCAGTTGAAGTCATAAGGTACCATCCTGTTCCAGCCAGGAAGACAACTCTATCTCACAAGTTAGCTGGATCTTTTATTTAAGCCAAAGGCTAGAAAACCTATTTCAAATGAGTTTGGGCTCCGTTAAGTTATCCTCATTTCCTGAGATAAGCGTAGTTCAACAAAACTAAAAGCTAGATATATCGTTGTAAAGTAGAGCTAGACTGCATGATTGGATTGTATAGAAGGATAAGAAGGATTTTTAAATTCCTTCTTTTTTTCTTAAAACGAAAGAAGAAAGAGAGTGGGATGGGATGAAAGTAAACGCAAAGAGCTGATTCGATCAAAGAACCTCGCAGCTTTAGTGCAACAAGCCGATCGAAAGCACTCATCTTTATCGACTAAATGCTTTTTTGTCTCTTCCTCACTAAACGCCCGCTTCCTGGCTCCTCCCTCTTTGCCTAGCGGTTAAGTAGATAGTAGGTCCCCCCTGGCCCCGCAACCAAGAGTCACTCGTCGAAAGCTGACCAGGAAGACAATAACTGCTATTTCAAGAAAGCATGGTTGGAGTTCTTCTATTGACGAAGGGAAGAGGATGGTCTTACTTTTCAGAGATACCTGACTTATTAGTGGACTGGTCATGTCATAGCGGAATGTCAGAGGTGGGAAACAAGGAAACAGAGGAAATGCTTACTAGGACATAGCCTTCGGTACGAGTTGAAGGGAAGAGGTTTGATTGCTAATAAAATGAGTGGAAGAGCTGCTCGGTCAAAGACATTCTCTCAAGTAGCAAAGGCAAGACGGAAAAGTAGGAATGAAGGTTGCTAGGTATCGCTCCGTGGTAACATCTATCGATTCTGCTATCGGGAAAGTCTGGCAAGGGGAATATCTGGCTGAGGAATTAGAGGAACTTTGGTAGCACTCGGGGACGGAATCAATCAAAGAACTTAAGAAATTGCCCATACCGACAGCAGCTCCCGCTTTAGAAAAAACCCTATCTCATCAGGCAGGTATACCTGACCCTTTTTTAGCTAGTTTTGGGAAAGCGGTAAGTTAAGTAAGTCAAGCCCTTCTAAGCGAAGAATAGCGGAGAGAAATGGTAACGTAATAAGGGAAAGGGAGCTAGCTGCTTCCATATCGCCCCCAAAAAAGAACCAAAAAGTTCCAGAGGCATCTTCCATTCATTTCGATTTAGGTCTTTCTGCACCATATTTAGATCTTCCCTTTCTACGATCCGGAATTCCCAGCAAATCCTTGACTCCTCGAATACGATGGGATTTCACACCTGGCGAATCTTTCACTCTACCTCCTCTGACTAAGACTATAGAATGTTCCTGCGAATTATGACCTTCGCCTAGAATGTGAGCAAATATATCATGTCGATTGCTCAACCGTACTTTTGCTATCTTACGTAGAGCTGAATTAGGTTTTTTCGGTGTTCTCGTCGAAACACGCAGGCATACTCCTTGCTTCTGGGGACATTGATCCGAAGCTCGAGTACGGTCCGTGCGCCGTTTTTCTTCTCTACCATGACGAATCAATTGATTTTTTGTAGGCATCCCTCTTTCCTATGTCCTTCCCCCCTTTGCCCTTTCAAAAGTGGTTACTCCCGATCCGAAGCACCCCTTTTCCATTCATAGAGAGATCCAATCGTCAAAATCAATAAAAAGGCCATCATGGACCAAGATCCAAACAGATCAATCTTGTTAGGAGGTACTGCCCAAGGAAAAGAAAAGGTGACTTCCGGATCAGGGATAATAAATAAAATAGGAACCGGATAAAATCGTATATCGAAACGACTTCTGGCATCACCGGAGGGATCGGAACCACATTCGTAGGCCGACAATTTTTCTGGATAGGTCGAACTATTGGAAGCAAATGGAAAAAGAACACCGAGTGGAATCAAAGAAACTAGCGGACTGATCACTAAATAGATACAAATAGGTGCAAATTCCGACATCACCAAAGCCCACTTCGTTCTCTCGCTCTCCTCGCGGCGCTCCTTGCTCGCGGAGCGGCATACCGAAAAAAAGACGCTCAGATGTGGATTCGAACCATTGAAGGATTTCAAGGGCAATGCCCCTTGCTCTTCCCACTGAAACAAGAAAAAAAGGATTTGCAGTCCAGCAAGAAAACGGATGCGCTAACGCGCAATGGCTTTCGCGCTAGTTGCTCAATCCGTTGCTTGTTTTGCTCTAACCAGCTGAGCTACCAGAACCACTTGCCTAAAGTCTCTTTTCTTCATCTATGAGCATCCTACCTGCAGTGGAGGAGCTTGCTCAAGAACCGAGAGCCGGCCAGGGACTGGACGGCCCTCGTTCGGGAATGTCTTCTTCGCTATAGACGCCACCAAGAACAAGAAAGGGGCGCTCCGCTCCTAGTCACTAAGCAGCTATTCTGTCCGACGGCGGACTCCATCAATCTGAGGTTCTTTCCCTCACGTAATTTCGCCCGCCCGTTCTACTTCCGTGCCGGAGGAAATGGGATTCGAACCCATGATACAATCTTCTTGTATGTCGATTTAGCAAACCAATGCCTTAAGCCACTCAGCCATACCTCCAAGTTGTTGATCGGAATTGGATGTGCCGGGTTGGTTGCCCGAAGATCCACTGCGTAAGCCGTAGCGTGCGTACTCTTCTTTACTGAGCGAGAAAGACTCTATCCAGATCTATGGATCTCCCCAGCGTCCAAGCGAGACCCCATCCAAACCAAATCCGCCACTCGTTGGGCGAGGCCTTGCTTTCTATGAACACCTCACCACTGAATGAGAAACTTAGCCTCCGACCCGACCAAGAGAGAAGACAGGGTCAAGCCGACGCCGCCCTTCCTCACCTGCCTGAATGGAATGAATATCTCCTTCGTCTAGTCGAGAAGGGAAAAAGCCCGACGGGGAACAGGACCGTGACTCTTCTAAACCATTACATGACGGAGAAGTCCATTCTCGTCATGATCAATCCACGTCCTACCATAGTGCCCGGAGAACCTGCTTCTAGAAGATTCTATAGTGATCCACTAGAATCGGCCTCGGGTGACGCCTCCCTAGTCGTCGAAAGATTTCATCCCTCGCTCGGTCGTTAAGGTGGGGTGAAAACTGCAATTAATGCTCTATCTCCGTCATAGAATATGGGATACTCACTTTCAATGGCCTCGCATCCCAAGAGCCTCAGACTGGCCTGCCCTTCCAATCGGGGTTATAATGGGTCCGGTATCAGCAATACCAGCCAATCGTGTTGGTACGGTGGGTTCCCTATACCCACTATTCGGAAAAAAAGCTTGCCATAGCAGCTCAAACCTCCGATCGGGAAATGGGAGTTCTAACCGGTCCTAACCCCAATTCCAAACAAATTGATTGGACCGAGGTTCGTGCAGGGAGAGAATAGAAACTAATAACGATGGAGCAAGAAAACGGATGCGCTAACGCGCAACGGCTTTCGCGCTAGTTGCTCAATCCGTTGCTTGTTTGGTTCGAGGTTGAGCTCACCCGCCGCCCTACGTCAGTAGTCTTCCTAACTTCTATTCCCTTTTTTTTTGCTCTAAGGTAAGGTCCTTCAAGAACAGCATTGCGGTCGCAACGGGGCTCTGGGTGAATATTGTCCGCCCGTATGAGCCGGGCTGTGAATATTTATAGGTCGGGGTCTTTACTGAAAAACCACAATACTACACTACAACAATTTGAAGAAATCCGCAAGTGACTCTAATTTGAATTCACTAGTCGTGTTGAGTTTTTTTTTATTTCAATATAACAAATCTTCCAATCCCGATATTCCCACATTTCATTCTGGTCCAGTGTCCATTCCTGAATGAAAGAAATGAGCTTTTTTCTGCGCCCCTTCACTCACTTCTGAATGATTCCTTTAGCACTCTCTTTTTATATCAAAAAATAAAAACAGTTTACCTTTACCATACCTTCCAAGCAAGAGTGTTTTATTGCAAGATTAAGTTATTACTGAACAAAGAGAAATTCTCATTATAAAGGATGAGATCAATTCGGAAGCACTTTTTTCTTATTCTAGCAGACGGAATTGAATTGGTCTAATTTAGGACTTTCCAATCGATTTTTATCTTACCTAATTCTATCTACGCCCAGGGGGTAGGTACGTCGCAAGCTCTGGGCAGCTATCTTATTAAAAAGAATCTCGCTCCCTAAAAGGTTGCCGATACCATACCTCTATTGAACCCTACCGGATCCAATTGTTTAAGTGTTTAGTCGAGAGGAACCACATTGACACCATGCTTGTGCTAAGCCACAGCTCCATCAAACTAATCTGGATTTCTTCTTGTTTACGAATAATGGGGCATCTGCCTAACCCTATCAAACCTCTCTGCAACTACTTCTCTCTGTTCTCAGCAGCCCGAAGGATTTTTCTAGTCTCAAAGTCCTATTAGAACTCCCGCGCTTGCTCCTTTGGAGCCAAATGGATCCGAATTTCGGTAAGATAATACAAGAATCATATTTGGTTGGGTTCTAACTCTGCTGTTCAGTCTGGCGCGGGTGTGATACCGGTGAAGAAGCGAGTAGTTGACAGTCAGGGAAGTAGATTCCTTTAAGGAGAGAAATTCATTGGTTTAGCCGTTAGGCGGAGCTTCTTTACACGCCGGTAGCGGAACAGCCCAGGCAGCTTAACGTGCTCTTGGCACAAAGGTAATAGAATGGGATTCTGACGACACCCGGTACTCGGGATCTCCTGCTTGAAGAAGCAAGGAATTTCAATTACTCAGCCGTTGAATAAAATAAACTAGATACCCATGTTTCCAATATTTACTTCTCTTTACTTGCAGGACATGGCCTAAGCATAAAGTAGATTTGCTGCACAAGCTCAAGTGGAGGAGGAAGCAGGGGTGGCGAACAAAATGTTGGTATGGAAGATCTCTTGCTCCCCCCCTGAAGGGTTCTTAGATTACCAAGTAAGGGAGGGAGGTAGGTACCATGGTTTCCTTCTTTTATTGAATACCAGTAACGCGAGTAAACATTTAAGTGAGAAGTTAGGTAAGCGTTGCCAATGGCCAAAGCCTTTACTCTTGACTTCTTGACTATAGTAATAGTAAATAATGTCACTAGATTTCGGCATAAATACTAGCCAGGTACCATTTCCCAAACTTGATTTCCTTTTTATGCACCTGTTTATGCACCTGGGTCATTGTTCACGAACTAAGACGGCTTAGCCACCTTTCTTTGGGCCGTATGAAGGAAGTACTTCAACGAATGGGTAGGTTGCCAACCCAACATTATAGGCGGGAAGTTCTCCTTTCTCCAAGTATGCTCATTAGACCGATAGGTAAGTAGCTAGTATAGTAGTAGCCAATACTAAAAACCGATAGTAGAAGGGTCGGTGGATGGCCCTTGCGAAAGTGGCCATGCCGCATCCCTTCAGTAGCCAATCCTTTTTCTCAACGATGCAGTTCGCTTGGAACATGGCACAAGGTGTGACGTTCCGAGCGGTGGAGGACAACCTGTTTGTTGTTCCAGTTTTCTACCTTGGCGACTGGCAGAAGCTCATGGAAGAAGGGCCGTGGCTGTTCCGCAACCATGGCGTGTAAAGAAGCCTTACGACGGGATGGCTAACCCGCGATCTGTGGTTCTGAACCAGATTCACGTCTGGTCGCAGATTCATAAGATCCCGGAACTGTTCCGCCTGGAAAACCTGGTGCGGGATCTGGCTAATAAGAAGCAACAATAGAGAATCTCGCCTAGCTCGAGGCTGCGCCTCAGTGCCCTCTGTAAGTACTTTCTAGTAAAAAGAACTACCTTTCAAAGCACATACCATTATGGCTAGCTAAAACGAAAGAATGAGAGTACAAGGTATGGGTCTACGCTTCCAGCTTGCTCTAGAAAAACTTAAATTGGATCTCTCTCTGGTGGGAGCCTGCCAAGCAGGAAAGCTTGTTATAGTCGCGTTTTATTCATCTCTTCCCCTTCTTCCGTGGTTGTGGTTCAGGAAAAAACAGTGGCAAGAAATGTTGATTTCCCTTTAACGGGTGTACAGGACCCGAGAAATATGCAGATTTCTAATAGTGCTCACTCCAGTGGGGTCCCGGCACAGTCCGAATGGAAGTTCATTCATTGGAGTAGTGCCAAGCAAGAAAGTGCTCAAAGGTATCATAGTTCATAGGTATTAACAGGATCCTTCTTGCATCAATTGGATTGAAAATTGACGTGATTAGCTGCTCGTCCCAAGTACCCGAAGCAGGGTCAATCAATGACTTTCCTTGTCTCCATTCTGATTGATTCGCTTCTTCGCGCAAGCACTTGGTTTGCCCCTTACTATAACCATCCCACTCAATCTTTTACACCGATGTTTCGTACTCTCTCGACCAGGTCATCATAAGAAAATACTGCCAAATCTTTCCGAAATGAGAGAAGGAGGGAAGGCGCGCTACAACTAACTGCTGAAAAACGCAAGATTAGCACTAAGAAGCAACCCTAGTTTAAGTACTAGCGTCCCACCCTAACGTTCTTGTACTTCAAAATACTCTCCCCCGCTTGCTGCTCGCCTCAGCCAGACGTGGCTTATGTAGTGGTCGGCATTCCTACGTGCTCCGACTGATCCCCACTGGAGATTATATGAGGGGTCTTGGAAACTGTCGTGACGCTTTGGTGACGAAGGTCACCGGGGTGACTATGGAAGGATTCCGTGGTAGTCTCTGACTCCCTCCAACTCAATCAATATCAAGAACATGTCGTGAGCATGGGGTTTGGTTAGGCTTGGTTGAGTTTGTAAGAAAAGATAGTAGGTTGAGGGGCTTCATTGATTAGTAAACCTACGGTGCTGGTAAGGTCGGGACCGTGGTCGTCCGTCTCCGCTTTGCCGGCCGATAAGATCACTGAGATTGACCAGCCAGCTGGGTAGGTTTGGCTATTCCTTTCTATTGAAAAGGAGTCAGCTGTCTGCGCGAGTCACCTTCCTTAGGCTCCGAGTCACCTTCTTCTAAGCTCCGCTGGACGACACGGCATTCTCGTTCTATAGGCTGGCCGTACTTGTGATGGTTCCCCAGGATCCAATAAATCCACTTAGGTCTACGTTGCCGCGATATTGTTCTATGGAAGCGGGTGGGCTGCTTTTTAGAAGTTCGGTCCGGTTTTTCATTAAAAAAATCAAAAAGGGGGGGAGGGATTGACCTTTCTAACGCATATTCTGTCATACCGGCATGGCCCCACTGATTTGTTTTCGATCGGAGCATCAAGCAGCGCAACCCGGTTCTACTTGACTAAGCCCCGTGCTCGTCCAAGGAGGGAGTTTGCTTTACCCAACTCCCCTTTTTGATAACAAGGAAAAAACCTCCGACCCGACATTCATGAGTTTCGAATGAAGAATGAAGAGTGCCCTGCCCCTCTTTTTTTTCCTAAATCTTGGATTTGGAAGTTGGTAAAGACCCACCCCTTGTTTAAGTTAGAATGAGTCCCTGAGACATTGGCTTCCGCCAACAGTGAACTATTAAGGATCGCATCCCGCGCATATTCTACATTATAGCCCGCAACTAATTCAGCTTTCGCTTCTGGGAGATCAGACGGAGCTCGATTAGTTTCTGCTAGACGAGGAATAAGGAACATAACCAATACGGGGAACAAGGGAATACCGGACCATATCTGCTTTTGCGCCATGACAATCTCACTCGAATTACAGGGACCTACACATATTAGTACAGTATACTGGGGTCCCCGGCCAGAACCACACGTGCAAGTTTCCCTGCATGTGGCTCGTCCGTGCTTTTATCCGAGGCGCTGCCTGCGACTCTGCATGGGAGAAGAGGGCTGAACTGCAAACTTTCGTGTTCAGAGCATTGCATTGTCTAAGGGAGTAGGGTGAGTAAGCTGCGCCTACCAAGCTAAGCTTTCGTCAAAAAGGCATCACTGCTTCCTTTTCGGCGCCCGCTCTTTATTTAGATGTTGGGGCAAGGCAAGCCCAAGGAAAGTCTAGGTTGGCGCTCCATCTCGGCCGGCATCCTGCTCTCAAGAGGGTGTGGTCCTTGAGCGAACTAGTCATGTGTTGTGTTGCCCCAACGCAGGGGCATTTGGTGAGGAGCTACGGTCCGGTGGTTGACAAGACACTGATCGGAGGCGACTGGACTGGAGTGCTTTCATCAAATGATGCATGTGGGCTGAGCCATTCCCATCCCAAGTGGTGGCCCGATTCGGCCTGGCCTGGTCGGAAAGAGATTCTAAATCTCGAATATGCGCACCGAGAATAGATATCTATGTTAGCTAGCGGGGGCGGGCTTTCCCCTGGTAGTCCCGCTGTGTCCTCTGACAGTCCGTCTCATCTCATCTTTCTTTGGCTATACTTGTAGCCAGCCATATTAGCTCCACATTCCACCCTTTTTGATTTCTGACGAAAAAGGCAGTCATCAGTCGCCCCCTTTCCTACTTAGCTTTGCTTGCTGCCTATTATGAGAATAGGTCCCGGTTCAAGCGGCCCGCCTTTCATCATCATCTATACCAGCTGCCACGCACGATCCCATAGGAACGATTTCATCGCCCTAAGAAGCAGAACACGCCATCACCTACAGCCCTTTCCTCTGCCGGGGAGTTTCACGAAATGAAAACGGGCGGCATCATCGTATGCTCGACATTAGTTGCCCTGGTGTATATCCCGGAGTACTCCTATGGCCGATCTGTCACCCATACATGAAGGCCTTGGCCCCGTCCCGTGTGGAGAATGCCCCCCTTACGGCACGGCTTAGTCTGTTATTTTATTTTGTCAGAGTGGATTTGGACCGCCACTTCTCTGAAAGCATGGTTCTTGCCTCCCTCTCCCCTCCCTCCTTGGAGCTCGTCCATTCGTTGGGTGATCCCTTGCTCTCATGTTCGAGTGTTTGCTCGTCGTTTAGGCCGGTGAGTTACATTTTTGCTCATTGCAGTCGCCTCCGGGGATCTTCGCACCTGGGTAGTACCAGGACCCTTGTGCCCCGGACTGCACTGCCCGCCCTATGACCCAAAACTCAAAATGATCCTTGCGACGAGACGCGGACATTCCTCATGCTGCGGTTCCCTCCGGTCCGTTCCCGGGTTGGGTTAGGGGAAGATCCGAGCGATTGCCTTCGCGGATCCAAACGTGCTCACAAGGCGCACAATAAGAATAAGACCAATAGAGACTTCATAAGGGACCATTTGAGCTGCAGATCGTAATGCTCCTAGAAAGGCATATTTCGAATATAGAGGACGTTCCCAACAATCCACGAGAATATCATACCCAACTATGAACCGTACGAGCACATCCTCTGTCACCCCCACCGCGCTTACGGCTCTATACCCCAACCCAACTTGCTCTGGCCCTGGGTCCTCCCGCATCTCTTCCTCGGTAAGCGGACCGTGGAAGCTGGGGAGTATCCGCTTGGGACTGATAGAAAACAGCATATCTTTTCCCTCCTGACCCCTATAAAAATCTAGTGGAAGTCCGGTCGCGTCGGAGACATCTTTATCAGATTTTGAGGCTTCGTCGTCCGGCTCCTCCAAAATTATGTTAGGATCGGCTGGCTCATCCTCATCATCCGAAAAGAAAACAGAGACAAAACATATTTGTTTCAATGACATATCTAATCAGACTGAAATTGATGTCGAAGACACGATCATTCACATCAATTGAAGCAGGCAGGAAGGGCGCGGAAGCTACCGTTTAACGAATGCAATGCAAGCAAGGTAGCTTGCTTACTCTCCATCTAGCGTGCGTTGGCGGCAAGGAAGGAGGCATTGGAAAGACTAGACCATACACATTAATTAGTACAAGAAAGAGGCATTCGGGAAGCGACTAGTCGCTTCTGGCGAAGCTTAACAAAGGCCGACTACTACATAGAGACAACTACTACCAGTCATGAGCGATAGTGAAGCCGTCAGAGGCAGAAGCTGTCGCTTGACGGACGAAGCCGAGCCGATACGATAAGCGGGCGAAGTGAGCGAGACCAAGACGGGCCAGACGTGGAGTGGCGAAGGGGGCCTACTATACGTATACGTGATTAGTAAGCGGTTCAAGACATCGAACGAAAAATCAAGTGAACTAATGAACAGTGTGATTGATCAGACAAGTACCAAGGAGCAAGAAAACGTATGCGCTTTAGCAAGGGATGAGCGCGAAATCCGTTGCTTGTTCTTTCGGTAGCCTTCTTTCATTTCCGAATTTGCTTGCGAGCAGTCCTTGCATTAGTATGAGTTCGTTGACCGCGTAAGGGCGATCCATCTTGATGACGAATTCCACGATAACGAGAAATAGAAATTAATCGTTCGATGTCTGCTCGTTCTCCCCTCTTCAATTCCCAATGAACAACATGATCTTGAGCTATCATTTGTTCAATTTGGTCGATCTGATACTTAGTTAACTCATTCATCTTGATGTTCCCACTGATACCTAATCGATAACGAAGCTGAATGGCTTTTTTCGGTCCAATTCCATCCATTTTTGTTGAGGCAATTCTGACTTGTTCATCGGGAAGTGATCTAGCTCCTGAGATATATGACATTCTTTATCCTTATCTTTTCCTGGTCTTCTCGGCTGGAATCTACAATCTACACCTCTCCAAACACAAACACAATATCTTGAGTACCCGGAACCATGTTCAGTGCTGCAAAAGCGCAGCTGTAGCCCCCTAGAATCTTCGGCTCCTCGTTTTTATTCAATTATGAAATGACTCATTTTGATGGAGATTTGTAGCATCATTCAAGTAAATACAAATTGAGATCGTAGAAACATGAGCTTGTGATATAGCTACACCTAATTCCAGACCGGTTAATGCTAGAACTATAAATAAGGGACCAAGATCTCCTATGAAATAGAAAATATTATTCAGAAATAGCATAGTCCAAGCAAACCCACTTAAAATCTTTACTAAACTATGACCGGCCATCATATTAGCAAATAAATGTATTCCTAAGCTTAATGCACGAAAACAATAAGAGATTAGCTCAAGGAGTACTAAGAAAGGTGCTAACGACAGTGGGACTCCCGCAGGTAATAAGAAGCTAAAAAAATGAAGCCCATGTCTTTGAAATCCAACGATCGTAATGCCTATAAAAATGGAAAATGAAAGAGCCAAAGTAATGAGAAAATGACTTGTCACTGTGAAGCTAAAGGGTATCATACCCTGGGGATTACGAAATAACGAAAAAGTAAAAGTGACCGAGATGCGAGGGAAAAACTTTTGTTTCACATTTCCGGAAAGACCACCTATTTGTTCGTTTACCAGGTTCGGCACGAAATCATAAATAAGCTCGACCAAGGATTGCCATGCATTTGGCACTGACTTTCCACCTCCCTTTTTCGTAACAACAAAAAACAGAAAAACGACCAAAACGACAGTGAGCAGCATATACAAGGCTATATTTGTAAATGACAAATAATAGTTGCCCACATGAAGATCAATTATTGGGTAAATGGCAAATTGATCCAATGGGGTTTAAGGGTGGGCACCAGGCAGATTCCGGATAAAATTATCCATACCACCACCCGCCCGAATACCCTCTAATATGCCCTGCCAAGTTTCGCCATTTAGATGTCGGTCTCTCAATAATGTTCTAGCTAAATTGACTGCTCCCTGTTCGGACTCATTTTGGCTCAAATACCTTCGTATTTGTAAAGCTATTATGACGCCGGCATCTCGCTCAGGCGTTGTTCGCATTACATGAAAGTTCTGAGAGATGTTGGTTTCGAAAAATTCATTTGGATCGGGAAGACGGGAACACTTACGAATTGGTTGATTCGTTGTAATTGTTGGAAATATGCCCTAGAGGAAATAATAAAATGGTTATTATTATATTTCCTTGTTCATGATAATTGTCTATTGTTCATGCTATAATTGTATTAGCCGGAAACCGTAATACATGTGTGAATACATAGACCACACCATGTCCCTAGTGAGCCTCTAGATGACTAGATCGTTGATCAATAGATGGTCATGGTTTCCTGGCCATGGACATTGGATGTCGTTGATAACGGGATCACATCATTAGGAGAATGATGTGATGGACAAGACCCAATCCTAAGCATAGCACAAGATCGTGTAGTTCGTCTGCTAGAGCTTTTCTAATGTCAAGTATCATTTCCTTAGACCATTAGATTGTGCAACTCCCGATACCGTAGGAATGCTTTGGGTGTATCAAACGTCACAACGTAACTGGGTGACTATAAAGGTGCACTACAGGTGTCTCCGAAAGTGTTTGTTGGGTTGGCACGAATCGAGACTGGGATTTGTCACTCCGTGTGACGAAGAGGTATCTCTGGGCCCACTCGGTAATACATCATCATAATGAGCTCAATGTGACTAAGGAGTTAGTCATGGGATCATGTGTTACGGAACGAGTAAAGAGACTTGCCGGTAACGAGATTGAACAAGGTATAGGGATACCGACGATCGAATCTCGGGCAAGTAACATACCGATGGACAAAGGGAATTGTATACGGGATTAATTGAATCCCCGACATCGTGGTTCATCCGATGAGATCATCGTGGAACATGTGGGAGCCAATATGGGTATCCAGATCCCGCTATTGGTTATTGGCCGGAGAGGTGTCTCGGTCATGACTGCATGGTTCCCGAACCCGTAGGGTCTACACACTTAAGGTTCGGTGACACTAGAGTTGTAATGGGAATTGTATGTGGTTACCGAAAGTTGTTCGGAGTCCCGGATGAGATCCCGGACATCATGAGGAGTTCCGGAATGGTCTGGAGGTGAAGATTTATATATGGGAAGTCCAATTTCAGTCACCGGAAAGGTTTCGGGGTTTATCGGTATTGTACCGGGACCACCGAAGGGGTTCCGGGGGTCCACCGGGAGGGTCCACCTGCCCCGGAGGACCTAATGGGCTGTAGTTGGGTGGGAACCAGCCCCTTAGTGGGCTGGTGCGCCCCCCCAAGGGCCCAAGGCGCCTAGGGTTGGAAACCCTAGGGGGGCCGCCGCCCCCCCTCTAGATGGATCTAGGGGGGCCGACCCCCTCTCCCCTTCCCCCTATAAATAGTGGGGGGTGGGAGGGCAGCCGTACACCCTTCCCTTGGCGCAACCCTTTCCCCTTCCTACACCTCCTCCTCCTCCGTAGCGCTTAGCGAAGCTCTGCCGGAGAACCACAAGCTCCACCGCCACCACGCCGTCGTGCTGTCGGAGCTCTCCCTCAACTTCTCCTTCCCCCCTTGCTGGATCAAGAAGGAGGAGACGTCCCCGGGCTGTACGTGTGTTGCACGCGGAGGCGCCGTCTGTTCTGCGCTTGGATCGGATCTTCCGCGATTTGAATCGCCGCGAGTACGACTCCATCAACCGCGTTCTTTGTAACGCTTCCGCTTAGTGATCTTCAAGGGTATGAAGATGCACTCCCTCTATCTCGTTGCTAGCATCTCCTAGATTGATCTTGGTGACACGTAGGAAAATTTTGAATTATTACTACGTTCCCCAATAGTGGTATCAGAGCTAGGTCTATGTGTAGATTCTATGCACGAGTAGAACACAAGTAGTTGTGGGCGATGATTTAGTCAATTTGCTTGCCGTTACTAGTCCTATCTTGATTCGGCGGCATTGTGGGATGAAGCGGCCCAGACTGACTTTACACGTACGCTTATGTGAGACTGGTTCCACCGCCTGACATGCACTTGTTGCATAAGGTGGCTAGCGGGTGTCTGTCTCTCCCACTTTAGTCGGATCGGATTCGATGAAGAGGGTCCTTATGAAGGGTAAATAGCAATTGGCATATCACCGTTGTGGCTTTTGCGTAGGTAAGAAACGTTCTTGCTAGAAACCCATAGCAGCCACGTAAAACTTGCAACAACAATTAGAGGACGTCTAACTTGTTTTTGCAGGGTATGCTATGTGATGTGATATGGCCAAAAGGATGTGATGAAATATATGTGATGTATGAGATTGATCATGTTCTTGTAATAGGAATCACGACTTGCATGCCGATGGGTATGACAACCGGCAGGAGCCATAGGAGTTGTCTTAATTTATTGTATGACCTGCGTGTCAATTAAAAACGCCATGTAATTACTTTACTTTATTGCTAACCGTTAGCCATAGTAGTAGAAGTAATAGTTGGCGAGACAACTTCATGAAGACACGATGATGGAGATCATGGTGTCGTGCCGGTGACGATGGTGATCATGCCGCGCCCCGAAGATGGAGATCAAAGGCGCAAGATGATATTGGCCATATCATGTCACTTTATGATTTGCATGTGATGTTTATCATGTTTTTACATCTTATTTGCTTAGAATGACGGTAGCATAAATAAGATGATCCCTCACTAAAATTTCAAGAAATGTGTTCCCCCTAAGTGTGCACCGTTGCGAAGGATCGTTGTTTCGAAGCACCACGTGATGATCGGGTGTGATAGATTCTAACGTTCGCATACAACGGGTGTAAGCCAGATTTACACACGCGAAACACTTAGGTTGACTTGACGAGCCTAGCATGTACAAACATGGCCTCGGAACACGAGAGACCGAAAGGTCGAACATGAGTCGTATAGTAGATGCGATCAACATGGAGATGTTCACCATTGATGACTAGTCCGTCTCACGTGATGATCGGACATGGCCTAGTCGATATGGATCATGTATCACTTAGATGACTAGAGGGATGTCTATCTGAGTGGGAGTTCATTAAATAATTTGATTAGATGAACTTAATTATCATGAACTTAGTCTAAAATTGTCTTTACAATCTATCTTGTAGATCCAATGGCCCACGCTAATGTTGCCCTCAACTTCAACGCGTTCCTAGAGAAAACCAAGTTGAAAGACGATGGAAGCAACTATACGGACTGGGTCCGTAACTTGAGGATCATCCTCATAGCTTCCAAGAAATTATATGTCCTTGATGCACCGCTAGGTGACGCACCCGTTTTCCCAGCAACTCAAGACGTTATGAACGCCTGGCAGTCGCGTAGTGATGATTACTCCCTGGTTCAGTGCGGCATGCTTTACAGCTTAGAACCGGGGCTCCAAAAGCGTTTTGAGCAACACGGAGCATATGAGATGTTCCAAGAGCTGAGAATGGTTTTCCAAGCTCATGCCCGGGTCGAGAGATATGAAGTCTCCGACAAGTTCTTCAGTTATAAGATGGAGGAAAATAGTTCTGTCAGCGAGCACATACTCAAAATGTCTGGGTTGCACAACCGCTTGTCTCAGCTGGGAGTTAATCTTCCGGATGACTCGGTTATTGACAGAATCCTCCAGTCGCTTCCACCTAGCTACAAGAGCTTTGTGATGAACTACAATATGCAAGGGATGGAGAAGTCCATTCCTGAGTTATATTCGATGCTGAAATCAGCGGAGGTGGAAATCAAAAAGGAACATCAAGTGTTGATGGTGAATAACACCACTAGTTTCAAGAAAGGCAAGGGTAAGAAGAACTTAAAGAAGGACGGCAAAGCAGTTGCCGCGCCCGGTAAATCAGTTGCCGGGAAGAAGCCCAAGAATGGACCCAAGCCTGAGACTGAGTGCTTTTATTACAAGGGAACCGGTCACTGGAAGCGGAACTGCCCCAAGTACTTAGCAGATAAGAAGGCCGGCAACGTCAAAGGTATATATGATATACATGTTATTGATGTGTACCTTACCAGCGCTTGTAGTAGCTCCTGGGTATTTGATACCGGTGCGGTTGCTCACATTTGTAACTCAAAACAGGAGCTGCGGAATAAGCGGAGACTGGCAAAGGACGAGGTGACGATGCGCGTCGGGAATGGTTCCAAGGTCGATGTGATCGCCGTCGGCACGCTACCTCTACATCTACCTTCGGGATTAGTTTTAAACCTCAATAATTGTTATTTAGTACCAGCTTTGAGCATGAACATTGTATCTGGATCTCGTTTGATGCGAGATGGCTACTCATTTAAATCCGAGAATAATGGTTGTTCTATTTATATGAGAGATATGTTTTATGGTCATGCCCTGCTGGTCAATGGTTTATTTTTATTGAATCTCGAACGTGATGTTACACATATTCATAGTGTGAATGCCAAACGATGTAAGGTTGATAATGATAGTCCCACATACTTGTGGCACTGCCGCCTTGGTCATATTGGTGTCAAACGCATGAAGAAACTCCATGCAGATGGACTTTTGGAGTCTCTTGATTATGAATCATTTGACACGTGCGAACCATGCCTCATGGGCAAGATGACTAAGACTCCGTTCTCTGGAACAATGGAGTGAGCAACCAGCTTGTTGGAAATAATACATACCGATGTATGTGGACCGATGAGCGTTGAGGCTCGCGGTGGCTATCGTTATGTTCTCACCCTCACTGATGACTTAAGCAGATATGGGTATGTCTACTTGATGAAACACAAGTCTGAGACTTTTGAAAAGTTCAAGGAATTTCAGAGTGAGGTAGAGAATCAATGTGACAAGAAAATAAAGTTTTTACGATCTGATCGTGGAGGAGAATATTTGAGTCACGAGTTTGGCACGCACTTAAGGAAATGTGGAATTGTTTCACAACTCACGCCGCCTGGCACACCTCAGCGTAATGGTGTGTCCGAACATCGTAATCGCACTCTATTGGATATGGTGCGATCTATGATGTCTCTTACTGATTTACCGCTATCATTTTGGGGATATGCATTAGAGACTGCCGCATTCACTTTAAATAGGGCACCGTCTAAATCCGTTGAGACGACACCGTATGAATTATGGTTTGGAAAGAAACCTAAGCTGTCGTTTCTAAAAGTTTGGGGATGCGATGCTTATGTCAAGAAACTTCAACCTGAAAAGCTCGAACCCAAATCGGAAAAGTACGTCTTCATAGGATACCCTAAGGAAACTATTGGGTATACCTTCTACCTCAGATCCGAAGGCAAGATCTTTGTTGCCAAGAATGGATCCTTTCTAGAGAAAGAGTTTCTCTCGAAAGAAGTAAGTGGGAGGAAAGTAGAACTTGATGAGGTAATTGTACCCCCTCTCGAACCGGAAAGTAGCGCAGCGCAGGAGAATATTTCTGTGGTGCCTGCACCGACTAGAGAGGAAGTTAATGATGATGATCATGAAACTTCTGATCAAGTTACTACTGAACTTCGTAGGTCCATGAGGACACGTTCCGCACCAGAGTGGTATGGCAACCCTGTCCTGGAAATCATGTTGTTAGACAACGGTGAACCCTCGAACTATGAAGAAGCCATGGCGGGCCTAGATTCCAACAAATGGCTTGAAGCTATGAAATCCGAGATAGGATCCATGTATGAGAACAAAGTATGGACTTTGGTGGACTTGCCCGATGATCGGCAAGCCATAGAAAATAAATGGATCTTTAAGAAGAAGACTGACGCGGATGGTAATGTGACCGTCTATAAGGCTCGGCTTGTCGCTAAGGGTTATCGACAAGTTCAAGGAGTTGACTACGATGAGACCTTCTCACCCGTAGCGATGCTGAAGTCCGTCTGAATCATGTTAGCAGTTGCCGCATTTTATGATTATGAGATCTGGCAAATGGACGTCAAAACGGCATTCCTTAACGGTTTCCTTAAGGAAGAATTGTATATGATGCAGCCGGAAGGTTTTGTCGATCCTAAGAATGCTGACAAGGTATGCAAGCTCCAGCGCTCCATCTATGGGCTGGTGCAAGCATCTCGGAGTTGGAACATTCGCTTTGATGAGGTGATCAAAGCGTTTGGGTTTATACAGACTTATGGAGAAGCCTGTATTTACAAGAAAGTGAGTGGGAGCTCTGTAGCATTTCTCATTTTATATGTGGATGACATATTGTTGATGGGAAATGATATAGAACTTTTGGAAAGCATAAAGGCCTACTTGAATAAGTGTTTTTCAATGAAGGACCTTGGAGAAGCTGCTTACATATTAGGCATCAAGATCTATAGAGATAGATTGAGACGCCTCATTGGTCTTTCACAAAGCACATACCTTGACAAGATATTGAAGAAGTTCAATATGGATCAGTCCAAGAAGGGGTTCTTGCCTGTATTGCAAGGTGTGAGATTGAGCACAGCTCAATGCCCGACCTCGGCAGAAGATAGAGAAAAGATGAGTGTCATCCCCTATGCCTCAGCCATAGGCTCTATTATGTATGCCATGCTGTGTACCAGATCTGATGTGAACCTTGCCATAAGTTTGGTAGGGAGGTACCAAAGTGATCCCGGATTGGAACACTGGACAGCGGTCAAGAATATCCTTAAGTACCTGAAAAGGACTAAGGATATGTTTCTCGTTTATGGAGGTGTCGAAGAGCTCGTCGTAAAGGGTTACGTCGATGCTAGCTTCGACACGGATCCGGATGACTCCAAGTTACAAACCGGATACGTGTATATTTTGAATGGTGGGGCAGTCAGCTGGTGCAGTTGCAAGCAAAGCGTCGTGGCGGCATCTACATGTGAAGCGGAGTACATAGCTGCTTCGGAAGCAGCACAGGAAGGAGTGTGGATGAAGGAGTTCATAACCGACCTAGGAGTGATTCCCAATGCGTCGGGCCCGATGACTCTCTTCTATGACAACACTGGAGCTATTGCCATTGCCAAGGAGCCCAGGTTTCACAAGAAGACCAAGCACATCAAGCGCCGCTTCAACTCCATTCGTGGTTACATTCAGGATGGAGATATAGATATTTGTAAAGTACATACGGATCAGAATGTCGCAGATCCGTTGACTAAACCTCTTTCACGAGCGAAACATGATCAGCACCAGAACTCTATGGGTGTTCGATTCATCACAATGTAACTAGATTATTGACTCTAGTGCAAGTGGGAGACTGTTGGAAATATGCCCTAGAGGCAATAATAAAATGGTTATTATTATATTTCCTTGTTCATGATAATTGTCTATTGTTCATGTTATAATTGTATTAGCCGAAAACCGTAATACATGTGTGAATACATAGACCACACCATGTCCCTAGTGAGCCTCTAGATGACTAGCTCGTTGATCAATAGATGGTCATGGTTTCCTGGCCATGAACATTGGATGTCGTTGATAACGGGATCACATCATTAGGAGAATGATGTGATGGACAAGACCCAATCCTAAGCATAGCACAAGATCGTGTAGTTCGTCTGCTAGAGCTTTTCTAATGTCAAGTATTATTTCCTTAGACCATGAGATTGTGCAACTCCCGGATACCGTAGGAATGCTTTGGGTGTATCAAACGTCACAACGTAACTGGGTGACTATAAAGGTGCACTACAGGTGTCTCCGAAAGTGTTTGTTGGGTTGGCACGAATCGAGACTGGGATTTGTCACTCCGTGTGACGAAGAGGTATCTCTGGGCCCACTCGGTAATACATCATCATAATGAGCTCAATGTGACTAAGGAGTTAGTCACGGGATCATGTGTTACGGAACGAGTAAAGAGACTTGCTGGTAACGAGATTGAACAAGGTATAGGGATACCGACGATCGAATCTCGGGCAAGTAACATACCGATGGACAAAGGGAATTGTATACGGGATTAATTGAATCCCCGACATCGTGGTTCATCCGATGAGATCATCGTGGAACATGTGGGAGCCAATATGGGTATCCAGATCCCGCTATTGGTTATTGGCCGGAGAGGTGTCTCGGTCATGACTGCATGGTTCCCGAACCCGTAGGGTCTACACACTTAAGGTTCGGTGACGCTAGAGTTGTAATGGGAATTGTATGTGGTTACCGAAAGTTGTTCGGAGTCCCGGATGAGATCCCGGACGTCATGAGGAGTTCCGGAATGGTCCGGAGGTGAAAATTTATATATGGGAAGTCCAATTTCAGTCACCGGAAAGGTTTCGGGGTTTATCGGTATTGTACCGGGACCACCGAAGGGGTTCCGGGGGTCCACCGGGAGGGCCCACCTGCCCCGGAGGACCTAATGGGCTGTAGTTGGGTGGGAACCAGCCCCTTAGTGGGATGGTGCACCCCCCCCAAGGGCCCAAGGCGCCTAGGGTTGGAAACCCTAGGGGGGCCGCCGCCCCCCAAGGGCCCAAGGCGCCTAGGGTTGGAAACCCTAGGGGGACCGCCGCCCCCCGGGGGGCCACCGCCCCCCCTCTAGATGGATCTAGGGGGGTCGGCCCCCTCTCCCCTTCCCCCTATGAATAGTGGGGGGTGGGAGGGCAGCCGTACACCCTTCCCTTGGCGCAGCCCTTTCCCCTTCCTACACCTCCCCCTCCTCCGTAGCGCTTAGCGAAGCTCTGCCGGAGAACCACGAGCTCCACCGCCACCACGCCGTCGTGCTGCTAGAGCTCTCCCTCAACTTCTCCTTCCCCCCTTGCTGGATCAAGAAGGAGGAGACGTCCCCAGGCTGTACGTGTATTGCACGCGGAGGCGCCGTCCGTTCGGCGCTTGTATCGGATCTTCCGCGATTTGAATCGCCGCGAGTACGACTCCATCAACCGCGTTCTTTGTAACGCTTCCGCTTAGCGATCTTCAAGGGTATGAAGATGAACTCCCTCTCTCTCATTGCTAGCATCTCCTAGATTGATCTTGGTGACACGTAGGAAAATTTTGAATTATTACTACGTTCCCCAACAGTAATAGCAGCAAATAGCATATTTCTATCCTTCATATCCGTAGAAATCAATCTCATCTCCAGGTAACTCCATCTTTTTCAGCTCTGCTCGCTCACTTTTGAAAGGAAAGGAGACTGATCTTGACGTCGGCGTTGGTTTTTCCAACGAAACGAATAAGTTTTGGATTGAGATTTCACATAAGCATTGCACAATGATCCGCATTAGGCGGGGAGCAGCAATGATACCGCCGGCCAGGAATTAGTACCTATCCCTCTTATACTTAAGAAAAGAGAATAGAAGTGGTTCCTTTTCTTTCTATACGAAATACTTGATGCACTTATTGAATGGAAACTTGAATTGAGAGAAAAGGTGTGCTACGCTTCTTCATTCTCGTAACTCAATCAATATCAAGAACATAAAGAGTTTGTATAGAGACGGATTTCTCTTTAGTTCCAAGACTTTTTTTTGAAGGGCTCGTGTTGCGCTAGTGACACGAGGGTAAAACGCTCGAGTTGGCTTGCTGACTCGAGGAGGGAAAGGCTCCATTTGCTTTAGTGAATGGAGGAAGAAACAACCATAGTAACTATCTATGAAATTGATTGATGGATATGAGAGTGGTGCAAGACCAGGACAGAGGAACCATAGGAATGTTATGTCAGGTTCCTTGCTCACTTCTCAAGCCCAATATCATTCCTCCAACTCGGACTTTCATGCTATAATTAAGAACCCCCCTAAACAATGACAGCGTACCGAGCGGGCCCTACGTCTATCGGGGAGCTCAAATCCTCACTAGAGTGAGGCACGTCTCGATCAATACATCTCGAATCTAAAGAGAGAATGTTATTGTTATGTTGTCCCCACTCTGGAGTATGATTGACCATATCATCCAGCGAGTGGTCTTAAGCGCTCAGTGCATCCATACTGAACTCGAATGTGCGCGCTTCGGAAGAGAAAGTAATGCGAACTACTAACTGTTATGCCGGCTTGGCCCGATCAAGACTTCTATCCCTCAGAAATTGTCTCGCGTCTTATCCGTGTGCGCGGTTGAGGAAATTGGACTTCGTATTCTTCCTGGGTCTGGCTCGTGGGCCGACATCGTCTTGTGTTGTAATCGAGGCACGAGTATTCGAAGTAGAAGCGCTAACATTCCCCCTTCCTTGAGAAAGCGCTTGACCCCAAGCCGGTGCATAAGGAAAACGAGTCTTCAGGTCGATGAGGTCCTCCCAAGTATTGTCCAGTGCCATCGACTCGGACCAGCGAATCAAGCCTTGTTCTAGGACTTGATCTCCCTTTATTACTTATACCAACGACTCACCAAAACTTGCATAGGGACAGAGGGATTGTCAGTCTCAGATGGTAAACGAGAGGATACCTGAGACAGCGGGCGGGGGAACAACACGTCGAAGCTTAGAGACGTGAAAAATACAGGGTGCACTTGAGAAGTTGAAGGTAGCTCCCGGTGTTAATATGGAACAGCACCAACACGTGCTAGAATCTTGTAAGGCCCAAAGTATTGGAAGGAAGGGTTGTGGCATTCTTCCCCTAAAAGGTGCACATCCATCGATTCCCTCATCTAGTGTAGTGCTCTGTTCAGAGACCAAGGAAGCTATTAGTTTGAGTTCCTGATTTCCCTATTGCCGACTAGATTGCTTACCGACTTTCATGATGGAAGAAGATACCGACTTGAGGGAAGGCAGTACAGAGCAGCAGCCTAGGGATAAGCAGGAATTTAGGTTAGCTTTTCTGTTTTCCGAATCTTACCCACCTGAGAGTCCTAGTCTCGAAAGGGCGCCTTGGCCATCCAGCCTTATCGCAGAATTGATCCAAAAGTTGTGAGCCGATAGAAGTGGAAAGATAGCAGGTTTCATAAAGGAAATATTCCAATGGTTAGATTACCTCCATCTCGGTCAACGATGGGGATTTGTGAAGGTATCAAACTTAAGCTATCTATAGAATGACAATTTTTGATGTAGCTTCACGTCTACCTATACCAAAGGGTTTCTATAGTATGCCGAACTAGTGACAGTACCAAATGGTCAATGCCTACCTCAAAGGTTTGCATCTATAGAGTTACGAATTGCCTACAGTGAGTGTTCCTTCTGCCCCAATGGTCTACCAAAACGGAAATGCCTTCCATAAGATGATGAAATCGTTTTTCTACCTTCTGCCTCTGAGGTTTCCCTTCTCTTCCAGCATTCTTGAAACCTGACAATCAAACTATTGCATATGGAGGACAAGTCAAAAGTAGATTCATTCCATCGTCAAAACTAGAAAGGTAAACAATTGCATCGAAGGTCAAGTATTGGGAAAGGTACAAGGTGTTTTGGCCACCCCTCAATTCAAGAGAAGAGTACCGATTGGATCAAGAAGAAAATCCCTATTCCTATCTTTTTATCCAACTTGAATGATTAAAGGGAAAGTAGTGGCATCCTATTACCCTAAAGGGTAAGTTGTGTTGAAGTCAATCAAAGGCTGAACTGCAGTTGCCCTTTCATTCACCTAGAATTTTGGCTTGCTCTTAGGGTGGACCACATCAGAGGTATTGGAACTACGTTTCGCGTATCCTTTTTTCTTAGGAAATACTACGATCCAGTAGCTATAAATAGAAAGCAGAACCTCCTTATGTCTATACATAGAAAGAAGGAGTCCCAGGACCGAGTCATAGACTGTGCTAACTCCATGCGTAGCGTAGGAGATGGATGGGGGAAAAGGCGTCACAGGAAGAAATGATCCAATAAATCCGGATAGCCAAGAAAAGACACTTCTCTCGATCGGTCTCCGCCCTCCCATACCTCCTAAAACAACGGTAGTTTGCTTCTTTTCGTTCAATTGTACCTGGCCCAAGCGCCTATCTATTTAGTACTTTCGAGTACCGCGCAACAGCTTTCGAGTAAGAAAGCAACTTGACATTATGATCCCCGAGAAGAGGATTCGTATTATAGTAGGTTTGTTTTCCATTTCCAGGTCCCATCCTTTTTTTCGGGAAATTCTTTTTTCATTTTCCCATCGGCCTAGAATTGCCTTTCCTTCTCCTTTTGATTTTCGTATCATTATTATTACTTTGGTTTCTTAATAGGGGGATGATTCATCGTGTAACCCGTTCCCCCAACGAATTGCATTTTCTTTTTCTTTGATTTTTGTTTACCCATGGATTTCGTTTTGAAACTTTTTTATTAGATGACGGAGAGAAAGTTTTACCAAATCCTCCAGGGGGTCAGGCTCAACCCGCAGACGCACCGCCAGTTCTGCCAGATCCAGCGGGGGATCAGGCTCAACCCGCGGATGCGCCCCCCCGCTCTGCCTGCTCCACCAGTTGAAGTCCCTGCCATTTTGAACCCGCCCCAGGTTCCGTCATCCTTGGATCCAGGCAGAAGGCCGGAGGATCGAGTGCAAGATGGCGCAGAGGCAGCAGCCATGGGGGCTGCCAAGGGCTGTTGCTCGTCTTTTGTCGAGTGTCTCTGCACCATGTGGTGCGATAGCTTTTAGCAGGGCGCAAATGTAGGAAGGCTCTTCTGAACAGCGTCCCTTTCACTTCATGTGAAAGTAGCACAAATTATATAAATAAGAATAAGAAAGAGAAGCGTAATGTTACCGTGTTGTCGGCTTTGTATGTAAAGCCTCCTGATCCGGAGAAACTCGATAGATTCGAAAACTACGAATCGATAGCCCCGGAAAACTCTGTTTTGAACTCGTACTTGATTGGAAAGAATTTGGACCTGGGGACCCTGGATCTATCGGCCTGTCATACTAATTTTCCTATGTGAGGACCCGGTATTTCAGCTCACGCTTGAGTGCTTGCCTGTTTTTCCTTCAATTCTTATTCGGGATTGCCCCTATTTAAAAGTGGCACCCCGTCTCCATTCACACTCTCACCATGCAACGCAGGACAAAGGTGTATTTCACTGTTCGAAAAAATGCTAACTAAGTCCGAGGAACAAGGAACAAAGGTTTTCACCTGCTTTCGTAAGGAGTCTTCTTCCTCATACAGGAACAACTAGAACAACAGTTTCGAACATTGCATCGGGCCTCCTCACCGGCAACCTTTGGTTCCCCGTCTCGTCATCCCTTTCTTTCCTCAGCCGGACAAGGACAACTTTCAGTTAAGACCAGCCCAGCCCCTCTTTTTCTTCTGTGCTTGGCATCATTCATGTAAGGTTAGCACTCGTCACTAGACGAGATAGTGATTGTCAACATCCCACACAACTCTCACTCTCACTCTGGCAAAAGGAAATGAATGTATCTACTCCTTCAAACAACAGGAAAGCAGACACGCATCCTACCCGCATCAATGCCTCTGCCCAGAACATAGGAGCCCCCTGGGTTCAAGATCTCATATCAATTTTCAACTGCTGGGAAAGAATTGGGGTGCGGCAGGAAGAAATGGAATTCTCAAAAAAAGTATAAACATGTCTTCCCCACTGCTGCATAGAATCTGAGCTGGGTGGAATTGAAGTTCGGTTTCGATCAAGACACCCCTGCCTACTTACCTTAAAAAAACTACTAATGATCAACCGATCACAGAGGTCCTTTTCCAGCAACTTCAAATCAGAAAGCCCCGACTCCCATAAAGAATGCTTGCAGATCTTTGTTTTTATTACGATGACGATATGGACCTCATTACTGTCTCATTTTATTATATTTATAGAAGTTCTTTTTTTTGGATTCGACATAACAAGAACAGAATCATGCTCTGTAGGATTTGAACCTACGACATTGGGTTTTGGAGACACACGTTCTACTGAAACTGAACTAAGAGCGCTTTCCGGGAGATAAAGCAGTAAAGAAAAGGATGATTTTTGTACCGCATGCATATAGAAAAATGAAACTCTGAATTTTGTCCAATTTGAATCGATCTCAATTGATCCCTCGTTACTGCCCATAGGAGAAGTAATAGGTAGGGATGACAGGATTTGAACCCCTGCCTTGTTTTCCACATCATAATTTATTCCTCCATCTATATACAACTTTCTTGTCATTTCTTCTTTTTGGTTTCATATAATAAATGATATACATCTGAAACCCAACCTAACGTATAAAGAATGAATATTTATCGGTAATGCTCAGGAAGAAAGAAGGGGTCATCTTTTTGATTTTTATTCCACCCTCATGTACCCTTCTTTGCATTTTTTCTAAAGCCTGTTCAACCTCATATCACCTAGAACAAGTCATGGACTTCTTCAATGAAAGAAAGTCTCATGGAAACGTTTTCAACGAAATAAGAACCATACAAAATAGATTTCTTGATCTTTTTATTTAGGAAAACGGATTTTTTCGCAGTTTTTTCTTTTATCCTAAAGATATGCAGAACAAGTGTATTATGAAATGTTCGTTGTCTAGCTTTGCATACATCGCTACTTAATCGTTTAGTGGTTATCGATGAAATTACTTCACCATAGAGAAAATATTATGGAAGTTTATATATATATATATATATATATATATATATATATATATATATATATATATATATATATATATATTATTGGTTGCTTTTGTTTATGTCCAATTGGAAAAGTTGATCTTCTAAATTCATATGTTTAGCCTAAAGTACATAACTTGTGTTCCTCCCTAGTTCTTGCAAAGCCACCTAATCAAGCCTCACCTCATTTGTAGTTATAACATGTTCAGCTGAAAGCAAACTCCAAATAAAATTGGTTTACTATTAGTAACACATATACTTTTTTACCTTAGCTCTTTCTTTATTGTTCATTGAGCAGTTCAAATGCTTTCATTGCTTATCAGATAAGAGGTAAAAATATTCTTCATTCGTTTATTTTGTTAATTCAAAATTGCATTCAAATCCATTCTTTCTCATAACTTGAGAATATGTACAGCGCAGAACAGAAAAGAAGGCAGATTTGATGAGTTGTAGGGGCGGACCCACTTCCACTATTTTCTTGCGGGAAGGTTCTATAAGGGAAGAAGAATCAGAGCTGTGACCTGGTAACCTTGATTTCTTTCGGAACGTCATTACGAGAGTAACAAAGAAAGAATAACGTAGATAGGAAGGAGCGAGCCGAGCCCCAAGGATAATGAATTGGTATGCCGGGTGCTTACTTGAGCAAGAAGCCAAGTCATCGATAATCAAAGAAAGGTGTGAGTGAACGAGCCCAACTTTCCGATTCAAATATGACTCCTTTCCACTTTCAACAAATAGAGAAATCTCCGCTAGGCTAGCAGTGGGTAACCAACGTAGTGCCCCATTCGTTCCATGACATCCAATCAGTTCTCCTCGGATTCCAATCCAATCTCCCAATCAGTGAGAAATAGACGGTCGGATGAGATCTCGAACGTTGTCCCTACCTACTGAGGAATCAAAAGTGTACGTAGAAAAAGAGAGTGTTGGAAATGCATCGAGGAGAACTTACCTTGTGAGTCACTACTCCGGCACTAGGCAGGAATACTACTAGCGAGGCTTATAGGGAGCTAGTTCTTAAAGAAATCTGTCAGCTATAACCTAGCCTATTGAATCTGGTAGGCCCGAAGCACGAAACTAGATAGGTAGCCCTACCTACGACTAGAAAAGTATCGTATTTTTTTCTTCCAGTAAATCTTCCACTCATTCCTTCCATTATGGAATATCATTTGGAGTGTATTTTCCCTCTCAAAAAAGGCTTCGCCCTCACTTCACTGAACTTATTGGAAATGCCTAGGACAGAGTTCATTCACTTGCCCAGCAGCCCTACTCCTCATAGTTGATCCGAATTTCTATCCCTGATTGACTCAACCAGGAAGAGGAAGACTTGATAAAAGATGAAAAGAAAGGATTGATTACCTTTTTAAGTCAAGAAAAGAAAGGAAAGGGCTATTTATGAGTTTATGTAGATGAAGTTTCAGATTCTTGGATGAGCGGAACATCTTTGAGACAAATCATCTCTACCCGGGTACATAGCTTCATCCAAACCATGGATCCATGAATTGTTGACTCGCTCTAGAAAAGAGCTTCGTAGTTGGGAGCTCTGAACCGATGATCGATATGGTTTCCTAGGATGAGAACTATGGTTTACTACTTGACAATAAGAAAGTTGTTTTATCTTTTTTTCACTTTTTGAGGTGTTTTGCCTAGTCTGAATTTCCCCTTCTTCTATTTGATCAAGATGGATAGCAAAAAAGCATGAATAGGCCTACTGGGATGGAAGGAGAGAAGGACTGAACGAGAAAAGGAAATACCTCTTTGTTTACCTTGGAATGAATTGCTCAACTACTTAGGTAACGAAACGAAACGTTCATCTATGATCTTTCTTAAAAAAGACAGGACTGTACGGCAGTTCTCGTTAGTAGATTCGCAGAACAGAAGAAGAAGTTCACTCTGACTTGCACACTACAAAAAGGCAGCCAACGACTTCGGACGTACCCCGTCTTTCGAGCCTCTGTTTAGCTTCAAAAGATAAGGCGCTAGTGCAACGAACGCTGCTTTGGTGCGTCCCACCCCAACTAACTAGTGCTTGACTTGACTTTCCCCCGCGCCCTATCCAATGAATAAGAAGAAGGCCGGCCTATCAATGACCGAGCCAGTCTGATCTCCTTTATACTGACCTCAAACAACGAGCGAAGTCGAGATGTTGATGAGAAAGGGGCTTTTCTCAAGGCCAAAGAGTGCTCTTTGAAGGCTACTATGCATCCTTACGAATACAAGAGTGGTTTTTTTTGTTTTGGGTATAGCAGGACTTGAACCTGCGACCATTAGGTTAAAAGCCCAATGCTCTACCAACTGAGCTATACACCCGATTTTACAAGAAGGCTTGGTGCGGAAAAGAAAAGAGGGCGGCCTGGCCCCTTTTCTTCTTATCATATCACAAGGGCGCGGCTCTGTATGGTATAGTACTGTGGAGCAAGTCTGGGAGTCCTTTCCACTCATTGAGGATTCTATCTAAAAAAGAAGGTCAATGGGGGAGACTATAGTAGCTCGAACTCAGACTATCTACGAAAAAGGTAAAGTCGTCTTTCCTAGGGTTCGACCGAAAGGAGCTGTGTTCTATGGTTTGACGTTGTGGAGGTCCAGCACTCTTCTAAACGAAGAAAGAGGGGATTCGCGCTACCTCCTACTCCTACAGAAGATCGATTGGCGCGAGCTTCCGATCGATTCCTTATTCATTGTTGTCGACCCTTACATCATCATAAAGAGAATCAAGATATCCCAAGAACCCAGCTAGGGATGAATGGCTAGCGCTCAAGAACAAGCAAGGGATGAGCGCACGGGAGCGGCGTTGCTTGTTGCTTTATTATCACATTAAAGAAGCGGAACCTCCAAGCTCAGACATCTCGAACTCAGAAACTACCCTTCTATCCCACCCTGCTCCTCCGGCATCGGAAGCAGAACTACCTGACCGAAGGAGATAGACAGGAAGGGAAGACGGTCATACAAAGGCCGAATAAAGCTCTCTTGAAGCTGCATCTGAATAGACCTAGAGTCACTCAGTACATACGAACCCTTGAATAAATAAGAATTGAGAAGTATGAAATGTGGGCATCATAACAAAAAAAGAAAAAGACCGAACCAGTAAGACTAATGTCTACTTATTTATACCTTTGAGAGGTCCACTTAGACTATTATGATTTTCTCTTTAGCTACGTAGGTTATATAAGATTCAATTCAATCTAACAAGCGGACTGGACTAACTTCGGCTACTACAAGATATTTAGAAACCTAAGAAGCTGAGCCTACTTTACGCACTTAAGGCAGCAGCAGATGATGAAGAAATGGGCGGTAGATGATAATGAGAAAGGGCGCCCCTTGCATTTCCTGTGGGGGAGTCTGATTGATCCAATCACGATGAATGATGTCAACCCCCTCTTTTGCGCCTAACTTGACTCTGATTCTCCCACTATGAGAGCTGATCCAGGGGCTAGTTCGGCTACAGAATGGAATTTACGAAAGCCCCCCGTCTTTCCGACTCAATGTATTGCCCTTTGGGACCAGGATCTGACGAGGAAGTGAGAGAGGGGACACCAAACATAGGTGCGTACCATTGCCCCAATCCAATGGACTATGTCATACAGGGAGGAACCCTTGGAGGTTGGGACAGAAAGAAAGCAGGTTTTGCTTCTGCTTCCTTCGAGCTACCAAACTCTTTCGTCAGGTGTGGGTCAAGTTCCCTCATTATTGCTTGACTTCCCCTTTGGGGCACGAAAAGATGGACTAGGACTTAAGTAAGGGAGAGGACAACCCCTGTTTCTGGCTTACCTTCAACGAGTGAGTGCTATTCCCATTCCTTACTTTGATCCGACCCTGTTCCCCGACCAGTTTGCTTGCTCACTAGAAGAGTCAAGCGAGAGCAGCTAGTTTAGAAGGAAAAGGACACCAGGGGCTATTCGGCCTCACTTGTCGGAGACTGAACTACCGCTCGCTTACTTGTTGATCAAGGAGGTCATTTCCACTTACTCTAAGCATAGAAGGAAGAAGATTGAAAAACTAACAAACAAATTGTCTTCAGCCCTACTTACTTATAACTTGGCCCAGGAAACAAGGTTCTATTAGGCTTGCAGGGCTTAAAAAAGAATGAGCTAGATCGCAAGTATTTGGATACGAGGTAGTAGCGGGGTCTAGTCGAAGCGGTGCGCAAAGTGTACAAAGGCGAGTCTCACGGGCAGCGGCACTTAAAAAATGATTCGGCGGACTTAAATATGGACGGCGGGTTTTCTGAGAAAATGCAAAAAACGGTTCGGCTATGACTTAAACGTGTACTGCGGGTTAATTTACAGAAAACAGAGGGGGGGTTTTGTAAAATGGCATGACGGTGAGCGGGCAAAAGCAAACATGCCCGTGCGTTGCAACAGGAGAGAAGATTCAATTATGCTCACTAAACTAAAAAATTTGGTATAAGCATCTGGTCTCACCCTGATTTTGGTTGTATCCCAATAGAAATATGATGGGTCTCACTCCAATAGTAGTGCCCTTTTTCCATTATACAACAAATCCTCTCAAAACAAAAGTAAAACACACCAACTTCGCAATCGCCTTTAAGTTTGATCTTGTATAGATGCGCTAGTATTTCTTGAAGATGTCACCGAAGCACAAAGTCACCTCTCACCATATCTGAAAATTCAGAGTTCTACAGCCAAACCAATAGAGCACTTCTCACAGTGGAGATTCTTTTTCCTTGAGTCGGCAAATTCAGAAATGACATAGAATTGACTGTGAACCCATAAGAAAAAATGTGTTGACCCTAGTATTTATTCATATAAGGTTGGTTTTGCCTTAGTATTTATATCCATAGAAGGTAGGGAGACAACATATGTAACACATAAAACAATGTATGGATGGGTTTACCTAATGACTGCAAGTAGTTCTGTAAACTTGTAAACTGCAAAGTTTCATGTACACTTGCTGCTGCTGGGCGTTAGGAAGAGCGTCAGTGGGCTCGTGAAGGTTTTAGTTTTATGTAATGACAATACAGAAAATGTAAGATTTGTCGCCTTGAGGGTGACTCTGTGCTATCTCCTTGTATGAAAAAATGAATGAAAGGAAAACAGATATTACACAGATTGATTTGTCTGGAACAGCCCTGTAAATTATACCATCACAAAAGGATAGCATACTGCTTTGAATATTTCTCCATCACATTTGAGTATGCTTTAGCTTCTGCCTAGATGTTTTTGAAGGTGGATTGTTGGACTCAAAACTTTCACTGTACATTGATCAATGCCCAAATGAGCACAAACAGCCTAAAAATGAGATTGGTGTCGGTGCATTGAGCAATGAGTTCAATCACGCATCTTCTCATTTTGACCGAAGATTAACACAGCGTGTCATCCATACTCAAAAATCTAAAAAATAGCATCGTTAAGACCTACAGACCTATTCAACCTATCCTTGACCAAAAGCCTATCTTATCGACATATTCATTTAATCAAATCGAGACTCAATATTGTGCAAACTCAAGACTCTGAATATTCAGGATGCAGAGATGAAATCCTAGAATAGAACTACATGTGTACATGAGGAGGGACGTGAACAAGACTTAATGTGTTTGTTGTTCATCCACATATAACATACAAAGATCTGTGGCATCATCTCAGTTGAGAATGTGATGTGAATATAAGTTTCAGGGAGGCTGGCTAACCTTCACATGAGTTCTTATTAAGATGTGGAGGGGTGACACAGGGAAGAAAAGCTTCGTGGCTCCATGCCACCACAAAAACTCAGGAATCTCATAAATCTTGTTTATCTGGGTTGACAATATGTGTAAAATAGTGCACATTTATCTCCAGATTCAGCTTTTGGAGGGACATCCAACAAAATCTCCTGATAATACAAGAGAACATAAGGTGCAGCGGAGTAGAGTAGATCACCCATTTATGAAAAGAAAACCATGTCAAACTTTAATAACCTTTATAGACGTGACATGTCTTCTCTTTTTCAAGAAAAAAAAGTGACCATGTCTTTGAGGAGAGCAACTAAAATGAAGACCAGGGGACCCCCAGTGTTAAAGAGACAGTAACCACACTTAAGAAAAAGTTACTAACAGACCTCAAACCATCACTCTGGAAACTGTGAATCACTCAGTTTAAAAACCCGTGGAAAATACGTTTATTTTATCCCAATAAGACAGTTTCAAACATGTGTAGAAATTACTGCTAATGTGTGCAAGCTAGATGTCAACTCTTGGCACCATAGTTAAGTCGTGCATGGTAAGTTGAAATTTCTAGGCTTCAGTTGTAGCATCAGCACTAATAGTCCCATGTGCAAATAATCAGAAAACATAATATTCGAACAACCTCGTATCACAGAATGGCTTTCATGGTGAACTGAGCCAAAGATGATGATGTAGATCTTGCGGATGGTCGTCCACCGCAGGTCCAGTACTTCTTCATCCACAGCCGCCGCGAGCACTGGCCACGCGCCCCACCGTGAAACGCTGCGCACTACTGCCTGCCATGCTTCTAGCCCCGTAGCCTGCAGGCCACCATTGCCGTCGCCACCACCCCGGGGCTTGACTTTGCCTTGCCCTGTTAATCATGTCCAGACCGCAGCTCCCAGATATTTGGGTCTGAATGTGATGGCGATATGCATCATGGTGATCTCCTGCTTATTGCTTTTAGTGAACTCGGTGAGCTTGGCATTGGGGATGCAATTATCGCTGAGCCACGTCTCATACTGGAAACATGATGAGCCTCAAATTCTTTCTATCTCGAAATAGATATATTGATGCTAAACGAAATTCTGCACTTGGTTAAAACTGATAGACAACATCCTGTTCTTGCTCTACTTTTAAAAGATTATAATTCAGATGAAAAAAATCAGTACCATTGGAAATCTTATGACAAAGACTGCAGTATTCGTGTTGGGGACATGTATAAATTATGAACCAATTAGTCCCAGTTCTCAATTTAAACCTCTGCCTTTATTTCCAAAATACCAACTGCATCTATTGTGTGTGATTTCTTCCAGTCTACACATCAAACTATCATCTTAGTTACTGTATTATATACTCCCTCTATCTCAGTATATATCTAGACCAAAAAATCTTATATTTTGAGACAGAGGGGGTAGATGTTACCTTTGAAACGTAGCTGGCCAATTTGACTTCAACTTGAGAGCTCGGATGAATTTCTTTGCAGTGGATGTCTGCTCCTTCGTTTGGCAAAGCGCACATCAGCCTGAACCAGCGCCCTCTAGGAGCCAGCAAAAATTTAAATCAGTTTCTTTAAGGAAAAGTAAAACCAGTTCTGAATTGCAGAGCATGTACAAATTGGAAAGAAAAAAGCCTATGAATCTGCATCTCGGCAAAACACTTCACACCCTTCACCCCAGCAGAGAACCAAGTCTGCATCTCTGTGGACTTTGATTTCCGATTCTACCTGCAACCAGAGTGTTTTCTCTTTAAAAAAAGCAACCAAAGTGTACACAATCAGCTTCAGTTCGTACATGTAGCAGAAAGGCAAGGAAGATATGTGCTCTGTTGTGTCCGACTTTAATGGGCAACATGGACCTGAAGGAGATGGCAGTCTGCCGTACAATATTAACCACAATGTTTACGTGTTCAGTTGGCTGATTGCAGAGACTACTCATGCAATGGATACATAGCTGAACTGGTGTTTGTTATCTTCTCCCGATTTAGGAATTTTCTTTGCAAGATATGAAGATCTTTGGAGAGCTTTAGTGCCGACCAAGCGTACATCTGATCTATAAAAATGTGTTTAGAAACCTTTCGCTCACAAAATTTTGTTTATAAAACTGAAAAATAATTTACCAATCAAACAACTTTTATTATTCTAGTGGTTCAAAATGAATGGTGTTAAAGATACACCATATGCTCATGCACATCAAGCATATATGATCTTCTGGGGATTGTAGTTCTCGATCTAGTTCAATAAGATCATATATGTGGTGATAAAAAGTCCCAAAAGAGATTGCTGGGCCTCTTTTTGAGTGAGAACCATACGGTCATAATGCAAAAAGATAAAAAGTAACGGTTGAAAATAATGCAGAATAATATTCTCTAGTTTAATATACAAAGGAAAAATGAAAAGATCATTATGACAGACATGGGAAAGGTTTCAGATAAGTTCTCTATTTGTTCTCAAAAAGTCATTTTACTTCTGAGAGCATCATCGATTTAATCTTTAATTTCTCAAGTGAATAGCAATTCCTTATTGTCACCAACTACACAATAGGAAATGTGAATAAAAGGCTACAGTAAGATTTAAGGGAGAATAACTCTAGGGAAGTTCCACCCCTACTCTCAAATGGCATGATGTCGTCGCTATTATTGGCGTGCTTCACATAATAAGACGGTGTTCAAAACTGCGCTAGTCCTTGTACCATGGAGAATAAGTATCTTCTTGCTATTCTCAACCTGGGGAACAAACATGAGAGCAACAGTCTGATGTGGGAGCCAGGGTAAAACACATAAAGTTATTTCTAGTTTCTTGACATGGAAGGTTCAAAAGCAACAAATTTTCCAATGGCAACTAAAATAAGATTTACACGTGGTTATTTGAACAAAGCGTTCTAGCCATAAAATTCGGCCCTTTTGTGTGTAACTCGGTTCCTATAAAAAGGTACAATGTTGCAACACAGTACTTGAACTAATTTGGGAAATTGCTGAAAGATGTCACTATGTCAGTTTATGCTTGGACACAATCACAAGCCAATAATGCTCAGATGTTGCCTAAGAAAATATCTATACTTTCTTGTATCCATAACAATGATGATTATTGTATGATGCTAGACAGGGTAAGTGTTCTTCGGATGCTGCAAACTGAATGCGGATTTGCATCGGCTAAAGAAAGGACGGAAGATATGAGAAGCTTACCAGCTTGGGGGCGTTCTTGAGGAGCTCAAGCTTGGCAGCCAGCCAGCCAGTGATGGGAACCCTGATGGCCACCATCTTGATCCTCCAATAATCTAGGGATTAGGCGGCGAAGGGTTCATAACTCTGTCCAAACTTCAGAAATCACGAAGGGTTGCGCCTATTCGCTGCTCAGACAAAAATACATGTCAGTATCTATCCCCTGCCAAGTCCCATTACAAAATATAATTAGCCAATGTTCCAATTAAGATCGATGGATACACCACCAAAGCAGACTAAAACAATTACCAAGGGACGCAGTCAGGCACCACAATAGCTGTGCTCGCTGTCAGATTTTGGCTTGCCTCCCATGGTAATCAGTAAAGAGCTATTCGATTCTTCTGTTCTAGTTGGTGTCCTGGATTGGATTCGACGCTTCCCCTGTCCACCTCGTTGCAGAACAGAGCGCAGCCCCAAATCAGCTTCCTCTAGCAAGTTTTCTATACTCGAGCACTGATTTTCTGTACACAACATTTACTCATTGACACAAAACGGACCAAAAGATCAGTCCCAACTTTTTCAAGCACAACAAATACGAAGATTGCAGAAAAAAGGTTCAGTACAGGAGAAAACCTATCTCATGATCTTCCAGTTTTATTTGTTCATGAACTTATTCACCAATAATAGCAATGCAAACAGGGAGCAAGCAGGGAATCAAGTTGAGAAGGTGGGATCAGATGAGAAACTGAAGGTGGTGTTCCACTCTCCGTCCCTGTAACAATGCAATCTTGCATTCAATTCGTTAATTCCCCAACAAACAAAATTTCTTGCCGGTGCTTGCCTCATGGTTGGAGGCTTTGGGAGGGGATCTCGTGCTCACAATCCTGCTCAGAGAGGAGATCCTGCCGGAGTAGGGGATCCAACCAGATGAGAAGAGCATGGGTCTCCGCGCCTCGATCCGGCCAGAAGGAGCCGCCGTCTCCGCCGACGGAGGACGCTGTGCTCAGAGAAGGGAGGGAGGAGGGGTTAGGCGTCTAGATCGGGCTGGGGTAAGGGAGGGAACGGCGAGGATGGTGGTGGTAGATGGCGGCGCGGGGGGGGGCGGGGGGGGGGGGGGGGGGGGTAGGGGAGATCGACCTGCCACCGGCCGCCTCCGGTGCGAGGCGAGGCGAGGCGGGTCGGGCGGCGGGATGGCCTGCCGCCGGTGCCAAGCGAGGCGAAGACGTGGGGGCGAGGCGAGGCGAGCGCAGGCGTGCGGGTGGGAATGCGGGCGACCCTTTTTTCCCCATGACGAACAGTTATTTCACTTAGAATCGTGATTGCGGGTTAATTGTCAAAAACCGTAGGGACCTTTGTGCAAAAATGCCGTGACGGTGAGCAGGCACAGGCAATAGGTGCTTTATTATTACTAGCGAAAGGGCCGTGCGTTGCAACGGGACCTATATTTATACGATTTAATTAATACCAATTATCTGTGACATATCATTAGGACTTTCATGCACATTAGAATGGCATTGTCGACTTGTTTTTACCAATATAAATTGGTCTTCTTCCGCCACCCCTCTCTCTCTCTCATCATCAAGATATCGAGTAGAAACGGCTCGTCGTGGCTCATAATTGAGAAATTTGGTGCAAATCTCTTACATCCTAAATGTGAGCAAAACTTTCTCATGAGGATGTATTTTGGTGTTTAAACTATTACAATACAATATAATACATCCTATATTATGTGACTGAGTCATGTAATCTTCTTTTATGGCCGGTTGTGGTCCACTCTCTTTAATGCACTATTCCAGTTGTGATTTTGATGTATTTTCTTTTCTTGTAGCTTTCAATTATTTTTATTTAAATTGCAACTGTACAACTCCCACGAAATAAAAATGTCATATTATTTCAATCTGAACATATAGTGATTGATTATGCATTTTAGTGGAATCCATCGCTAAAAATGTAAATTAGTTTTTACTTACAACACTATTTTATTTAAATAGGGTATATTACTTTATATTAATTTTCTTTTATTCTCAAAAAGCTTCTACATGAAAGTTTGGTCGATCATGATGTGTTTTTATCAGTATTATAAATTATTCATTTGTAACTATATATGTTGAATTGTTGATTATGATGTGTTTTCTGCAAGTTTGGTCTATTTTATTTGTCTACTATCAAGGGATTTTATGACTTAATATGCAGAAATAGATGGAGAAGTAAAAAACCATACATGTCATGTGGCAGTATGAGCTGTCAGCCGATCTTGTACATACTACCAAACGTGTCAGCAGGCGGCTGCTGTCAAGGTTGACAGAGACGATGATCTTGATGCCGCCGGTGCTTGTGCGCGTCGTCAAGTCCGACCATGATTTTTCTGGCTTTTTTGGCCTCCTCTTTTTTTCATTGATAGCCGACCAGGGTCTCTTTGCGCCAATGCAACATGTGCATGTTTTCTGTAATTCCTCCATCACAGCCACGTGGTCGTCGAGTCCGACCATGATTTTTCAAGCTTTTTAGGCCTCCTCTTTTTTCATTGATAGCCGACCACCATCACAGCCACGTGATTCCTCTTGCCGGAGGCCTTCCTTTGTCCTCGTTAATTAGCCGCTATATTATATTAGGTTTCTCTTCCTCCGCTTCATCCTTTTTCCTCGTTATCTCTCTCTGAGATCTGTTAGATCGTTTGAAATCCTTTTGATTCCCGAGTAGCTCCTTGAGACCCAGGAACCTAGAAGACATATATAAATTAGGAGAATTTAATGTTAGATAGCAAGGTGGGACTATTTATAATAGGTAAATTAACGGACCGGTGGCTGATTTTGTACGGGCGCATAGGCCCACCAGGGACGATAGACAGGCCCAGCCGGGGTGACAGGCCCAGCAGTATGGGTTCATCTATCCCTAAAAAAAAAGCAGTATGGGTTCATCTAAGGCCAAACCCTATACTCCCTCAGATCCAATCATAGTTCTACGGGCTAGCCCATCGCTCTTACAACCAGTAGACCATGGTTCGAATCCAGGCTGCGCCAATTTTTTTGTCTCGTTTGCGAAAACGTTTTTTGGCCAACTTCGAGGGTAATTTGACGGCGAGCCGACAGAAATAAAGATATAGATATAGACATAGAAAAATTAATGTGTAATAAAAAAATAGTGAGAAATTATATGTGCAAAAAAATTCGCAGTAAATGCAAAATTTAGCCTTTATCAAACTCTATGGGAACATGGATTAAATATTTAGCCAAGCATTAAGAAAGCTCAAGAAATTGAAGTATTCTTTGGCCTAACACATGAAATCCCTCATTCTGGCTACAGAAGGCACGCAACAGTCGTTAATGAAGCAAAGAAATATCTCTCTAGCAGATCGAAGATATCCCATCAATTTCAGTATCAAGAGCCTGAGAATAGGGGCTTTGACATGCTTGGACATATGTTTATTTCCTCTGACCACAGTGAGCAGGAAATATCAAAAGTTGCTACCCAAACAACGTCATAGAAATGTCAATAAGGATAACTGCAGAGAAATAGAGTGCCAGTCTCGTGTAGCAATCCTCTTGGCATCAGCAGCAATGATGGCTGGAGAGGTGTATCTCCAAGTAATTCAGCGAGGTCCAAATCCCTTCCATCATTCTCTAACTATGGAGTTCAAAAGCCGAGCAACGAAAAAAATAACCAGCAGGCTAACTGAGTTTTCTATGCTGACCCCATGGGTCTGAATATGCATGACATAGCAGACAAAGAAAATCCCTTGTTAGAGATTCACCGTTTCATGGTGATGAAGCTGATCAAGTGTCCGAAGATGACATGGAAATAACGATGATTGACAGTGAGATACATGCGAGTTCTCAGGAACCACTAGATGACATGCCAGATTCATCTGAACAAACACTTGCACATACCATGAATTAGATGGAGTGTCATCTGGATACACGCTCTGGAGTTTTTTAACAGAATAAAGGAACTACTTTCTCATGCTAGACTGAATCGACACATTTACATTTTCACACTACAAATCTTTCTCCGTACAGGTACACCTCGCGTCAACTACCATGTTGTAATTAAGTTGTTTATGCCATGAATATTTTTGCATTCTTCTATGCTCATGTACATACTCTCTGCACACATTGGTATTCTGCTCATCTCTTTGGAAATGTTTTCTGTACTTTGTATTGTCTATCCTTGCTTCTGAATCATGATTAGCCCTGCACAATAAAGTGAGCTATTCTAATCGTGCTATGCAATCCTAATCTTCCTCTACAAGTAGCAAGCCGCTTCCTCTGGCTGCAACCGCCCGCTTCCTTCCTCTGCAAGTAGCAAGCCGCTTCCTCTACCTGCAACCGCCCGCTTCCTACGCAAATAGAGCGTGCACGTCATGCCACCCACGCCACACACACACAGCCGGCGGCGGGAGCACAACACGGATGACACGGATGATTAGGTGAACGCGGACAATACATGATACCGGAACATTTTCATCAAGAAATAGAAAAAATATATCTATAGTTGAATGGGAACATTTACTTGTTCATTCACAGGAGGAGCTTAATTTTGACATCATTGGCAATTATTCCACACATGGACATGAAAACAGAGTCAAAGCACTTACTGAAAAGGTCCCATTGGCATGCCGAAGTTGCTTTTTTACTCGATCAATTCTAAAAAGATCAATGCCAAGACTGATTAGAAGCTGGGCACCTTGTGTGTAAGTGGAAAATACATGATTTACCGCAAAGCCTGTGTAGAAAAAGCATGCATCAAGATACTGCACGATTTACTGCCAATTCTGAACTTACAGTTCAACCACTTGAGTGATGAAAATAGTCTGAACAAAATAACATTTAATTAAAGAGCAACGGCCAAAGCATGCATCAGGATACTGTAGAAAAGAAAGAAACCAAGTCCTCATGTTTGAATTTTATGTCCAAGGCAATGATAAGTAACAATAATAATGTATTGATTTTTCATATAGGAAACATGTTCTTCTCCACATGAAAGACACAGAGGATAGAATAAATAGTGATTTCTATGGTCCCATTTTTCACCCTTTGCTTCCCATTTAATTGGGATTCATGTGACCTTATCTTACCAATAGCATCAGTCCTTTGAGTTGTGCATTATAAATGTAGTTCGAGCTAGCTGCAACACGTAATAGGTCTCTGCTCAAATATTCAGATCCTTAAATGTTTTATCTTTAGTAGTAGTCGCATCATACCACAAAATGCATTTTGTGAGAAAAATTGGGGGAGTAGGAAGGAATCAGTGGGTAGCAGCCACACTTGGTTTACCAACTCACATACCCACAAAACTGATAAAAAAATTCCACACGACCTGACAGCAGGAGCACACCTGAACTGACAACAAGAGCACACCTGTTCACGCTAATGTATTTCAGAATCCTCTTGAGATTACTACCTCTGCCTTGCTGCATCTTCCTCTAAATTCATGCCTTTTGTTGTAACTACTGTATCTGGTTCTTGCCCATCCTGCAACAAATAGGGAGCAAATCAGAGAGATGAGGTTCTCCAGGGGCTGCCAATGGAAGGTGACGCTGCAGGTCGAGCGGGGCGGCGCTCCGGTGGCGATGACGGCGGGGCCCGGTCGGATCCAGGCGGATCTGGCCGGGGTGGATCCATTTCCGGCGGATTTGACGTGGAGGCGGCCGGATCCGGCGAGATTGAGGGCCGGCGGCGCCATGGAGGTCCCTGTCGAGCGAGAAAGAGGGAGAGAGGTGAGAGGAGATCGAGAAGAAGGAGGAGAAGGGAGAGGGGCAAGGCGGCAGAGCGGCCGGTGGTCCGGCGGAGAAGGTCGCCGGCGGCGGGGCGTGGCGGAGGTGTGAGGTCGCCGGCGAGGCAGCTTGCGGGCGCGAGGGGAGCTCAGGCAGGAGGGAGCTGCGGGCGGCGGCGCGGTCCGGTTCGAGCCCGGGCGGGATTAGAGGTTTTTTTTTTAATTGAAACGTTTTCTCAGAATCCACTTAAAAGGAGGAGTGCGGGTTGATTTCCTAAAGACGCAGGGGCTTTTCTGCAAAATCGCCGACGACGGGTATACGGGCAGAAGTACTCCGTGTTTTTTTCACTTACAGGTGGCAGGGTGGGTAATTTACTTCAACTTTAGGGATAGTTGGGCGACGACGGTGAGCCGACAGAAGCACTCCGTGCTTTATTATTAGGTAAAGATTAGGTAGAGAAACAGTATAGGTGGGCTGGATTGATTGGGCCCCAGCGTTTCGTGTTCGCTCGTTTTAGCTGGGCTGGATTAATTGGGCCATAGCGAACCAGCATAGATCTTCTTAATTGGGCCATATGGTAGACTGGATGGCCTGGGACGAACGAAAACAACCTGCGACATATTCAACGACGGACGGACGGATGAAGCAGACGTACAAAAATTATATTAGGATCTAATGACGGACGAAAATTAGGGAGAAAGAAGCGTTAGCCCTTTTATTATTACTAGTAAATAGTAAATATGCCCGTGCGTTGCAATGGGAAAAAATAAAATATATCATAGGCCTCTAAGCCAAACACACACACCCTTATCTCCCATACACAACAGCACGTCCATGTCCTCTATTTGAACACAACGCCCAACGCATGTCGCAGCTTATCCTACACACAATCAACATATTTTTTTACCTGCATAAAAAGGTAGTACTAAACTAATTGGAAATTTTCAAGAGGGGATAACGAATGCTATGTCGCAGTAGCGAGTGGGATTGTTTTATTACTTATTCCTAGGAAACAAAGGAAAGAAAACCTTATCAGCATAAAATAAGCATGAACAAATTAAAGAGCTAAAATGTAGCCCATTGGCTTCCTGTCCACCAGCTCTCTCTAAACCTGGCAAAACAATAATTTTAAGGCTTGAAGGTAAGACTGAGCTTGAATTAATATATAAATTATTAAAAATCAAGAAGATGAGAGGGGAAGGAAGAAAATAATAGAACAGTGCCATGCGAACCACAAAACTATGTCTGATTTATGGGCGACACGCTGCGGCCACCATCGGATGCAATTGGCCAGCCCTTCTAACCCGCTTAATTAGAGTGTCGTGTGCATATCGGCCAGGAAACGTCGTGTGCACGACATTTTTGAAATAATATAGTATGATTTTGAAAGGTAAAAAAATGCACATGTTGCAAAAGTACCCTCTTTTATTGGAACTTCAGATTATGATTTCAAAAGAAAGGGAGCTTCTTATTGTACACAAGTACAACTATTCTCTTTGTCTCCCAAAGTTGTGTCAACTATTTTGGTTACCTACCAAAATTTGAAGTTTGTGCCGACGTCTATACATTTAATCTATTGTATGTCTGTATCTAAAGACCAGATGGCAAAATAATTTATTTCATGAAAACTAACTGCATTGCAGTCTAAGTCAAGAAAGCATGCAAATACATTGGCCATCTTCGCCTGCCTGTATGCTGGCCACGATTTGTCAGTCCGTTGCTACATGATTTTAGCCGCCAACAACTCTTGCGTGCGTACACAGATTGTGTGCCTTTTGATCAGCTAGCTTGGTATACATAGCTAGCTACCTTCCTCATGAAATCAACCATGATGCTTGCTTGGGCTAGCCCTGTGTACGTCGCCGTGTATAATAGGAGATTGATCATCCCAGAAAGTGAGGAGCACCAGGACATACCTTTCAAACTCTAGCTTCTGGACGACAATACCATTCAGCAAAAGCTCCGAGTCAAAAAACCGTGCATATCGTTTATGCCTGACTCGGACAAATGTGGCCTAAAAAATTAGGCCGACGAAAGGATTTTTCAGGTATGTATGTATGTATGCATGTATGTATTTATGTATGTATATTTAAAATCTATATACATTTTTTTCAGGATTTTTTCATATATAACATGTTGTATTTTGAGTTAGAGTTTGCAAGAAAACATTTCGAAGATCATTTTAATCTGTCAAGAAAAGAAAGATTAAAAACAGAAAAAGGGAAAAAATGAGTGTACGCATGTATATTTAAAATCTATACGCATTTTTTTCAGGATTTTTTCATATATAACATGTTATATTTTAAGTTAGAGTTCGAAAGAAAACATTTGAAGAGCATTTTAGTTTGAAAGAAAACATTTGAAGAGCATTTTAGTTTGAAAGAAAAAAGAAAGATTGAAAACAAAAAAAGGAAAAAGATGAGACAAACAGGTATCGAACTTGCATCTCCGCAATAGCACGTTCAGGCTATAGCCAATGCACCACCGAGTACTTGTGCTAGCTTTGGAGATACAATGTAAATAAAGCCAAGATAACTGCCGCGACTTGTGAAAAAAAACTGAATCGTTTTTTCTTACTTATGCGTGGCATAGTGGGTAATTTGTGCCAATTTTAGGGATTAATCTAATGACGTACGGGCAGAAGTTATCCGTGCTTTATTATTAGCTAAAGATAAAGATAAAGATATATGCAATATATATATATATAGATATTCTGATCCCACACATGTAAAAGAGCGACAAAAGAAATATGCAATGAATTATCTCCCGTCTTCTACCTCGAATCTGCATCAATTAGCCAAACTTTACACAATAGACGCAAACAATCTCAATACCATAATCATCAGCCAAATGAAACGGAAAATCAACAGCGAAAAGATGTAAAAAAATCTCAATATCATAATCACCAGCCAAACTTTACAATTAGTTACTCCCTCTGTATCATAATATACGACATTTTTGAGGTAGTATCATCTATAGACAGACGCCGCCGACGGAACAGTTCAAGCTTAAGCTTACAACTTACAAGATTATATTAAGAATATAAACAACGGCTGCTTCAATCCATCCACGTATGTAGTTCAAGCTTCAAAGTTCAAACCCTGTGCTCCGGGGACACCTCGTGGGGATCCTTCTCCGGCCAGCTTACGGCGTCCGCAGGGGCACTGCGGCCGCCGGCGTATAAGCAGTAACCGGCGAGTAGGATGGCGAGGCAGCCGAGCGCGACCAAGGCGAACCCCAGCGCCAGGTCCGAGGTGCCATCCGCGAGCTGCAGCACGATCATGCCGCCCACCAACAGCGAGGCCGCCCACACTCTGAACCTGGCCCGCCGCCGCTCGGGCGCCGCCGCCGGGTCGTCGTCGCGCCGCAGTAGCTCGTGCCTCTTGATGGAGACGTAGAGCCCCCAGAGGGAGAAGTAGGTGGGGTAGTAGGCCGTGATCAGGAACGCGACGTCGTGCGCGCTGTGGCGCGCGCGGTACAACCCCCACGCTAAGTTGCCGGTGACGAGCGAGAAGATCGCCCAGAACGCCCATCCGCACCGGGGCTGCGCCGAGCCCTCACCTTGGCCCAGCTGCACCGTCTTCGGCGGCGGCGTGTCTCGTGCGATGAGGCAGGAGGTCTCTGTGGGCTCCATGGACCCCACTGGCCGCCGGGCAAGGTCGTCGTGAGCTTAAACGGTGCAGCTGATGCCGGCCGGCGTAAGTGGACGGGCTACGCAGCAGGTGTCGGCGCTGCGAGGGTGTTTCTCTGCCGCGAGCAGCGTTGGCCTTCATATATGGTCATGGTGAGAAGAAGCAGCTGGAGAGCGACTCAGTCCACGGTTGAGGCAAATCGGCAAGCGCGTCTGAATAGTTCAACTCGCTTAGTCTCGATATGATTTTTAATACTTATGCTGTAGTAAAATGAGGGAAAATATATACCATTTTATGATTAGAAATGTATTGCTCCTCTACAGGAATTTACTGTCTTTCTTTCTTAGGTTTGCAAATGCATGTCCATCTATTGGCCGCCCAGAAGAATTTTGATTGAAACTTCGCAATCTCGTGGTCTAGGGTTTCATAATGGTTATAGAAATCCATAATAAGCATGAGAAGACTCGACAGGAACGAGTTGATCGACACCGCTCTTGCCGTCTTGGAGAGCCACCTGCCTACCAAGGCTCAACTCTATGTTGGATTTTGATCACAACAGGACGCAGATCCGTAATAGAGAGGCTAGAGTCGCTAATAGGGATTTCCAGATACTACCTCCGTCCCACAATAGATGGCGTATAAATCCGGTCAAGAAGTCAATGTTCTCTAAGTTTAACCAAGTGTGTATATATATATACATACATATATATATATATATATATATATATATATATATATATATATATATATATATATATATATACACACACACATATATACATATATATACACACATATATATACTCCACGAGTACATAGCCATTTTCCTATATATATATATATATATATGTGTGTGTATATATATGTATATATATGTGTGTGTGTGTATATATATATATATATAGAATAAAGATAGACAATATCAAATCAATATCATTATATTCATCATTAGGTATACTAGCAAACATGCCCCTGCGTCGCAACGGAAGATAAAAAAATTACACGCTAGCCAAATAAGTAGACTCAATACCTCGACGTATGAGCATCCTATATTAAACATAGTGGTTCATCATGTTGCCACTTATCTTTCTTCCCACACCCACTGATGATGGACGCGATGTCCACGTGATCGCATTGCATTCGACGTGGTAAATCCCAAAAGGCATTGAGCTTGCCACTTCATGACACACTTGTCATTGTGTCACGCAAGGGAATGTTTAAAACTTTAATAACAAATCTCATTGACCATGAACTACTCCCATTGCCTAGACATATAAAGACTTTCCTAAAACTACTCAAATCCTAGACATAAAAGACATCTCAATCGGTGAACTAATTTTCGAATCGACAAACATTTTTTGGAATTTGGGCATTTTTTTGGAATTCGTGAACATTTGTTTTGTTTGGATGATTTTTTTATTGCATCAATAGTTTTTGAATTCATGACTTTTTTTGACTTAGCAAACATTTTTTGATTCAATGAACTTTTTTAAAATTGGCCAAATTTTTTGAAATTCGATAAAAGAAATTGTTTTTTAGTATTTTCTAGCTTTCATGGTCATTTTTTCCAGATTCACGAATATGTTTTGAATACATGATTATTTTTTCAAAATCATGAACATGATTTTATTTCCCGACATTTCTTTTCCAAATTGTGTTTTTTAATATTTTGCGAACCTTTTGTAAAATCAGCAACATTTTTTGAAACCGCGAAAATTTATGATTTCCCGAACAATTTTTGAATTCACAATCATTTTCTTTCAAAATTCGCAAATTTTCTAAATTTGGAAATCTCGAATTAATTTTAAAAAGGTAAAAACCAAAACAGAAATGAGGAAAGAAAAGAATAGAGCAAAAAAAAACAGGGACTTCACGCCCCACGGCCCGGCCCATGAACATGTACTTGAGGAGGTGGTGAGAAAAGGAGGGGGGGGGCATTTTTTGAATTCACAATCATTTTCCTTCAAAAGTTGCAAATTTCGAAAATTGGAAATCCCGAGTTGATTTTAAAAGGGTAAAAACAAAAACAGAAATGAGGAAAGAAAAGAAAATACCAAAAACGAAATTAAAAAAAAAGAGGGGTGTCATGCCCCGCGGGCCTCCTCATGAACTTGTACCTGTGGGAAGTGGTGGTGAGAAAAAGGTGGAGGAAAATCGGGAGAAGCTGGATTCAAACCCTGGTCCCCAGGGTAAAAGGGATATGCTATAGCCACCGTGCTGCTAGTGTGTCTGTGATATATTCAGGGTATCAAATCTAGAAAACAACTAAGGACGATGGCGACTTTAAAAAAAATTGAATCATTTTTTCACTTATGGGTGCACGCTGTGCTTATGAAATCCCAAGCTCCTTTAGCATAGACTGAACCCAGATAACTTCAGTTGTTGCATTTGCTAAAGATTTGTATTCTGCTTTTGTACTTGACCTAGAAACTGTGGCTTGTTTCTTCGCACACCAAGAGATCAAGTTTGGACCATAGAAGATTGCAAACCCACCAGTGGACCGTCTATCATCCTAACATCCAGCCCAATCAGCATCAGAGAATGCACTCACAAGAGTAGATGATAACCTGTTAAACGTGAGAGCAACATTCATGGTATTCTTAACATACCTTAGGACCCGCTTGGCTGCAGTCCAAGGAGCTGTGGTGGGTGCATGCAGGAATGACACACTTTATCGACTGCAAAAGAGATGTCAGGCCTGGTAAGAGTCAAGTATTGAAGTCCTCCAACTATGCTTCTGTAATTTGTGATATCCTCCTGATTCAGGGGTTCCCCTTATCTTAATGACAAAGGTTCTGAGCTAGATAGTGGTGTTGGAGAAGGCTTACAATTCTGCATACCAATTCTGCTTAACAAACCAGTGGCATACTTTTCCTGTGACAAGTGAATACGACCTCTAGTTTTCATGACTTCAATGCCCAAGAAAAAATGAAGATCTCCTAAATCCTTAAGAGCAGACTCATAACTCAAATCCTTGAGCAAGGCTGTTATTGCTTCATCAGAGGAACTTGTGACAATGATATCATCAACATATATGAGAACAAATATGGCAGTGTGAAACTTGTTAAAAATAAACAGTGACATGTCAGACTTTGATGGAGCAAACCCAAGTTTCTGCAACTTTGTACTTAGCCTAGAGTACCATGCTCTATGAGCTTGCTTTAATCCATAAAGAGCCTTGTCAAGTTTGCATACATGGAAATGAGCATTTTTGTTCTCAAACCCAGGTGGTTGTTTCATGTATACCTCCTTTTCCAGATCACCATGGAGAAACGCGTTTTGTACATCTAACTATCTCAGATTCCACCCCTGGAAACATCAATAGATAATACAAGACGATTAGTTGCAGCTTTTACAACCGGACTAAAAGTGTCCTCGTAGTTAATACCATATCGTTGTTTAAATCCTTTTGCCATTAATCTTGCTTTATAACAATCAATACTACCATCGGGTTTTATTTTGATCCTATAAACCCATTTGCAATCAATCAAGTTTGTACCTTCACGTCGAGGAACCAAATGCCATGTTTGATTTTTCTACAATGCCATGTACTCTTCTTCCATCGCCTTTTTCCACTGTGCATCACCGAGTGCTTCACTTAGATTTTTTGGTTCACCACCTGCTGATCATGCTAAACCGAACTTAGTTTTGTAATTGATATTATTTATTACCCCCCCATTGAAGACGTGCATGCGGTGGAGAAATGACTTCAGCAGCATGAGCAGCAGCAGGCGACACGGGCGTAGAAGATCCTGTTGACAGATCCAGCTGGCTCGAGATAGTAGGAGATCCCGAGGCGCACCTGGGGACGATCCCGATACGTCTGACCCGCGTGTAGGCAAGGCAGCACAGGCCTCGACCTCCATACGCGAGCGAGGTCGTGGGTGGGCTGGATCAACCTCGACAGCCGCATGGGCCGAACCACAGGAGCCCACGTAGAGGCGGTCGGCCACCGAAGAAGGCCCTGCACCGCGCGTGGTGGGGCACGATTGGCGAGCAGCGCCCTGGGGCGTGATGACGAGTGCGTCGTTGTCTGACACAGAGTGGCCACCTACCAAGTTTGGCGCGTGCAGCGGCGATCCTGGAGCGGATCGGGCGACAGACTGCTCGGGCTGCGATCCCGAAGCAGATTCGCTGCAGATAGCAGCGTTATCTGTTGTAGACATAAAATGATGCTACGCCATACCAATTTCCAATGAATTTTCACCATTTTCTGCAATAGAAAAATTTGGAACATCTTGGAAACAAGGAGACTTAGTCAATGAAGGGTTAGCACGATTATTTTCAACCCCATGATCAAGGCTAGAAAGATGTGATATAAGGAGAAGGATTTCTTTGCAAAGGAGAGCGCCGGCATTGGGATGAAGATGTTCAAAAGGAAATTTGGTCTCGTCAAAAATGACATCATGAGAGATGTAGACACGGCCAGTAGGAATATCGAGACACTTAACTCCTTTGTGTTGTGCACTATAGCTAAGAAAAACACATTGTTTGGATTGAAACATGAGCTTGCGATCTTTATAGGGACAAAGATTAGGCCAACACGCACAACCAAAGACACGAAGTGTAGTATAATCTAGTTTGACATGCAAAAGACGTTATGTGGGAGTTTCAATATGGATGACACGACTAGGCAATATATTGATAAGATGCATGGCAGTAAGGAAAGCTTCATCCCAAAATTTTAGGGGCATGGATGCGGCAGCAAGAAGAGCAATACCTACCTCAACGATGTGCCTATGTTTTCTTTCGGCAGACCCGTTGTTCATGGGCATGTGGGTAGGACACATGATGAGAGATGCCAATTTGCTGGAAAAAGGAGTTGAGTTTCTCATACTCACCATCCCAGTCTGACTGAACAACAAGTATCTTAGTATCAAATTGACGTTTGATACATCCATTTTGCATCATGCTTTCTTATTGATATTTATGATATTCTTGTCCATTATTCCCAATTATCATACAATTCTTATACCTTTTCTCTCTGAATATGCAAGGTACATCACAAAGAGGGAAATATCTGGAAACTAGAATTCTGGACCGGGAAACCAAGAAAAAGGCAGAAAAATCATCAGACTCCAAATGACCTGAAACTTCAAGGAGAATTTTTAGGGATTATTTAAGAATTATTGGGCCAAAAATATACCAAAGGGGGCCACCTGCTGGCCACAAGCCAACAAAGCGCGCCCACCCCCTCTGGGCGCGCCCTGATGGCTTGTGGGGCCCTAGCAGGCCTCCCGAGCCCCCCTCTTCTCCTATATGGTGTGTTTTACCCTCGAAAAAAATCATAAGCAACCTTTCGGGATGAAGCGCCATCATCTCGAGGCGGAAACCTGGGCAGAGGCCCTTTTGCACTCCGACAGGCTGATTCTGCCGGGGAAACTTCTCTCCGGGAGGGGGAGATCGAAGCCATCGTCATCACCAATGCTTCCTCCTTCGTGGGAGGACCAATCTTCATCAACATCTTCACCAGAACCATCTCATCTCCAACCCTAGTTCATCTCTTGTATTCAATCTTTGTCTCAAAACCTTAGATTGGTACCTGTGGGTTACTAGTATTGTTGATTACATCTTGTAGTTGATGATTGTTGGATTACTTGGTGAAAGTTATTATGTTCAGATCCTTAATCTCCATTGTTACACCTTTGATCTTGAAAATGTTGATGAGGTGTGAGTAGTTACTATTGTTCCAGATGACATGGGAGAAGTCTTGTTATAAGTAATCATGTGAAGTTGGTATTTGTTCGATATTTTGATGATATCACTAGTGCAGGCGCCTGCTATACAAACGGTTTTTAACCCCTTTCCGTGACGTAGTCTCAAACCGTCGCCTTGCATGTGTGGGCGATAGGGGGGCCTATCGCACACGACCCGAAAAAACCCGTTGGCGATGCCTGCTCCCGGTCACACACGACATGCAAAATTATGTCGTGTGCGATTGGAAGGACTATCCCAAACAGGTATTTAGGAGAAATCGTGTGAGATGTGCATAGCATCCCACACAGTGAATCCCAAACATACGTTTCCGTTCGTATTGTACATCACACACAATTTTCTGCTTAACATCGTTTGTGTTAGGGGTGGCCATCACGCACGGTGCCTAGAAGAAACTGTTTGGCATAGGGCTGTCCATCACGCACACGTTTTATGTGAAAACGTTTGCGAATGGGTGTTCTAACGCACACAGTTTGCGCCCGGAAATCGTGTGTGATTGTTCACTGATTCAACACGCCAATTTTCCAGCAAGCGTGTGGGTTTGTTGAGGTCATCGCTGACGGTGTTCTATGACAAACCGTCTGCAATATGAAACCCCAATAATCAGGCTAATTGCTCTATTATTTATAATCCAGCTAGTAAACAAATTGATACTTCATATCAAGCACACAATATATTTCATTTCGTATTACGGCAACCAGGATTTCATAATTGAAATACATCAGAGTACAACATCATATAGGCATATACTACCTAGCTACCCAATTACACGACAGGACCGAGTTTCACATGCAACATCTAAAACCTTTGGAAAATAGCATCATATATGGTAAGTAGACAGATGAATCTCGTCTAGAAAACTGTTGAAGCGGAAGGCAAATATTGAGCCTTCACTGATGTCGAAGGTTCTTGCAACTTTATGCCAGTGCCTGTGGATGGTTGCCCGCCCATCCTTCATCCTCTTGAGGAAGACTTCAAGATTATACCGTGGGTGCTGTATGAATACCTTCCTCGCCTCTTGACCATACAGGTGGTTTGAGACGTACTCATCGATGAACTACTTTGGAAAGGACTAGAAACAAAGATATGCTTAAATTGCGTTTCTAAAAATTGAAATGTCATAAAGGGAAAAAGACAAGGTAAAAGAGATAGTACCATCCTATAGTTCACTGATGTCTTCTTCATTGTGCAGACAAACAGCTTGTTGTCTTTCGTCGCAAGTTTCTTTATCTTAACAATCTTTCTGAGTTTCTTGATTTGACTGATATTCATGAACACATCATTTCCCCACATGCAAAATGGGTCGAATAGTGGGTGTAAACCTCTTAAGGCAGGACCTACATGTGCAAGACCAAATTATTGTTAGAAACCTAAATATTAGAATGGTTCCTGCAATTGCACAATAATGTGCTATTAGCCAAAGGATCATGAAAGTGCAAACCTCGATGGTAAACCTAGGTGTCTCCCATTGTCCCCCCTGTAACGTGTTTAAGAATAGATATTGATCAGTAAAATCTGTGAATGAAAGATAAACGCATTGCATATCCAACATATGAATTCAAGCCACACGGAAAAGCCAAGCGTGCTAAGAACTATGAAATATAGCAATTGTAGGTTTCACGTGCATAACAAAACAAAATTGTACCAACAATAATTGAACATCACATTGCAGATGATCACCAAAACAACTGAACCAAACAGTTAACTGAGCATCACATTGCACAATACAACATAGTAGTAGAAGGTCAGATTGCATACTAGCATTACATTGCATATTTCACTAGAGTTTCTTAAGGGAAGGCAGGAGCAGCACATGTAGCAGATAAAATAAACATGCGAAATAGGCGTAGCTAGATGAACACAGGTCATTAGTAATTAAGCTTAAAAAACAAGATATTCCTCGTCGTTGGAGATATCGATAACGCTGGGCTTGGATGAGGGCGAGGCCTCCACATTGTGGGTTCCCTCCTCGTAGTGGTGAGTTGCCTCAGCCTGTCTGGGCACCAACCTGCCTGCTATATGGAGTTCAGGAAAGCACGGGCACGCTGAGAAAACAACTCGGAGTCATCGTCAAAGGCAACATCGGAGCCCTAGAGAAAACACAACGAGCTGTTGTTCAAAGCAGCCAACCGTGTGGCGGCGTTCGCGCGCGAGGCGTTGACAGTGGCCTCGACGTCTAGATGCTGCTCCAAGATCTAGGGGTCAGCACGCATGGCAGCCATCACGGCCTCATCCGCGCGTGCGGTCGCGATTTGCTTCTCCGCTGCCAGGTGCTCCTTGAGATCATGGCTATACTGCGTGCACCATGTCTTTCGGCGGCCATTGTGTGGGGGGGTGGGCCGGTGATTTTGGTGGAATGTGTCGCGTCAGCGGTCGGGCCATGTGGAATGGAGGAGGAGGGGGTGGAGGGGGGAGGGGGTATGGGGAAGGTTTGGATTACCTGACTATGACTAGCAGGATGAGGCCGAGCAGCAGGAAGGAGCGTCGCCGGCGAGGAGGCGGCGCTGCAAGCAAATGATACGTCTCCAACGTATCTATAATTTTTGATTGTTCCATGCTATTATATTATCTGTTTTGGATGTTTTATATACATTAATATGCTATTTTATATTATTTTTGGGACTAACCTATTAATCTAGAGCCTAGTGCCAGTTTCTGTTTTTTCCTTGTTTTTGAGTATTGCAGATAAGGAATATTAAACGGAGTCCAAACGGAATAAAATCTTCGGAATAATTTTTCTTGGACCAGAAGCAACCCAGAAGACTTGGAGATGAAGGCAGGGGAGCCACCGTGTGGCGACAAGCCACAGGGGCGCGCCCCCTGGCTTGTGGCCCCACGGCAGCCCCCCTAACCCTATTCTTCGGCCTATAAATTCACAAATATTCCCTGGATACGAAAAAGAGCCACGAAAATACTTTTCTGCCGCCGGAAGCCTCTGTTCCCGTGAGATCCAATCTTGGAGCCTTTTCCGGTAATCTGCCGGAGGGGGATTCGATCACGGAGGGCATCTACATCAACTCCATTGCCCCTCCGATGATGCGTGAGTAGTTTACCACAGACCTTCGGGTCCATAGCTAGTAGCTAGATGGCTTCTTCTCTCTCTTTGCTCTTCAATACCATGTTCTTCATGATCTTCATGGAGATCTATCCGATGTAATACTCTTTTGCGGTGTGTTTGTTGAGATCCGATGAATTGTGGGTTTATGTTCAGATTATCTATGAATATTATTTGAGTCTTTTCTGAATTCTTATATGCATGATTTCATATCTTTGCAAGTCGCTTCGAGTTATTGGTTTGGTTTGGCCAACTAGATTGGTAATTCTTGCAATGGGAGAAGTGCTTAGTTTTGGGTTCAATCTTGCGGTGTCCTCACCCAGTGACAAAGTAGGGGTAGCGAGGCACGTATTGTATTGTTGCCATCGAGGATAAAAGATGGGGTTTTCATCATATTGCTTGAGTTTATCCCTCTACATCATGTCATCTTACCTAATCCGTTACTCTGTTCTTCATGAACTTAATACTCTAGATGCAGGCAGGAGTCGGTCGATGTGTGGAGTAATAGTAGTAGATGCAGAATCGTTTCGGTCTACTTGACACGGACGTGATGCCTATATGCATAATCATTGCCTTGGATATCTTCATAATTATTCGCTTTTCTATCAATTGCTCGACAGTAATTTGTTCACCCACCGTACTATTTGCCATCATGAGAGAAGCCTCTAGTGAAACCTATGGCCCCCGGGTCTATTTTCCATCTTATACTTTCAGATCTAAAACCAAAAATACTAAAAATACCTTGCTGCATTATTTTTACTTTTGTTTTACTTTCCGTTCAAGCAATCTATCATATCTATCTCTATCAGATCTCATCCTTGCAAGTAACCGTGAAGGGATTGACAACCCCTTTATAGCGTTGGGTGCAAGTGTTTGATTCTTTGTGTAGGTACATCTATTGGGGACTTGCTTGTATCTCCTACTGGATTGATACCTTTGTTCTCAACAACTGAGGGAAATACTTATCTACTTTGCTGCATCACCCTTTCCTCTTCAAGGGAAAACTAACGCATGCTCGAGAAGTAGCAAGAAGGATTTCTGGCGCCGTTGCCGGGGAGATCTACATCAAGCCTACCAAGTACACATCACAAACTCATCTCTTGCATTTACATTATTTGCCTTTTGCCTCTCGTTTTCCTCTCCCCCACTTCTAAAACGATTTTTAGAAAAAAAAACAAAAAGATTTGCCTTTTTATTCGCCCTTCTTCCGTTCGTCTTTTCGTTTGCTTTTTGTTTGCTTGTGTTACCATGTGCCTTCTATTTGCTTGCATCTTTGCTTGCTAAAAATCTATTGATATGGATCCTCATCCACTTGCTAATCTTTTCAAGAGATCCAATTATGATGAACCAATTGCTAGTGAGTTGAGTGTACTTGATTATCTCCATGAAGTTTTTCTTGAGATTCGTGAATCTGAAAATTGTGATGAAGTGATTCACGATGTTTCCTTGAATGAAAAGCATGATTGCAATGATATTGTTATAAATTCTATTAATATCAATTGTGCTAATGATATGCGAACCCACAAGCTTGGGGATGCTATATTTGATGAGTTTGCCATGACCACTACTTATTGCAATGATCATGATTGGGGTGATAATGCTTCTTATGATCTTGATAATTTATTTAATACTCATGGTGAATATGATATTAAAAGTGGGTTTGGAAGAGTGTCAACTTTATGCATTATTGATCCCACTATTTTGGAGAGTGTTCAATCTTATGAATTTTTTGATAAAAGTGAGTTTGGAGAGGTCATGACTTTAGTTAATGATAATCCCACTATTTTGAAAGAGTGTCAACTTTGCATACATGTGGATCATGAAGAGAAAATTTTATATGATAGTTATATTGTTGAATTCCTTCATGATGCTACTGAAATTTATTATGAGGGAGGAACATATGCTTGTAGGAATTGCAATAATATCAAGTTTCCTCTCTATGTGCTCAAAGTTTTGAAGTTATGCTTGTTTTGCCTTCCTATGCTAATTGATTCTTGTTCCCATAAATTGTTTGCTCACAAAATCCCTATGCACAGGAAGTGGGTTAGACTTAAACGTGTTTTCATGAGATTCATGATGCTCTTTTGCATATTTCAATTACCACTTTTTATGTGAGCATCATTGAAATCATTATGCCTAGCTAGGGGCGTTAAACAATAGCGCTTGTTGGGAGGCAACCCAATTTTATTTTTATGCTTTTGTTTTTGCTTCTGTTTTTGAGTTTTCCACACATTATTACCTCTGTAGTAATTGTGTTTTCTTGTTTAAATTAGTGTTTGAGCCAAGTAAGACCTTTGGGATGGTCTACGGTGTTCGTGATTTGATTTTGCTGAAAAACAGAAACTTTTGCTCTCAGTCCAGGAATTTTGTAAATTCACTGGAACGTGATTTTGATCTGAAATTTTTACAAAAGATTTATATGCAAATTTCCCTGGTTGTCCTAATTTTTCAGAATTTTTGGAGTTACATAAGTATTCAAAGTCTATAGATTTCTACAGACTGTTCTGTTTTTAACAGATTCTGTTTTCTTTGTGTTGTTTGCTTATTTTGATGAATCTATGGGTTGTATCGGGGGGTATGAACCATGGAGAAGTTAGAATACAGTATATATTACACCAATATAAATAAAGAATGAGTTCACAACAGTACCTAAAGTGGTGATTTATTTTTCTTGTACTAAGGGATCTCATGAGTTTTCTGTTGAGTTTTGTGTTGTGAAGTTTTCAAGTTTTGGGTGAAGATTTGATGGACTATGGAATAAGGAGTGGCAAGAGCCTAAGCTTGGGGATGCCCAAGGCACCCCAAGCCATATTCAAGGATACCAAAAATCCTAAGCTTGGGGATGCCCCGGAAGGCATCCCCTCTTTCGTCTTCAATCCATCGGTAAATTTACTTGAGGCTATATTTTTATTCACCACATGATATGTGTTTTGCTTGGAGCGTCTTGTATGATATGAGTCTTTGCTTTTTAGTTTGCCACAATCATCCTTGCTGCACACATTTTCTTTGAGAGAGACACGCTGAATCGTGAATTTATTAGAATACTCTATGTGCTTCACTTATATCTTTTGAGCTAGGCAATGTTGCTCTAGTACTTCACTTATATCTTTTTAGAGCACGGTGGTGTTATATTTTATAGAAATTATTGAACTCTCATACCTCACTTATATTATTTTGAGAGTTTCTTAAAACAGCATGGTAATTTGTTTAGGTTATGAATTTAGTCCTAATATGATGGGCATCCAAGCGGGATATAATAAAAACTTTCATATTAAGTGCATTGGATACTATGAGAAGTTTGATTCCTTGCATATAGTTTTGAGATAATGGAGATGGTAATATGAGAGTCATGCTAGTGAGTAGTTGTGAATTGGAAGAGATACTTGTGTTGAAGTTTGTGATTCCCGTAGCATGCACGTATGGTGAACCGTTATGTAACGAAGTCGGAGCATGATTTGTTTAATGATTGTCAACCTTTGTGTGAGGGTCGGGAGCGCGCGATGGTTAACTCCTACCAACCTCTCCCCTAGGAGCATGCGTCTAATGCTTTGTTTGATAACTAATAGACTTTTGCAATAAGTATGTGAGTTCTTTATGACTAATGTTGAGTCCATGGATTATACACACTCTCACCCTTCCACCATTGCTAGCCTCTCTAGTACCGCGCAACTTTTGCCGGTGCATCAAACCCACCTTCCTCAAAACAGCCACCATATATTTTCCTCAAAACAGCCACCATACCTACCTATTATGGCATTTCCATAGCCATTCCGAGATATATTGCCATGCAACTTCCACCGTTCCGTTTTTCATGACATGCACCATCACCTTCATATTGCATATAGAGTCATATTTTGTTCTAGGTATCGAGTTGTAATTTTTGAGTTGTAAGTAAATAAAAGTGTGATGATTTTCATTATTAGAGCATTGTCCCATGTGAGAAAAGGATGATGGAAGCTATGACTCCCTCACAAGTTGGGATGAGTATCCGGACTTTACAAAAAATAAAAGAGGCCAGCGAAGCCCAAACAAAAAAAAGAGGCCAAAGAAGCCCACAAAAAAAATAAAAAAAAATGAATGAGAGAAAGAGAGAAGGGACAATTGCTACTATCTTTTTCCACACTTGTGCTTCAAAGTAGCACCATGATCTTCATGATAGAGAGTCTCCTATTTTGTCACTTTCATATAACTAGTGGAATTTTTCATCATATGCACGACCACTTAGTTTTCTTTTTGAGCTTTCATACACTTATAGCTCTAGTGCACCCGTTGCATGGCAATCCCTACTCACTCACAATGATATCTATCGATGGGCATCTCCATAGCCCGTTGATACGCCTAGTTGATGTGAGACTATCTTCTCCTTTTTCCTCATCACCTCCACCATATTCTATTCCACCTATAGTGCTATATCCATGGCTCACGCTCATGTATTGCATGAGAGTTGAAAAGGTTTGAGAACATAAAAGTGTGAAACAATTGCTTGACTTGTTCATCGGGGTTGTGCATGATTTAGATACTTTGTGTGGGGAAGATGGAGCATAGCCAGACCATATGATTTTGTAGGGATAACTTTCTAAGGCCATGTTATTTCGAAAGGACACGATTGCCTTGTTGGTGTGCTCGAAGTATTACTGTTTTTATGTCAATATTAGACTATTGTTTTGAATCTTATGGATCTGAATATTCATGCCACAATAAAGAATATTACATGGATAAATATGTTAGGTAGCATTCCACTCCAACGTATCTATAGTTTTTGATTGTTCCATGCTATTATATTATCTGTTTTGGATGTTTTATATACATTAATATGCTATTTTATATTATTTTTGGGACTAACCTATTAATCTAGAGCCTAGTGCCAGTTTCTGTTTTTTCCTTGTTTTTGAGTATTGCAGATAAGGAATATTAAACGGAGTCCAAACGGAATAAAATCTTGGGAATAATTTTTCTTGGACCAGAAGCAACCCAGAAGACTTGGAGATGAAGGCAGGGGAGCCACCGTGTGGCGACAAGCCACAGGGGCGCGCCCTAGGGGGGCGCCCCCCTGGCTTGTGGCTCCACGGCAGCCCCCCTAACCCTATTCTTCGGCCTATAAATTCACAAATATTCCCTGGATACCAAAAAGAGCCACGAAAATACTTTTCCGCCGCCGGAAGCCTCTGTTCCCGTGAGATCCAATCTTGGAGCCTTTTCCGGTAATCTGCCGGAGGGGGATTTGATCACGGAGGGCATCTACATCAACTCCATTTCCCCTCCGATGATTCGTGAGTAGTTTACCACAGACCTTTGGGTCCATAGCTAGTAGCTAGATGGCTTCTTCTCTCTCTTTGCTCTTCAATACCATGTTCTTCATGATCTTCATGGAGATCTATCCGATATAATACTCTTTTGCGGTGTGTTTGTTGAGATCCGATGAATTGTGGGTTTATGTTCAGATTATCTATGAATATTATTTGAGTCTTTTCTGAATTCTTATATGCATGATTTCATATCTTTGCAAGTCTCTTCAAGTTATTGGTTTAGTTTGGCCAACTAGATTGGTAATTCTTGCAATGGGAGAAGTGCTTAGTTTTGGGTTCAATCTTGCGGTGTCCTCACCCAGTGACAAAGTAGGTTTAGCGAGGCACGTATTGTATTGTTGCCATCGAGGATAAAAAGATGGGGTTTTCATCATATTGCTTGAGTTTATCCCTCTACATCATGTCATCTTACCTAATGCGTTACTCTGTTCTTCATGAACTTAATACTCTAGATGCAGGCAGGAGTCGGTCGATGTGTGGAGTAATAGTAGTAGATGCAAAATCGTTTCGGTCTACTTGACACGGACATGATGCCTATATGCATAATCATTGCCTTGGATATCTTCATAATTATTCGCTTTTCTATCAATTGCTCGACAGTAATTTGTTCACCCACCGTATTATTTGCCATCATGAGAGAAGCTTCTAGTGAAACCTATGCCCCCCGGGTCTATTTTCCATCTTATACTTTCAGATCTAAAACCAAAAATACCAAAAATACCTTGCTGCATTATTTTTACTTTTGTTTTGAATTCCGTTCGAGCAATCTATCATATCTATCTCTATCAGATCTCATCCTTGCAAGTAACCGTGAAGGGATGGACAACCCCTTTATAGCGTTGGGTGCAAGTGTTTGATTCTTTGTGTAGGTACATCTATTGGGGATTTGCTTGTATCTCCTACTGTATTGATACCTTGGTTCTCAACAACTGAGGGAAATACTTATCTACTTTGCTGCATCACCCTTTCCTCTTCAAGGGAAAACCAACGCATGCTCGAGAAGTAGCAGCAAGCAGTGAAGGTTTGAACTTAGGAAATGAAGGGGGGAGCAGGGGGAATGGGAAATGTGGCTTTTGGTTGGTACGAGGGGCGGGGGAGGTAGATATTTGCGCGGCAGCCCAAAATTTCGTTTGGTGCGGCGAAAAAGTAGCGCGCACAGTCACATCGGACACAGTACCATTACCATAACTGTGTGCGATATTCAACAACACAAACGTATCCTATAGTTTATCCCGTGTGTGATGAGACTGAACGTGGAAATTTTGGTCTCCAAGCTTCCAGCGTAAGATATCGGATACTAAATTGCACACGGTACTTGCATTTCATGTTCATTTGGAAGAGAAAATGGGGATACGGCGGCACATTTTGGTCTGAATTTCCCTCGTTACATTGGTCATTGCTTAGTTTAACAACACGTGCAAATTTGAGTACTACACAAAAGAGCCTACAGCACTGCCCGCACTTACTTAATCGAGCAACTAATAAACATTAGTTAATTGACTTAAACATTACTCTAACAAAACACCATCGCTCTAGACAGAGACTAATATTCCGCCTGGCATTCGTCGATCTCCGCCGCCTCCTCGATGACCAGCTCCCGTTCAACGAACTCCGGGGAATGGAGATCCATGGGATCCATCGCCACATACTCCAGCATCTCGCAGTCTTCGTGCGCCATCTCTTTGGATAAGGCCGCCATGAGCCGGGCGTGGGCGGCCTTGCTCCGGGCAGGGACGGCCACAATCTTGGCTAGGGAGGCCGCCGACGAACGGACGCCTGCTAGAGCACACTCAACGGTTACCAACTCAACGGAGGTGGGTTGTCGACCGGTGTCGGAGAAGGCAGATGCGATTTGTGTAGCGACCGCCACGAGATGGGCGTGGGCGGCCTCGAGATGGGACTGGGCGTCCGCCATCAGGGCTACGGCGACCGTCGAGTAACTGACAGCTGATGTGCCATTCCCGCCATTTGCTATCCCCACCGCGGTTGTTGCTGCCGCCCTCTCAGCTACAGCAGCTGCCCTTTCGGTTGCTGCAGCCGCTCTGTTGGAGGTAGCGGCCGCGTTCAAGCATGTTGAGAGCGCGCTCATGGCTGATGCAGCCGCGCTCGGGCCGGAGTCAGTTGCTGAAGTTGCCCTCACGACGGGGATCCACGTCCCCATCTTTCACCGGCGACGATTGAAAAGTAAAATGGTCTAAGGAGTCAGTGCGGTAAACTGCCCGACGGTGTACTGCAGACGACGAAGCTTCAGGCCTAAGCCATTCATTACGAGGATTGGCCAAAGATATTTTGTACTGCATCACAAACGATTCATGAACGTCAACTGTTTGTGAAAGACTTAAATTTCAAAATGTTTTTCAAACAAAAAATAAGGTTAATTCGACAAAGGACGGTGTTTGGATTGCAATAAGATTTATGTGCAGTGAACACTGACCAATAGCTGTGTCGTGCTAAAATATGGAATTATTCAGGGTTTGTTTGGCATTTTTATAAATTAATTGAGTTTTCTAGACATTTAATGTGTATAATTAAAATTTGAATTATCGTCCCAATGTCCGTGCATCAAAATGGGATGAAAAATCATATTAGTGTCCATGGCTTCATCTTTAGGTCACGGGCAATAAATGGAAATGAACTTCAAACATCTCGACATCTTGGCCCAGGCACAAACGTTGAGAAACTTGGTTTTTAAATTACTGTAAATCCAAAACGTGTCAGAAATTCTAAAAGCTTGGAATGTTGTCATGACATGGCACATATGTGCCATGGTAAAAAAATTGTCCAACATGGGACAATTTTAGCCACAAGTCCCTTACAAAGCAGAGCTTATCACTTCAATCTTTGAGGTCCCGATAAGGAAAACGTCACCTTACGTAGGCAAAACGACATCCGCTCATCTTCTCGCCATGAACTTTTGTTAGAGGCAACTCGCAACAGTAAGAGTGTCTTGCTAAAATATGGATAGTTAAAATTTGCATACGTTAATTGAGTTCTCTAGGCATACAATGTGGATAGTTAAAATTTACACTAAAATCACAAGGTCCGGTGCATCAAAATTGGTTGAAAAATCATATAAGTGTCCATCGCTACTTTGGGCCCCATGCAAGATATGGGAATGGATTTCAAGCATCTCGGGGTCTTGACTCGGCCACATACATTGAGAAACTTGGTTTTACATTCACGTATAAATCAAAAACTCGTCAGAAAAGCAGGAAACTTGGCATGGTGTCATGGCATGGCTCATATATATGTGTCCTGATGATAAATTGTCCGATTTGGGACAAATTTTGGCACAAGCCCTTACAAACCTCATCTACTCACGGGAAGCTAGCTTTTGTAGTTTCGATAAGGAACGCATCACCTTATGATGGCGAATCGACATCCGCTGCCTCTTCTCGTCTAGAACTATATATTTCTAGAGGAAACATATACCAAAATAAGCGTCGTTCCAAAATATGAAATTATACATGGTTCGTTTGGGCTTTTTATACATTAATTGACTTTTATATGCATTATTTAATGTGCATAATTCAAATTTGAACTACATTCACAAGGTACGGTGCATTAAAATGGGTTGAAAACCGTATAAGTGTACATGCATCTTTAGGATCCCATGCAATATATGGGAATGAATTTCAAACATCTCGCGGTCCTGGCTCGGACATACAAACACTGAGAAACACGGGTTTTAAATCATGTGTAAATCAAAATTCATGAAACTTGGCATGGTGTCATAACATGCATGGCTCATATACGCCCTGGTAAAATAATGTCCAATTTGGGACAAGTTTTGGCTCAAACCGCGCACAAACCAAATATTAATTATCACGCGAAGCTTTGTTGCTTCGATATGGAATGTGTCGCCTTATGTGGGCGAATTGACATCCGCTGCCTCTTCTCGTCTTGAACTATTTTTATAGGCAACATATACCAAAATAAGAGTATCGTGCCAAAATATGAAATTATACATGGTCCGTTTGGCCTTTTTATACATTAATCGAATTTTACATGCATTATTTAACGTGCATAATTCAAATTTGAACTACAATCAGAAGGTCCGATGCATCTAAATGGGTTCAAAACCATATAAGTGTACATGCATCTTTAGGATCCCATGCAATATATGTGAATGAATTTCAAACATCTCGCGGTCTTGGCTCGGCCAGAGAAACATTGAGAAAGTCGGGTTTTAAATCATGTGTAAATCAAAAACTAGTCAGAAAATTCATGAAACTTGGCATGGTGTCATAATTAAGATGCATGGCCCATATGCGCCCTGGTAAAATAATGTCCAATTTGGGACAAGTTTTGGCACAAGCCCCGCACAAACCAAAGATTAATTATCATGTGAAGCTTTGTTGTTTCGACATGGAATGTGTCACCTTATCTGGGTGAATCGACATCCGCTGCCTCTTCTCGTCTTGAACTATTTCTATAGGCAACATATACCGAAATGTGAGTGTCGTGCCAAAATATGAAAATATACATGGTTCGTTTGGCGTTTTTATACATTAGTTGACTTTTATATGCATTATTTAACGTGCACAATTCAAATCCGAACTACAATCAGAAGGTCCGGTGCATCAAAATGGGTTGAAAACCATATTAGTGTGCATGCATCTTTAGGTCCCATGCAAGACATGTGAATGAATTTCAAACATCTCGGGGTCTTGGCTCGGCCACAGAAACATTGAGAAACTAGGGGTTTAAATCATGTAAATCAAAAACTCGTCAGGAGATTCATGAAACTTGGCATGGTTTCATGAACATGGCGCGTCATAGCATTTTGTTTTCCTATCTGATACTCGTTTTTTAATATATATTTTCTTTTAGAGCCAACATTGAGAATATTAGTTAAATTATAGTAAATCTAGAACTCACACAAAATTCAAGAAATTTGGCATGGCGTCATTATATAGCACAAATATGCTGTGGTATTTTTCGTGTCATTAATAGCAAACAAAAGTTTTTTGGAACAAATAACTGTCACGTTTCAACGCAAATGGTTGCATTATTTTCAAACCGTTGGCATTCTACTGCCCTTTACGTGCTGCCAAGAGTCGCACTCTTTTATTGGCTAGGGCTTAGGAGGTGCCGTGCGAGCAGCTGCTTGAGTTGACAGGAGGCATGCGAGCTGGCATCCCCCGCGCAGGTTCATCGGGAGGCGTGCGGGCAGTACGCCGAAGACTCACCGGGAATCGAGCCCTTTGACCTTCGTATCCGCCCTCCGCGCTTCCAACCTGTCCATCAATGGCGCCCGAGCCGCTGTTTAATAGGTGGCTTTACTGCCCACTCACTCACAATCCGCCATATATCTTCGCCTCACATTCCCCTCCATCTTCAGACCTCCACGGCGACCTATGGCATGGTGCAGAAGGATCATATGCCACTAGTCTTCCGGTTTGGTGAAGTTGACACCGAGCCAGAAGAGATAGAACATAAAGACGAATGGGACGCCATGGACATGGCCCTGGAAGAGCTGCATGCCGCAGCGGATGCTGCCCCGACGCACTCGCCATCAACCATCACCGCGCCCGCGCCAGCCACCATCCCCGTGGCATTGACGGGCTGGTCACCCAGCATCATCGCAACGTTGGAAACCGCGGGCATCAGGGAGGTCCCCGCCGACCCACGTGAGCTCGTGTACGTGCAAGCGCCAGCGCCTCCTCCTTCTCCCGTGCTCGTGCGTGCCCTTGCACATGGCACGCCGGTCCCAGCGCACGTACCCGCACCGACGGCGCCCGACCCCTTGCGCGCGCCTGCACCCACCGCGCCTGTGCCCGTGCGCGCGCCTGCACCCGTCACGCCCCATCAGTGGATTGGGCCGCCGCCGTCGACAGCTTACTCGCAGCGCCGCTAGTCGCTGCCCCCCGGCCCCGCGCCCGTCGATCGCGCGACGACCAACTCTTTGATTGTGAAGTCCATAACATTTTGGTCTCGGTTGAAGAACTGTACAACTACGCCCCGGAGCACAAGAACGCCGCCACAAGAGGCCGCTGCCACCGCCGCCGCGGCAACTAGTTTTCTTTATATCATATCTTGATTGTATGAATGTAAAGTGAAAGCTTGACTGAATGAAATCTATGGTTTGATGAACTAAGTATTTATCTCTGAATTCATGTAGCAAACAAAAAACCACCATAGTTTTATCTGAATGAACACACATCACAAACGGTTCAGGTTGAATACCCGTTTGAAGATCGACAACTATCTTCACCCATAAGCCAAGTCAAAATATTGGCGCGAAGGATTTGTCCAATGCGTCATCGCAAACGTTTCTCGAATATGATCCGTGTGCCTAGTACATAGAATCCGGGAAGATTTGCATCTATCATACTAGGTAAATTGCCATGTGTCAAATCGGAAACATTGGCATCTGTCGATCTAGTAACACTGGCATTTGTCAACATTGCAGCACTGGCATTTGTTAAGTATTGTAGAAACAAAATCACAATTAGGGTGTAATTTTGCAACTAAAATCCACTTTAAACATGGATTTCTTTCATACATTAAGCATTGGTCTTTGTACAATACAGTTCAACTCTACAGCTGAACCGAACAAACTTTTCCCCAATTGTTGCCAACCACGTACTAAATTAGCTAGTTCAACTATATACTAGCTAATTAAAGTACGTGGTACAGTTCAACCATATCTATAGTTAGATGAACTGAACAAAATAGTCCCTAAATACTAGTACTACGGAGGGGCTTTGTACTACTTCCAGCAGAATCGAGCGCGCTCAGTAAGAGCAAGTGGAGGAGGAGCCTGCCAACGAGTTGGCGGAGACGTGTCCGTTGCCTGCCAGTGCTGCCCTCCGATGCTCAAGACGCCCCTCCTCAAAGCGACGCGACTCTGCGTAGATCTCCGCATTCCGCGCCGCCGCTGCGGCTTCTTCTCCGGCCACGGCGTCGGTGAGCTTCTTCGCGTGCGCGACCTGGCGCTCCACCTCCTTCTCTAGGAAGTAGATGTAGTGCACAAGGGTTGCGACGCAGAAGCCCGGCGACGGGCCTTTGACGGACTCCACCTCCCGCATTTGGGCCTTGGTGGCGGCGCGAGTTATGACCCCGCAGCCTGACGGTGGGGTCGTGGCAAAGACGGACGATGGTGGGGTGGCGGCCCTGGCAGCGTCCGGCGTGGTGGCGGCCACGGCGGCCACCGGCAGCAGCTGCCTTCGGGCAGCGGAGCGTGTAGTTGGTGGCGTGCGCACACCCACCAGGGATGCCACGTGCACTACACACTTTAGAGGACTGCCGCGCCGACGCGGTGAAGCCTCCTAGCTGGAGCTGTCCTCTGGCGGAGTGGCTAGGCGACGACGAACGACTGGTGCCATTGGCGATTGGGGGAGAAGCAAACTAGACAAGCTACGGGGAGGGGGGATGAAGGCAATGTGGAGTCGCCGGCCGTGAGGGTTTATATAGCAGCCCGGCAAACATTGGGGATTTCACCGAGCATGGCGGGAAGCTAGAGCCATAGCATGGTTTTGCGCGCGGGAACCTGCGCGGTTCTGAGCGGGAACGGGGTCATCGAGCGGGCGCGTGGCCAAAACCCAAAAGCGGTGCCGAAGCGTGCACTGGAATACTCGGGAGGCAACGCGATGACAAGACGTGAGAGAGGAGGACAGACTGATGCGGAGGCACAGGGTCAAAATAATAAAACGTCTGCGATATTAATACAGGCAAACGGCACTTCCCAACGTAGCGTCTGTAATGATTTCATCCATCGCTGACAATTATTTGGCAGCAACCGTCTGCCCACAACACACACAACATGTTAGTATGAATCGTCTGTGTTATTTCTGGTGTTCGCACACGATTCTCATTACTCACATGTTTGCTGTATATCGCACACATCGTGTTATGCCGAGTCGTTTGTGTTCTGCTGAATCAGCGCACACAGTTTATCCGAGTGAACCGTATGTCGTACTTCGCACACATATGTAGTTTTGGTAACCGTTTTTGTTATCTTCTCTAATCACAAACGGTTCATAAGAACAAACTGTCTGTCGTAGATCACACACGCAACTACTTTCTGAATCGTATTTGATGGATCCACCTTCGCACACAGTTCGTGCCATTAGCGGCATAGCTTGAACTATACCGTTTGCAATTGATGGATCGCACACAACTTCGTCGAAGGGTCTCTGATTGATGTGTCGTGTTTGGACCATTCTGTAGTAGTGTTTGTATGTTGTTACTTCTCTTAGTGGTGTCATGTGAACGTCGACTACATGACACTTCACCATGTTATGGGCCTAAGGGAAGTCATTGTGGAGTAACAATTAGATGATGGGTTGCTAGAGTGACAGAAGCTTAAACCTCAGTTTATGTGTTGCTTCATAAGGGGCTGATTTGGATCCACATGTTTCATGCTATGGTTAGATTTATCGTAATTCTTCTTTCGTAGTTGAGGATGCTTGCGAGAGGGGGTAATCATAAGTAGGTTGTTTGTTCAAGTAAGAACAACACCTTAGCACCAGTCCACACACATATCAAATTAGCGAATGTGAATCAACTCAACATGATGAACATGTCTAGACAGGAATTCCCATGTGTCCTCGGGAGCACTTGCTTAATATAAGAATACTTTCCGGCCTGTCCTTTGCTATAAAAAGGATTGGGCTACCTTGCTGCACCTTTGTTACTATTGTTACTTGTCACTTGTTACGAATTATCTTGCTGCAAAACTATCTATCACTGTTACTCACAACACTTGCAGAGAATACCTTGCTGAAAACTGCTTATCATTTTTTTCTGCTGCTCGTTGGGTTCGCCACTTTTACTTATCAAAAGGACTACGATTGATCCCCTATACTTGTGGGTCATCAAGACTCTTTTCTGGCATCATTGCCGGGGAGTGAAGCACCTTTGGTAAGTGGAAATTGGTAAGGAAACATTTTCGATACGTGCTGAAATTTACTGTTGCTTGTTACTATGAACGGTCACCCTTTGAGTGGCTTGTTCGGGGCATCTTCGCCTCAAATGGAAGTTGAAGAGGTTGCTCCTAAACCTACTGAACCTACTGAAAATATTTATTATGAGATTCCTTCAGGTATGTTGGAAAAACTGCTATCTAATCCTTATGATGGTACGACTCATCCTGATTACCATTTGATATTTGTCGATGAGGTTTGTGGATTATTTTAGCTTGCAGGTTTATCTGGAGACAAAGTTAAGAAGAAGGTTTTCCCTTTATCTTTGGAGGGAATGGAATTAATGTGGTATAGGCTATTGGATGATATTGGATCATGGGACTGGAATCGCTTGAAGCTGGAATTTCATCAGAAGTTTTATCATATGCATCTAGCCCATAGTGATCAGAACTTTATTTATAATTGCTATCCTCGTGAAGGAGAAAGTGTCGCTCAAGCTTGGGGGAGGCTTAAATCTATGATGCACACTTTCCCCAACCATGAGCTCTCAAGATAAATGTTATACAAAAAATTTATGCTCGACTTTCTCATGATGATCAAGTATTACTAGATTCTTGTGCTACAGGTTCCTATATGAAAAGGACTATTGAATTCAAATGGGATCTTCTAGAAAGAATTAAACACAACTCTGAAGATTGGGAACTCGACAAAGGTAAGGAGTCTGGTATAAAGCTTAATTTTGATTGTGTTAAATCTTTTATGGAAACTAATGCTTTCCATGAGTTTAGCAATAAATATGGTCTTGACTCTGAGATAGTAGCTAATTCCTGTGAAACATTTGCTACTCATGTTGATCTCCCCAAGGAGAAGTGGTTTAAATACCATCCTCCCATTGAAAAACCATTAGAGGAACCTGTTAAAATTAAGAAGGAAGAACTAATAGTTAGCCATGTTGATCCAATTGTTCCTACTGCTTACATTGAGAAACCTCCTTTTCCTGTTAGATTAGGGAACATGCTAAAGCTTCAACTGTGGTTAATAAAAGTCATGTTAGGACACCTAAACCTTTTGAACAAATAAATGTTGAACCTAATGTTGCTATGGTTAAATACCTCCTAGTTGATAATGTTGATGGTCAGGTTATTTACTTCTGTGACGAAGCTGCTAGAATTGCAAAACCTGTTAGAAACGAGCGGGATGAGCTCGATAAAAACAAACCAGTTGTAGGCATGCCTGTTGTCTCATTTAAAATTGGAGAACATTGTTACCATGGCTTGTGTGACATTGTTGCTAGTGTTAGTGCTATACCTTTTACTTTATATCAAGAAATTATGCATGACATAACACCCTCTGAGATTGAAGATATTGATGTCACTATTATACTTGCAAACAGAGATACTATTACACCACTTGGGATTGTTAGAGATGTTGATGTCTTGTGTGGAAAAGTCAAATACCCAACAGATTTTTTAGTACTTGGTTTAGAACAAGATAACTTCTGTCCCATCATATTTGTAGACCTTTCTTGAATACTGTTAATGCTAAAATTAATTGCGCTACTGAGAAGGTCAAAGTAAGCTTTGGTGATGTATCTCATGAATTTAATTTCTCTAAGTTTAGTAGACAACCACATGAAAAAGAGTTGCCTAATAAGGATGAAATAATTGGTCTTCTTCTATTTCCGTACCTCCTACTGACCCGTTAGAACAATATTTGCTAGACCACGAAAATGATATGCATATGGATGAAAGAAATGAAATAGATGATATATTTCTTAGACAAACACCTATTCTTAAACACAACTTACCAGTTGATATTTTAGGGGATCCTTCTCCACCCAAGGGAGATCCCGTGTTTGAGCTAAAAACATTGCCTGATACTTTGAAATATTCTTATCTTGATGAAAAGAAGATATATCCTATTATTATCAGTGCTAACCTTTCAAAGCATGAAGAAAAGATATTACTTAAGACTCTAAAGAAGCACAGGGCTCCTATTGGATATACTCTTGATGATCTTAAGGGCATAAGCCCCACTCTATGTCAGCACAAGATTAATATGGAACCTGATGCTAAACCTGTTGTTGATCATCAACGCCGTCTAAATCCTAAGATGAAGGAAGTGGTAAGAACTGAGATACTAAAGCTTTTGGAAGTAGGTATAATTTATCCTATTGCTGACAGTAGATGGGTAAGTCATGTTCATTGTGTTCTAAGAAAGGAGGTATAACCATTGTTCCCAATGAAAAAAATGAACTTATCCCACAAAGAATCGTAACTGGTTATAGGATGGTAATTGATTTTAGGAAATTAAATAAAGCTACTAGGAAATATCATTACCCGTTGCCTTTTATTGATCAAACGCTAGAGAGACTGTCTAAGCACACACACTTTTGTTTTCTTGATGGGTACTCTGGCTTCTCTCAAATACCTGTGTCAAAAGAGGACCAAGAGAAAACTACCTTTACATGCCCTTAAAGAACTTATGATTATAGGCGTATGCCTTTTGGTTTATGCAATGCACCTGCTACCTTTCAAAGATGTATGACTGCTATATTTTCTGATTTTTGTGAAAAGATTGTTGAGGTCTTCATGGATGATTTTTCCGTTAACGGGACTTCTTTTGATGATTGCTTGAGCAACCTTGATCAAGTTTTGCAGAGATGTGAAGAAACTAATCGTGTCTTGAATTGGGAGAAGTGCCACTTTATGGTGAATGAAGGTATATTACTTGGGCATAAGATATCTTAACGAGGCATTGAGGTAGACAAATCTAAAGTTGATGCAATAGAGAAAATGCGATGTCCTAAATATTTTAAAGGTATAAGAAGTTTCCTTGGTCATGTTGTTTTTTACAGGCATTTCATTAAAGATTTCTTAAAGATTTCTAGGCCACTAACTAATCTTCTTCAAAAAGATATTCCCTTTGTTTTTTATGATGAGTGTGTAGAAGCCTTTGAAATACTTAAGAAAGCATTGATTTCTGCACCTACGTCCAACCACCTGATTGGAACTTACCATTTGAAATTATGTGTGATGCTAGTGATTATGCTGTTGGTGCTGTTCTAGGGCAAAGAGTAGACAAGAAATTGAATGTTATTCATTATGATAGTAAGACCCTAGAGCTGCCCAAAGAAATTATGCTACTACTGAGAAGGAATTTTTTAGCAGTTCTATTTGCATGTGATAAATTTAGACCTTATATTGTTGACTCCAAAGTAACCATTCACACTGATCATGCTGCCATTAAATACCTTATGGAAAAGAAAGATGCTAAACCTAGACTTATTAGGTGGGTGCTTTTACTTCAGGAATTTGACTTGCATATCGTTGATAGGAAGGGAGTTGAAAACCCTGTAGCAGATAACTTGTCTAGGATGGAAAATGTTCTTGATGACCCACTGCCTATTGATGATAATTTTCCTGATGAGCAACTTGTTGTTATACATACTTCACGTAGTACTCCTTGGTATGCAAATTATGATAATTACATTGTCGCTAAATATATACCACCTAGCTTCACCTATCAACAAAAGAAAACATTCTTTTATGATTTACGACATTACTTTTGGGATGACCCACATCTTTGTAAAGAAGGAATAGATGGTGTTATTAGACGTTGTGTACTTGAGCATGAACGGGGACATATTCTAAGGAAGTGTCATTCTGAGGCTCATGGAGGACACCATGCTGGTGACAGAACTGCACACAAGGTATTACAATCCGGTTTTTATTAGCCTACTCTTTTTAAAGATGCTCGTAAGTATGTCCTTTCTTGTGATGAATGTCAAAGAATTGGTAGCATTGGTAGACGTCAGGAAATGTCTATGAATTAATCACTTGCTATTGAACCATTTGATGTCTGGGGTTTTGATTATATGGGACCTTTTCCTTCCTCTAATGGATATACTCATATTCTAGTTGTTGTTGATTACGTTCCTAAGTGGGTAGAGGCTATTCCAACTAGTAGTGATGATCATAACACTTCTATTAAAAAGCTTAAAGACATCATTTTCCTGAGGTTTGGAGTCCCTATATATTTAATGACTGATGGTGGTTCACATTTTATTCATGGTGCTTTCTGTAAAATTCTAGCTAAATATGATGTTAACCACAGAATCGCATCACGTTATCATCCTCAGTCTAGTGGTCAAGTTGAATTGAGCAATTGCTACTTCTCGAGCATGCGTTGGTTTCCGTGAAGAGGAACGGATGATGCAGCAAAGTAGATAAGTATTTCCCTCAGTTGTTGAGAACCAAGGTATCAATCCAGTAGGAGATACAAGCAAGTCCCCAATAGATGTACCTACACAAAGAATCAAACACTTGCACCCAACGCTATAAAGGGGTTGTCAATCCCTTCACGGTTACTTGCAAGGATGAGATCTGATAGAGATAGATAGAATAGATTGCTTGAACGGAAAGTAAAACAAAAGTAAAAATAATGCAGCAAGGTATTTTTGGTATTTCTGGTTTTAGATCTGAAAGTATAAGATGGAAAATAGACCCGGGGGCCATAGGTTTCACTAGAGGCTTCTCTCATGATGGCAAGTATTACGGTGGGTGAACAAATTACTGTCGAGCAATTGATAGAAAAACGAATAATTATGAAGATATCCAAGGCAATGATTATGCATATAGGCATCACCTCCGTGTCAAGTAGACCGAAACGATTCTCATCTACTACTATTACTCCACACATCGACCGACTCCTGCCTGCATCTAGAGTATTAAGTTCATGAAGAACAGAGTAACGCATTAGGTAAGATGACATGATGTAGAGGGATAAACTCAAGCAATATGATGAAAACCCCATCTTTTTATCCTCGATGGCAACAATACAATACGTGCCTCGCTACCCCTACTATGTCACTGGGTGAGGACACCGCAAGATTGAACCCAAAACTAAGCACTTCTCCCATTGCAAGAATTACCAATCTAGTTGGCCAAACCAAACCAATAACTCGAAGAGACTTGCAAAGATATGAAATCATGCATATAAGAATTCAGAAAAGACTCAAATAATATTCATAGATAATCTGAACATAAACCCACAATTCATCGGATCTCGACAAACACACCGCAAAAGAGTATTACATCGGATAGATCTCCATGAAGATCATGAAGAACATGGTATTGAAGAGCAAAGAGAGAGAAGAAGTCATCTAGCTACTAGCTATGGACCCGAAGGTCTGTGGTGAACTACTCACGCATCATCGGAGGGGCAATGGAGTTGATGTAGATGCCCTCCGTGATCGAATCCCCCTCCGGCAGATTACCGGAAAAGGCTCCAAGATTGGATCTCACGGGAACCGAGGCTCCTGGCGGCGGAAAAGTGTTTTCGTGGCTCTTTTTGGTATCCAGGGAATATTTCTAAATTTATAGGCCGAAGAATAGGGTTGGAGGAGTTGCCGTGGGGCCACAAGCCAGGGGGGCGCGCCCCTGTGGCTTGTCGCCACACGGTGGCTCCTCTGCCTTGGTCTCCAAGTCCTCTGGGTTGCTTCTGGTCCAAGAAAAATTATTCCGAAGATTTTATTCCGTTTGGACTCCGTTTAATATTCCTTATCTGCAATACTCAAAAACAAGGAAAAAACAGAAACTGGCACTAGGCTCTAGATTAATAGGTTAGTCCCAAAAATAATATAAAATAGCATATTAATGCATATAAAACATCCAAAACAGATAATATAATAGCATGGAACAATCAAAAATTATAGATACGTTGGAGACGTATCAGCAATCGAGAAATAAAATTAATTTTGTAAATGACTATTAATAGATCTAGAAAGAATTGGTCTAAGAAACTAGATGATGCTTTATGGGCTTATAGAACTTCTTATAAGAATCCCATGGGAATGTCTCCCTATAAAATGGTCTATGAAAAAGCATGTCATTTACCTCTTGAGTTAGAACATAAAGCTTATTGGGCAATTAAAAAACTTAATTTTGACTTTAAGCTTGCGGGTGAAAAGAGGTTATTTGATATTAGCTCACTAGATGAATGGAGGACACAAGCCTATGAAAATGCCAAGCTGTTTAAAGAAAAAGTTAAAAGATGGCATGACAAGAGAATTCAAAAACGGGAATTCAATGTAGGAGACCTAGTTCTTTTGTACAGTTCTTGTTTTAGATTTTTTGCAGGTAAGCTCCTCTCCAAATGGGAAGGCACGTATGTTGTCGAGGAGGTTTATCGCTCCGGTGCTATAAATATTAATAACTTCGAAGGAAAAAAAATCCGAGAGTGGTAAATGGGCAAAGAATTAAGCATTACATCTCAGGTACGCCCATTAATGTTGAAACTAATATTATTCAAGTGGTAATACCGAAAGAGCACATAAGAGAGACCTTCCGGAACACTCCAAAAACCTGAAAAAGGAGTAGGTACGTGATACGGTAAGTAAACCGACTCCAAAAATTCCAAAAAATATGTTCTGTTGGTTTTGGTATTTTAGAAAAAATCCAAAAATAAAAAGGATTCAGGGGGACCCACGAGGGAGGCACAAGCCAACAAGGCGCGCCCACCCCCTGGGCTCGCCCTGATGGCTTGTGGGGCCCTCGTGTGCCTCCCGGACTCCGTTTTCTTCCCGACCACGTATTCTGACCTAGAAAAAAACATTATATATACTCTCGTATGTTTTGACCACCGCATCGCAAGTTTCTCCTCTGTTCTTGTTCCGGGCTGTTTTTCTGACAGATCTAAATCGCCATGACGTCGCCAAGCTCCTCCAAGGACAAGTTCTTTGAGAAGATCATCAACCCTTACCTACCAGAGGTGATGAAGCACCCTCAAGCCATTGAGATGCGTGACGGGGTGCTCCACATCCGGGATGTTCAAGGCCCCAAGAAGGAGTGGAGCGAGAAGGCCAGGCTTGCAGCAGTGGAGCAGGAGATCTTCAAGTGCCAAGGGATGGTTGAACGTGGTGTGAGTGCCAATCACTCCATGATCACGGACTTCATCCGAGAAAACAAGATGGACACAAGGAACGTTGGAGAGGCTCTCTTCAAGCTTCAAGAGCGGATCAAACACCTCCAAGCTCAAATCTATGACCTGCAAAACCAAAACTGTGAGTATGAATCCAGGTTTAAAAGGATGAGCATTGCTGCCGATTTCAGGATTCTGGAGACAAGATCTTCTTTCTATGATGGAGAGCCTATGCCTTGGAAGACGAAGGACCAACCCATCACCTCATCACCACCATCACCTAAGAGGGAAGCTTGAGTACATGGGTATGGGCACCACCCTTTGCTTGTTCCAAGCTTGGGGGAGGTGCCCCGGTATTGTATCACCATCACCTTTATTATTACCATCTATCTTAGTTCGGTCCTTAGTTATTTCGTGATTTTAGAGAAATAAAATTTCAGATTTGCTTTGCTTAGAAATTTTCCTTTAAGACCAATTTATCCTTGTAATCGAGTGTGAGAGTTATATAATAAAGATTAGTTGAGTTTGTGTGCTTTACTTTCATGCACCTATCATCATAGCATGGCAATAAAAGAAATAGAAAAGATCAGATGCTTATCTCATGAGGAGTAATGACTTCACATAGAAGAATGTATAAGTGATAAAAGATGTTGAGAGCTAACGAACCTAGCATTAGTAATTGATATGATCTATGCAAGATTATGATAGGGAAGAGGAGATTCACATCTAAAAATACTATCTTGGACACCTTCTATGATTGTGAGCCCCCACCAAATATTATATAATGATCGAGTGTTAATGTTGGACATGGAAGACAACATAATGATCATGGTTGTTTACATTTGCATAGAAGTTATATTGTCATGGATCCTTTAACATGTGGTGCTTGCTTTAGATCTTTTGCTAGCCAAAATTTTCTACACCAAGTAGAGATACTACTTGTGCATCAATTAATCCCTTGAACCCAGTTTCTTTCCATGAGAGTCCACCATACCTACCTATGGATTGAATAAGATCCTTCAAGTAAGTTGTCATCGGTGCACAAAGCAATAAAAATTGCTTCTAAATATGTATGATCTTTTATTGTAAGGGAAAATAAGCTTTGCACGATCTTGTGATAGCGAAGAAATAAAAGCGACATTGTGCATAGTAAAGTTCGCTATCACAAGGGGCAATACAAAGTGACATTCCTTTGCATTAAGAGTTTTGCACATCCGAACAAACAAAAGCGCATGACAACCTCTGCTTCCCTCTACGAAAGGCCTATCTTTTATCTTCTTTTAGCATTTATTTCCGTACAAGAGACAATATTATTTACCCTTGTTCCTACCCACTAAATCTTTAGCTAGCAAGCATCATATGTTGAGGAAAGATCCAGATATATATATCTAGTTGAATATGGGTGACCATGACTTATTATTGTCGACATTATCCTTGAGGTAAGTAAGTTGGGTGGAGAAGATAATGAAGCCCCCATCTTCCTATGTGTCCGGCGGAAACATTAGCTCCAAAAATATGCAATGAGTGTCAGCAATCATAAAAGGCTAAATGATAGTTGAGTATGTGAACTTGCTATAATAAAAGCTCTTACATAGACTCTTCTCTTGAATATGATGAATTATGATTATCTTAATAACTAATAGCACCGTTTGTTGGTTGTCAATAAAGTTTATGCTTCATACTTCTTCAGTTGTGAAAAGATAGTTACTTGTTTATGAGAAGTTATATGATGGAAAACTTGCTGCCATGTTATTATTCATGATGCTCTCATGTGTGTATTTTGTTTCTATCGACTCCTCTCTCTCCAATCATGTGGTCATTATTTTCGAGTTCGGCTTTCGCTTGAGGACAAGCGAGGTCTAACCTTGGGGGATTGATACGTCCATTTTGCATCATGATTTCTTATTGATATTTATGATATTCTTGTCCATTATTGTCGGATTTCGGGCTCTGCAAAACCCAAAGAGGTTCGAACTCAGGGGCGTGTGCGAAGATCCCCACCAACTTTGACCCCAGGCTCTCAGCTCCACAGCCTAGCCGGATCGAACTCACTCAATCGCGGGGAAGAAGACTAACACGCGGAGATTTACCCAGGTTTGGGCCGCTGCGAAGCGTAAAACCCTACTCCTGCCTTTTGGTGGATTGCCTCACGAGGAGGTTTGTGGATGAAATGGTACAGTGGTGAGCAACCTCGCGAGGGCTCTCGGGTGGTTTCGGATCCATCCTTTCTACGGCGCAGCCTTGCCTCTATTTATAGTGGCCCGGGTCCTCTTCCCTTATCGCAATGGCGGGAAGGGATCCCATAACGGCCAAATTTTAAGGGGGACAAGGAGTACACCTTATCCTGATGAAAGGCGGTCTTTGCCTGCAAAGTAGCTGGCAGTGACGCGGAGGTGGGCTCGGCGGTGACATCTGCCCTGCCGTGCCCGTTGGCCTGGTCTTGTTACACCAGAATGGAAACCTTTGGTGCGACGCCTCGGGAACCCGCGTACGCCCTTGCCTCCCTTGCACCAAAGAGGAAACTATCTTCTCTGTGAGCGCTGGTGCCCACCTGGCTTGGCTTGTGTCACTCCCGGCCTCGTGAGGACGAGTGCTGCATAGGGATCTCCGCCCCTCGGGAGGCAACCTGGAGTGGCCTCCTCTCTCCAGGGGTATTGGTGCCGTCATCCTCGCGAGGGTGGGGCTCTCGCGAGGGCCTTGCCTTGAGTGAAGCCGCGCCGGGCCGTGCTGGTTGTCGAAGTGGGCCATGCCCTGGGCCGCAGGAAGGCAAGTCTGGGTACCCCCGTTCCCAGGACGCCGACAGTAGCCCCCGGGCCCAAGGCGCGCTCGAGTTGGCCTCGGGGCGAAGCCGAAGAAGATGGCCCGAAGCGCCGTGGGCCCCAATTGCCTGTGGGCCAGGCCTGGCGAGTGGCGTGCGGTCGGGCGCGGTCGTCTTCGCTCCCGTGTCTCCTCGGCAACCGCCCGAACCGACAAAAGCCTGACGCCCGGTGCCAAGCCATTATTGCTTTCCTTCCCTGTGCTCTTGCTCCTTCGCCCAGATCCTCATTCTCTGTGAGAACTCCTCCAGATCTCAGCGCTGCACCTTCCTTCCCCTTGCTTTCTTGTTCTCTAGGACCTCTCGATGTCGTCCGCCGGCAAGTCGAAGCCCGAAGCTCAAGGCTCTGCCTCTGCTTCTGCCTCGTCGGCGCTCTCGGAGTCCGCCATAGCCAAGGACGGGGACCTCGCCCCGGTGCTTCCGTCGATGATGGACGGCACCAATGAGTGGGGGCGAACCTTGATATGGTGTGGCTCCGCGGAGCAGCACAGCCTGGCTAAGTCAGCCTACCCCTTCTTCCTCCACAGCATCTTCTCCGGGCTCGTTCCGCCCTTCTCAGAGTTCTTCACTACCATCCTCGAGCACTATGGGATCCAGGCCCTCCATCTCCAACCCAACTCCATCCTGCTCTTGTCCGTCTTCGCCTTTTACTGCGAGGCCTTCGTGGGCGTGAAGCCTTTAGTGGCCCTATTCCGCCATTTCTTCAGCCTGCGGCTTCACGACGGCGCTCAGCGGTCAGCATGAGTCTCCTTCATCGCGGTCCATAACGGGAACATGCTCTTGAAGGCCGGGAAGAAGGTGGAGAACTTCAGGCACCGCTGGGTCTTCTTGGATGTCAAGGGCCTCAACTCCCGCCTGGAGCTTCCGAATGGGCTGCCGGAGAAGACTCCTGCGTGGGGCTCCGCAAAGCTCACCAACCCCCGGGCCAAGCCCGGCCTGGAGCGGATCTCCCGAGACATCAGCGCCAGGAAGTTGACTGGGGGGATGATAGTGAAGGAGTTCCTGGCGCAACGCCTGGCGCCGCTCCAGGCTCACTCGAAGCCCATGTGGGACTACCAGGGCGGTGGAGATGGCATCAGGCTTCGATCCGCATGCCTGACCACTGGGGAGCTGAACAGGGCTGTGGCGACCCTGCTGAATAGCGACCCTGGGGACCTCCCCGAGGCCTACACCCTGCTGTATTGCCGCGACGACAAGGCCGATTTGGTCGCCGCCATGCCCAACTTCGACGAGCTGGGGCTCTCTCCGGCCGAGTGCCCTGGCTCCCCAGTGACGGTGTCCTCCGACAACACCGCGGGTGAGGAAGACTCGGAGGAGACAGCGGGTGACGATCTGGAGGGGGTGTCCCCTCCGTCGCGGAGCGCGCTCCTCCGCGGCTTTGAAGACGACAACGATGCTGGTGAACCCCTGGCCGCAAGTCCTCCGCGATTCGCCAGGGTCCTCAGGGGGCCAGGACCCACTCCTCGGGCCGCGCGGACCGCCGGCCGGGTGACCTCGCGGAAGCACGAGGTTGGGCCTCCTCCGGAGCGCCCCCCTCGCGCCAGTAAGATGACTGAGGCGCCCGCCTCACCCCTGCCCGGACCGCAGCCTGTGGGCGAGGTGGCCGCGGCCGGGGCGGGTATGGCTTCCTCGGCCGTGGCCCTTGCGGGCGACGCCTCTGCTTCCCTGCACGGTGGCGCCTCCCCGAAGAAGGGAGAGGGCATTCCCACCTTTGCCGAGGTGGAGAAGAAGAGGAAGTGGTCGACGTCGAAGAGTAAGTAGCCCTGCTTGGTTTTCGGCCGCCCGCTGGTGGCTCGCGTGCTCACGGTCCCTTCTTTGCGTGGTAACCAGGAGCGCCGCCGTGCTGAAGGTGAAGAAGAAGAAGGCGGGCGTCAAGCCGAAGGTGCCTTCCAACATGACACCCATTCCTGGTGCCCTGCCGACGCCTGAAGAGGAGCCGGATGTCGTGGGCGAGGAGGCTCACGGGGCGACTCTCCTTGTCGCGGCCGTGGAGCCCCCGACGCCCGTTGGAGAGGCTGCTTCTGCCCCTGGTGGTGCATTCACGCTGCTGCCTGAGAGGCCAGCCCCCGAGGGCTGGCTGGCCGAGGGACCGCCCGTCCCTGCCTTGTCTGTGGAGGTACCGTAGCCTCTGGCGCCCTCGACCTTCCATGCTTCTGCCCCCTGGTGGGGGAGTCCGGTGCCGCGCAGACGCCACCTCCGGGCCAGGCCCTGGTGCCTCTGAGTCGTGGCCCTCTAGTCGAGTCAGGCACCCTGGAGGGGGCCTACGCCACTCTGGATCAGGTTCGGGACGATCTTCGGAGTGCCGACGGTCGCCTCGTGAAGGAGCGCTTGGGGCTCCTTTCTGGGTGGCTCCAGGCTGACACCGCTGCCATGGCAGTTTGGAGCCAAGCCGAGGCCACGGCTGCTGAGAGCAGGAAGGAAACCGCGTCAGCCAAGGCGGCTCGCGACGCGGCGCTGGTCGATGCAGCGTCTGCTGCGAAGCGCTATGGTGAAGCGGAGGTCAGCCTGAAGGCCCTTTAGGAGGAGAAGACTGCGCTCGCGGAACAGCTCCGCCAGCGGGAGGGAGACCTCATGGCCCGCGAGGCCAAACTTGCCGACCGCGACTCCGCGCTGTCCAAGGCGGTGGCCGACCAAGCCACGGAGCGTGAGCATCTGGACAAGATGAAGGAGGAAGTAGCTGCAGAGAAGGCTCGGCTTGACGCCAGGGAGAAGGCCCTTGCTGAGGCTGAGGAGAGAAAGGCTGCGGAGCATGATGCCCTTCCCTCCGTCGAGCTCAGGCTCCGCCAGGCGCTGCACTCCATCTGTCGGGCGGAATTCACGGAACCCCTGGTAGCTCCTAAGAGCGGCTTCGCAGGGCTCTCTTCAAAGCTTGCCGAGGTGCTCGAGGGTGCCGTTGCCAGGGTGGAGACCGTCTTGGAGAGTGAGTGCCGCGACCTCTTCTCCGCGGTCGCGACGCGCGTCTTCAGCCACCTCTACCTTCGCGAGCCAGGTTTCGACTTCGGCTCCGTGATCCGCCCTGTTGATCTTGGGGTTCGCGCCGCTACGGCGACGGCCGTGGAGGGCGCCGTGGAGGCGCTGATGAAGAAGTTTGCTTGCGTCGCCATTCCCTCGCCTCCCGCAACTGCGAAGGTCAATGACGACGACGACAACGGCATCGATGTTGACGACGAGCTCCCCGCGGTTGGGGCATGCAGCGGCGTTAACTCCTCCTCCTAGGTCCTTTCCTGCAACATTTATCATGCCTCGCGGAGGCGTTAGGCTTGTTTGCGTTTTCGGAGACATTCAATGCTTGTAATGACTGTTTAAGTTATGTGGTTTCCTTCCTCGCCCAGTTTCCTTCCTGTTTGTTGTAGTGCTCTGCGTTGGCAGGGCCTGATCCTGCGCATACCTCGACCACCGTTGGGGCGTCCGGATCACCAGGACGAGACCAAGGGGTGAGGGGCTATGTGACCAGTGAGGCCCCTGAGTCGCGATGCTCAGGAGTCCCCCTTGACGTACGAGCAGCCCTCATGAAGGGAACATGGCGACGACGGGGTCGATTTGGAGATTTGGAGCGCCTTGAGCTTTGCGTCGGCAGGGCCCGGTCCTGCGCATACCTCAACCGCCGTTGGGGCATCCGGATCACCAGAACGAGACCAAGGGGTGAGGGGACACATGACCTCAAGCTTTGGGAGAGCCGCGTTCACCTCCCGCGAGAATTGCTTGAAGATCCTGTTCGACGCAGGGGCCTGTGCGCCGCCCAGGATGCAAGCGATTGCCCTGGCTTCCTGGAATCCCCCAGCCCCGTCGTTCTGCCTGTCTTCCTCCTTCCTCCTGGGTAGCGGAGGCAGCGGGGGGGGGGGGGCTCACAAGGGCGAGCCTCACGAGGCTGGTCATGGCGGGGTCCCTCACGAGGCTTGTCGCGCCAGCGGTCCTCCCGAGGCTGGTCGTGCCACTCCTGACGCGGGTCGCGACCGTCCCAGCGGCCTCCACCGCGACCATAGCCACGGTCGACGCGCCCTGGGCGACGACCGAAATGCTCGTCGTGGAGCACCCTGAGCTCCTGGCAGTCGTTGGTGTTGTGGCTGTTGGAGCAGTGGAAAATGTAGAATGATCGTCCACCCCTGGGGGGTTCCTCATCTCGACTGCGCTTTGCCTCAGGTTCCGCCGCCAGCACCGCGGGGGCCTTGCGCTTCGTTTCCTTGGCCTTGGTCTTCTTGTCTTCGGGGTCCGCCTCCGGAAGCTCGAGGAGGAAGAGGCGGACCTCTTCGGCCTTTGCGGACTTGTTCGCCAGGTTGAACATTTCCAGAGCAGAGCACAGGTCGTCGTGGATGGCAAGCTCTTCTCTCATCCTGAGGTCCCTGACGCCGTCGGTGAACGCCGAGATGATGGCCTCATCCGACGCCCTCGGGATCTTGAGGCGGACAGTCGTGAAACGCTATATGTACTTGTGCAAGGTCTCGCCCGGCTGTTGCTTCACGCGTCGCAGGTCAGCCACAGCAAGGGCGCGGTCACGGGTGCCTTGGAAGTTGGCGACGAAACCCTCGTGAAGCTCATCCCATGAGGTGATTGACCCCTCCGGGAGGTTGAGGAGCCAGGAGAGTGCACCACCCTTGAGGGCCATAGGGAACCAGCTCGCCATGACCTTGTCATTTCCACCGGACGCCTCGATGCTCAGCGGGTAGAGCTGTAGGATCTCGGCGGGATCTGGGGTGCCATCGTAGCAAGGAGGCAGGTCGGGCTTGAACTTGCCGGGCCACGTGATCGGACGCAGCTCCGGGGCGATGGCGCTGCAACCCACTGGACCCGTGGGTGCCGCGCGCACGGGAGGGGCCCGGTCTTGGTGTTCCTGCGCAGCTGCCTCTAGGGGTGCTCGGTCCCGACGCTGCTGCAGCGGCGCAGGGAGTGCGCATGTCAGCGCGCGGCCGGGGCACCACCTGGCATCTTACTTCATCCCTCGCCCATGCCGGGGGCCCACGCGGCTGGTCGCGCGGGTGTGCTTCATGCCTGGGCTCGGGGTCGGCGCCGCGTTGGGGAGGAGGAGGTGGAGCACCATGGGCCACGTCGCCCGACAGAGAGGGCGGGGGACGGAGCGAATAGGAGAGCGCCGGGGCATCACCGGCAGCGCTGCCGAGCTCCGCGATGCGGCCGAGCCAGTCGTCGTAGCGGTTGGGTGCAGGGCGGTAGCGCAGCAACTCGCGCGCCATGAACAGTGCGACCGACCCGTGCGCCTGCCCGGGGCGAGCGTGGGAGGACGACCCAGTAGCTGGATCGATGAACGGGGTGGCGGTGCGGCCGTCGCGCCGTGCGGTGACCGGCTGCGACGAGTCCTACTGCTCATGGGCATCTAGGCCCATGGCGGCGTCGGCCGCGAGAGAGGCGGATCGACGTGCGGCGGTGCGGCCCACTGGCGCTGTCTGGGCGACACAAGCTGCCCGACGCTCAGCGTGGGCTCGGCGAGCGTCAGCCATCGGAGCGGTGAGCGGAGAGGAAGCGAATCTTGAAGAGAGACTTTGACATGCCCCCTACCTGGCGCGCCAAATGTCGGATTTCGGGCTCCGCAAAACCCTAAGAGGTTTGAACTCAGGGGCGTGTGCAAAGATCCCCACCTACTTCGACCCCAGGCTCTCAGCTCCACAGCCTAGCCGGATCGAACTTACTCAATCGAGGGGAAGAAGACTAACACGCGGAGATTTACCCAGTTTCGGGCCGCTGCGAAGCGTAAAACCCTACTCCTGCCTTTTGGTGGATTGCCTCACGAGGAGGTTTGTGGATGAAATGGTACAATGCTGAGCAACCTCGCGAGGGCTCTCGGGTGGTTTCGGATCCGCCCTCTCTACGGCGCAGCCTTGCCTCTATTTATAGTGGCCCGGGTCCTCTTCCCTTATCGCAATGGCGGGAAGGGATCCCACAACGGCCAAATTCGAAAGGGGACAAGGAGTACACCTTATCCTGATGAAAGGCGGTCTTCGCCTGCAAAGTAGCTGGCAGTGACGCGGAGGTGGGCTCGGCGGTGACATCCGCCCTGCCGTGCCCGTTGGCCTTGTCTTGTTACACCAGAATGGAAACCTTTGGTGGGACACCTTGGGAACCCGCGTAAGCCCTTGCCTCCCTTGCACCAAAGAGGAAACTGTCTTCTCTGTGCGTGCTGGTGCCCGCCTGGCTTGGCTTGCGTCACTCCCGGCCTTGCGAGGACGAGTGCTGCATAGGGATCTCCGCCCCTTGGGAGGCAACCTGGAGTGGCCTCCTCTCTCCAGGGGTCTTCGCGCCGTCATCCTCGCGAGGGTGGGGCTCTCGCGAGGGCCTTGCCTTGAGTGAAGCCGCGCCGGGCCGTGCTGGTTGTCAAAGTGGGCCATGCCCTGGGCCGCAGGCAGGCAAGTCTGGGTGCCCCCGTTCCCAGGACGACGACAATTATTCCCTATTATCATACAATTCTTATACCTTTTCTCTCTGGATATGCAAGGTACATCACAAAGAGAGAAATATCTGGAAAATGGAATCCTGCACTGGGAAACCAAGAAAAAGGCAGAAAAATCATCAGACTCCAAATGACCTGAAACTTTACGGAGAATTTTTATGGATTATTTAAGAATTATTGTGTCAAAAATATACCAAAGGGGTCCACCTGCTGGCCACAAGCCAACAGGGCACGCCCACCCCCCTGGGCGCGCCCTGATGGTTTGTGGGGCCCTAACAGGCCTCCCGACCCCCCTCTTCTCCTATATGGTGTGTTTTACCCTAGAAAAAAATCATAAGCAACCTTTCAAGGTGAAGCGCCATCGTGTCGAGGCGAAGCGCCATCGTCTCGAGGCGGAAACCTGGGCAGAGGCCCTTTTGCACTCCGACAGGCTGATTCTGCCGGGGAAACTTCTCTCCGGGAGGGGGAGATCGAAGCCATCATCATCACCAACGCTTTCTCCTTCGTGGGAGGACCAATCTTCATCAACATCTTCACCAGAACCATCTCATCTCCAACCCTAGTTCATCTCTTGTATTCAATCTTTGTATCAAAACCTCAGATTGGTACCTGTGGATTACTAGTACTGTTGATTACATCTTGTAGTTGATGCTTGTTGGAGTACTTGGTGAAAGTTATTATGTTCAGATCCTTAATCTCCATTGTTACACCTCTGATCTTGAACATGTTGATGAGGTGTGAGTAGTTACTATTGTTCTTGATGACATGGGAGAAGTCTTGTTATAAGTAATCATGTGAAGTTGGTATTCGTTCGATATTTTGATGATATGTATGTTGTTACTTCTCTTAGTGGTGTCATGTGAACGTCGACTACATGACACTTCACCATGTTATGGGCCTAAGGGAAGTCATTGTGGAGTAACAAGTAGATGATGGGTTACTAGAGTGACAGAAGCTTAAACCCAAGTTTATGCGTTGCTTCATAAGGGGCTGATTTGGATCCACACATTTCATGCTATGGTTAGATTTATCGTAATTCTTCTTTCATAGTTGCGAATGCTTGCGAGAGGGGGTAATCATAGTAGGTTGTTTGTTCAAGTAAGAACAACACCTTAGCACTGGTCCACCCACATATCAAATTATCAAAGTAGCGAACGTGAATCGACTCAACATGATGAACATGACTAGACATGAATTCCCATGTGTCCTCGGGAGCGCTTGCTTAATATAAGAATACTTTCTGGCCTGTCCTTTGCTATAAAAAGAATTGGGCTAACTTGCTGCACCTTTGTTACTATTGCCACTTGTCACTTGTTACGAATTATCTTGCTGCAAAACTATCTATCATTGTTACTCGCAGCACTTGCAGAGAATACCTTGCTGAAAATTGCTTATCATTTCCTTCTGCTCCTCGTTGGGTTCGACACTCTTACTTATCGAAAGGACTACGATTGATCCCCTATACTTGTGGGTCATCAACGTTCAACAAGAGCTTGAAAGTTATGAAAGACTTGAAATACATCAGACTGTTTCTTGAGAAGATAGATCCAGGTATATTTGCTATAGTCATCAATAAAACTAACATAATAGGTGTGTCTGCTAACAGAGGAAGGTGCTGGACCCCATACATCAGAAAAAAAAGTTGCAACGGTTTAATAGAAACACCAGTAGACACAGGATAAGGTAATTGATGACTTTTAGCACGCTAACAAGAATCACAAATTGTCTCGGAATTATGCTCCCCAACAAATGGGAGTTTATTTTTACTAAGAACTTGTTGAACAATGGAAAAAGAGGGGTGGCCTAATCGATCATGCCATCGAGCTAATGAAATATGGATAGCACTGCACACTTGTTTGTTGAATCTGCTAACTAGAGGAATGAATGGGTAAAGCCTGTCCACACATCTACCTCGATAGAGAATTCTCTTCGTGACATGATCCTTGATCAAGAACAAAATGGGCGAAACTCTAGAAAGACATAATTATCAAGAGCAATGCGATGAATGGAAAGAAGATTTTGTTTGGTGGTAGGGTAATGCAAGATTCTATTAAGATGAATATCACGATATGGGGTTTTAATAATTGACTTGCCAACAAGACTTATTCTCATACCTTGTTCATTGGCATTGTGAACTTGATCGTGACCATGGTAGCGCTCATGCATGGTAACCTTTTCAAGCTCGTGGGTGATGTGATCCGTAGCTCCAGTGTCGGCATACCAGTTGGTATCCACACCATATGAACCATCTACAGTCACAACAACTTTCTTCTTGTGAGAGTTATCTTCCTCATAACGCCAATTGCAATCCTTGGCTATATGGTTAGTTTTTTTTGCATATTTGGCACTTGCCTTCGTATTCGTCGTACCCCTGGAAGGGTCGACCGCCACCACCATCGTTTTGACGTCCCCATTGTTGGAGTAGAAGGGACGCCGTTGCTGCTGGTTGTTGTAGTAGCCTCTATTGCCGTTGGTGTTGTTGTTATCGGCAGCGTGATAGTAGCCACCACTACCCCCACCGCCGCCACCGCCATAGTTGCCCGTGCCGCCGTTGTAGCCGCCGCTGTGGCCACTGTTGTAGCCACCGCCGCCGCCCTGGTTTCCATGGGATCCACTGCCTCCGCCGCTGCCTTTTTGCTGGTTGTCGTGGTAGCCTTTTTGAGGGCCGCGACCAGAATTCGCCAAGGATTTGGAGGATCCAGCGCCGCCACCATAGAGAATATCCATCCTCTGATCGAAGTTGGATTCCATGGAAAAGAGAAAATCAACAGAGAGAGGCTCGGTGCGGACATCGAGAGCAGAAACTATAGGTGGTAGTGAATATCTAAATCGGCTATGATGAATGAGATTAACTCCTCTTCTGGTATGGGTTTTCCAGCGGCAGCAAGCTCATCTGAGAGAGATCTCATGTAGCCAAAATAGGTGTATGCAGATTGTGTTCCCTTTTGGGCACTGGTAAGAGAGGATCTAATGTTGTTGACACGGGATATGGATTGGGCAGAAAACATGTTGGTGAGCGCTGTCCAGATAGCATGTGATTTTTCAATTGAGGCCACTTGGATCAACACTTTTTTTCGATAGGTTTCAAAGTAGGTATGCTACAATTTGTTGTTCTTGGACAAGCCATGGGTTATAGGCAGGAATGGGAACAGTTTGATCCTTGCTTTCGGAGTTCTTGGTGACAATGATTTTGGTAGGCTTGGCAATGGTTTGATCTATGTATCCGAAGAGGCCAGCCCCCATGATCTGGGAGCGGGCTTGGGCGCGCCATAGGATGAAGTTGGTGCGAGTAAGGGGTTCTGAGGTGTTGTTGTTTAGGCCGGCCGAGGAGACAGAGCTTGAGAAGCTAGAGATGGCGGCTATATGGTGGCTTGGAGGGATAAGGAGAAAGGTAGCTACATGAGATGGGAGAGGAAGGCCCTGTATACCATGTGGAAGTTCTAGGAAGCGTCTTAAACCCAAATAGGGTGCCTGCATTGTATTTATTGATTGGGAGTCGTGGCTTACAAGGCATCGGTAGGAGAAGTCCTAACCGAGGGGAGAAATTCTCTCTCGACGAGGGAGAGAGAGATAAGATTACAACAGATGTTTAAAACCTCCTCTATATATTCCCTAACATGACATATAAGGATACAAGATATTTAACATTTTGAAGTGTTAAAAATACGTCTTATGTTATGATACAGTCTATGGACAGACGCCGACGGAACAATTCACCAATAAAATTTCAAGATACAAATGTTTACAAGATTAAGAATACAAACAACGGCTGCTTCCACGTATGTACTTCAAGCTTCAAAGTTCAAACCCTGTGCTCCGGGGACTCCTCGTGGAGATCCTTCTCCGGCCTGCTTCCGGCGCCCGCAGGGGCACTGCGGCCGCCGGCATATAAGCAGTAACCGGCGAGTAGGATGGCGAGGCAGCCGAGAGCGACCAAGGCGTACTTCAGCGCCGGGTCCGGGGTCGCACCCGCGAGCTGCACCGCGATCATGCCGCCCACCGCTAGCGAGGCCGCCCACACTCTGAACTTGGCCTGCCGCTGCTTGGGTGCCGCACTACTGGAATTTTCATATACGCCGAGTGTCAGGCTCTTCGGCAATGCCCTCGGCAGAGGGTAATGCATGTTTTGCTCTTTACCGAGAGCAACACTCAGTACAAAGGTGAACCTAGATTTAGGGTTTAATCTTTACCGAGAGCAACCCTCGGCAAAAGGTGAACCCTAGATCTAGGGTTTGACCTTTACCGAGAGCCCCACCGACAGACTCTTGGGAAACATCTGCGGGACACTTAAGTTTCTTCCCTGTGGGGCTTTTCATTTTAGTTCCCCTCCACGACCAGCACTGTCCTCCCCTCCCCTCCCCGACCGGCGCCCTCCCCTCCCCTCCCCTCCCCGATTGGCCGGCGCCCCCCCTCCCCGCCCGGCGCCCTCCCCTCCCCGCCGGCACCCCCACCCCTCTCCGGACGGCGCCTTCATTTTTTTGGTATGCTTGGATGAATGCTAGATAGATGCTAGATGAATGCTAGATGGTTAGATGTTTACTAGATGTTATGAGTGCTACATGTTGGATGAAATGTTAGATGAATTCTAGATGCATGTTAGATGAATGCTACATGTTGGATGAAATGCTAGATGTTAGATGAGTGCTACATGTTGGATGAAATGCTAGATGTTAGATGAATGCTAGATGAATGTATGCTAGATGTTTGTTTGCATGAATGCTATATGGATGAGTGCTATGGAAGAAAATCGACTTTTGCCGATGGTGGTCGATCTGCGCAAGTTCGTCCTGTGATGTACATTTGTCACGCACGATGGACTTGCCCAGCTTGACCATCACCGAAAGTCGAAATGCCCGTGAGAGAGTGTCCACCATATATACCATCACCAGAGAGAGTGTCGATGAGAGTTGTTCATGGAGGAAGAAAATCGACTTTTGCCGATGGCGGTCAATCTGCGCAAGTTCGTCCTGTGATGTACATTTGTCACGCACGATGGACTTGCCCAGCTTGACCATCACCGAAAGTCGAAATGCCCGTGAGAGAGTGTCCACCATATATACCACCACCAGAGAGAGTGTCGATGAAAGTTGTTCTTGGAGGAAGAAAATCGACTTTTGCCGATGGCGGTCGATCTGCGCAAGTTCGTCCTGTGATGAACATTTGTCACGCACGATGGACTTGCCCAGCTTGACCATCACCGAAAGTTGAAATGCCCGTGAGAGAGTGTCCACCATATATACCACCACCAGAGAGAGTGTCGATGAGAGTTGTTCTTGGAGGAAGAAAATCGACTTTTGCCGATGGCGGTCGATCTGCGCAAGTTCGTCCTGTGATGTACATTTGTCACACACGATGGACTTGCCCAGCTTGACCATCACCGAAAGTCGAAATTCTCGTGAGAGAGTGTCCACCATATATACCACCACCAGAGAGAGTGTCGATGAGAGTTGTTCTTGGAGGAAGAAAATCGACTTTTGCCGATGGCGGTCGATCTGCGCAAGTTCGTCCTGTGATGTACATTTGTCACGCACGATGGACTTGCCCAGCTTGACCATCACCGAAAGTCGAAATTCCCGTGAGACAGTGTCCACCATATATACCACCACCATCTAGAGTGATCTTTGATGTTTGATTATTATGTTATTTTTCATTGTGTGAAGCGAGGTGTTAACACCGATCGATTTCGTGGCTATGGCTTCCTCCGACGACGCAGCTTCCTATAGCGTCGACTCCGCGGTTAAGGAGAAGCGCGCCGATGACTCCGCGGTTAAGGAGAGCAAGGCACCACCGCGTAAGGAGAGCAAGGCCCCACCGCGTAAGGAGAGCAAGGCCCCACCATTGAGTCCACCGACCATCATTCCCGATGACGCTTGGTCCTCCAATGTGGGGGATGGCCCCACGTGCTCTGACTCCACGATCACTGGTTTCACCGACTACATCTCGGACTCCTCCACCGGCCGGTGCCCTCCCTCATAGGTGCCCCCCATCTCGCACCGGCTGGCACCCTCCTCCACCCCACCGGCCACCGATCACCCCACTTTAGGAGAAGTGTAGTGAATGTACTTGCTAATGTAGCCTCGGAGTATAACTTGAATAGAACTTGTGATGTTGCTTTTGGGTATATGAATCATTAATGCTTATGTTGGATATGTTTTGCTTGTGCTCTTCTAAACTTTTGTTGCTTCTCGTGTTATGCTTGTTCAAATCATATTCTTCTATTGGTAGATGAGGTGGTATGCGGATCTCGGCATATGCTGTGGACCCACATGGCAGGCGCGGACACGTGGCACTTTCCTATTGGGTATCTTTGCCGAGAGCAACTCTCGGCAAACATGGCACCCGGCGTACTCTACGGACCCACATGTCAGGCTGCTGACACGTGGCCCTTTCCTATTGGGTCTTTTGCCCGAGAGCCACTCTCGGCAAAGAGGGCACCCGGCGTACCCTACGGACCCACATGTCAGGCTGCTGACACGTGGCCCTTTCCTATTGGGTATTTTTGCCGAGAGCCACTCTCGGCAAAGAGGGCACCCGGCGTACCCTACGGACCCACATGTCAGGCCACGACACGTGCCGTTTTACTATTGGGTGTCGTTGCCGAGGGCCACTCTCGGCAAAAACTGTATCGACCCCACAAGTCAGGTTGTGGCCACGTGGCAACGGCTGGCCCCGTCTGCCGTCCGTTAGCTACTTTATTTTGCCGAGGGCCGTGTATACCTCTTGGCAAAAGCTTTGCCGAGAGTCCGTGGATTGACTCACGGCAAAATCCTGTTTGCCTAAGAGGTGTACGCCGGGTGCCCTTTGCCGAGTGCGGCCCTCGGCAAATCCTTTGCCGACGGTTATTGCCGCTTTGCCGAGTGTCCGTGGCACTCGGCGTATATGCCGATTCCAGTAGTGTCCGTCGCACCGCAGTAGCTTGTGCCTCCTGAGGTAGACGTAGAGCCCCCAGAGGCAGAAGTAGATGGGGTAGTAGGCCAGGATCACGAACCCGAGGTCGTGCTTGCTGTGGCGCGCGCAATACAACCCCCACGCTAAGTTGCCGGTGACGAGCGAGAGGATCGCCCAGAACGCCCATCCGCACCCGGGCTGCGCCGAGCCCTCGCCTTGGCCCAGCTGCACCCTCTTGGGCAGCGGCGCGTCTCGCGCGACGAGGGTCTCTGTGGGCTCCATGGACGCCGGGCAAGGTCGTCATGAGCTTAAACGGTGCAAGCTGATGCCGGCCGGCGAAAGTGGACGGGCTACGCTGCAGGTGTCGGCGCTGCGAGGGTGTTTCTCCGTCGAGAGCAGCGTTGGCCTTCATATATGCTCATGGTGAGACGGAGCAGCTGGACAGTGACTCAGTCCATGGTTGAGGCAAATCGGCACGCGCGTCTGAATAATAATTCTCTCCAGATTTGGTCATGGGATAGCCATGTGCTTGCTAAAAAACAGTTTGTGAATAGTGCTTACCTTATACTCAGTGGTGGAGCTACGTGAGATTCTTTGGGCGGGCCAAACAGGCAGATTAAAGCTAACCTCACAAACTTTTCTTAAGTGGCCTCCTCAATCTTGCATTCTTTGTTGCTATGTTGGGCGGGCCATTGCCTGGTTTTGCCTCAACGTAGCTCCGCCCCTGCTTATACTCCCTCCATCTTAGTTTATAAGTCTTACATGTGTATTTAGTCGTCAATTTGACTTATATAAAATAATTTGTTTAACACAAAAATTATGTCATTAGAAAATAGAATATCTAAAGTTTCTAATGATATATTTTTTGTAATATATGCCTTTTATTAAGTTGGTTAAATTGACGATCTAGATACACGTGCAAGACTTGTAAACTGAGATGAAGGGAATAGTACCATTCTATGATTAGAAACGTGGGGGAAAATATATACCATTCTATGATTAGAATGGGGGAAAATATATACCATTCTATGATTAGAAAAGTATTGATTCTCGAAATGAGTTTAGAGTCTTTCTTTCTTAGGTTTGCAAATGCATGTCCATCTGTTGGCCGCCTAAAAGATTATTATTATTTTTCCAAAAAGAAGGATTAGGGCATCTCCAAGGTAGACCCGCAAACCTTCTGCAATGGTCTGACCACGGAAGCCATCAACAGCGGTCCTGTATTGATCCGTGAAGCGGTCCAGATGTGATTTCTCTCGTAAACCGGATACAAATGTGGGGAGGTTTGTGATACGTTTCCAAAGTATCTATAATTTTTTGCTTGTTCCATGTTGTTATATTATCATTCTTGAATGTTTTACAATCATTTTATAGCAACTTTATATGATTTTTTGGGACTAACCTATTGGCATAGTGTCAAAGTGCCAGTTGTTGTTTTTGCTTGTTTTTTACTTCGCAGAATATCAGTACCAAACGGAGTCCAATAGCGACGAAACATTTTGGAGATTTTTTTGGACCAGAAGACATCCAGTGGGCCAAAGAAGTGCCAGAGAGGTGGGCCGTGGAGACCACAACCCACCAGGGTGCGCCAAAGTGAAAGCACAACGTGCTCCCTTGGTGGTTTTGATAATTGATGACAACATACATTGTCTCTTGGACTAATACTTTTACCTAGTGTATTTCAGATGAAGTCCACAGAGAGGATTGGCAAAAGGATTGTGGAGATACCCCAAGATGCAAGGAAATGGATTGGGAAAGCTTCAAGCAAGAGGACTCTACATTTTACTTTGTGAGAAATCACTTTGAGTCCATAGGAAAGCCAATACTATTAAAAGGGGGTAAGGTACTGTTGGTGAAGAAGATGCTCCACGTGCACAAGTGATAGTCACCAAAAACACCCACAAGCTCTTCACACAAAAGTATGTCCAAAGTCAAATATCCCAAATCGGTGCAACCAAGAATTTCCACTCGGTGCCACCGAGTCCCAAACTCAGACACACCCATGCCAAACCCTAGCACATCGGTGCGACCGATTTCACTTCGGTGCCACCGAGTTTGGGTTGTCAACTTTCTGTTACCTCCATTCATAAAATCGGTACCACCGAGATTTCTGGATCGGCGTCACCGAGATTGTGCAATCTGACCGTTGGTCACCAAATCGGTACCACCGAGTTTTATATATCGGTCTCACCGAGATTCAAAAGTTGTCACCTTTTGGTCATTTCGGTACCACCGAGATTCACACATCGGTGTCACCGAGTTGGTCACTTAAGGTGTAACGGTTGGATTTTTGAAGATGCCTATATATACCCCTTCACCACCACCCACTCGAAAGGGAAGCACTCAGAACTATTCCATACTTGCCCCAACCTATTTTCTGAGAGAGAGCCACCTACCCTTGTGTTGAGATCAAGCCATTTCATTCCAACCATATGAATCTTGATCTCTAGCCTCCCCAAGTTGCTTTCCACCAAATCAATCTCTTCCACCATAGCCAAATCTGTGAGAGAGTGATTGTGTGTTGAGGAGTCTATCATCTTGAAGCACAAGAGCAAGGAGTTCATCGACATTGCCGAGCCTATTACCTTTTGGAGGGTGGTGCCTCCTAGATTGGTTAGGTGTCGCTTGGGAGCCTCCTACTTCGTGTTGTGGAGTTGAACCAAGAAGTTTGTACGGGCAAGGAGATCGCCTACTTCGTGAAGATCTACCCATAGTGAGGCTAGTCCTTCGTGGACGGAAGCCGTTATGAAATAGTCAAGGTTGCTACTTCGTGGACCCTTATAGGTGGAGCCCTCCGTGGACTCTCGCGACCATTACCCTTCGTGGGTGGAAGACTCCATAAACGTGGACGTACGATAGCACCACCTATCGGAACCACGGGAAAAATCTTCGTGTCCCTCATGTGTTTGATCTTCCCATCTCAACTCTTTACTTCATGTGCAATGTCCTTACTTTCCGCTGCTATACTTGTTGACATGCATGTGTAGGGTGTGCTAGACTTGCTATAATTGTTAAAATCTGCCCACCAATTAACTTGGGAAAATGTTAGGTTTTAAATTCCTGCTAGTAGTCTATTCACCCCCCTCTAGACACTCTTCTAGTGATCCCTCAATTGGTATCAGAACATTGGTCTCCATTGCTTCGGTTTAATCACCGTGGAGGAAGATGGATGTGTCTAGTATAGGGAGTTTGAGTTGTAGAGTGCCCATTCTTGATGGAGAGTACTATAGTCAATGGAAAATCTTGATGCTTGAGTTATTTAATGAATTTCAATTGAGCAAGTATGTTAAGAACCCCTATGTACCTCCCATTGATCCTTTACATCCCACACATGAAGAGGAAATTGATATGCTATGCAATCTTAGAACTGTTAATCTCATCGTTAGAGGATTGCCTAGAAATGTGCTTAATCAGATGAAGAATTTTGAATGTGCTTATACTTTGTGGAATGACTTGGAGAAACGATATCCAAGTTATTCATTGAGTAATCTTGATGAAATTCTCCATAAAACTATTGCCTTTCACAAAATGACGCCTAGTGATCCCAAGTTTCATGATTATCTATTTGAGCTTAGAGACCTCATGCGTGCTAAAGGAGATGTCATAACTATCAACAACATCATTGTAGAAGCCATTCGAATTCACAAGTTTGAACATTGTCATGATCACAACACTAACGAATCTCTTGTTCCTTGTGACGAGGATTTCCCACTTGATGATGACAATGAGGAACATGGCTACTATGAGGAAGATGAGCTGTTCGACATCGAATATGAGAAGATCATGAAGAATCTAAGTCTCATGGCAAACTTCAAGGATTACATGTCCGGAGGAAAAGAGTGGATTCTTGATAGTGGATGCACCGATCATATGACCGGAGATAGAGACATGTTTGAAGAGATCACACCAAACCATGGACCGCGAAGGTACGTTACGTTTGGAGACAACTCCAAGGGTAAGGTACTTGGTCTTGGTAAGGTGGCCATATCCCATGATAGCTCTATTCAAAATGTCATGCTTGTTGAATCCCTTGGCTACAATCTTCTTTCCGTATCTAGACTCGCCGACTTTGGTTTTAATGTGCTATTCACGAAAGTAGATTGCCAAGTGTTTCGTCAAGATAATCATAAAATGGTCTTTACCGGTTTTCGTAGAGGTGATCTATACATTGTTGATTTCACTAAGAGATCCAAACCTCGTACTTGTCTTATTGCAAAATCTTCTAAAGGTTGGCTTTGGAATAGAAGACTAGGACATGTTGGCATGCGTAACTTAGACAAGCTTATCAAAGGTGATCACATACTTGGTGTTAAAGATGTTATCTTTGACAAAGATAGACTTTGTAGTGCTTGTCAAGCTGGAAAGCAAGTAGGTGGAAGTCATCCCGTAAAGAATATCATGACTACTAGGAGACCACTCGAGTTATTTCACATGGATCTTTTTGGTCCCAATGATTACAAGAGGCTCGGTGGAAATTCCTATGGTCTAGTTATAGTTGATGATTTCTCCAGATTTACGTGGGTATTCTTTCTTGATGATTAGTCGCAGGTACAAAAGATCTTCAAGAACTTCGTTCGCAAAGCGCAAAATCAGTTTGAAGTGAAGATCAAGAAGGTTCGGAGCGATAACAGATCGGAGTTCAAGAACACCCATGTGGATACCTTTCTTGACGAAGAAGGTGTTTCACATGAGTTCTCGGCTACGTACACGCCTCAATAAAAGGGAGTCGTTGAGAGGAAGAACCAGACGCTTATTGAGATGGCAAGAACAATGCTTGACGAATACAAGACGCCAAGACACTTCTGGGCAGAAGCCGTGGAAACAGCATGTCATGCCATGAACCGACTCTACTTGCACAAGCTTCTCGGTAAAATGGCATACGAGCTACTCACCGGTAACAAACCCCAAGTTGGATACTTTCGGGTATTCGGCTCAAAGTGCTACATTCTTGATAAGCATCGTCGTACTAAATTTGCTCCTAAATCTCATGAAGGTTTCCTACTTGGTTACGGATCGAACTCTCACACTTACCGTGTCTACAACAACTTCACTCGAAAAGTTAAAGAAACGGTAGATGTGAAGTTTGATGAATCTAATGGTTCGCAAGTCGAACAATTGCCAAATGATGTAGGTGATAAGGACCCTTCGGAAGCTATCCAAGACTTGTCCATCGGCAAGATTCGTCCCATGGAGGTGAAGGAAAGTACTTCATCAACTCAAGTGGAAGCCCCAACTTCGCGTCAAGGTGAACCTCAACACGACATGGAGGCATCCACAAGCGGTACATGACAAGATGATGAAGAGGAGGAAGTACATCATGAAGATCCACCACAACCTCGTTCACCACCACCTCAAGGAAACGACACCTTCAACAACAACGAAGATGATGATGATGATGAAGCTCCACCATCCAACAAGCCTAAGCAACCCCGAGTTCGAGCAAGAGTGACCAAGAACCATGCCCTAAACCAAATCTTTGGTGACATACAAACCGGGAGAATCACTCGCTCTAAAACTCGCTTAGCTAACTTTTGTGAGCATTATTCTTTCATCTCTAGCATTGAACCCTTGAAGGTAGAACAAGCTCTTGAAGACCCGGATTGGGTGAACGCGATGCATGAAGAGCTTCACAACTTCGAGAGGAACGAAGTGTGGACACTCGTGGAGAAGCCCAAGGACGAGCACAACATCATCGAAACCAAATGGGTGTTTGGGAATAAGCAAGACGAAGGCGGTCAAGTCGTACGCAACAAGGCACATCTCGTAGCCCAAGGATATACGCAAGTCGAAGGTATGGACTACGGTTAGACCTATGCCCCCGTCGCTAGACTTGAAGCTATTCGCATTCTTCTTGCTTATGCTAATCACCATGATATCACACTTTATCAAATGGACATTAAAAGTGCCTTTTTAAATGGTGAGAGTAAAGAAGAAGTCTATGTTAAGCAACCACCTGGTTTTGTGAATCCTAAGAAACCTAATTATGTTTACAAGCTTCGTAAAGCCCTTTATGGTCTTAAACAAGCCCCTCGTGCTTGGTACAAATGCTTAACGAAGTTTCTTATTGAAAAGCGTTTTGAAATTGGTAAAATTAACGCAACCTTATTCACTAAGAGAGTTAATGGTGAATTATTTGTGTGCCAAATCTATGTGGATGATATTATCTTTGGATCTACTAACCCATAATTTAGTGAAAGATTTGGAAGGTTGATGTCCGAGAAGTATGAGATGTCCATGATGTGTGAGCTGAAATTCTTTCTTGGTTTGCAAATCAAGCAAACTAGAGAGGGAACTTTCATCTCTCAAACTAAGTATACCAAGGACTTGATCAAGAAGTTCAACATGCAAGAGTGTATCGGAGAAACGACACCTATGGGATCGAGAGGACCCCTTTATGATTCGGCAGGGAGAAGGTTTGCACAAAGAGCAGATGTAACGATCAACACGGGGAATTTTACCCAGGTTCGGGCCGCTGAGAAGCGTAAAACCCTACTCCTGCTTTAGTATATTGAATGTGTTTAAGCCCTGATTCTACGAGCGCTTGTGATGAACAGTACACAGCAGCTACGCATGCAGAACGGGCCAGCCAAGATCCCCCTGTAGCTACGCCTTGGGCCTCCTTTTATACGTTCGAAGGGGTCACCAACAGTGGCGTACAGTGCATACATGAGGTGTAAAAGTAGCTACAGTGTTATCATACCTAACACTGACAGTTTGGGACAAACACATTTAATGCTCCGTTGAGGTATCCCTTAGCGTCTTGGGGACGGGAAAAGAAGCCGTCCCATCAGCACCGCTTAACCCCAACGCCGTTATCTCCCTGACATACACCCAGGAGGACAACAGCTAAACGACAAGCTAGTCGCTGCACTGGGGCAGTGACAGGGTGGCGAGGTCTTGCCGGGTGCGAGCCTTGCCGGGGCTGCAAGCCATCCCGGTAAGATCTTGCCGGGGCTTCAGCCTTCGGTCTCCTGATTATTGGCTTGAATTCTCCCTCGATAGTCTTGTATTTGCGTCCAGCTGTTCCCCGGCAGGCCTTGCAGCTGGAGTGGCTACAACCGCCCGTGCACAAGTATGGGGTACTGAAGGACCCAAACTTTAGTACACCGACAGGAGCCCCCGGGCCTAGGCCATACACGAATGTGAGGCGTTGTTGGGCTAGGCCCAAACAGTGCACGGGCACGCGTGGCAGGAATTTACTGCTGTAATCATTCCGCTTACTGCGCCCCCCCACTACGCGCGTTGAATGCGCGACGTGGAAAACGTGGGCGGAGCGGCCGTTACAGCAGCCTCGCGCCTTCCCCATAAAAAGGAAACCGCAGAGGCACTGCTCATTTACCTCCTGTCTTTTCCAATCTGGGAACCGCCGTCGTCTTCTTCCTCGAGCCCAAAACAGAGCCTCTTCCACTCATCCATCGCCGCCAAGCCCTCCTCGTCCTCGGCCTCTGCCTCCACAGCCGCCATGCCGCCCAAGGCGAGCAAGGGCAAGGGGGTGAAAGCCGCCGTTATGGAGAATGAGCTGGTGAAGATGCGGAAGAAGCACGCCGTCTTCGCTTCGGTGCTCGATGCGAACGCCCTGAAGGATCAGTACCTGTGGATGTGGGCGAAGGAGACGAAGGCGCATCCCGCCACCCACGTGAGTCCAGGTTCCTTCAAGGGCGGCCCAAATAAATTCCCTTTCTTCGTCGATTATTTTTACTGCGGGCTCTGTCCCCCTTTCTCTGATTTCTTCAACGACATCATGTACACATACGGCTTCCAACTCTTAGACTTTACGCCGAATGCCGTAACATGCATGTTAGTCTTTGCGCATCTTTGCGAAAACTTTGTTCCCCAACACAGCCCTCTTCCGCCACTTCTTTGTTCCCCGTATTCAAGCGGGTGAGGCCCTTTCTGGTTCTATCACTTGGATTCCAAGGTCATGGAACAAGGAGACATACCCAGACGGGGCCTACCACGAGAAGTGGGAAGAATGGCGGGGCAAGTGGTGCTAGATTCAGGAGACAGATCCCCAGCCTTTCGGTGCACTTCGACAAACAAAGGTGGCGCGCGGCAACGATTGGAGCGCCCTCGATGCTCAGGACGAGAAGCTCACAATTGCAGTTACCAGGATTCATCGCCTCAAAGCTGCCGGGCTCTCAATAGAGATAATCGGTGCTGATTTCCTTTGCCGGCGTATCGCCCCTCTGATGAACAAAGGGAGACCAGCCTGGGAGTTTCGGAACGCGGCAGATATTATGCGGCTGCGCCCTGGCTTGAACAACAACCTGACGGTCCAGCAGCACACAGCTCTCTGCCATAAGCTGTTCAGGTCTGACGCCAGATTTAAGTTGCCGGCGGGCATCATTCCTCTGTGTCGCAACTCTGCTTTGACCTCCCTCATCGCCATAATGCCAGTGTGCAACGCCCATGGCCCTGACGGGAATTGGGAAGTGCCATCCACGGAGCAGGCACAGGAATTCTTCGTTAACCTATCGGAGAAGGCCATCCGGGAAGAAGCAGTCCTCATCCGCCCCACCCTTGAGGAAGAGGTGGCGTACATCGCCAGCAGGGCAGAAGAGATGGATCTTGCCGTGGAGGCTGGTAGCGCTGGTTTCACAGAAGAGGAATCCAATGAAGATGAAGTGTTGCCGGGGGAAAAGCTTGCCGGGCAGGGCGAGGTTGCCGGAGAGCAGAGTGGCACATCTGCCGGGGGTCTTTCTGCCGGAGGTACATCAGAGGAAAAGCTGCACGAGGAGCCCCCAGCTCCTGAGAAGAAAACGAAGCGTGTTCTTCGCAAGGCCGCCTCTGGTGCTTCAACCCAGCAACCTTCTATTCCTGCCGCAACCAAGCGGCCCAGGGCCACCCCTTCATCTCCTCGCACGAGCGCCGCGGCGGAAGTCGACTTTGACCTCTCGGCCTTCAACTCGGAGGAAGAAGAGTAAGAGCCTTATCACATCTCTTAATCCCTGACTTTCGGTTCTACTTAACTAATTTGTTTTGCTTTGGCCTGTTCCCGCAGAGACACGGAAACATTGGCGCAAAGGGCAGCGAAGAGGGCAAAGACCTCGACGGGTGATGAACCGCCGGCAAGCACCTCACGTGCGCCAGAAACGATCAACATCAGTCCGGAGTCAAGCCCACAACGCAATCCTCAACACAGCCCCCGGCGCAGCCCCCAGCGTGAGTCCGTTACTCACTTTTCGCTGGCAAGTGCCGGGGTGTGTATCTTTACTGCTGACATCTCCGGGCGTGCAGGAGTGGAGCGGCAACAAGGAGTACCAACGGAAGCCGTCCCTGATGCACCGCCTCCGTCAACTACGCCGCCCAGAGATGAGTCTTCGGCAAGCGAGCTTTACCGCGATGAAGAGGAGCTGGCAAGCACAGGCACCAGCAACCCTTCTCAGCAGCTCGACACAGGTAAACTGCTTGCCTTAGAGTACTTGCCACTTTGTCTTTCTTTTTGTCTTCATGAACTTCCTCCTCAGCCGTATCTTGTTTTGTCTTCTTGGCCTTCAGATCTTCCCTCGACGGAGCACATGGATGTTGACGCTGTCATCGAGGAGACCGCCAAGGATGCTGCCGCCGAGGCCGACAGGATCGCTACTGAAGAGGCCGCCAAGAATGCTGCCGCCGAGGCCGCCAAGGACGCTGCCGCTGAGGCCGCCAAGGCCACACAAGAAGAGGCCGCCAAGGAGTCTGCTGAGAGGGCCGATGAGGAGGCCGGTGACCTTAATGACGGCATCCCTGCCGCAGGAGCGCCAGGCGCTACGCCGGCCACGGAGCCCCCAGCTGCCGGTGAAGCGGCTGTTGAAGACCAGCCGTCAACATCCGAAACCCCCTCGTCGAGCAAGTACCTCAAGGTTGGCGACAACTTGTTCGTCAGCATTCCAGGCACGACAAGCACTAGGACGCCAACTGAAGGGGAAGTCTTTGATGAAGACGCCATTGCCGCTACTGGGCTCAAGATTGTTGATGAACCAAGCGCCAGCAGCAGCAAATCTGAAGAAGAACAGCTCCTCCAGGCCATGAGCGACAACTACCAGAAGCTTCAAACACTCTACCGCGCCCGGAAGGACAAACTGGATTCCAGGGCAGCAGTTGTTCAAGCAACGGAGGCAGGTTTCCAGAAGCGCGTTGAGGAAATGCAAGCCTGGTTCACCGAGGCCTTTCAGGAGTTGAGGACGGGCCAAGAGCAGCTGAGCCAAAGGTGGGACGAGCTCCTCTTGAAGCAGTCCGACGTCGAGAAGGCATAAGAGGAGGCCAAACAGCAGGCCACTGTCGAGGAGGCACGCTTGAGAGAGCTCCGCGTTGGGCTTGAGGCTCATGATGATGATCTCACCGCTCGCGAGAAGACACTTGCCGACAAGCTCCGTGCCAAGGACGAGGAGATTGACAAGCTTGTCGCGCAGCGGACCCAGGAGCTGGAGTAGAAGCACAAGGAGACGCTCGAAGCTCTGATCACGGATCACGCCGGCAAGCTGAAGGAAGCCGTCGATGCTGCCGAAGCTGCAGAGGCCGCTAAGAACTTCCTGGAAGAGAAAGCGAAGAGGCTGGAGGCAGATCTCGAGGATCACGGCAAGAAGATCTCGACACTCAAAACCGAAAGAGATAAGGCTCTCCACAGCTTGATGGAGACACAGGTCGCCGTGTCCGAGAAGACCCAGCAGCTCACCTCAGCCAAGGAATCCATCGCCGGTCTGGAACTGAAGTTAACCACGCTGAAGGAGACTCTTGAGACCGCCAAGGCTCGTGAGAAAGCCCTGATCAAAGACCTCCACAATGAGCGAGAGCTGCTTAAGAGCGCCGCCGCCGCACACAACAACTATGTGTCAGGTGTGCAGGTCTGGACTGAAAAGCTCGTCGACGTTGCGGAGAAGCTTGCCGCACAACTGTCCACCATGGGCCTGCAAGGCTTCAGGTACTCTTCTGATGACAGGGTGTCCACGAGCGCCAAGCTGACCATGTTCTTTGACCGTACGCTTGAAGCCCTGGAGCAGCTTCACTCTGACCGAGCAGCCCATCTGGCCAGTGAATCCCGCAAGCTCTGCCAGGCTGTCCTCCGCAAGGTGCTCGTCAAAGTGGTGCACAAGAACCCCGGCATCAACCTCTCCAACGTCTTCGACCGCCTGCCGAAGGATGTGGACGTCAAGGCGCTTGAGGAACTTGTCGCGCCCATCATCGACAGGGTAAGCCAACTCAAGAGGGTTGAAGGCGATCGCCGGGATTAGCTGCTTCTCCCCTTCTTGCCGCCGTCATTGCGTGTCAAAGACAATTTAATCTTATGTTAGAACTACGGCAGCTATTATTGTAATATAACTTGCTATGCTCTGTATGAATGTATGTTATTTCCTTTCGCCCGATTTCTTTCTGTATGGTATATGCCCTACGCTTTGTTGGAAACTTGTCGGCGCGCGCAACCTTGCCACGAGCACTAGGTGCGGGACTTTAGCAGCCTGCTGGAGGTGCCGCTACCAGCAAGATCCCTTGGCGTTCTCAGTGCAGCCACTTAAATTGTTGAGCGGACTCGAAACAAAGTAAGGGCGCATCCGATCGTGCCAAGGTTCCTTCGCGTGCAGGTTTTCCATACAAAAATCGAAATCGCTCAAGGAAAATAACCTTACAAAACAAAGACTTGTGCAAAGTTTCTGCAACTTAGCTTTTCGTTGTTGTACTCCTTCCGGCAAGATGTCAACCTTGAACGTCGCCTGCCGGTATCCATACCATCTTTCCTCCCGGCAAACTTGTACGCGAGGGAACCTTCTGTCTTTTGAAAAAAAGAAAGAAGAGAAAATAGAGATATGGAACCTTGGCGGTTCGTTAGTGCTTACCGGAAGAAAGTGTAATACAATATCTTAGATAATCATGCACATAAGTAAACACGAAAATCAATCAAGAATTGTAAAACACTTAGGCTTTATTCAACTATGCACAGGGTCTGCGCCTGGCTTTGTACAAAGGATTACATGCTCCATCGGCAAGACTTGTACAAAAGGTGGTTACCGGGGGGCCCGGCAACCGCGCCTTATGGATCGAACTTACGAAGATGCTCGATATTCCAGGAGTTGCTCACTGGAATACCGTCTTCAGTCTCCAGGTGGACTGCGCCAGGCCTGGTGACTCGTACTACCCGATAAGGGCCTTCCCACTTCGGCGTCAACTTGTTGGAATTCTTGGCGGACTGAACGCGCCGAAGAACAAGGTCACGTTCCTCAAGACTTCGGGCATGAACCTTGCGGCTATGATAGCGGCGCAAGGCTTGCTGGTAGTGTGCAGCTCGCACAGCAGCCTGAAGATGATCTTCCTCAAGGAGCAACGCGTCATCTTGCCGCAGCTGCTCTTGCTCGAGCTCATCATAGGCGAGCACTCGAGGTGACCCGTTTGTGAGTTCCGTGGGGAGAACTGCTTCCGCCCCATATACTAGGGAGAAGGGTGTCTGGCCGGTGGCTCGATTCGGTGTCGTTCTGATTGACCAAAGAACCACCGGCAACTCATCAACCCAGTGCCTTCTGCACTTGCGCAGCTTGTCGAAAGTCCTTGTCTTGAGGCCTCGCAACACTTCAGCATTTGCCCTTTCCGCCTGGCCGTTGCTCCTTGGATGAGCAACAGAAGCAAAACAGATCCTGCCGCCAAGGTCTTGGACATACTGCATGAAGGTGCGGCTCGTGAACTGTGTGCCGTTGTCGGTGATAATCCTGTTGGGTACACCAAAACGGCAAACTATTCCTTTGAAGAACTTGACGGCTGATTGTGCTGTCACCTTTCTTACTGCTTCCACTTCCGGCCACTTTGTGAACTTGTCGATTGCAACGTACAAGTACTCAAAGCCCCCGGTAGCACGGGGAAAAGGGCCCAATATGTCGAGCCCCCAGACCGAAAATGGCCAGGAAAGAGGGATTGTCTGAAGAGCCTGAGCTGGTTGATGCAATTTCTTCGAATGAAACTAGCACGCTTCACACTTGGTTACTAGTGCAGTTGCATCCTGGAGAGCAGTGGGCCAGAAGAAACCTTGCCGGAATGCCTTCCCAGCAAGAGCTCTTGATCCTATGTGGGAACCACATATGCCTCCATGAATCTCCGCCAACAGCTCCAGTCCATCCTCCCGAGGAATGCACTTCAATTTCACACCGTTCGGCCTCTTTCTGTACAGAACGTTATCCACGAACTGGTACATTTTAGACCGACGGGCTACTTTCTCCGCCTCTTCCTGCTCTTCGGGGAGTTCTCCTGTCTGAAGGAAATGGAAGATGTGCTGTGCCCATGCTGGAGCCTGGGGCTCGACAACAAGGACTAAAGGCATGTCTTCTGCCGTGGGAGCATTTGTCTCTACAGCAAAGGCTCGAGGCCCAGCCGGAGCCTGTTGCTCCCCGACAAGCTTGGCGGGAGCGTTTGTCTCTACAGCAAGAGCCTGAGGCCCTGCCGGAGCCTGTCGCTCACCGGCAAGCTTGGCGTCGTTCCCGGCAACTGCTTTACCGGCGGCCTCTGGGAGGTCTGCCGGAAAATACTTGCCGGAACTCAACTTCCTTCTTTTCTCTTGTCCCACTGATGGTGTCACAGATGGTTGAGTCAATCGGAGCACAAAAGTCCCTGGTTCCACAGGTAACTTAAGGGCAGCGCGCTTCGACAAGTCATCAGCAATGCTGTTTTCCGCATGGGGAACGTGCTCCATTTGCAGACCGTCAAAACGCTCTTCCAATTTCCTCACTTCATCGACATAAGCTTCCATCAACGGGCTCTGATAATCTTTGTTGACCTGCTTGACGACAAGCTGTGAATCACCTCTGACGATGAGCTTCCTAATTCCAAGGTCTGCTGCGATCCTGAGACCGGCAAGCAGCCCTTCATATTCCGCAGTGTTATTTGTTGATCTCTCCCGGGGAAAGTGCATCTGAATCATGTATTTGAGGTGCTCTCCGGCGGGTGCGACAAGCAGCACGCCAGCACTGGCGCCTTGCAGCGAGAAAGCCCCATCAAAATACGTAATCCACTCTTGATTTGTTTCCTTGCCGGGGAGAGTTGACTCTGGAATCTCTTCATTTAGCGTTGGGGTCCATTCCGCAATGAACTCCGCCAAGGCTCTGCTCTGAATGGTTGAAGTACTTTCAAACTTGAGACCAAAGCTTGATAACTCCAAAGCCCATTCCACAATCCTGCCGGTAGCATCTGGATTTCGCAAAATCCGCTGCAACGGAAAGCGAGTGACAACGGTGATCTCATGTGCTTGAAAGTAATGGCGCAGCTTCCTCGAGGCCATAAGGAGGCCGAAGAGCAACTTTTGCACACCAGAATATCTTGACCTAGCTCCCTGCAAAAGGGAGCTGACAAAATAAACTGGGCGCTGCACCATCTTCTTCTTCTGTATCGCTTCATTTGGCTGTGCAGATCCTATCCTGTCAGCACCAAACTCTGTCGGGGAAGATCCTATTTTGTCGCTTGGCGGTCCTGCCGCTACCGCTACTTCTTCATCAACCTCTCTCTCCGCCACTAGCGCGGCACTCACCACTTGATTCGTTGCCGCTAAATATAGCAGCAACGGCTCTTGTAGTTTTGGCGCGACTAGTACTGGCGGAGAGGAGAGGTACCTCTTCAAATCTTGCAGCGTTGCCTCCGCTTCCGGAGTCCACTTCATTGGACCTGCCTTTTTCAAGATTTTGAAAAAGGGCAGGGCGCGCTCAGCAGACTTTGAGATGAACCTATTCAAAGCAGTGACGCAGCCGGCAAGACGGCGCACATCCTTGACACGTCTTGGCGCTTCAATTTGCTCAATTTCCTTGATCTTGTCGGGATTTGCTTCGATTCCACGTTGAGATACAAAGAACCCGAGAAGCTTGCCGGATGGGACACCAAACACACACTTCTCAGGGTTGAGCTTCAAGTTGATCTTGCGCAGATTTGCAAATGTTTCTTCTCGGTCTGATATGAGCGTTGCCTTGTCCTTGGTTTTGACCACTATGTCATCCATATAAGCTTCCATATTTCTATGTAGCTGAGGCTCAAAACCAATCTGGACTGCTCTTGCAAATGTTGAACCAGCACTTTTCAACCCGAAAGGCATACGTAAAAAGCAATACGTACCATATGGGGTGATAAATGCGGTTTTCTCTTCGTCTTTCTTTGCCATGAAGATCTGATGATATCCTGAATATGCATCAAGAAATGAAAGCAGGTCGTAGCCGGCAGTGGAGTCCACAATCTGGTCGATGCGCGGCAAGGGAAAAGGATCTTTTGTACAGGCTTTATTGATATCTGTATAGTCAATACACAGCCTCCATTTTCCATTCGCCTTGCGCACTACAACTGGATTGGCCAACCATGTTGGATGAAGCACTCCTCTTACCAAACCTGCCGCTTCCAACTTCTTGATTTCTTCGGCAATAAACTGTTGCCGCTCCAAAGCCTGCTTCCTGACCTTCTGCTTAACGGGCTGCGCGTGAGGACAAACAGCAAGGTGGTGCTCAATTACTTCCCTGGGAACACCGGGGATATCAGATGGTTGCCATGCAAACACATCGATATTCGCCCGCAGGAAAGCAACGAGCGCGCTTTCCTATTTGTTGTCGAGGGTGGAACTTATGGTGAAAGTTCCTCCCGTACCTTCCTCCTTGGCGGGCACCTTCTTGGTCTCTGGTGGAGCTGCCTTGGACTTCTTGCTCTTGCCGGTGGAGCTTTCCGGCACATCCTCAACGGGAGCGCAGCACTCCGAGGAAGTGCGCTTGCCGGAGTGTGTGCAAGAGGTCTTGCCGGTCTTCTTCCCCCCGGGAGCTTCAGTGGCAGGAGCAAGTGCTTTGGCGGCAGATGCTGCAACTGCCTCCTGGTAAAGCCGGTCGGTGCAGATAAGCGCGTCCTTCTTGTCGGAGTTGACAGTGATAACGCTCATTGGCCCGGGCATCTTCAGTACGTTGTAAGTGTAGTGCGATGCCGCCATGAACTTGGCCAGCGCTGGGCGGCCAAGGATCCCATTATATGGCAATGGAATCTTGGCGACGTCGAACACAATCTTCTCTGTCCTGAAGTTCAGGTCACTACCAAATGTTACCGGTAGTGTGATTTTTCCCTTGGGCTGGCTCCTTCCTGGATTGACCCCTTGAAACGTGCCCGTTTCCTCGAGATCTTCATCAGGGATTTGCAGCCTCTTGATCACCTCAGGCGAGATTAGGTTCAAGCCGGCCCCACCGTCAACTAACATTTTTGTCACTTTGAGGTTGCGAATCGTTGGCGAAACCATCAACGGCAGACAGCCGACCGCAGTTATGCGATCAGGGTGATCCTCAACGTCGAAAATGATAGGCGTGTTGGACCACCTCAATGGCTTCCGGGCATCGACAGATGGCTCTGTCGCACTAATCTTGCGCGCCCACTGTTTAAGTTGGCGGCGGGAAGAATGCAACGAGGCGCCCCCGTCAATGCACATCATGTCTGTAGCTTTCTGGAATTCTTGCTCGCTGGACTCGTCGTCCTGTTCGTTGTCATCATCACCCCCCTCTTGCTTGTCGCGGCCTCGAGCGGGCCTCTCCTTCTGTTGCTTGGCCTTGCCGCAGCGACCTCCTCGGCCACCACGTTTCTTGCCGGACCCCTCCGCGCCATCCTGGGCCTTCTCCTTGTCTCGCCTCTCATACTCAGCTTTCTGCTTCTCGACAAGCTGCTCAACTTGCCGGCAGTCTTGGAGGTCACGGCCCTTGGTGCGATGGATCTTGCAATATTGCTTGCCGGAACCGTCTGGCTTGTCGGCAGCCGCCAAGGCCTGACAGGAGGCGCACCCGGCAACCTCCTTGCCGGGGTCATCAACCTTGGCCTTCTTGGCGGTGTCAGGGTCGCCGGATCCCTCGACGGCAAGCACGGCCTTGCCCTTGCGCTTCCTGTTACGCCGCCGACCCTTCTTTGCCGGGGCGGCAGCGTCTTCATCATCAGAGTTGACCCCTGCGCCAGCGTTCTCGCCGGGGAGTCTCCTCCCTTCCTCAGCTCGAGCACACTTATCAGCCAGAGCATAAAGCTCGGCAACATCCCTGACCTTGTTCATCGCCAGTTCTTCGCACATTCTGCGGTTGCGCACGTTCTGATGGAACGCGTTGACAACAGCGGCAGGATGAACGTCTGGGATATTGTGGTGTACACGGCTGAATCTCTGGATATACTTGCGTAGAGTTTCGCCCTATTTCTGGGGAATGAGATGCAAATCACTTTCTTGGCCAGGAGCTTGGTGGCCTCCGGTGAAGGCGCCAACAAACTCATGGCACAGGTCTGCCCAAGAAGAGATGGAATTCTCCGGCAGATGCCTCAACCACGACCTGACGTTGGGCTTAAGCACCAACGGGAAGTAGTTGGCGAGTATCTTGTCATCGCGAGCCCCGGCAGCCTGCACCGCAATGGTGTAAATGCTCAGGAACTCTGACGGGTGAGTCTTGCCGTCATATTTCTCCGGGACCTCCGGCTTGAACGTATAGGAATTGGGCCACTGGACTCGCCATAGCTCACGGGTAAACGCTGGACAACCCACCTCATAGGGTAGATCGACAGGGTACCCCGACACAGGCTTGTCTACAGTAGGTCCTGCGCGCTTATCAGACTGATAGCGCGCTTCCCGTCGCCGCTCGATTGTAGTCCGAGCGTCTTCTTTGCCTCATTCCCGAAGAACTTGGCGTTGATCGCGGCGGGTCCGCGGATCAGATGACGCCGTTGAGTCGTCATCACAGGCGCCGGTCTGTCGAGTCAGCGACTGCTGTTGCCGGCGTGGAGGAGAATGCACTGTGGTCGTACCGCCTTCGGTCTTCTCGCCACCGGCGCGTGTCGGCTCGATGGACTGCCGCCATGAAGGCTCCGCCTGCTGTGGCCTATCATCGTTAGCAAGGCCAACGAGGCTCTGGATGGCAGCTCTCCACTCGTCGAGCTTGTCCGCAGCAGGAGGAAAGTTCAGGAGCAGCTGTGCTCACGCCAACGCTTCTGCCGGTGTAGGCGGCGGCGATAGATGCGAGGAACGTGAGGTGCTCTGACTCCTAACCAAGTTAGAAGGAGCTCCATCGAGGTCCCGCGACCGCGCGCCACTTCTACCAACATGTTGGCGTGGATGCTGGTCCCGCGCATCTCAAGGGTGATGCTCAGGAGACTTTCCGTGGGGACGCCTAGTACCACCAACGTCGCGGCGCTGCTCATCATGTGCGACCTGAGAAGGCCGCGGCGCATGCGCCGGCGTGGGTGTCTTAGAAGGCGCCCTTCCATCTTTGGAATTCGCTGCGCCGCCAGCCGGCAGCATAGCTCCGTCCCATCAGCACGTCGTGGGGGCTCAAGACCTCCACTTGCTCCGCCCACGTCTACACCGTCGCCTGTCTGGGTAGCTACAGGGACAGCGGACGCGGATGGACCAACCGCCGTGAAACCCTTCCTCTTAGGGTCCATGGCGATGAAGCTGATGAAGAGACTAACGCGCTGATCGCTGGATCAGGTTCACGCAACCTTCTTTCCCCCTACCTGGCGCGCCAAAGATGTCGGAGAAACAACACCTATGGGATCGAGAGGACCCCTTTATGATTCGGCAGGGAGAAGGTTTGCACAAAGAGCAGATCTAACGATCAACACGGGGAATTTTACCCAGGTTCGGGCCGCTGAGAAGCGTAAAACCCTACTCCTGCTTTGGTATACTGGATGTGTTTAAGCCCTAATTCTAGGAGCGCTTGTGATGAACAGTACACAGCAGCTACGCATGCAGAACGGGCCAACCAAGATCCCCCTGTAGCTACGCCTTGGGCCTCCTTTTATACGTTTGAAGGGGTCACCAACAGTGGCGTACAGTGCATACATGAGGTGTAAAAGTAGCTACAGTGTTATCATACCTAACACTGACAGTTTGGGACAAACACATTTAATGCTCCGTTGAGGTGTCCCTTAGCGTCTTGGGGACGGGAAAAGAAGCCGTCCCATCAGCACTGCTTAACCCCAACGCCGTTATCTCCCTGACACGCACCCAGGAGGACAACAGCTAAACGACAAGCTAGTCGCTGCACTGGGGCGGTGACAGGGTGGCGAGGTCTTGCCGGGTGCGAGCCTTGCCGGGGCTGCGAGCCATCCCGGCAAGATCTTGCCGGGGCTTCAGTCTTCGGTCTCCTGATTATTGGCTTGAATTCTCCCTCGATAGTCTTGTATTTGCGTCCAGCTGTTCCCCGGCAGGCCTTGCCGCTGGAGTGGCTACAACCGCCCGTGCACAAGTATGGGGTACTGAAGGACCCAAACTTTAGTACACCGACAGAGTGCAAAGGTATGAAAACTCCCATGCCTACTAGTGGACATGTTGATCTTACCAAGGAGGATGAACCGGTTGATCAAAAAGTTTATCGATCTATGATTGGTTCATTGCTATATCTATGTGCCTCCCGTCCCGATATTATGCTTAGTGTTTGCATGTGTGCTAGATATCAAGCTGCACCTAAAGAGTGTCATCTTTTGGCCGTGAAACATATTGTGAGATATTTGATACAAACACCAAACTTTGGCATTTGGTATCCCAAGGGATCTTCTTTCAATCTTATTGGCTATTCCGACTCGGACTATGCCGGTGACAAGGTTGATAGAAAATCCACCTCAGGTACTTGTCAATTTCTTGGTAGATCTCTTGTGTCTTGGTCTTCCAAGAAACAAAACTCGGTATCTCTATCTACTGCCGAAGCTGAGTATATTGCTGCCGGATCGTGTTGTGCACAATTACTATGGATGACACAAACGCTTAAGGATTATGGAATTCATGTTAAAAATGTTCCATTACTTTGTGACAATGAAAGTGCTATTAAAATTGGTCATAATCTTGTGCAACATTCTCGAACTAAACATATTCAAGTTAGACATCATTTCATTCGTGATCATGTTGCCAAAGGAGATATTGATCTTAAGCATGTTCACACTAACAAGCAATTGGCCGATATCTTTACTAAGCCACTTGATGAGAAAACATTTTGTCACTTGAGAAGTGAGTTGAACATCATTGATGCTTCAAACTTGAGCTAGACTCACTCGATTGCATGCAAGGGCATGAGCTTTCTTGATATTTCCATGATACTCTTAAAATGCTATCTTATACCATGGAATTCTATGCTCCCTTGTATTGCATCTAACCCTTTGTAGATACTTGGAAGAACTTCATTCCACAAGATTGCCATCAACTCCAATTATAAGCAATCTTGTCATGACCAAGTATCCACAAGCTCTCTTGATGATGGAAGGAAGAAGACAACAAACTATATCCTTGACACATATTTGCATTTCACATTTGGAATCGTGTCATATCATGTTCTTCCTTGCTTGACTAACCTATGTAGGTGACAAGTGTACTAAAACGAGAAGGATTGCTCCCAACTCAATATGATCTTCATCAACCTCGAGCATCCTCAACAAGTTCACCTACAAGCCACGTCATCAACATCACTCAAAGGTATGTACTCATATCCTTGAAAAAGCTTTACTCCAAGTCATGAGCTAAAGCAACTCAAGAGATATGAAAACATTAAAATGCTTAATCGAGAAATGGTAACCCCATTTTGAGCTTAACGATGAGTATGACCTATGATCAAGTATTCTTGCTTGGCTCCTAAGTCAATATACTCTAATATAGGTGACCTAGTCACCGCCCATCATCTAGTTAAGAATTGGGTTTGGTTCATTCTCTATTTTGCAAGATTTCTTGGAACCACTCAAACCTTCTCTAGTTGATATTTGTATATTAAGTCTTTTGCAAGTATCTTTTTAAAATTTTGTTACAAGCTTTCTAAACTTATTCGTGAATTTCTCAACCTTGCCAAGTTTTTGTTTCAGGCTCGGAGCCACCGATACAAATAACTCGGTTCTACCGAAATTAGCAGAACAGCTACAAAACATCATCTCGGTACCACCGATTTGTTTGTCTCGGAGTCACCGATTGATTTCTTCTATCATTTTGTTCATTATTGCAAATCCTTGTTCCTTAGAGATTCTATGGTGATATTTTCAATCCTTCGATGATCCCTTCTTTCAAAAAAAAATTGAGGGGGAGATATTCTTTATTCAAGGATCCCTAATTCAAAGGGGGAGAAGTCCTACCAGTTCTCAGATCAGCCAAAGGGAGAGAACTTACTTTCAATGATTCCCAAAATTTTCACTTCTATGAACCCTACATTCTATGACTCTTGTTCTCAAGGATCCCTTCTTAATCAATGATCCCTGTTTCTGACCCTGTGTATGACCTTTTTGGAAATTAATGCCAAAGGGGGAGAAATACCAAAGCTTCAAAGCTAAAAGGGGGAGATACATGCTTATGCAAAGGGGGAGATATAATCAAGGGGGAGAGGAGAATACCAAAGAAGGGGGAGAAAAATAAGTTTGGGAGACAACTGTGTTTATTTCATTTGACTACTCATCTTAGAATTTTCTCACCCTATCCAATCCCAATATCTACATGCTAAGATTCAGGGGGAGAGGATAATCTACTACTTTCATATCTAAGGGGAGAAAGCTCTAAATGATCTTGGAGACATATCAATCTTAAGGGTTACTATCTTCTATATGTTCTTCATATCTTGGTACCATTGAGCTCTATTGCTTTTGATTAGTAGAATACTCTTGTGTTTCCTAACATTTTTTTCTCAAGTGTGTTTCTACTACAAGATTGCTCAAGAACTCAAGGTAAGTATATGCATCATATCTTTGATCAAGATGATCTCTTGCTTCTTGCACATATTGTTTGCAAGGGTCAAGTCTTGAACAAGGATACATCTCATTCACATATATTTGATGCATATAGCGAAGATACACATGACTCCTTATATCCCTTCTACTATATGTGTGTCCATGCATTCCAAAGCAACTGTCCTTTAAAGGGATTGCACACATTTAGGGGGAGCAAGTTTAAAGTCATGTGTCTCTCAAAGTCTTCATTATATCCATACAAATCTTTATTTGAAGCTTTGATTGTATGTTGTCATCAATTACCAAAAAGGGTGAGATTGAAAGCACAACATGCTCCCTTGGTGGTTTTGATAATTCATGACAACATACATTGTCTCTTGGACTAATAATTTTACCTAGTGTATTTCAGATGAAGTCCACAGAGAGGATTGGCAAAAGGATTGTGGAGATACCCCAAGATGCAAGGAAATGGATTGGCAAAGCTTCAAGCAAGAGGACTCTACATTTTACTTTGTGAGAAATCACTTTGAGTCCATAGGAAAGCCAATACTATTAAAAGGGGGTAAGGTACTGTTGGTGAACAAGATGCTCCACGTGCACAAGTGATAGTCACCAAAAACACCCACAAGCTCTTCACACAAAAGTCTGTCCGAAGTCAAATATCCAAAATCGGTGCAACCAACACTTTCCACTCAGTGCCACCGATTCCCAAACTCAGACAGACCCATGCCAAACCCTAGCACATCGGTGCGACCGATTTCACTTCGGTGCCACCGAGTTTGGGTTGCCAACTTTCTGTTACCTCGATTCATAAAATCGGTACCACCGAGATTTCTGGATCGGCGTCACCGAGATTGCGCAATCTGAACGTTGGTCACCAAATCGGTACCACCGAGTTTTATATATCGGTCTCGCCGAGATTCAAAAGTTGTCACCTTTTGGTCACTTCGGTACCACCGAGATTCACACATCGGTGTCACCGATTTGGTCACTTAAGGTGTAACGGTTGGATTTTTGGAGATGCCTATATATACCCCTTCACCACCACCCACTCAAAAGAGAAGCACTCACAACTATTCCATACTTGCCCCAACCTATTTTCTGAGAGAGAGCCACCTACCCATGTGTTGAGATCAAGCCATTCCATTCCAACCATATGAATCTTGATCTCTAGCCTCCCCAAGTTGCTTTTCACCAAATCAATCTCTTGCACCATAGCCAAATCTGTGAGAGAGTGATTGTGTGTTGAGGAGTCTATCATCTTGAAGCACAAGAGCAAGGAGTTCATCGACATTGCCGAGCCTATTACCTTTTGGAGGGTGGTGCCTCCTAGATTGGTTAGGTGTCGCTTGGGAGCCTCCTACTTCATGTTGTGGAGTTGAACCAAGAAGTTTGTACGGGCAAGGAGATCGCCTACTTCGTGAAGATCTACCCATAGTGAGGCTAGTCCTTCGTGGACGGAAGCCATTATGGAATAGTCAAGGTTGCTACTTCGTGGCCCTTATGGGTGGAGCCCTCCGTGGACTCTCGCGACCGTTACCCTCCGTGGGTTGAAGACTCCATAAACGTGGACGTACGATAGCACCACCTATCGGAACCACGGGAAAAATCTTCGTGTCCCTCATGCGTTTGATCTTCCCATCTCAACTCTTTACTTCATGTGCAATGTCCTTACTTTCCGCTGCTATACTTGTTGACATGCATGTGTAGGGTGTGCTAGACTTGCTATAATTGTTAAAATCTGCCCACCAATTAACTTGGGAAAAGGTTAGGTTTTAAATTCCTGCTAGTAGTCTATTCACCCCCCCCTCTAGACACTCTTCTAGTGATCCCTCACAAAGGCCCCAGGCGCGCCCTGATGGGTTGTGCCTTCCTCGGGGCCCCTCTCCACCGCCTCTGATGCCTATAAATTCCAAAATATTCCAGAAACCCTAGAGGAGTCGACGAAAAACACATCCAGCCACCGCAAGTTCCAGAGCCTCGAGATCCAATCTAACACCATCACGGAGGGGTTCATCATCCTCATTGGTGCCTCTCCGATGATACGTGAGTAGTCCATCATAGACCTACGGGTCCGTAGGCAGTAGCTAGATGGCTTCCTCTCCACTTTTGATTCTCAATACAATGGTCTCTTGGAGATCTATTTGATGTAAACTTTTGCGGTGTGTTTGTTGGGATCCGATGAATTTTGAGTTCATGATCAGTTTCTATCCATGAATATTATTTCAGTCTTCTTTGATCTCTTATATGCATGATTACTTATAGCCTCGTATTTCTTCTTCGAATCTTTGGTTTAGTTAGGCCAACTTGATCGATTTTTCTTGCCATGGGAAGAGGTGCTTTGTGATGGGTTCGATCTTGAGGTGTCCTCTCCCAGTGACAGAAGGGGCAGCGAGGTAACATGCATCGTTGCTATTAAGGATAACAAGATGGGGTCTATTCCTACATGAATAGATCTTGTCTACATCATGTCATCGTTCTTATTGCATTACTCCGTTTTTCCATGAACTTAATACACTAGATGCATGTTGGATATCGGTCGATGTGTGGAGTAATAGTAGTAGATGCAGGCAGGAGTCGGTCTACTTATCTTGGATGTGATGCCTATATAATGATCATCGCCATGGATATCGTCTTGATTATTTGATCTTCTATCAATTGCCCAACAGTAATTTGTTCACCCACCGTGTGCTATACTCATGAGAGAAGCCACTAGTGAAACCTATGGCCCCCGGGTCTACTTTTCCAACATATTGCTTTCCGATCTATCTTTTTGCCGCTTTTGTTTTCAGATCTATTATTCCAAAAATCCAAAAATACCTTGCTGAACTTTTTATTTGTCTTTTTATTTTGTGTTCTTGAGAGATCTATCTCTCCAATCTATCATTACCTAATCTATCTTTTTACCGTAGAGAGATTGACAACCTCTCTTTCGCGTCGGGTTGCAAGTATTTGTTCTTTGTGTGCAGGTGTTGTTTATTAGGTGATGGTGATCCTCCTACTGGTTCCATACCTTGGTTTCATAACTAAGGGAAATACTTACCGTCGTTGTGCTGCATCATCCCTTCCTCTTTGGGGAAATACCGATGCAGTCTCAAGCCACGTCAAAGGAATTTCTGGCGTCGTTGCCGGGGAGGAAGCGGTCTCTTCTATGTGCCAATCTCTGACGCCGAGGAGACACCACCATCATCTACCAGGTTCCTAATCACAAATCTCATCTCCTTGCAATTACATTATTTGTCATTTTCCTCTCGTTTTCCTCTCCCCCACTTCACCCAATTTGCCGTTTTATTTGCCCTCTTTTTCGTTTGTCTTTTTCTCGTCAAATCTCTGGTTTTCCTACCTTGTCGTTATGGCTAGTTTTTCCTCTATTGCGTGTACCCCCGAGAATGAAGTTCTGAATTTGAAAGCAAAGGGGAGGGGAGAACCTAAAAGATGCTTGGTATAGGATTTGTGCTCATAATAGATCTATTCATAAGCAATCTACCGTTGTTCTTCTTCGCAGTTTTTATGTGGGCATCACCAATTGGTATAGATTCGTCCTTGATACGATTACCGGTGGGAATTTCTTGATGTGTCCATATTTGGATGCTTTTAATGCTATGGGAAGTTTAGTGGGATCACCACCTCTTACGACCAATGAAACAACTTTAACTCTCGAACATGTTATGGAGAGACTAGATGCTATTGAAAAGAAGATGATTACCAAGAAACATCTTCAAAATTTGGATAAGAAAATGCATAATCTTGCTAATAAAATTGGGTCTAAAGCGGGAGATGCTTTTAAATTTTTAAAGGAGAAAGAAACCGTAGTTAACGAAAGGTTAGAAGAGAGTCCTAACCGGATTGATAAGTTAGAAGAAATTTTTAGTAACTTGGGTTCGGCTTTTTCTTTTGTCAAAACTATTGAAAAAAATCCCATAAAAATTTGCAAAACCACGCAAATCACTAAGAACAAAGTTTCTACACCTAGTGGCCACAAGGGATATCTTAAAATGATTAGTATTTATCCCGACCTTTGTTGAAATAGTAAGAGACCCTATCTACAAAAATGAATTTTTTGGTCTTTTTCCTAGAAGTGTTGTAATTGAGAGTATGCATGCTAGATCCTTGAAAAAATCTAGTTGTGTGATTGAGGAGTTGAAAACCAAATATGACAATACTTGAATCTATGTGTTATGCCTAGCTAGGGGCGTAAAACGATAGCGCTTGTTGGGAGGCAACCCAATGAATAAATTTATTTTCCTCTTTTTCTTTCTGTTTTGAGTGTTGACACAATTATGCCTCTGTAATGATTGTGTTTTCATGTTTTATTTAGTGTTTGTTCCAAGTAGAGCCTTTAGGGTGATTCATAAGATGCGTAGAAGTGATGCTGAATCTGAAACAGAAACTTTGCGTCCAGTGTTCGAATTTTCATTTTTTACCGGAACGTGATATTGAGCTGAAATTTTAACACAGTGTTTCTATACAAATTCTTTACGTTGTCCTAATTTTTCAGAATTGTTAGAGTTACAGAAGTATGGTTAGAGTACAGATTACTACAGACTGTTCTGTTTAAGACAGATTCTGTTTTCATTGCATTGTGTGCTTATTTTGATGAATCTATGGGTTATATTGAAGGGTATGAGCCATGGTAAAGTTAAAATACAGTAGGTATAATGCAATAATAAAATATGAATGGGTTTGCAACAGCACCTATGGTAGCGATTTGCTTTATTATACTAACGGATCTCACGAAGATTTGGTTGAGTTTTGTGTGATTGAAGTTTTCAAGTTTTGGGTGAGATCACGATGGATGAAGGAATAAGGAGTGAAAAGAGCCTAAGCTTGGGGATGCTACAGCACCCCCAAGATATATCCAAAGAGAAACAAGCAACTAAGCTTGGGGATGCCCCGAGTGGCATCCCCTCTTTCTTCTAACGACCATCGGTATTTTACTTGGAGCTATATTTTTATTCGTCACAAATCATGAGTTTTGCTTGCAGCGTCTTGTATCATTTGAGTCTTTGCTTCCTTTGCTTTTTAGTTTGTCTTTAGTATCCTTGCTGGACACTCCTATTTGAGAGAGCCAAAATTATGCTATGATTTGTTAGAATTGCTCTATATGCTTCACTTAAACTTTTCGAGCTATAGAATTGCTGTAGTGCTTCATTTATATCTTTTTGAGCACGGTGTGCTTTGAAATTTTTGTAGAAATACTCTCATGCTTCACTTAGATAAATTTGAGAGTTAGTAAATTTTGAAGAAATCTTCTCATGCTTCACTTATACTATTTTGAGAGATGAAATCTTTATGCTCATGTGCTTCACTTAAATTTGTTTGAGCTTGTCAAAAGCAATGGCAATATATGAAACTAGTCCCAAAGTGATAGATATCCAAGGAGGATATAATAAAAACTTTCATGAAGATCATTGGACAAATTAAACTTGATTCCTTGTAATAGTTTTGAGACATGATGATAGTAATATGTGAGTCATGTTAGTGAGTAATTATGCTTTAGTAGGAATATTGTGTTAAGGTTTGTGATTCCCTACGCAAGTACGAAAGTCAATAGTTATGCAATGAAATTATATCCTACTTATGGTGCATTATTCGGTGTTAGTTATGCTCAATGCTCGCTTATGTGAATTTTTGTTTCTTGGTTGGATGCTTCTCAATCTATTTGCTAGCCTCCACTTGTACTAAGTAGAAATACTACTTGTGCATCCAATATCCTTAAACCCAGTTTTGCCTTATGAGTCCACCATACCTACCAATATGCGGTATTTTCATGCCGTTCTAAGCAAATTTGTATGTGCCATCTCTAATTTTCAAAATAAATTTCCTTTTTGTGTGCTCGTACCGCTCATGAAACGGTAGGGGGTGTCCAATATTTTTCCATTCTAGATGTGTTATTCCGAAGATGAGTGTTTATTCACTTCTCATTGCACGAGAGTGCGGCGGTAATAGGGATTCCCAGTCCCGAAATGAAAAAGAAAAAAATACTTCATGTGGTTAAATAATAAATTCCTTGGAAAGTGTTGGTATGGAAGGCAACCGTGGATACGGCCAGCCATGGATTGTGAAAGGATGGTGGAAAAAGAAATAAACTTTATTTTCTGTTTGGGAACCGCCTATGATATATCTAGCATGGAAAGTATTGTGAATTACTTTGTCGTTTTCGTTGACAGGAAAGGCATGCCACTCAAAATATTTTTCTCTCTCAATTTAAACTTTGAGCTCTAGCACCTCTACAAATCCCTACTTCCCTCTGCGAAGGGCCTATCTATTTACTTTATGCAATTTTTATTTTATTTTGAGTGTCCATCTTCTCTTATAAAGCACCAACTAGGGGGCACTATGATCGTACTTGAGCATTGGGTGTAGCTAATATTTGAGTGTGTTTCATGAATGGATCAATGATTGAGGATGATGGGTTAGGGATAACTTTCTTTAGTGTTGATATTTTGAAAGACATGGTTGCTTGTTGGCATGCTTGAGTATTGAAGTCATTATGTTAAAACTAGACTATTGTTTTGAATCATCTAAAGTCCAAATGTCCATGCTACAAAGAAAAGAATATGAGATGAACATGTTGGGCAGCATTCCACATCAAAAAAATTGTTTTTATCATTTACCCACTCAAGGACGAGTAGGAATTAAGCTTGGGGATGCTGATACGTCTCCAACGTATCTATAATTTTTGCTTGTTCCATGCTGCTATATTATCATTCTTGGATGTTTTACAATCATTTTATATCAACTTTATATCATTTTTTGGGACTAACCTATTGACATAGTGCCAAAGTGCCAGTTGCTGTTTTTGCTTGTTTTTTACTTCGCAGAATATCAGTACCAAACGGAGTCCAATCGCGACAAAACTTTTTGTAGATTTTTTTTGGACTAGAAGACACCCAGTGGGCCAAAGAAGTGCCAGAGAGGTGGGCCGTGGAGACCACAACCCACCAGAGCGCGCCAGAGGCCCTAGGCGCGCCCTGATGGGTTGTGCCCTCCTCGGGGCCCCTCTTCACCGCCTCTGATGCCTATAAATTCTCAAATATTCCAGAAACCCTAGAGGAGTCGACAAAAAACACATTCAGCCACCGCAAGTTCCAGAGCCTCGAGATCCACCATCACGGAGGGGTTCATCATCCTCGTTGGTGCCTCTCCGATGATGCGGTAGTAGTCCACCATAGACCTATGGGTCCGTAGGCAGTAGCTAGATGGCTTCCTCTCTCTCTTTTGATTCTCAATACAATGGTCTCTTGGAGATCTAATTGATGTAAACTTTTGCGGTGTGTTTGTTGGGATCCGATGAATTTTGAGTTCATGATCAGTTTCTATCCATGAATATTATTTGTGTCTTCTTTGATCTCTTATATGCATGATTACTTATAGCCTCTTATTTCTTCTTCGAATCTTTGGTTTAGTTAGGCCAACTAGATTGTTTTTCTTGCCATGGGAAGAGGTGCTTTGTGATGGGTTCGATCTTGCGGTGTCCTCTCCCAGTGACAGAAGGGGCAGCGAGGCACACATGTATCGTTGCTATTAAGGATAACAAGATGGGGTATGTTCCTACATGAATAGATCTTGTCTACATCATGTCATCGTTCTTATTCCATTACTTCATTTTTCCATGAACTTAATACACTAGATGCATGCTGGATAGCGGTCGATGTGTGGAGTAATAGTGGTAGATACAGGCATGAGTCGGTCTACTTATCTTGGACGTGATGCCTATATAATGATCATCGCCTTGGATATCGTCATGATTATTTGATCTTCTATCAATTGCCCAAGAGTAATTTGTTCTCCCACCGTGTGCTATACTCATGAGAGAAGTCACTAGTGAAACCTACGACCCCCTGGTCTAGTTTTCTAACATATTGCTTTCCGTTCTATCTTTTTGCCGCTTTTGTTTTCAGATCTATTATTCCAAAAACCCAAAAATACCTTGCTGCACTTTTTATTTTGTGTTCTTGAGAGATCTATCTCTCCAATCTATCATTACCTAATCTATCTTTTTTACCGTAGAGAGATTGACAATCTCTATTTCGCGTCGGGTTGCAAGTATTTGTTCTTTGTGTGCAGGTGTTGTTTATTAGGTGGTGGTGATCCTCCTACTGGTTCGATACCTAGGTTTCATAACTGAGGGAAATACTTACCGTCGCTGTGTTGCATCATCCCTTCCTCTTTGGGGAAATACCGACGCAGTCTCAAGCCACGTCAGTTTGCGGGAGTCCGGACCGCTACTTCGCCCGATTCTGACCGCCCTGACAAAACCAAAACCCCCTCCCCTCCTCCTGCGCGAAACGGTCAACACTGCTCCAAAGCATCAGTGCCCGCATTCACTGGTGCCGGCATTGAAGCGGCGCACCGGCCAAGAAAGCGCCGCCCGCGTCGCTTTCCGATGCAAGCGACTGCTGCGCGTTCAATCGACAAGACGGCCGCCCGTCCGTCCATCTGTCGCCCACAGTGATGGCACGCGGTTGCCGAGGCATCTCCTTCGGCGCCACCCGTCCGTCCATATGCCGCCCGTCATTGCTATATAAACTGCTGCCCCGGCCATAGCCGCAGTCATCAGCCTCCAATCCCTCTCCCACCAAGGAATCCTCCCCCGCCAAAGATCTCTGAGACGGGTTGACGCTGGAGCAGAAGAAGGAGATGGGCGGCATTGCTGTCCGCTGGCGGGCCGACAGGCAGCCAGAGGACGTCGACGTCCCAATGGAAGATGCGACCAATGATGACCTGGCGCTACCTCCTATTCCTCCTCCGCCATGCCACCCTCCTCCTATGTCGTGCCTCCCTTGCCGGTGCACTGCACCATGACCATTGTGAGGCCCGTGCCCATTAGATGGACATGGTGCGGGAGGAGCGGTTCCGGGAGGCGCAGGTTGGCGCCGCCTACAACCACCACCTCCTCCAGGAGCACATGCAGGCAGAGGAGCAGCTTAGCATCGGCAGGGCGTTCGCCCCGAAAGCGAACCTGGCGGAGCAGGAGGTGCTCCTAGAGTCCTACCACTCGCATGCGAGATTCGCCTCGCCCAATGGCGGTACAGGCAACGGGTGGCAGAGATGGAGGCCGTGGCCAAGGACGATGATGATGAGGAGGGCGTGCCGCTGTTCGGCGACACCGACGACGAGGAGAGGACAACACCAAGGACGCGCCCAACGAAGCCGGCGCATCCATGGGCGCCGCCGGCAGCGACAAAGAGTAGTGAACGGGAGGTCGCCGCTGCTCAGGTCCTAGGAAAGCCACCGCTCCTCCCCTCCCGTTGATGCCAAGCTTCGTGGGCTGAACAATGTTGACTGATTAATCGCTTGGCGGCGACATGGAGGTGGACATCTGCGCTTGATGGGTCTCCAGAGGAGGAGGTTACGGAGGCGGAGCTGAAGAAGGCGAAGCTTCAGTTCTCAGGATTCATGGTCGGACACGGGGAACGGGCGCCGGCGACAATTTAGAATTTACATTAGGTATTAATTATACCTCTAGAGCCATACTGATGTAAATGTAATGAAATTCGTCGTGTTTATATGAAATCCATCGTGTTTGCATGAAATCTGTCATGCCTGCATGAAATTCGATCGTGTTTGCACGAATTTCGTCCGGTTGGATGGCTACGGTTTGAGTGGTTGTCAAAATGTATGCGGCTACGGTTGGATGGCGTCTTCCTGCATTCTTGTCCGTGGACTGGTCCCCCTGTCCGTGGACGGATGCAGGAGGAAATTTGCGGATTGCCATTGAAGATGCCCTTACCCCGGTCTTTGCATCAGCATGATGCACACAACCATCTTTATTAATTATTCACCAGAGCTTGACAAAATAAATACAGGGATCAACTCAAAACCACCTTCTAGGTGAACAAAGTCGTTACACCTATAAATATATAAATGTGCTCTATCTGCATAAAAAACACTATCTAATCCGATGCCATACCCAGACGGTCTACGTGGCCCACAGGAATTTGGATTGAAACTTCGCAATCTCGTGGTCTAGGTATTCGTAAAAGTTATAGAAACCCATAATAAACATGAGAAGACTCGACATGAACGAGTTGATCAACACCATTCTTGCCGGCTTGGAGAGTCACCTGCCTGCCAAGGCTCGACTCTATGTTGGATTTTGGTCACAACAAGACCCAGATCCATAATACTGAGGCTAGAGTTGCTAATAGGGATTCCCAGAAACTACCTCCGTCCCTCAATAGATGGCGTATAAATTCTGTCAAAAAGTCAATGTTTTCTAAGTTGTATATATATAAACAATATGAAGATAAACAATATCAAATCAATATCATTATATTCACCATTAGATATATATATTCATAATCTATTTATTCAATATTATAGTTATGGATATTTTATTTTATATGCTTGATCATACTTAGAAAGAATTGATTTTTTAACTAAATTTATATGCCATCTATTTGGAAACATAATGAGCAAGCGATAGGGAATGTCCCCAGCCGACAATTAAGCAGGGTCGGGCCGACAAAATAAGGGGCATGTGCCAAACTCTAAAAGAAGGCCTGCCGCACTAGCCAAATAGACCGATAAAAGTAATATATAGGCTATAATGTGTTACATAGGAATATAATATATCAAGAACCACACTCATTCATTGAAAAACCTTTTTTCAGCTTAAACTACTTTCCTAGATGAAATTTTAGCACACAAACAACACATGAATTATGGCATGAAATTGAAACAAAAGAACCTGGAGGACTGAGTTACTCGTGAGATCCCCTTGCCCTTGGACCACTCTGCTGCTAGATGTGGCTACTGCTATAGGTAATCTCATTGCCTTTGGACGCCTAGATCTTCCTTTTCTCTTCTAGTTTATGGAGAATAGTGTTATAAGAAGACTATGGAATCAAACTGAATGAAGAAAAATAGATTAACCTGGGGATTATAGAAAGAGGATATTACCTATCATTGAAAGTTGAGGAGAAATTTTTTGGGAGTCAGCAAATGGTGATCTCCTCCTCTTGTTGGAACTGTCCGCGCGATCGATCCGACGATTCCGTTTCAATTTGAGCGGTGGCAGAGGAGTGTCGAAAATCGTTCCGATGACGCGACGATCCCGTTTCCTGTAGGCTGTAGTGACGTCGGTGTAATAGCTTTTGCGATTTTGCCTTTTGCGATCCATCCGAGTAATCTTGACGATCTTGTTCGTCTTTTTAGGGAACCGACGATCCTTTTTTTTATCGATCGATCAGCGGCCTTGCGGACGCGCCAGCGGGAGCGGCCCAGCGCCATGCCATGGGAGGCCCGGTGTCCAGGAACAATATTGTTTTTGAGAAATACATACTAGGCTTATATAAAAAATTGAGGCCCCCAAAATTTATGGGCTCTGCGCGGGCCGCACAGTTTGCACAACTATGGGCCCGGCCCTGCAATTAAGTCGGCCATCAATGCTTTGCCGCCCGACCTCTAGTACCCCATTACCATAACTTCAGTTTTGTTGAAGTTGATGGTCAGTCCAAACATTTGTTGAAAACATAGTAGAAGGAAATCTCCTGCAGGATTTCCAGCTGTCGACAGGACCAGACGAGCGCTACCTCAATGGTGGCCTGCGCTTCTCCACAAGGGCCGCCTATGCATTGACCATGGGTGACAACGACGACAACGACGTGCATGCCGTATCCATCTGGTATTCATGCATTCCAAACAGTGTGAAGATCGTTGCACGCTTCTGTTTCGTGGTCGACTCAACTCCAAAAGCAACCTTCTATGCAAGCATATCGTCTCAGACTCACTATGCCCGTGTTGCGGGTTTGATGGTGAAATCAGCTCACACATATTCATCGACTGCCCGCTTGCGCAGCAGATATGGCAACGGATTGTCCTCTCCCCTTCGGGTAACATTGATGACCTTTGGGACTGCCGTCTCCCTACACAGGTGGATGCGGTAATCTGGCAGTCCATCCTCCTCATTATTCTGTGGAAGATTTGGGACTCCAGAAATGCTATGACTTTCAAGCAGCAAAATCACCACAGTATCCTCACCCTTAGGCGAATCATTGACGACCTCATGCTATGGACGCACCGGATGAAGAAACCGGAGCACAAGCAGGCTGCCTCCTCATGGCGTTCCTACCTCTTATCACGATTACACGTGCTCATGTAATTTCCCTTTGTAAAAAGTCAAACGATGGGTTACAAACTTGAGAAATATATTCAGGTGGGGAGCTCCCCCCCCCCCTGATTTTTCAAAAAAAGTACTGTTTTATTCATGTTGTTGACTGCTTATTCATTTTCTCCCGCAAACTACACTTATTCAATAATGTCGACCATGAGGTGATAGCATGCCACTAAGAGCATCTCTAGCAGACCCCGTATAATCGCCGGAACTGTAAATTCCGGCGGTTATACGGGTTTGGGCCGTTTTATCTGCCAGAACAGACACCGCAAACGCAGCCCGGCCCGTAAATTTTTTGCGGTGGCCCGGATACGAGACCGCGACCACTATATGTGCGGGTTCGGCTGCCGGATAGGGGTCCGAACCCTATCCCTCCGCCGCCGCGAAAATCCCCTACCCCTCACCGCCGGCGCCTCAGATCCGCCGCGCGAGCATCCAATCCACCGCCCGTCCCTCCAATCCACCTCCCGAGATGGCCAACGACGACCCCGAGAGGGCGCGGTGCGTCAGATCCGACGCGGCGTGGAAGCGCGCCGCCTTGCGGTACACGCGCTGGGGCTGGTCGCCGCCGCCATCGCTCCTCCGCCGCGAGATGGAGGAGTACGACCGCGCGCGGCGCCGCCTCTTCTCCGGCATTGGCAGCTCTTTCGGGGCGTCGAGCTCGCGCTCCTCCCTCACCCCGGTGAAGAGGGGGCTAGAGGAGCTCCCCCCCGGTGAAGAGGGAGCCGGAGGCCGAGGCGGGGCCGGAGCGATGTGCCGGGGGCGTCGTCGGGCCGGAGGACTTCCTCCCCCCGGCGGAGGCAGATGCCCTTTTGCCCGCACTGCTAGGGCGCAGTGTGCGGGAGGAGGACCGGCAGCGCCGCCGGAGGGACGACGACATCAACGTCATGCTCTACGAGCAGGGTGTCGCGTCGACCCTCGCCTTCGGCGACATGGTGGAGGAGTGGCGCCGCGTAGCCGCTGAGCAGGAGCGCATCTACATCGACCTCACCTCCTCCGAGGACGAGGACTGAGCGCTTCCGCTGGACAGCTACCGCACGAGCTCCGATGAGCTCTATTTTGCGTAGTGTGGTAGGGTAGTTAGCTCCGGTGAGCTTTATTTAGCGAAGTGCGGTAGGGTAGTAGCTCCGGCGTAGCTCCGGTGAGCTTATGTACATATTTATGCTATGTAAAACGATGCTATGTACTGAATGATCGATGCTCCGGCCATTTTTTCCATTTATTTTCTCGCGCGAAAGAATATTTTCAAATTTTACGGTTTGGGATACGTGTTCTGCTCTGCCGCCACGAATTTCAGCTCGTATTGACCCCTCCACACGAACTGTAAACGCAGTTTACAGTTTCGCAGAATAGGGGGTCTGCTAGAGATGCTCTAACAAGTCAAAAACTCAGCCAAAAAACCATGAAATAACAAGAAATAAAAAAAATTCACGAATCTTTGACAGAAGGAACATAAAATAAACTTATTCAATTTGAAAAATCAGGCGATATACAGCTAAACTGTTTTCACTTTCAGTTTCCATTTTACACACTACACGTGTACTGTACAGGATACACAGCATACGAACCCGGTCTAGGTCTCGAGTCCAAAACGCGACGAACACTCATTCCACGTAGCTTGGGCCCTCTACTCCGGGGAATCGGGGATTGCTCGTGCAAAGGCCTCTCCAGCCGGCGGCCGATCGACTGAGCACGTCCGTACGTACGCCCCATCTATGCGGCATCCCGTCCGCGACACACAGCGCGGCTGCATTGCTCAGCGGCTCAGTGCCATCAAGGCCGCCACGCGGCGAGTTTCATCCGCCGCCGGGTCGTCCTCGAGCCGCAGGATCACGAGCTTCCTGACGCAGCAGTGAAATACGACGACGAGGTAGTAGATGGCTATCACGAACGTCAGGGCACGCGGCCTGCGGTGCGTGCGGTATGTTGGGACAAACCCACCGGCGACGAACGCCGAGAAGCCCTCCGACGACGAATGCCGGACGGAGGTAGAAGACGATGAACAAAACACACTTCCGGCGACGAACGCCCCGGTCGATGAACGGCCTGTATGTTGGCCTCTATTCAACTCAACTCCCTCAAACACATACATGCACTAGTAGAAATCAGGCCTTTCAACCGGAGCATTAGTCCCGGTCGCATTTTGGACCGGGACTAATGCCTCCACTAGTCCCGGTTCGTGAGGATAAGCATTAGTCCCAGTTCGTGAGGGCCCTTTAGTCCCGGTTGGTGACACCAACCGGGACTAAAGGGGTGGTGGCAACCGTTCGCCTGGCGCGAGCCCTTTTAGTCCCAGTTCGTGGCTCAAACCGGGACTAAAGGTCCCAACCGTTCAAATCCCGCGCCTTGGAAGTTGTTCCGCGCGAGATCATATACATCGGAAACGCTACAGTAACGAGGCCGGCCTCCATTTCTGTTCGTCTCCCTCACTCTCCTCTCTTTTTCCCCATCCTCCACCATGAATCCACGAACTCGCTACGGGAACGTGCTCGCACATGGCACGACCAATCTCCATGTCGTCTACACGAACGGCAGCGCCAAAGTCGAGGGTTTTCTTTCCATGTTCGAGGAATGACTTCAAGAGGAAAAACACAAGTTCATGGGCCTCGATCTCGAGTACACGGCCGATGGTCGCAATGTTGCCGTCGTCCAACTTTGTTTGAAGCAACATGTCATGGTCTTCCAGTGGGCAAGGTAATACGGAACTTGTCATAGTTTTAATCGGGGCTTTTCTTTGATTCATATGATAGGAAAATTGCATATAGGAAAGGAGGATTGGGAATGTCAAGAACATGTCATGGTTTCCTTGATTCATAGGAAAATGCATAGGAAAATTGGGGCTTTTCTTTGATTCATAGGAAAATTGGGGCTTCTCTTTGATTCATAGGAAAATTGGGGCTTTTTCTTTGATTCATAGGAAAATTGCATAGGAATAGAAAATTGCATAGGAATAGGAGGATTAGGAAAAATTGCATAGGAATAGGAATAGGATAGGAAAATTGCATAAGAATTTTCCTTGTAGTTGCATATATATATTGGCCATCGTGGGAGAACATGTCATAGTTTAGGGGCTTCTTTTGATTCATAGGATAGGAAATGCATAGGAATTTTCCTTTGTTATGATTCTTATTATACTTGTTTCGAATTATACTTGTTATGATTCTTATTATATACTTGTTCTAAATTATACTTGTTATGGTTATTCTTATTATACTTGTTATGATTCTTATTATACTTGTGCCGAAATATACTTGTTATGATTCTTATTATAGTTGTTCTAAAATATACTTGTTATGATTCTTATTATACTTGTTCTAAAATATACTTGTTGCAACAGTATTTAACACATTTGTTCCATTTTGTTGTTGCAGTAGTGACAAGCACTGTCCAAAACTCATGGAGTTCCTTCGCAGCGGCATATATTTTGCTAGCGTTGATATAACGAATGACAAGATCAAGATGAGGCGCACCTGGGGTATTGAGATACCAGCTGAATGCCACATTGATCTTCAGGGCAGGTTCAGGCTTGAGCATGACAAGACTTCAATGGCTGATATGGCAGCCGCCCTGATCGACGAGGACTACGCTGATATGAAGACAAAATTCCCCAAGTCAGGGCACCAACATTGGGAAAAGACCCCACTTGACCCTATCAACATTGAGTATGCAACAATAGATGGGTACGTTGCATAAGAGTTGTACCGCGGGATTGGAATCTTCAATTATGGGCAGCGTCACCTCGTACCGCTAGTATCTCCTGCTTGGGGGTATTCTGATCCGGACGACGAGTAGTGTTTGCAATGGCGAACACTTTTATCTGTATTATGTAGTGCTTGGGGGTCTCCTGATTTGGACGAGTAGGTTTGCAATCCGGAAGAGTAGGATTGGTATCTTCAATTATGCAGTACTTTGTGTAATGGATATATGAACTATTATTTCTATTATGTCCCTGTTTAAGTACGGTTTGTGTGTAAGAATATTTAGTATGATGTGAGCAAGCTTTCTGAAGCATTGTGATGTATGTGATGAAGATTGTACCGCTAGTACCACCACTAGTGCCCCATGGGTCTGCTGCTTGGGGGTATTCTGATCCAGACGACGAGTAGTGTTTGCAATGGCGAACACTTTTATCTAAAAAGAATCAACTAAAATATTAGCTAGAATATCTAGAATATCACTGCAGTTAAATATTATATTAACTAGAATATCACGAAGTGCATCCAGTTTTTGCCGTAACCCTCTCACCTTTTTAGCACATGCTATGTGGGTGAAATGATGATACCATGCCAAGTTTCAACCATTTCAAAGTTCATTTGTGGTGCTTTTTAATTTCAGGGAAATTTAGCTCAAAACAATTCATTAAATGCATGAAAAATAGCAAATGAAGTTAGATAGGGTTGAAATTTTAGGATGTGGCTTCTAATGGTTCATATTGAATGCACAAAAATCTGGAGTTGAAATAATTTAAAAAAATTGAAATCCTTTTGTAACAGACGAGTTTTCGTCCGAAACCCTGATACTTTGAAAGAGATTGTCCATTTTGTACACGAAGTGCATCCAGTTTTTGCCGTAACCCTCTCAACTTTTTAGCACATGCTATGTGGGTGAAATTATGATACCATGCCAAGTTTCAACCTTTTCAGAGTTCATTTGTGGTGCTTTTTAATTTCAGGGTCATTTAACTCAAAACAATTCATTAAATGCATGAAAAATAGCAAATGAAGTTAGATAGGGTTGAAATTTTAGGATGTGGCTTATAATGGTTCATATTGAATGCACAAAAAGTCTGGAGTTGAAATAAGATAAAAAAATTGAAATCCTTTTGTAACAGACGAGTTTTCGTCCGAAACCCTCATACTTCGAAAGAGATTGTCCATTTTGTACACGAAGTGCATCCAGTTTTTGCCGTAACCCTCTCAACTTTTTAGCACATGCTATGTGGGTGAAATTATGATACCATGCCAAGTTTCAACCTTTTCAGAGTTCATTTGTGGTGCTTTTTAATTTCAGGGTCATTTAACTCAAAACAATTCATTAAATGCATGAAAAATAGCAAATAAAGTTAGATAGGGTTGAAATTTTAGGATGTGGCTTCTAATGGTTCATATTGAATGCACAAAAATCTGGAGTTGAAATAATTTAAAAAAATTGAAATCCTTTTGTAACAGACGAGTTTTCGTCCGAAACCCTGATACTTTGAAAAAGATTGTCCATTTTGTACACGAAGTGCATCCAGTTTTTGCCGTAACCCTCTCAACTTTTTAGCACATGCTATGTGGGTGAAATTATGATACCATGCCAAGTTTCAACCTTTTCAGAGTTCATTTGTGGTGCTTTTTAATTTCAGGGTCATTTAACTCAAAACAATTCATTAATTGCATGAAAAATAGCAAATGAAGTTAGATAGGGTTGAAATTTTAGGATGTGGCTTCTAATGGTTCATATTGAATGCACAAAAAGTCTAGAGTTGAAATAAGTTAAAAAAATTGAAATCCTTTTGTAACAGACGAGTTTTCGTCCGAAACCCTCATACTTCGAAAGAGATTGTCCATTTTGTACACGAAGTGCATCCAGTTTTTGCCGTAACCCTCTCAACTTTTTAGCACATGCTATGTGGGTGAAATGATTATACCATGCCAAGTTTCAACCTTTTCAGAGTTCATTTGTGGTGCTTTTTAATTTCAGGGTCATTTAGCTCAAAACAATTCATTAAATGAATGAAAAATAGCAAATGATGTTAGATAGGGTTGAAATTTTAGGATGTGGCTTCTAATGGTTCATATTGAATGCGCAAAAATTCTGGAGTTGAAATAATTTAAAAAAATTGAAATCCTTTTGTAACAGGCGAGTTTTCGTCCGAAACCCTCATACTTCGAAAGAGATTGTCCATTTTGTACACGAAGTGCATCCAGTTTTTGCCGTAACCCTCTCAACTTTCTGCACATGCTATGTGGGTGAAATGATGATACCATGCCAAGTTTCAACCTTTTCAGAGTTCATTTGTGGTGCTTTTTAATTTCAGGGTCATTTAGCTCAAAACAATTCATTAAATGCATGAAAAATAGCAAATGAAGTTAGATAGGGTTGAAATTTTAGGATGTGGATTCTAATGGTTCATATTGAATGCACAAAAAGTCTGGAGTTGAAATAATTTTAAAAAATAGAAATCCTTTTGTAACAGACGAGTTTTCGTCCGAAACCCTGATACTTCGAAAGAGATTGTCCATTTTGTACACGAAGTGCATCCAGTTTTTGCCGTAACCCTCTCAAATTTTTAGCACATGCTATGTGGGTGAAATGATGATACCATGCCAAGTTTCAACCATTTCAGAGTTCATTTGTGGTGCTTTTTAATTTCAGGGTCATTTAGCTCAAAACAATTCATTAAATGCATGAAAAATAGCAAATGAAGTTAGATAGGGTTGAAATTTTAGGATGTGGCTTCGAATGGTTCATATTGAATGCACAAAAAGTCTGGAGTTGAAATAAGTTAAAAAAAATTGAAATCCTTTTGTAACAGACAAGTTTTCGTCCGAAACCCTCATACTTCGAAAGAGATTGTCCATTTTGTACACGAAGTGCATCCAGTTTTTGCCGTAACCCTCTCAACTTTTTAGCACATGCTATGTGGGTGAAATGATGATACCATGCCAAGTTTCAACCTTTTCAGAGTTCATTTGTGGTGCTTTTTAATTTCAGGGTCATTTAGCTCAAAACAATTCATTAAATGCATGAAAAATAGCAAATGAAGTTAGATAGGGTTGAGATTTTAGGATGTGGCTTCTAATGGTTCATATTGAATGCACAAAAATCTGGAGTTGAAATAATTTAAAAAAATTGAAATCCTTTTGTAACAGACGAGTTTTCGTCCGAAACCCTGATACTTTGAAAGAGATTGTCCATTTTGTACACGAAGTCCATCCAGTTTTTGCCGTAACCCTCTCAACTTTTTAGCACATGCTATGTGGGTGAGATTATGATACCATGCCAAGTTTCAACCTTTTCAGAGTTCATTTGTGGTGCTTTTTAATTTCAGGGTCATTTAACTCAAAACAATTCATTAAATGCATGAAAAATAGCAAATAAAGTTAGATAGGGTTGAAATTTTAGGATGTGGCTTCTAATGGTTCATATTGAATGCACAAAAAGTCTGGAGTTGAAATAAGTTAGAAAAATTGAAATCCTTTTGTAACAGACGAGTTTTCGTCCGAAACCCTCATACTTCGAAAGAGATTGTCCATTTTGTACACGAAGTGCATCCAGTTTTTGCCGTGATACCTTATAATGCTATGGTTGGGTTTTACCTTAATGATCTTTAGTAGTTGCGGATGCTTGCTAGAGTTCCAATCATAAGTGCATATGATCCAAGTAGAGAAAGTATGTTAGCTTATGCCTCTCCCTCATATAAAATTGCAATAATGATTACCGGTCTAGTTATCGATTGCCTAGAGACAAATAACTTTCTTGTGACAAAAAGCTCTCTAGTAAGACTAACTTAGGTGTTTCTTTATCTAAGCAACCCCTAGTTTTTATTTACGTGTTCTTTATTATCTTGCAAACCTATCCCGTTACACCTACAAAGTACTTCTAGTTTCATACTTGTTCTAGGTAAAGCGAACGTTAAGCGTGCGTAGAGTTGTATCGGTGGTCGATAGAACTTGAGGGAATATTTGTTCTACCTTTAGCTCCTCGTTGGGTTCGACACTCTTACTTATCGAGAAAGGCTACAACTGATCCCCTATACTTGTGGGTTATCACTCCGCACCGGGCCGGCGGTCGCGGGGAGGACGGCGCTCCGCGCCAGGCATGCGGTCATGGGGAGGACGGCGCTCCGCACCGGGACGGCGGTCACGGCAGTGGCGAGGGCACTTGCGGCTGTAGACCAGCTCCCAAGGGGCCTGCTGCGCCGGCTGCGGTTCCGGCGGAACCTCAGGGACGACCCGGTGGATCTTTGAGCGCGGGACGCGCCTGGCGGCCGGCGGGAAAGAGGCCTCGGGGCTGACGGGGCGGGGCACGCCGGAGTAAAGCGCCTCTCGGTAGGAGGCAGGCGGCGCGAGCGGGCCCTCTGAGCTCGACGGAGAGAGGCTAGCCTCCAGCCAGTGCAACTCCCTCGACCAACCGAGGGTGAGGGAAGGGGACATGACCGACGGGGCCGAAGTGGTCGCCGCCAGGGAGCTGGGCGCCGGGGCCGGAGAGGTCGGCGGCGGGGTCAAGGAGCGGAGCGCTCGAGGGGGGCAAACAATCCATTTTTTTTACATAACTATGGTCTCATTCACCTCAGCTGATGTGTCATCCTAGTTGTATCCCATTAGTTTTTTCTTTTGTGTGGCCTAACGAATTTTTCCTTTTGGGCTGGCCTAGTAACTTTTCGGGCTGTGCGGCAAGAGGCTTGAGCAGAACTGCTAGTTGTTATTGTGGCACTGAATAGGAGCAGAAATACTAGTTGTTGTAGGGACCATGAAGCTTGCTGAAAGCTTGTAGGAAAAATTATTTTAGGAACAATTAACACCACAAACTGATTAACCATGACTTTTTTGTCGTTTTCCTTTTGTTCTATTTCGCCATAAGACGTTGGCAAAAATGGTGCTGCAAGTATAATAGGAGAACTATGTCAATTTCCTGTTGCTCCATTTCCTCATAAACCATGTGATTTTTTATTTTGAAAATCCTTTGCCGGTTTTAAAATGTTCGCGTGTTTGAAAAATATTCGTCAAATACGAAAAAAAATCGTGAATTTTAAAAAATAATCATGAATTCAAAAAAATGTTGGTGAACTTTAAAAATCATAAATATTACAAAAAGTTCACAAATTTTTAAAAATTATTAATTTTGGGGGAAAACACAAGCTTTGGAAAATGTAAAGAGCCTTCTTAAAAAAGCTCATGATTTGTTCAAAAATAAAATGAGAATTTAAAAATAAAAAGAAAAACGAAATTGTTGAAAGCAAGCGGTTGCGACCCCCCTTGAAATACATGCAGTTGCGACATGACTTAAAAGCATGCAGTTGCGACCCCCCTTGAAATACATGCAGTTGCGACATGACTTAAAAGCATGCAGTTGTGACCCCCCTTAAAAACTTACCGTTACAACCCCTATTGAAAAACATGCAGTTGTGTTCCCGCCTTAAAAACATTCACTTGCGACCCATCTGGTAAACATGCAGTTATGACCCCCATTTGAAAACTTCCAGTAGCGGCCCCTCTTGAAAAACTGCTGTTGCGACCCTCTTTTGAAAACATGCAGTTGCGGCCCCTCTTAAAAAACATGCAATTGCGATTCACCTTGAAAACATGCAGTTTGTGTGCCCTCTTGAAAAACATGCAATTGCGACCCCCTTTTGAAAACATGCAGTTGCGGCCCCTCTTGAAAAACATGCAGTTGCGATCCCTTTTAAAAACATGTAGTTGTGCCCCTCTTAAAAAACATGCAATTGCGATCCACCTTGAAAACATGCAGTTGTGGCCCCTCTTGAAAAACATGAAGTTGCGACCCCCTTTTGAAAACATGCAGTTGCGGCCCCACTTGAAAAGCATGCAGTTACGACCCCTTTTAAAACATGTACCTGCAGTCCCTCTTTAAAAGCATGCAGTTGTGATCCACCTTGAAGACATGCAGTTGTGGCCCCTCTTGAAAAGCATGCAGTTACGTCTTGACTTAAACTTGCAATTGCGACCCGACTTGTAAACTTGTTGTTGCGCCTTCATATAAAAACTTACATTTACGACCCTCTTTTAAAACTTTCAGTTGTGACCCCACTAGAAAACTTAAAGTTGCAACACCCGACTTGAAAGCTCGCAGTTGCGACCACATTTGAAAACCTAGCATTGCATACTTTTTTTAAGCCTTATAGTTGCGACCCCATTTAAAAGTTATATAGTTGCGATTGGACTTATAAATCTAAAAACTTTGGTTGCACTATTTTTGGACTGAAGTCTTGCGGAAAAACTATTTTTGTCCAAAGGGAAGGCTTAGCTTTTTATGTCATTAGAATAAAAAAACTAAAAAAATGACACAAATAATATTAAATACACAAACAAGGAAAACATAAAAAATAGAAAAGAAAGTAACCCAGTGAAAAAAAAATGCTAAAGATCAACACGCGCTGAATTAAAATAACAAAGCAGAAAATGCCCACGTGGCCTGATACACATCTTTATTAGATGGCCTGATACACATAAGTAACTCAACACAGTTGATGGGCCGTGACATGCCACCAACATGGGAAAAATAAACGAAACCGAGCTGTGACAACGCTGCCCAATCAGGAAAAAGCTAATCACTACTTAAAAAAGGGAAAGAGCGAATCATAACTGAATACATCTAGTGGCTGACGTGGTGAATGATGCCAAACTAAAACTCAGCTAGTTAAGTTCTAGCAAAACCGTTTTTTATATGTTGTATCGGTTGAATGAGACTTGGTTAACTCTCAGTTGATTGAGATCTAGCTTAATTCAGTTTCTATAGTTCGGTTACAATCAATTAAAATAAGAAGGATTATACGGGAATATATGGCTTTCCGGTTTGCACAATATTGATATTTTGTAATACGATATGAAATTAAAATACGCTTTGGACATGCTTTCGGTATATATATACCATAATAACCAAAGTTAACGCGAATTTGAAATGACATGGTAATCATTTGAAATTTTTTTGACTCAAAAACACTTACTTGTATATACGAATTCATGGATTCATGCCTTTCTTTGTTTATGGATTTGCTTAGCTTTTTTTGACAGAAAAAATGAGTACTTTGCAAGAAAAATGACGTGCTTAGTAGGGAACCTGTGCAAAAAAATAGAAGTTAAAATCAGGTCTGAGCAATGTTTTTTTAAGTATCTTTGCGAGCCAAATTTTGTTTTTTGCCACAATCTCCTCAAATGCAAATAAAAACACCATGACTTTTTGCACGAACATTGCACGCTCGAGCATCTTGGATGCAAAAAAAATCAGAATTTTTTGAATTTTTTGCTATTTTTAACAATTTTGTTGTTCATTAGCGGGAGCATCTGAGCCTGGGCTCCGAATCATATTGTCCTCTATCTCATCGTGTATTGTTGTATAGGCTGAGTTGCTGAGTTTTCTACGGTATTATCCGCGTGTTGCTTGAAATAAAACTAGAGAGGCTAACGCGTGGTTTCGCCGCGCTATTTTTCACTTGTGGGATTGTCTTTTTTTTCATGATTGGGTGTTTTGTTTTAGTATTATTATCAGTGTTGGTGGTGTTTCTTTCCTTTGTATATCATGCTGGAGTGCTGCTAGAGCGACATTTGTTCTGAGAGGGGAGTGGAGTTGTTCGGTACGTGGTTGATGTGTCGTATGGTCGATGGGCTGGCGTTGGGCCTTGTTTGCCCTACCCGGGTGCCACAACATCATCACATCCCATGTCGTTAGAGAGGTGTTCTGGATGCTCCCGAACAAAATGCTCCTAATCCACGCCTTTAGCATGCAATTGTCGCTATATCGCGCAACCGGGCCACAACCCAATAGCCCTCTCGCTCCTTCGCTCCACTAGCTCGCTCGCTACGTTTGATATTTTGATTTTGATGGTGCACCTCATCATTCAAGAACCCATAGATCTAGCTCAAAAAATCAGTAAAATGTTCACATTTGTAAAATATGCATAGATCTAAAAAAATGTGAAGTCAAAAAATATTCATGAAAAAAATAAATTTTCAAGAAATTTAAAAATATTATGAGTTTTAAAGATTTTCATAAATTCTAAAAAGTATTGAAGGATTTAAAAATATTGATCTCTTTTAAAAACGATTATGAATTAAAAAATGTTCATGGATTTTTAACTTTATTCTTGAATTTAAAATGTCGCTCCGAGTGTTCATACACGAGTGGAGGAAAAAATGCTCTTGAATTTTTAACTTTATTCTTGAATCCAAAATGTCGCATCGAATAGGAAATTCTGCCGATCGACCGCATCGCTAGCCACGAGAGACTCCGGGTTGTTGCAGCAGGCGGAGTCCAAGATGTTGCCGCCGCCGCCGCCATCTATCTAACCGGAGGATTATTCATTTCGGTCTCGAGTTTGTCCATGAATCCGGTTCGGATTACAACCCTCCTCTCATCTCATCAATATATAAATACACTACGTACTAGTCCTAGCTAGCTAGGAGTACGTACGTACGCCTGTCTGAGATCACACAAGATCCACCATGTCGCTCAAAGGCTATTACGACGCCTCGCTGCGTCCGCCGGCCGCGGACGATGCGTTGGCGGCGGCGGCGGCAGCGGCAAAGTGGGACTGGGGGGAAGTCCTCCTCGAGCGCGCCGCTTACATGGTCGACAAGGAAAACCACACCTCCGCCCGCTGTCGATTCAGGAGGGACGTCCTGGACGAGAGGGAGGTGGAAATGCGGGTCACCTTGTGCCTCGCCCCTCCGCCACTCGTCTCCTATTTCTGCTGCTACGCCCACTACGCCGACGACCAAGGAGAAGAAGACACCCGCTTGTTCACCAGCGAGCCGTCCATGTTTGCCATGGAGGGTGACCTTGCACTCATCACCCTCTCCCACGGGAAAGTCCGCCCCTCCCCCATAAGCTACAACAAGCGATACTATGAATACTTAGTGTACCAGGCAGGGAAGGAAGAACTCACCCGGCTCCCGCACCCCGACCCCTGGATGTTGCCAAATGAGAGATCCCACTGCTTCAATTCCTCTTCGATTGCTGTCGTGCCTTGCAGCAGCAAAGCAATTTCTCCCAAGGGTGATGGTGATGCCTACAGAATCGCAGCGCTGGGCAAGGACTATTTCCACGACTCTGCCAATGGCCCACACTACCTGTGCATCTACGACTCCAAGACCAAGAACTGGACCCGCAAGGCAGGTGCCATTCCGCAGCCGCTGCGGCCGCCGTCCGACTTCATCTCCGACACGGCCATCACCATCGGCGGCTCCAGCGGTGGCATCGTGGGCTGGGTCGACCTCTGGAGTGGCATGCTCCTCTCCGACGTGCTAGCCGACGACACCCCCTTACACCTGTTCCGCTATGTCCCCCTTCCGAGGCCGAGACAGCCGCCAAATCGCCTCCCTCTTGCCGTCGACATTGGAACCGCCTTTCGGGACATTGTCCTTGTCAAAGAGACTGGCATTATCAGGTTCGTCGACCTTCAGGTCCACGCCGGCAGCCCTTTCTCAGAAACCCCTAGTGGCTGGACGGTGGTCACATGGACCATGGAGGGGCTCCGTAGGGATTCGGAAACCCTGGGTGATACGCGTTTCAAGCCAGAGCATGAACTCCATTCTTGTGATATTGAAAACTACGGTCTGCCCAAATCTGTCTTTGTTTCCAACCCCATTCTCAGCTCCCACAGAGATGGCATCTTGTACCTCAGGACCTGTGTCAGCAGCTTAACCGACAGGAACTCGCGAGTGATCGCTGTTGACATCAAGAATAAGAAGCTGCTGAAGGTGGATGAATTCGATATGCGAAGACCCAACACCTACAGGCGCACTACCATCTCTAGGTATCTCAAGCCACCAGGTACCTTACCATCGCCTCCCCGTTATTGATGATAAATATATATTAGCACGCGTTATGCCTTGCGCAAATTCATTCCAGATGTAGACCATGACATCAATTGTAGTTTTATCATCTGAGATCAATCTGGTGGTTAATTAAACACGGGTGATAGGTTCAAAGCCGACACCTTAACTTGGTGACCACTGACCACAAGATTTTCCGTTAACAAATTTCCTATTCTTGACATGGATGTTAATACTAGATTCTAGAACCAGAAACGTAGAGACTGTTGTTGTAGACTCTTATCGTGTTGCCATGCTTTCCTAGATGTGATTTTAAAAGATAAGGCAAGGGTTTTTTTCTCACACCAAAAATCTGTTCTGCTTTCTGCAGTTTCAAGGGAGAATATGAAACGACGAGCTCCGGTGTCTCTGGAATCCTCCACTCGCAAGAGGCCGCAGCAGCAGCCTGCCATCACTAACCCAGCTGAAGGAGGAGAGAGCGATGCCGGGGATGCCATGGACTGGACTCCTAATAGATGATTTGCTTGGGGATGCCATGGACTGGACTCCTAGTAGATGATTTGCTTGGGGATGCCATGGACTGGACTCCTAGTAGATGATTTGCTTGGGCATGACGGCACCCACAGTGTACTGATTTCTCGCCTCTAACTCTAAGGCCGCCTCTATGCCTTTAGAGGCCGGTGTCATACATTGCATGGTTTGCCTCCAAGCAAAAAAAAAAAAAGGGTAGCATCGCCTCCAAGTGAAGAGGCGGCCTCTAAGCTGTTCTTCAACTAAAGTAATTCCACAGGCCTACCTGTCATTAGGCACTAGCTGTGAGCTTCATCATAAAAACGAATTCTTTAATATTTGTGGTGGGTCTACTTTAGAGGCTGTGAAAATTGCTATACATTGCAGGTTTTCAAGCCGAGCTTACAAGCAAGCCCATGGGACCCAACTTAGAGGCAGAGCTGCCTCCAAACACTACGGATGCTCTCAAGGTTTCTTTGCTTTCAACCCATGCCAAAAACCACCACCGGAAAAGCACCCAGGGGTGGAACATGCACAGAGTGTCTACTTCTGCTTTCGTCTTAACTAGCCAGAATCTGAATTTTATTTATTATTAAGGTTCTAGAAGATTCGGTAGGAATGTTTGATGGAGGTTGAGGCTGGGAGACGATTGTTAATATTTAGAGCTTCTGCATGTTTGCTCTACCAGTTACTATTATTATTATTTTCTAGTACAACCTGATGTCCATGGTTTGTAATCCCCTACTTGTGTTGATTTTTTTTTATTATACAAGGTTAGTATGAATGAGACGGCGGATGTTTCAGGTGCGTTTTGTCGTTATCTCAACTACATGAATGCCTTGGGCATTGTTGCCGGAATTTGTGCGGAGTAAAAATGTTGATGTACTACAATTTGTGGATGCATGATTAATAGGGAATATCATTTTTCAAAAAAAAAAGTGTCCTTAAGTGAAACGCAAAAAAAAATTAACATCGCACCGCTTTGTGTTGTCGAGGAAGCGGTTGAACTTACGCACACCAGATGCATTGATTAGCACTCTTAGCTTCGAATTGCATTCACATGCCTTTTGTGAGATTTTCTTCCAAAAATAAATAAAGCGCAATAAAGAATTATTGACACGGTCTTGAGCTCTTGAAAAAGGGTCTCGTGTGGCGTGTCGGGGATGGATGGAACATCCGCATTTGGTGCGACCCCTGGCTGTCCACTGAGCCTTCACGCCAACCCATTAGTCAGCAAGGGACCTGCCGGCTCAGGAGAGTCGCGGAGCTCCTCGATGAGTCTGGGAATTGGCGCCTGGACCTTCTTCGCCGACACTTCCATCCTCCGGACGTCGACACGATCAGCAGCATCCGCACATCGTCACGTGTCACTGATGATATCATCGCCTGGGCACCTGAGAGGAACGGTATCTTCACCGTTCGCTCGGCTTACCGCCTTGCTATGGACGAGCGCGAGCTTCCATTGGCAACCGCCACGAGCAGGGCACCGGATGGTCGTCGCACCATCTGGAAGATCATATGGGGGTGCCCTGGTCCCCCGAAGGTACGCATGTTTGCATCGAGAATTGTCACCAATTCTTTGGCCACATGGGCTAACAAGTTCTCTCGCCATCTCGAGCTTACCGACGCATGTCCCCTTTGTGGCGTGGAACGAGAGGACGGATTTCACACGATGTGCAGGTGCAGACTTGCCAGGGACCTTTGGCGAGCCATGGAGAAGGACTGGCCGATCCCCAAGGTGGAGACCATCAAGAATGACGTGCCAGAGTGGCTATTCACGCTACTGAATCCTCTCTCGGACACGACGCGCATGGTCGTCCTCATGATTATGTGGCGGGCATGTACATCCGTAATGAAATCACACATGACAAAAATCCTCCGCCCACAGAAGCTTCCGGGCGGTTCCTCCATGGGTACATCAATTCTTTGTTGTGTATCCACCAATTTCCACATGCAGATGTGTAGAAAGGGAAAATGGTGATACATGAAGGTGGCCTAGCCAATCATGCTAGCAGGGCGAAGGAACAACTGCCTCAGTGGGTTCCTCCTCCAGCCGGCTGGACAAAGCTGAATACCGACGGTAGCTTTGTCCAGGCCACAGGTGCGGCTGGGGGCGGGATGGTCCTTAGAGATGATAGAGGAGAGCTCATTTATACAGCTTGCAGGCAGCTGGTTACATGCGATAATAGCCTCCAAGCGGAGTTGGAAGCATGCAGGGAGGGACTACAGTTGGCTTTGTATCGCACCAACTTGCCCATCTTGGTGGAGTTGGATTGCTCGGAAGCGGTCTCGATGCTGTCGGCTAAGGCCTTGTTTGGAACCACTCAGATTATGATAATCCAGTTTTTATAATCTATACTATCTCCAAACAGGGCAGATTATGTTGTAGATTATAAAAACTAGATGGACAGATTATTAAAAACTCACTATCTACTCTACCCCAGATAAAACCAGATTATGGATTGCTAATGACCCATTATCCTTGTAAAGTTGGAGGTAATTACTAATTTCTGCCACCGCCACCCTCCAAACAGGGGGCAGACAGGTCATTATGCAATGTAAAAACCTGGATTACGGTTTATATAATCTGGCCTCCAAACATGCCCACCTAGATTATTTTTATAAACCTGATTATATAATCTATCTTCATAATCCAGATTATCATAATCTATTGTGGTTCCAAACAGAGCCTAAGACAACGAATCGCTCACAAGTTCGAGCGCTAGTAGAGGACATAAGTAGAATGGTTGCTGCTGAGTCTAGGACTATTTCCTTTTCTCACATTAGTAGATCACAAAACAATGTGAGTCATGCACTAGCCGCGTATGGCCGTAGTACTCCTCGCATGGCTGTATGGTTGAGATCGGGTTTAGACTGCACTGTAAACATTTCCGAGGCCGAGAAGCCTCTGTGAGTTAATGAAATCTTCTTTTTCCCCGCAAAAAAAAAGAATTATTTGCCAAACAATCAATCAAATTGAGAGGTGGCACCAAATGAAGTAGTTGACATGTGTCACCCAGGACCAACATGCATGCGTGCATATTATAGGTGGGAGGACAGAGGGAAATTGGTGCAATTGATGTCATCAATTTAGATTGAATGGCTAATAATAACTGGGGTGATGTGAAAGCACGCATGCGCGGAAAAATAGTAATTAGTGACTTGTATCACTACAGTAAAAGCATATATTGTCTTGTGTTTCTTCGTAAGCTGAGTGTAGTTTATCGGCTATTCCGCTTATGATGGTGTAAGCCGAGTATTAGCGCCAAGAACACATCGATGAAAGTGCCCTCACCTTACTACGTCGTATGCTGACGAACGCCCGAAGTACACTCGCCTTATAAAAAAGAATTCGGCATATTGTGGCAACACCCCTCGGCTTTACGACACAAACGGCGAACAATCATGCCACGTTGGTTCTGCTTGCCTCGCTCAACGGCTCTGTGACGGTGGTCCGTATAAACCGAGTGCTGCCTAACATAACTCATGACGTATATAAAACCCTTTTGATAAAAAAAAATACGAAAATGTTCCGTCTACTGTAAACATGGCCAGTAATTACGCAAACCATTTTTCCTAATTAGTTAGTTGTTCTATTTGTTTGTAATAATGATGCCTTTTGTTTTTATGCAGAAGAATGATTGTAGACAATGATAATTTAGTCGGCAGCAAAGGGGATTTCTTGAATGAGAATGCCGATGATTCGATGTTATCTCACTATGTTTGATAAAACGTTGGTGAGTATGATTACTTCTGTAAAGATGTTGTACATTTTTCTTGCATGTGATGTCTCTTCATAAATCATTGTGTGTATTAAACATATATTTCTATTTAGTTGTTTTGTTCTTTTTGCCATCACTTTTCAGTTTGTTTCGTCTAAAGGCAGGATTGTTGTAAACCAAATGCTTGTGTAAGTATCCAAAAGAAATCATGTAAACTGAGCTCTAGTGATGTGTTTCAACTTTATGTATTTACTTATACCAACTTGCTTATTATAGTACATTGTAATTACTATTTCTCGCCCATGAGAATTTGCTAATACTAGTGCACGTGATGAATTTACATGTTATAGTTATATTAAATACAATGCAAGTGCTCCTACTCCACCCCTTTACCATGCAATTGTCGCTATATAGCGCACCTGGGCTGCAGCCCAATAGCCCTCTCGCTCCCTTCGCTCGACTAGCTCGCTCGTTGCTCCATGTTTGATATTTTTATAGTGCAATTAACTCAGCATTTGAAAACCCATAGATATTCCAAAAACAGGTAAAAATGTTCACATTTATAAAACATTATTAAATCTACAGACTATTGGGGATTCAAAAATTATATATATAATTTTAAAAATTATAAAGTTTAAATATGTTCATGAATTCAAAAAATATTCAGTAATTTAAAACATTTATGAATTTAAAATGTTCATAAGTTTTAAAAATGTTGTTTAATTTAAAATGTATATGTAAGAAAACTAGAAAACCCATATAGAAAATCTGTTGGAAAACGTGAAAATAAAAGATAAAGAAGAAAAAATTGATTAAAACCAGAGAAAACCTGGTCTTAGTTTTTTTATTAGAACATAAAACCTGATGTGTGTGCGTGCGCGCGCGTGCGTGTGTGTTTCTGACAGTACATAAAACCTGGTGTTAGTATTTTAGGGGTACCTGCTGTTGCGAATCAAACTATGGTTGGATGGTTATAGGGACAGTGGTATCCAACCCCATCAGGGTTAAGTCCTGGTGCTCGCATTATTTTCTGAATTTATTTCATGATTTCAGACGATGCGCATTCAGTGGGAGGAGACGTTTCCGTCGACGACGAGACGCCTACAGTGACTTCGTAAATCTCAAGATGATATGTTGGTTCAGTCTCTCAGAGGTGCTCATAGGGGTAGGGTTTGCGTGTGTGCGTCCATAGGGATGAGTGTATGAACGTATATATGTGCGCTTGCGTCTGTACTGTGTTTAAAAAAAGGGTACCTGATGTTAGTTTTTTTTTGTTTTTTAGAGGAAACATGGTCTCTTTCATTGCATGACAATATAAGGTACAATTGTAATGTTATTAAGCTGCAACAGCCTATTATAACGACAATGATCTAAAGAAAAGACTTTTTCTACAAAATTGTGAGACTCCATATTTGACATTCTGCCTTCATGAATGATTCGAACCTCCTCGAACTCCTGATGACGGATATTGATCAAAATATGGCTGTAGATTCCCTTGCTTCCTTCCGTAATCTGCTTGACAACCATTTCTGCGTCACATGCAATAGTGAACCTATGAAGATTGAGATGAATTGCAAGGAATAGTGAACCATTTCTGCGTCATTGCTTCAAGTGTTCCAGCATCATCATAGTTATCAATGATGCGAGCGGAAGAGCCAAAATAAATTCTTTGGGCTGAGATCCCACCCCTGCATCTGTTCTTGGCCATTCCTTCATCAACATTAATCTTTATCATACCTTTCACCAGAGGGGAACCTGGTGTTAGTAGATGACCGGAGAAAAAGATACGGTCTAAATGGGCCCTGAGGAGCAATGCTACATCCACGTAATGATTTACTTAATATTACGGACTGATCTGACATGGGAATGTTCGAGTGGATTAAGGGGAGGGTGTGCCCACCCCGCCTGAAAATCAGGGGGTGTGTCAGTTAGCAAAAATGCTACACCTACGTAAATAGACTACGTAAAGCTACGTTTCTTTCCTTCCCTAACCTAATTATCCCCCCTGATTCTGCCGGGGTGGGCCTGGGCCTTACTTCCTTCCAACCAAATTAGACCACGCGAGCTGTTACGTAAGTTTTCGTAAGAGTTTTATCGTAGATGTAGCAAACCTAGTCAGTTAGCGATGGAAGTTTACGTACGTAGCCTTTCGTAGGTTTAGGATTTTCGGGGCCCTGGGTAGCGTCGAATAGTAAATTCCGCCGAACGCATCGCTAGCCACGATACGAGAGAAGCCGGATTGTTGTTGCAGCAGGCGGAGTCCAAAGGTCCAAAGGAGTCCAAGGCGGACTGCAGCAGGAGGACTCCCTCTTCGTCCCCGTCTCGTGTTTGTCCATGAATCCGGCTCTCACTACAACCCTCCTCCCTCCCAATAAATACAGTACGATCGAGTCTAGCTAGCTAGGAGTGCGTACGCCTGTGTGAGATACTGAGATCACCCACCATGTCGCTCAAAGGCTATTACGAGGCCTCGTTGCGTCCGCCCGACGCGGATGATGCGCCGGCGGCGGCGGCGACAAACTGGGACTGGGGGGAAGTCCTCCTCGACAGCGGCGCTTACATGGTCGACAAGAAAAACTATACTTCCGCCCGCTGTCAATTCAAGAGGAAGCAGGACGGCATGGAGGTGGAGATGTGGGTCACATTGTGGTTCGCCCCGCCGCCTCGCGTCTCCTATTTCTGCTGCCACGCCTCCTGCCCCGACGACCACTTTGAAAAAAAGGGCCGCTTGTTCTTCAGCGAGCCGTCCATGTTGGCCACCGAGGGTAACCTTGCCCTCGTCACCCTCCGCAACGGGCGCACCCGTTCCTCCTTCTTCAGCACCTGCCCCAACAGTGACTATTACGAATACTTCGTCTACCAGGCGGGGTCGCCGGAGCTCACTCGGCTCCGGCAACCATCCCCCGATATGTTGTCATCTGGGGGATCCGACTGCTTCCGTGCTACTACGATTGGTGTCGTGCCTTACCGCAGCAACATTTCCACCCATGCTCACCACCACAAAATCAAGGATGACGGTGCCTGTGATGCCTACAGAATCGCAGCGCTTGCCCACGACTATTTCCACGACGCTGCCAATGGCCCATATTACCTGTGCATCTACGACTCCAAGGCCGAGGCTTGGACACGCAAGCCAGGTGCTATCCCACGGCCGCGTCCGCCATCCGACTATATGTGCGACATGGCCATCACCATCGGCGGCTCCAGCGGTGGCATCGTGGGCTGGGTGGACCTCTGGAATGGCATGCTCCTCGCCGACGTGCTAGCCGACCACACCCCCTTCCACCTGTTCCGCTATGTCCGCCTTCCCGAGCCGAGGCAGCCGCGGAATTGCCTCCCTCTCTCCATTGACATTGCAAGCGAGTTCAGAGACATTGTCCTTGTCAAAGACTCCGGCACCATCAGGTTCGTCGACCTTCAGCTCCACGCCGACGCCAGCAGCCCTTTCTCAGAAACCCCTAGTGGCTGGACGGTGGTCACATGGACCATGGAGATGGAGGGGCTTCATGGGGACTTGGAGACCCTTGGTGATTTGCGTTTCCAGCAGGAGCTTGAACTTCATTCTCATGATATCATGGACTACAACTTGCCCGAATCTCTCTTTGTCTCCAGCCCCATTCTCAGCTCCGGCAAAGATGTCATCTTGTACCTCCGGACCAATATCAGCAGCGAAACCGACAGGAACTCGCATGTGATTACTGTGGACCTCAAGCTGAAGAAGCTGCTGGGGGTGAAGGAATTCGATATGCAAAGACCCACCACCTACATACGAACTAGCATCTCCAGCCATCTCATGCCCCCATGTACCGCGCCATCGTCTCCTAGTTAATGATAAATATACGTCGATGTGTGTTGCTCAAATTCATTCTATATGGAGACCATGACATGAGTTGTAGTTTTAACATTTGTACTCGATCAGTCTGGCGGTTAATTAAATACAGTTCCACGTAGCTACACCTTCTATCTAGGACATCCAACTTTCCATCAAGCTCAAATATTTTCTTATTTTGGAGAAACAAAAAAGAGAAAAGAGAAGTTTGTACACACGAATTTTTTATGTAAAGAATGGATGGTCTAGATAAGAGGTGTAGCTACACGACTACTACTTTACCACACTCTTCTCGTGTTGTTGGGCTTTGTTTTTTTTGGAACGAAGGCTCAAAAAGGGTCTGGCTTTGAATTAACAAAGCCATCAACCGGCCAGGAATACACCATACAACTTACAGAGAAAAGAAAAACAAGAAACAGCAAAGATACATAGTGCTAGAACAGCTTACAACCTAACAATGCAGCAGGCAGACGAAAAATAGAAAGAAGAGCCCAACCTACTACACCAAGGCCAAACATTTAGGGCCACAACCAAACTATCACTGGGGTGAAAACAACGAGCAGCACCAGCTTCGGTAACCATCAACTCTTTGCCTTCTCCCCAAAGAACCAGCCAACAAACCATCCATATCTACCACCGAAGAGGAACCCAATCTTCTCACCCAAGCTCGAGGGCGCCATACCGTCGGAAGGCAGAGAGCTCACCCTAGAGCCGCCTGGACAGTGTCAACTGAGCATCCCGTGCTTGAGGAACCAGAGAGCGAACCACCACCGCAGCGCTCCCGCGACCTCACCGCCGACAAGAGCCAACCACAACACTAAATGCAAGCTGAAGAACAGTGTCACACGACGAACATCGACGGTAGAAAATATGGAATCGCTGCCCACACTGCCGCCGCCAAACACCCCCACACAAGCAGCAAAAACGCTAAACTTTTACTTCCACGAACCCCGGGCGACGCCTTTAGGAAGGGGAGAGACGAGGGACGCCGCCGCCGCCCACGAGGGGAACCAAAGCTTTCACCATAGGATGAGCAAAGCGGAGGCGGAAGGGGACCTCGACAAGGCCTCCAAGAAGGGGTCCGACGCCCAGATGTCGCCGACATTGTCGTGGTCTCCGCCGATGACCAAGGGTTTCCCCCGGCCTCACTCCACAACCCCACCACCCGGCCAAGGAACTAACCAGGGGAGCGTAAGCCACCGAAGAAGGAGTTGGACTTCGTCGATGTAGGCACGCCGGGTGACGGGGCACCCCGACCCACTGTAGAACACGTCTACCGCAACCTCGCCGTTCGCACGACCGAAATCACGGGCTAGCACTCACGGTCGTCGCTTGCCAAAGAGACGACACCGTCCGCACTTCCCGGGGCCGCCGCCCCGGCATCCACCACCGCACACATCCCGCTGAAACTTGAACAGAGACCCACGCCGCTGAGGGAGTCCTAGTTTAAGGGGTCTTCGGATAGCCGACCTGTTTCTAATGGGCCGGACTATACGGGCCACTCGATGAGCATTAGAAGATCAGGGCCAGGTCGTCAAGGTGGAAGTTTGAAGGAGCCATGGCATGTCTTCCAAGATGTCAACAGTAGATAGGCATGTTTTTTCCCTTTGATGTGCAACCGACTATGTGTAAGCCCTAGGTACCCCCGGCGTCTATATAAGCCGGAGGGTTTTAGGGTGTAGAACAACAGAACTCATCTAGGGTTTAGTTACTTGATCTCGAGGTAGATCAACTATGTAATCCCCATACAATCAATATAATCAAGCAGGACGTAGGGTATTACCTCCATAGGAGGGCCCGAACCTGGGTAAAACCTTGTCCCCTTCGTCTCCTGTTACCATCGATCCAGGTCTCACAGTTCGGGACCCCCTACCCGAGATCCGCCGGTTTTGACACCGACATTGGTGCTTTCATTGAGAGTTCCGCTGTGACCACCAGAAGGAATCGATGGCTCGCCTTGTCATCAACAGCGAGATCTGTGCCCAGGGGATTCTCGCCCCGGATCAGATCCGTGCGAGCGGCGACATCTCGTCGCGCACTTACCCGATCGGCCATCCATGCCAGATCGGAAACTTTCCCCCCGACCAAGGGATCAGGTATGGAACCCTAGAGTTCTCAGCTGATTCCCGGGGAGAACTCGTACTGATGGAATGCTTGACCCCTACGGAGAAGCCCGCAGATCCCGACGCCTCGGCGCCGAAGACATCGGGCCTTGTCTCCGGAGATGAAATTGCTATCTCCGGACCGTCTGGGCCACCCGGTCCGGTCGTCGCTACCGGATCTACCATGGTTGAACAGAATCCGAGAACGCTCTCGCGCGACTCTGGAACTGCGACGCCGCATGCCGACCCCACTAGCTTCAGCGACACGCATCCCACCATCGCCTCGTTTCTCAACGAGTTGTTTGATCGGATGGAGACTATGCGAATGGCCGATGACCAGACCCCTGTCTATGACCGGCTCGGGCTTAAACCCGACGACAGGGAGATTCACGTCGCCACGGTCACCCACCTTGTCGCCACCGTCGAGTGTCCGGCGGAGGGCTCGACTTCCCAGCTACCGGAATTAAAAACGGTTTATACTCCAATCTCCGATCACCGAGACCTTGCTTGCAACCCGGACTCTGGCGTTCGCTCCGGAAACAGTCCGGTGTCGGTCCCTGATCTATCACACAGTTCGGAATCCGTGATTCCGAACTCCCACCGTGGCGTGGAGTCAAACCTTCTCCCACCCACCTCCCAAGCCGATGACTCGAGCATCGCAACAGAGCCCAAGTCTTTGGACTTACCGGACATTGTGCATTTATCAGGGGAGCCGGTCCATCATTACTGGGCCAGACTACTACTCGCCCGAAACAAAGTACGGGGCCTTAGTGATCAAGATGTAATGGCAACCTTCAAACGTAACTGCCACGACAAGGGGATCCTCAATGCCCTGGCGCGGCGGCACATTATTGACTTTGCCGAGCTGTCAATCTTGGTACAGAAGTATTGTGCCATGGAAAGTGCTTGGCAAGCTGAGCGGCTATTTTCGGAACTAACCTTTACCGAATACCCTAGAGGAGATCGGCACAAGAGGATACCTCCGAACCGGCCAGCCAAACTCGAGCCCGCCAAAAAGAGGAACAGGCCCCTTCCAGGGGTCAGTACTGTCCTGGATGGACTACTGGACAAACCTTGCCCTATACACTCCGTATTGCTGAACACAGCTCCGACTCACAGCCTTAGAACTTGCTGGGTCGTCAGGCAGATCCCAAAAAGTGGTGAAGCCATTCTTGAGGCATCACCGCCTAACCGACGCTCTACAACGCCATCGGAATATAGCGCCGAAGTCCTGACGATCTACGAAACGTTCCCGTCGAGGAACAGGAGGAAAAGAGCTCTTAAAGAACTCGAAGAGGTATATCACGTGGCAGCAACAAGTGCATGGGCAGACATACCCATCACCTTCGGAGATGCTGACCGACCAGCCATTCTTCCCGGTCATTCACCGGCCGCACTAGTCCTGAACCCCATCATTGACGGCTTCAGGTTACACAAGGTGCTAATGGACGGCGGCAGTGGTTTAAACCTAATCTACGAGGATACTCTAGAAAAAATGCAGTTCGATCGATCTCGCATCGAGCATAGCAACACAACTTTCCGGGGAATAATCTCGGGGAAGGAGGCGCGCTGTTCAGGATGCATCACCCTGGACGTAGTGTTCGGCACGCCCAACAACTACCGATCTGAAGAACTTCTCTTCCACATCGTGCCCTTCCCCAGTGCTTACCACGCCCTGCTGGGACGTGACGCCTTCGCAAAATTCCAGGCTATACCACATTACGGGTATATGAAACTTAAGATGCCAGGACCAAACGGAGTAATCACAACCGCTAGTGATCCGAATATAGCCCTACGGGCCGAAAACAAAACAGCGGCGCTTGCCCTCGAGGCTCTAGCTGAGACCTTTGCTGCAGAGGAGCTGACCGCACTTCGGTCAACAGTAGACAAAGAAGACGTGACCCTCAGCAAGAGGCCCAAATCCACGTCCTTTAAGCCAGCAAAGGAAATCATTAAATTTCAGGTACACCCGACGGACCCCAACAAGACAGCGTCCATCGGAGCTCAGCTCGATCCCGTAGTGGACGAAGCACTACGAGCTTTCCTACAAGAAAACTGGTACATCTTCGCCTGGCATCCTTCCGATATGCCCGGCATCCCACGACGGATGGCAGAACATAATCTGAACATTATCACAGGCTTTAAGCCCGTCAAGCAGACTCTGCGCCGCTTCTCTGAGCCCAAACGACAAGCTATGGGTGAAGAACTGGCTAAATGGCTAGAGGCCGGATTCATTCGGGACATTAAGCACCCCAAATGGTTGGAAAATCTGGTTATGGTACCAAAGAAAGATAAATCCTGGCGGCTGTGCGTCGACTTTAAAGACCTCAACAAGGCCTGCCCTAAGGACCCTTTCCCTCTACCACGAATAGACCAGATTATTGACGCCACAGCCGGACACGACTCGCTCTGTTTCCTCGATGCTTATTCCAGATACCATCAGATTAAAATGAAGGGATCCGATCAAGCGGCAACCGCATTCATCACCCCTTATGGGCTGTTTTGCTTCAACACAATGCCTTTCGGGCTAAAGAACGCTGGGGCTACATAGCAGCGCATGATCCAGACCTGTCTCGAAAAACAGGTTGGCAAAAACAGTCGAGGCGTACGTGGATGATGTGGTCATTAAAACCAAACACGTTAGCAATTTGCTGAGACGGTGATGGGTTGGATGAGATTTACCATGTAATCGAGTTAGTTTTGTTAGGGTTTGATCCCTAGTATCCACTATGTTCTGAGATTGATGTTGCTATGACTTTGCTATGCTTAATGCTTGTCACTAGGGCCCGAGTGCCATGATTTCAGATCTGAACCTATTATGTTTTCATGAATATATATGTGTTCTTGATCCTATCTTGCAAGTTGTAGACACCTATTACGAGTTATGATCCGCATCCCCCAGGGTGACAATAACTGGGATTCTTTCCGGTGATTACCGTAGTTTGAGGAGTTCATGTATTCACTAAGTGCTAATGCTTTGGTCCGGTTCTCTATTAAAAGGAGGCCTTAATATCCCTTAGTTTCCATTAGGACCCCGCTGCCATGGGAGGGTAGGACAAAAGATGTCATGCAAGTTCTTTTCCATAAGCACGTATGACTATATATGGAATACATGCCTACATTACATTGATGAATTGGAGCTAGTTCTGTGTCACCCTATGTTATAACTGTTGCATGATGAATGCCATCCGACATAATTATCCATCATTGATCCGTTGCCTATGAGCTTTTCACATATTGATCTTTGCTACGTTACTTTTCCGTTGCTACTGTTACAATCACTACAAAACTGCTACTGTCACGTTTGCCATCGTTACCGTTACTTCCATACTACTTTGCTACTAAATACTTTGCTGCAGATATTAAGTCTTTCAGGTGTAGTTGAATTGACAACTCAGCTGCTAATACTCGAGAATATTCTTTGGCTCCCCTTGTGTCGAATCAATAAATTTGGGTTGAATACTCTACCCTCGAAAACTGTTGCGATTCCCTATACTTGTGGGTTATCAAGACCTTTTTCTGGCGCCGTTGCCGGGGAGCATAGCTCTATTCTCTGAGTCACTTGGGATTTATATCTGTTGATCACTATGAAGAATCTGAAAGACCCAAAAACCAAGATCTATCCCTCTACTACGAGGGGAGGTAAGGAACTGCCATCTAGCTCTGCACTTGATTCACCTTCTGTTATTTGTAAATTTGCGACACCACCACCTGCTATTGATTCTGATATGTCGCAAGTAATTGATGATGCCACTTCTGCTATGCATGATGCTTATGATGATACTTTGCTTGATAATACTGTGCCACTGGGTGAATTTCTTGATGAACAAATTGCTAGAGTCAATGCTAAAACTGATGAAATTATTGAAACTGGATACTATGAGACACCTGTTAGACCTAGCTCTCCTAGATATGAATTGCCTGTTATACCTGAGGGTTATGTTATGGATGGAGAGGTAGCTAGGGACTTTCTTGCTTGTAAAGATAGAGATGATCTTAAGAAATTACTATGCAAGTGCAAGGAAAAATCCTTGAACGCTAGAATGCAATATGATCCTAAGTTTGCTACTTCACCTATCTTTGTTACTGATAAGATTATGAATTCTCTGTCGATCCTGAGTTAATTACTTTGGTTGAATCTGATCCTTTCCACGGTTATGAATCTGAAACTGTTGTGGCACATCTTACTAAATTGAATGATATAGCCACCCTATTTACTCATGAGGAAAAAATTCATTATTAATATATTCTTAAGTTGTTTCCTTTCTCATTAAAGGGTGATGCTAAGATATGGTGTAATTCTCTTGATCCTGGTTGTGTGCGTAGTCCCCAGGATATGATATATTACTTCTCTGAAAAATATTTTCCTGTCCATAAGAAACAAGCTGCCTTGCAGGAAATATTTAACTTTGTGCAAATTGAAGAAGAGAGTCTCCCACAAGCTTGGGGGAGGCTTCCCCAATTACTTAATGCTTTGCCTGATCATCCTCTCATGAAAAACGAAATACTTGATATCTTTTATAATGGACTAACCGATGCTTCTAGGGACCACCTAGATAGTTGTGCTGGTTATGTTTTCAGGGAATGAACTGTTGAACAAGCTGAACTACTATTGAATAATATATTGAGCAATGATAATGATTGGACTATTCCCGAACCACCTCCAAAGCCCACTCCGAAGAAAAGAGGTATTCTATTTCTCAGTCCTGAAGATATGCAATAGGCAAAGAAATCTATGAAAGAAAAAGGTATTAAAGCTGAAGATGTTGAGAATCTACCACCTATTGAAGAAATACATGGTCTTGATACCCCGACACAGGTAGTAGAGGTAAATTCTCTCAGTAGATTTGATGAAGGTGATATTCCTTATAATAAGTCTGCTAGCCAATGCTTGGATGAGTTTGATAACTTTATTGTTAAGTAAGAAAATTTCAATGCTTATGTTAGTAGACAATTGAAACATAATGCTTACATGCTTGATCGCTTAGGTGATTATATGAGTACAACTATCAATGATCTTAAGCTTATTAGTAAACATGCTTCCATGGTAACTACTCAAGTAGAACAAGTACTTAAGGCACAAAATGATTTGCTTAATGAGATGAATAGTAAGAACAATGATCATTCTGTTAGAGTTGTGACTAGAGGTGGTAAAATGACTCAGGAACCTTTGTATCCTGAGGGCCATGATACGTCTCCATCGTATCTACTTTTCCAAACTCTTTTGCCCTTGTTTTGGACTCTAATTTGCATGATTTGAATGGAACTAACCCGGACTGACGCTGTTTTCAGCAGAATTGCCTTGGTGTTATTTTTGTGCACAAATAAAAGTTCTCGGATTGACCTGAAAATTTACGGAGAATATTTTTGGAATTAATAAAAAATACTGGCGAAAGAATCAAGTGCAGGGGGGCCACCACCTGGCCACAAGCGAGGGGGCGCGCCCACCCCCCTAGGGCGCGCCCCTGTGGCTTGTGGGCCCCCTGTTGCTCCTCCGACCTCGTTTCCACTCCTATATATTCCTATTTACGGAGGAAAAAATCAGAGAGAATAGTTCATCGCTTTTTACGATACGGAGCCGCCGCCACCTCCTGTTCTTCCTCGGGAGGGCAGATCTGGAGCCTGATTTGGGCTCCGGAGAGGGGAAATCGACACCGTCGTCATCACCAACCATCCTTCATCACCAATTTCATGATGCTCTCCGCTGTTCGTGAGCAATTCCATCGTGGGCTTGCTGGACGGTGATGAGTTGGATGAGATCTACCATGTAATCGAGTTAGTTTTGTTAGGGTTTGATCCCTAGTACCCACTATGTTCTGAGATTGATGTTGCTATGACTTTGCTATACTTAATGCTTGTCACTAGGGCCCGAGTGCCATGATTTCAGATCTGAACCTATTATGTTTTCATGAATATATATGTGTTCTTGATCCTATCTTGCAAGTTGTAGACACCTATTACGAGTTATGATACGCATCCCCCAGGGTGACAATAGCTGGGATTCTTTCCAGTGATTACCGTAGTTTGACGAGTTCATGTATTCAGTAAGTGCTAATGCTTTGGTCCGGTTCTCTATTAAAAGGAGGCCTTAATATCCCTTAGTTTCCATTAGGACCCCGCTGCCACGGGAGGGTAGGACAAAAGATGTCATGCAAGTTCTTTTCCATAAGCACGTATGACTATATATGGAATACATGCCTACATTACATTGATGAATTGGAGCTAGTTCTGTATCACCCTATGTTATAACTATTGCATGATGAATGCCATCTGACATAATTATCCATCACTAATTCATTGCCTATGAGCTTTTCACATATTGATCTTTGCTAAGTTACTTTTCCGTTGCTACTGTCACAATCACTACAATACTGCTACTGTCACTTTTGCCATCGTTACCGTTACTTCCATACTACTTTGCTACTAAATACTTTGCTGCAGATATTAAGTCTTTCAGGTGTGGTTGAATTGAAAACTCGGCTGCTAATACTCGAGAATATTCTTTGGCTCCCCTTGTGTCGAATCAATAAATTTGGGTTGAATACTCTACCCTCAAAAACTGTTGCGATCCCCTATACTTGTGGGTTATCAAGAGGCCATCCTAAGAGACTTGAGCAAGATTCTCAGAGAATTAATATTGATGCACCTAGTCGTCCCAGGAATGAGAGGAAAAAGAATGATGATAGGACTTTGCATGCTACTAGTGAACCTGTTATAGATACACTTGAAAAACCCAAATGATATTTCTATTTCTGATCCTGAGACACAATCTGGTAATGAACATGAGCCTAGTGATAATATTAATGATGATGTTCATGTTGATTCTCAACCTAGTAATGATAATGATGTGGAGATTGAACCTGCTGTTGATCTTGATAACCCACAACCTAAGAATAAAAGATATGATAAAAGAGACTTCATTGCTAGGAAGCATGGTAAAGAAAGAGAACCTTGGGTTCAGAAACCCATGCCATTTCCTCCTAAACCATCCAAGAAAAAGGATGATGAGGATTTTGAGCGCTTTGTTGAAATGCTTAGACCTGTCTTTTTGCGTATGCGCTTGACTGATATTCTGAAAATGTCTCCTTATGCTAAGTATATGAAGGTCCCACCTACGCTCGGGGGCTTAGCCGCGGTCCCGCATCGCCTAAGTTAAAACATGTCTAGAGTGAGACATCCTTCTCACTCGGACGACAAGATGGACAGGACCATCATTGTTCGCAAGAACTACTCCGAGTGCAGGTCCCACCTACGCTCGGGGACTTAGCCGCGGTCCCGCATCGCCTAAGTTAAAACATGTCTAGAGTGAGACATCCTTCTCACTCGGACGACAAGATGGACAGGACCATCATTGTTCGCAAGAACTACTCCGAGTGCAGGTCCCACCTATGCTCGGGGGCTTAGCCGCGGTCCCGCATCGCCTAAGTTAAAACATGTCTAGAGTGAGACATCCTTCTCACTCGGACGACAAGATGGACAGGACCATCATTGTTCGCAAGAACTACTCCGAGTGCAGGTCCCACCTACGCTCGGGGACTTAGCCGCGGTCCCGCATCGCCTAAGTTAAAACATGTCTAGAGTGAGACATCCTTCTCACTCGGACGACAAGATGGACAGGACCATCATTGTTCGCAAGAACTACTCCGAGCGCAGGTCCTACCTACACTCGGGGGCTTAGCCGCGACTCCGCATCGCCTAAGTTGGAAAACCTCTCGAGTGGGACATCCTCCGCACTCGGTTGTCAAGATGAATAGGACTATCATTGTTCGTCTAAGGACAAACTACTCTGAGTGAGGATCTCGCCCACACTCGGGAGCTTAGCTGCGACCCTGCATCGTCTAAGTTAAAAATTATTTCGAGTGGGACATCCTCCACACCCGGATTCTAAGATGGAAAAGACCATCATTGTTCTCTTGAACATATTCGAGTGCGGGTCTCGCCCACACTCGGGAACTTAGCTGTGATACCTCGTCGCCTAAGTTTAAAACATCCAGAAACCAAAGATCGAATAAAAGCAAGACAAATAAGAACTGCGCCATTCAAAACGAAAGTACGGATAAAGGTTCAGACGGTGGGAGCCTCAGGCTCACTTAAAGTTTCACGGTTACAGCAACCACTCGGCATTCTGAGGCAAAAACTTAAAGAGTTTGAACTTGACGATCACTCAGGCAGGGGCACTGCTTCCACGAAGGTGTCCAGGTCGATGTTGTCCGCTATCCGAGTGGCAGCCTCCATGAACATCTCCATGAAATCATCGATCTTGGTGTACTTCCTGTTAGCCACCTCGAGAGACTTCAACTTCTTCTCGTCCACCCCCTGGCAGTGGATACGGACTAACGAGAAGGCGATGTCAGCACCAGCCCGGGCCGCGGATTTCTTCCAGTCTTTCACTCGGCTTGGCACTGCCTTCACTCGGGCTAGCACCGATTCCAGGTCCTTCGAAGGCTCATCGTCGGAGAAGACGTCGCGATCGATCGCAGAGATGGCGATGCTAAGCTCCCTGATATACAGGGCCACTTGCTCAACACGCTCTTCCAAGAGGAGCACACTCATGGCAGCACTGTCCTTAAGCAGACCTTGGGATGGGTCCAGCTCCTTCTCGATTTTGTCCGTCTCTTCCGCCACATCGTCACAAAATGCTGGGTTCAGCCAAATGAAGAAAGAAGTCAGAGACAGACAAAGTTCATTAGGCTTAATCAAGCTACATGAGGGTCACTCGGAAAAGTTACCTTTGAGCTTTTCATTGGCCTCACCACTGAATTCTTCAACATATTCCTCCAACTCTGCCTTCTTGGCAGTAATGTGCGTGAGTTTGGTCTCCCACTCGGCGTACGACTTCTTCAGCTCCACGAGTTCCTCCTTGGACTTCTGCACGGTGACTTCTAAAGCTTTCTTCACCTCCTCCAGCCTCCTGACTGTCTTCAGTTTCTCTTCGGCCTCCTTGGCCTTTCGGCTGGCATCCTTCTGAGCGGCCGCCAGATCAATGTCCTTCTTTTCGAGAGCAGTCTTCACAGTTTCTAAAGAAATAGAATTCTTCAGCCTCTCGACAAGTTTACGATTTTCTCCATGAAGACCTGGTGAAACATTTTCAGTCGGACTGGGAAGGAAAGCAGTTGTTGTTACAGTCGGACAGGAAGAACATACCTTCCATGGTCTTCTTCTCCTGTTCGAGTTGAGCATTCTTGGCCTTCTCGGCCTCCAGATTGAGGTGCAGCTCCTGCGCCTCCTTCTGCAGTGCATTGTAATGGCTTCCGAGTTCGCAAACAGCCTGTCGACAGGCAACAAAGGAAAAAATATGGGTCAGGCCTCAGTTTAGATTCCAAAGACTTCTGCCGACTGCTTCAGTCGACAGCAGCCTCGGGGACTACACCCAGTGGGTGCGCTCAGTGCGCCCCCACTGGAAAATAAAGACAAAGGCTCTCTATGAGCTCAACAATGTGGTGAACTCCGCGTTCACTCGGACTCTTAGGCTCCCGCCGACTGCTACAGTCGACAGCAGCCTCCGGGACTACACCCAGTGGGTGCGCTCAGCGCCCCCCCACTGGAACCCAGAAACACCCAGTGGGTGTGCTTATGCGCAAACCCACTCGGGACCAAAAGCAAAAAAGAAAAAATCACATGGATCAAATTTCCCGACTGAAGATGATACTTACAAGAGTACTTACTCGGACGTTCTTCTGCAATGCTTCGCTCGCGTCATAAGCTATCTTCAATCGCTCGCTCATCACCTCCAGTTGAATCAATGCCTCTTTGCTTGCCCCCACCTGATCCTCTGGGACATGGTGCAACGCGAAGATGTTGGTAGCAGGAGGAGTGGGCGAAAGGGGTGCAGTACCAGTCCCGAGTGCAGATCCAGCTCCCGAGCTGGCTCCGCGCTCCAACACTAAAGCACCCGCAAGCGATGGCTCCTGCATCACGATGTCTGCATCGACAGATGGGTTCCGCAGCTTGACCTTGTCGTCCGCGTCGATCTCTATCACCTCATGCGGGGCTGCAAGCGTTCAAAGAGCAGTCGGTTATAAACAGAAAGCAAATTACAGTATGTACCCGAGTGCATTGAAAGCTTACCCTTTGAGGACGCAACATCGGCGTCAGCCTTTTCCTTCTCCAGCAATTGAGGATCAGGCGAAGCAGTAGAAGTATCAGCACTGCAATGAAAACACTCGGAGCATTACTACACTCGGAGTATCGCAACACTCGGATCGAATCATAACAGCAAATATCAAGGCGGAGATACTTATGCTGAAGCCACAGGAATGTTCATCTTGATCTTCGGGACGAACACGGCCTTCCGAGGCTTGGTGGTAATAGACTTGGCTTGCTTGGCCATCTTCTCGTGCGACGAAGCGGGCTCTCTGCGCCCACGCTTCGAACTGCGAGTTGGGAGAGCAGTGCCACTCGGCTTAGTAGCACCGGATGCTTTCGGGCTGCCACCACGGGCACCCAGGCCATGGCGCGACTTGAAACGGCTCTCGGGAACCTGTTCCTCCGAACGAGAAGACTCCGCTTTATCGCCATCATCCGAGTCCTCATCATCGTCGTCACTCTCATCGCTTTCGTCGTCTCCTTCACTGTCTCCTGCTTCAGCTGACTCTTCCGGATGTTCAGTGTTGCTTGCCACGTCGACCGGCCCCCGTTTGACGATTGGCACTGGACTGTTCATCCCCATGAAGGCCTGTCATGTGTAGGGCAGGTTGATCAATAGAACAAGCTAATCATATCAAGTACATCAAATGCTTGAATATCACTCGAACTATGGGATTTCGGAAATTACCTCATTCGGCGGATTCTCAGAAGAGAGTGGGGGCACCTGCCTGCTCCCTCTTGGGTTGTCACAGGCGAAAGAGATCACTTTGATTCTGGCTTCCACTGTGTCAGCATGGAGTTCCTCTGGGTGAGTCCAAGTGGTGTCATCCGGGCCGGTGTATGCCCACATAGGGTGAGCCCTGGCCTGCAATGGTTGAATTCTCCTCTGAAGAAAGACCTCCAATAGGTCTAGGCCGTTGACACCCTTTTGCACTAAAGCTACCAGGGCAATCACCAGAATGTCTACCTCCGTCTTCTCCTCCTTGGACACAGTCAGTCGGGGAACCAGCCGAATGCGTTCTGATGTATACGAAGGAAGATCTGAGTGACCGTCACCGACTGGAACGTCCTGGCAGTAAAACCAAGTTTCCTGCCACCCCTTCACCGAGTCTGGGAATGAAATTTTTGGGAAGCAACCTTTCCCCCTTAGCTAGATTCCGAGTCCCCGCACAGTTGAGCTACATTCGTTTTATCCTCTGACCGAGTGGACTTTTTCACAGTCATCATTCGGCAGGTGAAGAGGTGTTTGAACAAACCCCAATGGGGATGACAACCCAAGAAATTCTCGCAAAGGGATACGAATGCTGCTAAGTAAACTATGGCATTGGGAGTAAGATGGTGGAGTTGAGCTCCGAAGAAGTTCAGAAACCTACAGAAGAATGGGTGCGCCGGAAGGGGAAAACCTCGCTCGAGGTGGGTCACCAGGAGCACACGCTCGTTGCCTTGCGATGAAGGATCTTCCTCGCCCGCCTCCGGTAGCCGCCAAGTCCCCGCAGCGACGAGCCCTTGGCTCTCCAGCTCGAGCATGCGGGCCTTGGTGACCCGCGACGGCATCCACTCGCCTTGGGTCCATCCCACCGGGGCGCCCGCGCTCGAAGACGAACCCCGCGAGCCCCTCTTTGCCCGCTCGGCCTTTTCCGTCGCCGCCTTTGTCATCTTCGGCAGCCTCGGACTTGATCTACGGCGAGAGTGAGGTGGAGGTGTGTCGCTCGGGTGGCAGAAAAGACGGCGGCAGAGGGCGAAAACAAGATCTGTTTCTCCGCGAGCAGTACTCGCGCCTTTTATAACCCAAAACGTGAGCACAATCTCTGGCCGTCAATCCGCGAATGGAGCAAGATCCGCAAATCCACTGCACAGAGCATCAAGGACGCGTGGCGGAAATTCCGGCGTGGTAATCGAGGCGCCGTGGCCTCCGCCCTAGATTACCGCAACACGACCGTTCGATCGTGCCATGCGCGCGCTTATTGCGGTCCTGGACGCACGGGGAATTTCCTCAAATTCCAATCGGAATGAACTCTACTCTTCGGGAAATCGGTCAATCTGCTCCAAGAGGACCGAGTTCTCAACCTCCCGATTGGTTGATCACTCGGATGGATAGACGAGTCACTCGGATCCTTTCTTCCGAGAAAGGCTCTGAATCAAGTCGAACCGTTCGGACAAAATGCTAATCCTGAATCCATCGTGGTTTTAAACCGAGTGAGGAAGGCTCAGGCTGTTTCCAGACATTTCCGAGTGTCAATCACTTAACCACAAAAACCTCATGGATTCGGGGGCTACTGATGAGGCTACCTACTATGGGTAGGGTCATAGGCCTGACATCTGGGGCCCACATATGGTCCCTCAATATCAAAAAGCCCCTGGGCTGAAACTACATTCGGACGTCCGGAATGATCCACTCGGATCTCTTCAGTCACTCGGACTCTTCGAGCCACCGCGCCACTCGGTCTGACAGGAGTCCAGACGACCCAGAAGACGTAGCGACCATGGAGCTTGAAGAGTCATCCATTATGTCAATTGTACGTTACCTGTAACGCCTTAGTAAAAGCGGCCGTTCCTGTAACGCTGCATTTATTACCATTAAAGCCTAGTGATGGCGCTCGGCCGGAGGTGGCGCACTCTATATAAGCCACCCCCGGGCACCATAGCAACGGTTCCGACCCTGTGTAATCTCACACCCCCCATAAGCAAGCACAAAGCCTCCGGGCTCGAGACGTAGGGTTGTTATCACTTCCGAGTGAGGCCCAAACTCGTACACATCCGAGTGCACACCTGAGCTGTAGCTAGACTTTGCCCCTCCTTTCCTACCCCTACTCTTATTGTCAGGATCTTTCCCACGACAGACGCCCATAGCACCATACCACCATTATCGTATGTTTGCTTTCAACTCATGCCATCCCCATGGGGCATCTTAATACTAAGTTGTAGCAGAATGTGGGGAAGTACATACATTGAGATTAGAAATGCGTTGTTCCTTTAAAAATGTACTCACCGGCATGTGTGCCTGAGTTTATAAAGCGAAAAAGGTGTAATACAAAGTACGAAGTTAGAGCATCTACAGCCGGACACCTCAAACGACCCCTCATACGCCCGCGGACGCGCCCGGTCAGTGACCGGGCAGGAGAGAGAAGGAAAAAAGTGACCCAACCGGATCCCTCATCATATCCCTATACGCCCGGGCTGTCCGCGAACCCTCATATCCATCTCAAATATAGGGAGGATATGAAGGCTCGCGGACGCGCCCGGGCGTGCCCGGTCAGTCCGCCACGTAGGACGCGACCCCACACCGGACCATCTTTTCTTTTTCTTTATTCATTCTTTTCTTTCTCTCTCTTCCTCTCCACCAATCACGTGCAAGTGACCGGACATATCAGGAAGAAAATGAGGAGTGTGGCTGCGCGGACGGACAAATAGGGAACACGCCCGGTCACTGACCGGGCGCGTCCACGGGCGTTTAGGGGGTCATATTTGCTATGTCCAGCTGTAGATGCTCTTACTGACTGGTGATCTTCGTGTGGAAGCACAAGCCAGTGAAATGTTCGAAGCTCAGGTGGTTGGTTTTGCCACAAAAGTTATGCGTCTTTTTTCTTTGCCACGTTCAATTGTCACCTCTTTTCTATTTTCTTTTGCCTCCTCTACATGTCTCTTCCTCAGTTTAAACGACCAATAACATTCTCCTCCCATGTCTTTTGTACTAGTGCTATCATTTCTCCATAAACAACAAACATGTGCTAATTCATTTCTTCACAAACAAACAACTTTTCCATTTGTCCTTACCACTTTCTTGATTTTCTTTACTTATTTTATCCATGTCACTTTTAACAAAACAGTTAGGCCTCAACGAAGATGCCATTCGGGTTTAGATTGTGTTGGACAAAGGGAGATGCGAACGGTGACAAAATTTCAGATATTACCATAACACCTATCAGGAGTGCCACACCACCATTTTAGTTACATCTAGAATAGAATCCAATATAAAACAGATAAATATTAAGAGAATTATTTTGTCTACGTGAAATCATATCGTGGTCAGCAAGGTTGTTTGTGCATCGGTGGCGCGCACGCGCGGGGGGGGGGGCCTCCTCGATCCCCCCTACCCCTGCCGCCGTCGGTCGGGCGACGCACTCCAGCGGCGGCGGGCCCCATTCACCCTTCATGTGGGGAGGGCTGGCACGGGGTGGCCTCCTCGGGTGTTTGTGCAGCGCTGGGCAGGGTGCGGCGATGGCAGCCGCTGGTGGAGTCGCGCGGTGGGCTACTGGCAGGTCGGCGGTGCGTGTCTGCGTTGTGGGTTGCGTCGGGATTGTGGCTACCCGGTCCAGATATGTCGGGCTGCTCCTCCAGCCGACTGCACGCTGGCGGCGCAGGCCTAGGCAGCGAGGTCCGGCTATCTCCGGCGGCCCTTGGGTGCTGGAGGTGGCTGGAGTGGGGGCGCCATGGTGGGGTGGTCAGCGGCGTCGGCGGCTGGGTTGGCCTCTTCCAGGGCATGGGTGGTGAGGATCGGTGGGGGCGGCGGCGCAAGGAGTTGGGTGTCGTCCCCCTGCTGGTGATGCTGGGTGGCGGAAGCAGGCCTTGTTTCCCCTAACTCTAGGCCAGTGGCATGGCAGCGAGCCTGGGCTCGTGCTCGGGCGGATCTTGTTGGGGCCCAGAGCGAGTTGGAGTTCTCGCTCCTGGTTGGTGTGCTTGGGCTCGATCGGGTGGTGCTCGTGGGCGTGGAGGTCCCACTCCTTGCGGGTACGGTGCGAGTTAGTGGTGGTCAGGGATCTGCTACACTGTCGGGCAGGTCGGTGCTATGGGAAATGGACATGGCGTCGTGCGAGCGCGCTCGGCGACGGCCGTCGGGAGACATGGGGTAGAGGGTGTTTGGTTGGGCTTCCAGCCAACTTCCGGCTTCCGGCTTCGAAGCCAAAAGCTCCTATTTATGGGCTTCACGCTGCAGCTGTGGATTTCGGCTGCGGCTGTGACAAGGCTGAAAGCTACAGCTGCAGCGGGAAGCCCCTAAATAGAAGTTTTTGGCTTCGAAGCCGGAAGCTGGCTAGAAGCCCAACCAAACACCCACGTAGTGTCTTCCCCGGTCCACCGGGACTGGCTAGAGATGCAGGTGTGTGTGCCTCCTACCATGGAGGTGTTGACCCATACTCCGTGGCTGCTGCCGGGCTAGGAGTGAAAGGAGATCCCTTTTACTCTTCCTACCATGGTGGATGCACCGTGACGTGGGTGGTTAGTGGAGCCTTAGACATCGATGCCAGGCTGGCGGTCCTGTATGGCGGTTCGCATGGTGGGCTCTCTAGCAGGAACCATGGCGGTGGTGATGGCATTCTCTCTTGGTCGTGTGGGCGGCGAGAGGTGGTGCAGCGGGTGGCTCGAGGGCGCTCTTTGTCGCCGACGAGGACGATGCCCCCGATCCGGATCTGGAGTTCTGGGTTCGTCGTGCTTGCCCTGGAGACCTCGTTTAGGGACGCGGGGGTGTTGTTGAGCGAAAGCTCTACGCTTTGTCGCCGACGACGGCGACGCTTGCGGGCGCCGTTATCTTCCTGAAGATGTCGTCGTGGTGCTCCTCTCCATGTTCGGGTTCTGGGTGATAACCTATGTTTGTCGGGACTCGGCAACGGCGACACGTAGCATCGTTTTCTCTCCTGAGGGCGTTGTTGTGGAACTTAGGTGCTATATGGCTTAGTGTGGTGTTCTTCTGAGTTCTTCATGTAATCTATTTCGGTAGTGTAGCCGCGTGTGTGTTGCGTGGTCCGGTTAGTCTGGGATCGGTATTGTTTGAGGGCTACTCCATTCCCTTGTATCGTTCGGCCGTGTAATTTACTTGGTTGGTGCTTTATATATAAAGCGGGGCAAAAGCCTGTTTCGAGAGGTTTCTTCATACTCTTAGTTAATAGTTTTAGTTTGGTTAAGAAAATATTTTTAAATAAACTAAAACATCTTCTTTACAAGTCGTTGATTCGGCATTGGTTAAAAAGGACAGAGTGTCTCCGTTTCCTCGCTTTATAGATCTTCCAAACTTTCATTAAAAAAAGAGTAGAATCCCACGTCGATGGGGAGAATATCATATGCAAACCAACATTCGGTGAAAACCGGTGAAAAGCACGAGAAAAAGATGTTTTGAAGTTTCGAAAAAATCTGAAAAAAATATGGGATGTTAAGAGGATGATGTTTTATTGCCACGCAAAATTTCAAGTTCAAACACATTGCGAGATGTGAGCTATGAAAAAGACAAAATCAGCATTGAATAGTGCCAAACAGTAATGTCACTATTCAGGGCTGAATTTGTCTTTTTCATAGCTCACATCTCGTAATGTGTTTCAACTTGAAATTTCGCGTGGCAATAAAACATCACCCTCTTAACATCCCGTATTTTTTTCAGATTTTTTTGAAACTTTAAAATATGGTTTGCACGAAGTTTTCTTCGAATGTTGGTTTGCGTATGATATTCTCCCACGTCGATGAGTGAGACATCGTCGATGAAGAGTTGACTTAAAAGTGTGCAGCCCCACACCCTCCTCCACAACACAACACATGCACGCATGTAAAATGTGCACACAAACAAAACGCAAGATGTGGCTACAAACGCTACACACCACAACTTTAAAAAAAAAAACTCACATCAAATCTTTTGAAACCAAATTCGCGTGCGGTGTACATTTGAGCTAACCATGAATCGAAAAAAAAAACATTTTTGTATTTTTAGGTTGAATTACAGTTTTCTTACTTGCTCGATCTCAGCATGTTGCGGGCACGAGAGAATGCAACGAAAATCAGCAGGTGGAAGACGTGGTCGAATGGGTACAGTCGTCGGTCAAACATTTACAGAAAAGAAAACAATTGTGTCACTGTGTATGGCGGTTCAGATTGCCTGATGCGACTTAGTTTCACTGGACATGTGGGACAGTTGGTCTGCGGCCCCACACGTCAAGGATGTCAAAGAATCCCGGCCAGTCGTTGAGGGACGACCGACAGCCACACAGCAGTTCACCGAAAAATACCCCATCAAAAAAAGGTTTGCCGAAAAATAAGCTTTAAAAAATAAAGTTTATACATATAATAAGAAAAAACGAAGCAATGGCTACTGCTACTTCCATTCCCGTCCATGGCAAAGTTGACTTGAGAGCTCAGACCCTCTGCTCCGGGGACACCCGGTGGAGCTCCGCCTCCTGCCGCCGTCCGGCGACCTCGCTGTCACGGGAGCCTTCGCGGATGAAGAAGAAGTAGAAGCCGACGCCGATGCCGACGGCGAGGACCACCCAGACGGCGATCCGGAGCCACCGGTCCTCCATCGAGTCGGCGACGCGCGCCGCGATGACGTTGGCGAACGCCACGGAGACGAACCAGACGGCGAGCCTGACCCGGCGCCGCTCGGGCGCCGCCGCCGGGTCGTCGCGGCGCAGGAGGCTCAGCTTCCCCAGGCAGCAGTAGAGCACGGCGAGGAGGTAGTAGGTGGCGATGACGAAGGCGAGGCTCCGCGGCCGGTGGCGCGACTGGTAGACGCCCCACGCGAAGCTGGCGGAGAGGACGAGGAAGACGACGATCCACAGCGCCCAGCGCGCCCACCCGCCGCTCTGCGGCGCCGGGCCGCCCCCCAGCTGCGCCGTCTGCGGCGCCGGCCGCGGCGGCGCGTCCCGCGCCACCGGGTAGGACGTCGCGTTCGCCTCCATGGCGTCGGGCGAGGTGGTCGCGAGCGAGATCGAGCTGGGGACGCCGCTGCGCTGGCTGTGAAAGTGGGGACGAGCGACGCACGTGTTCGACGCGTTGGGTTTGAGCTCGACACGAGATGCGGTTGGCTTTATATTGGAGTTGGACAGAGTAGCTGCACCTGCTCGGAAAACGCGGAGAAGAAGCGGCGAGAATCGGCGACCGCGTTCGGTGCTCACGGCTAAACCTCCGGCTTCTGAATTCTTGACCGAGTGGAAGTTACTTCCAAATTCGCAAGAAATCAAATAACTCGTTGGAGATTACAGACTTTTTCCGCGCAAATTTGCTGCTCATGTGTCACTGGCACATGGGAATGGCAAACCCAGAACCTGTAATATACTAGTACAACTTTGTCCAAAACACAAGCCAGTTGCACAAATATAATTATATATACACACAACAAACACACGCAACGACCGGCTGGTTCAACTCAAACTTCAGCCATGTGGTTTTGCCACAAAAGTACCAGGAATACGATCGGCTGTCCGATTCAAGCTTCAGCCAGATGGTTTTGTCACAAAAGTACCAGGAATACGTCCAATACTTGTACTACTCCTGCTAGTTATTAGGGAGTTCAGGGGTTTATGTTTAGGGGATCTGCTATTACATACCAGTGTTCTAGGATATAGGTACATGGCAGTTTCAGCTTCGCACGCATTCAACTATTTCAGCGAAGGGTATAACCATAGGAACGGTTCTGCTCGCGGCTGGCGCCCGTAAACGTCTTGCTGGCTGTGGGCAGGGACCGCAGTTCCAAGGGCTTCCACGAGCTCCTTGGTCCCGTGCTCAAGGTTGAACGCGCACAGGTTGTTGTAGCCGTCGATGAAGTAGACGCAGTTTGCCTTCAGGTACGGATGGTCCTTGGCCGGAAAACAGAACGAGCTGTAGTGGCTGACAAACAGCCCGAATTCCCCAATGTCGCTGGTCATCTCGAAGGAAGAGGTCGACCTGTCGAGGACCCACAGCGCAAACATGTTCTGCGATTGGCGCTTGACCCTTATGAGATCGCCGGACGGGGTCTCCACCAGGCAATTGAACTTCTGGTGATGGTAGTGGACGAGGTTGTGCATATGCGGTTCCACCGGGGGGACATCCTCATCTGGCCATGAACGGGGAGGCTCTGCCCACACCTCGACCGTACCATATACATCAATGGTGTAAAGTTGCCTTCTGTGCTTAAAGACATCCACCAAAATGTGTTTTGAATCGACAAACGACCAGCTTTTGCTTCCTTTGCGTGTCACTTTGTATCCTTTTTGGTCGCGGTAGATGACAGCAACAGTGAAGTTGCTCTCACTCATGTCAAGCAACATGGCCTTGGATAGGTGCCTCCTTCCGACTGAGGGGAGTTGGAACGATGCGCTGCTGATGGGATTAACCAGCTGCATGGTTCCTTGTGGCGGGTTAAAGAAGATAAGCCAACCATGGGATGAACCAACCGGAGTCCACATGGATCCAAAGATCGTGGCAACACTCGGGATATGGATGGTTTGACTCTTTTTTTCAGGTAAGCTAAAAAATTTAGCACCATCAAGCGGCTTTGCGGGGAGCATCAGCCATGGGTCCACCCTTGGATGGTTGGATACTTCCTTGCAGATATGGTTCCATGAGGTGCATACAGCTCGGAATCTGATGTAGTCAGGAATGCCAAGCTTCTTTATAATTAGACCAACAATATCAGTCTGAATATTGGCCCAATCTTTCATCCCAACAGAATTAACTTCTTTAAGCCTGAAAAAAAGAACTTATGCATATCAGTGTACATCATGACACAAATGCTAAGACACCAGATTCTTGCTTCATCTTTGTGGAAGCGTTCAAATAGTTTCACAACAAAGGCATTCAAGCCATGTCCAAGTCAAATAACAGTTTCTGATATGTACAGATAGCATCAGTACATACATCCATTTAAGCTCATTTAATTTTGGGTTTTGATAAATGGAAAGGGGGGTAAATAAGACGACCGAGTTCAATAAGGAAAACCTTAATCCTTAGTGAAACAAGTTAGACGATACCCTACAGGTTAGTTTTATGGAAACAACTATCCAAACTATTCGCAATGACCATTCACCAGAGAATAGCTAACATGAAATAGCACTGACGGGAATCAGATCAATCAGAGAATGTTGATAAGGATCGAATGCTGCTTGATAAGATAATAGTATTACAGTTCAGTTCAATATGCTGATTAAAATACCAGCTCAAAGATAAAGGTGGTCAAGTCAGAATCTGTGAATAGAAGCACAGAAGAAAACAATAGTATGTACACTGCTTTAAGACCTTCATTCTGATCAAGCAGATTAAACACCACTGAGCTCAAGATCGGATCTAAGCTTGAATACCCCATAACTACGTTGAGTGACTGTAGAACTTAATATGTAATTAAACTAACAGCATGGCGAATGCACAAATCAATAGTTCACAAAATTCTGGTAAGTGATAATAGATCAATAGTACCTTGTTTCCTTCGTGGACATGCTACCACAATAACTTCAGCAGATGTAGAGATCCAAACTCAACTGCAGTAACATCACAACATCATAAACTGAATTCAATAGCCGGAAGGGGAAACTAGATATCCTGGTGCAGTGTAGCACAAGTAAAGACATAAGATACCAAAATGAAAAGACAGGAGGGAGCCAGGGAGGAGTGTCATTGAATAGTTCATCACGGAAGATCTAAAGTAAGGAAAACCTTCACTCTACATATAAACTTATGCTGCTGCACGGCAGCAAGTAAACTCAGATCACCAACCACATATGACCTACATGTACTACATTTCCTGGAAATTATAATTGAAACAAATGCATATGAACATATATGCAAGTACGACCGACCGACGCGGCATTAACTATCAGCAATCTCAATTACCAGATCTCTGGCATTTAAGCAAGAGCTTCGGTATTTAGTTCAAATTTGTAGCTAAGATGGAAACTATTATAGGAAAATAGGGCACGCTGCTCCTTTGATTTTAAACTGCACTCATGCTTGGAACTGAGAAATTAACAGATTTTTATGCACACCCCTTGGAAGTTGGAACGACCACAGGATATTCTATTAAACAACACAATCCTTGTTACACAATCCTTGGAAGTTGGAAGGGCCATGGAATCACACCAACGCGCGATCAATCAATCAAAGATATAAAAAAATCTATAGCCCCCAAACCCTACCAAACCCCCCCAAATCAACGCGTCCCCCGCCCCCCGTCAGTAAACAGAAATAACCAATCAGAACTAGACGGCCACGGAGCAATCCTTCAGTCGCCAAAAGAACACCACGAGAATCGCCGGTCGGAACTAGAGAACCTAGGATGGATCCTTCAATCGCCGAATCAAACGCAAAACTCCACCGCGGAACTTGAAATCGATCGAGCCAGCACGCGTATATAGGAGTTACCTGAGGGCGTGGGATCTGAGCTCACCGCCGTGATAAGCAGGAGTACCAGTCGACGCGACGCCGCCTGGATCTCGCCTCCGTGCCGCCGCCGATGCCGATGTCGGAGAGGAATCGCGGGGCGGCGGCTAGGGTTCGACGGCGGCCTCGATTCAAGCTGCGGCGGCGCGACTCGGTGCAGGGTCCCGGGGATGAGGTGGGGGTAAGGCACGTACGCGGCAGTCGCCGGCGGTGACGGCCCCCGCCGGGATCAGTGCGGGGCGAAGTGGGGACTGTGAGGAGGAGAATTCGAGGGGCGGGGGTGGGGGAAGAGGAGGTTCGGACGGGGTTGTTCTGGTCAAGGAGTCGCCGGTGGGGAGGGATGACCTGGCACATTTTGTAAATGTTTTATTATGGCTAAAAAAATTGCATGTCCCAGACGCTATCTGTCGTTGATTTTTAAGAGCATCTACAGCCACGGTTTGATAATTCGGACACTCAAACGTTCGCAGACGCATTCACATTGACAGGTCAGTCTTCAAATTTGCTCGTTTACATTCGAGTCTTTCATATTCGAACCCCTAGATCCATACAAAGCATGCAAAAGAAACTCCTATGTACTACTACATACTACGTATGCACTACCCTAGTTTTCGCCGTCGGAGATGTCCATGACGTTAGTGCCGAGGGGCGGGGGCGGGTAGACGGGCGCATAGGAAGGCTTCGGCTCCTTGTCCTCCGCCTCGAGCTCATCCAGGTAGGCAAGCATCTCCGCCTCCTCCGCGGCCTGCTCCGCCTCATCTCTTGCCGACGACGTCGTCTGGCCTCCGCATCCGACTCCGAGCGGATGGAGTCGAGCATGGCATACTGCTCCGTCTGCAGATCCGTGTCCCCTACGTCCTCCTTCGACTTCTGCTCCTCCTCCTCCTCCAACTCCTCCTTCGGATCCACTACATCCGGAGGTAGCCCCGTGGCTATCCGGGCTTCCCGCCTTGCCCAGACCTGCTCAAGGAGCTGCAATCGGCGCTCCCGCGTTAGAAAGTGGTAGCGGGGGGGCATGGCTTAAATAGTCGGGCTAGGGAGGGCGGCGGTGGACGGGGAGTGGAAAGTGGCGACGGCGGCGGACGGGAGGAGGAAATTGTGGAGGGGTAGGGTTTTGATGTTGGCGGTCGGCTTAAATATCCGGGCTAGGGAGTACGCGTCCCTCCAGAGCGGCACCACGCGATGACATTGGTCCCATGGAGAAGACGAGCTTCGGACCGTCGGTTTTCCTAGCGATTCCATGTGGGACCCAAGTGTTAGTCCGACGTGGTGAGCGCCCGGGCGCCCCCATATCCACCCCATATTTGGGCTGGATATGAGAGGTGTCGGTCAGCCCGGGCGTTTCAGGCCCGTTTGAGGCGCCCGTCTCGGTCGAAATTTCGTGACCGGACAGTGACCGGGCGGCCCGTCCGGGCGTTTGAAGGGGGGTTGGGGTAAACCTGGGCATGGGCAGCCCGGCCCGGTGACCCGACCCGAAAAACCCGTGACGGGCTTTATGTTCGGGACGGGCTCGGGCTTTGTAACTAGGCCCGGTAGTCATTTCGGGCCGGGCTTGGACTTGAGAAAACAACGATTTTACACGGAGGCCCGGCCCGACCCGAAATCCATCTTTTTAGTCCATTCGGGCCGGGATCGGGCCTGAATATTTGATTTCTTTGGCTGGGCCGGGCCGGGCTCGGATTTGGGATTTCCAGTTTGGGCTTTCTCAAGCCCGGCCCGGTCCGAGGTATGCCCAGGTTTATTTTGGGGTGTCCGGCTGTAGATGCACTAACACGGTGCAAACACGACGCTTAGAGCAACTCCAACGCACTGACCTGAATTGTCCGCGCGTGTCCGTTTGGTTCGGAATGGACAGAAAAATCGGTTCAACGCGGCGACCCAAACGGACGAGCGTTCGCTTTTTGTCCACGCGCGACCCATTTCAGGCCCAAATTTGGGCCGCGTTTGCGTCGGCGCGGACATGAAGCGGACGCGCACGATGCCCGCCCTTGTCCTCCCCTGGCCCGCCAGTTGGTGGCACATTGGCCATTCCCCCTTTCTCCCATCAACAGCCAGCACACCCGGGCGCCCCACCCGTCGTCGCCGCCTCCCAGTTTTCCCCGCCATCGCAGCACCCCGACGTTGACGTCACCACGCCCTCGTCTCACCTGCTGGCAGCACACAAAAGCGCGGCTACCTCTCTCGCCGGACGCCATCACGTTCGCCTTCATGCTTCCAGGTCTGCTACCTGGACTCGTAGAGGCGGGAGGTTCTTCATCAGTCAGCTTCTTCGAGGACGCCCGCAAGGTGTTCGACAGTTTGCCCTCAAGGTACAAATGAACTCCGACGATGAGTACTTTTTCCACAGTTTCATTTGAGATTCGGATGATTCTTCATCCGATGGTGAGGGGAGTGTGGCTGCTGCTTTGGTCGTCCATCACCACCTTAGTAGGCAGCGGACGATATTCAAGGACTCGATCCCAGGGCATACTCCGGCGTTAAATCGCAACCGAGAGAGCGGCTATTGCCTATTATGGCAGGATTACTTCTAATCCCTTAAACCGATGTTCCCACCACACCTATTCCGACACCGTTTCCGGATGGCTAGACATTTGTTCAACCGTATCTGGGAGGGGGGTGGCGTACGATAAGTATTTCAAGTGCGAGGAGGATGCCCTGAGAAAGATTGGCTTCTCCTCTTATCAAAAATGCACCGCACCTATTCCAATGCTTGTGTACGGAGTACTCGATGATCTCATTGATAAGTATGCCCAAATGAGCGAGTCCACTTGCCTAGAATCCATGTACGGGTTTTGCAAGGCTGTGGTAGCAGTGTTTGGTCCGGGGTACTTGAGAGAGCCAACTACTACAGATACTGCCCGGTTATTGGCGATCAATGCAAGTAGGGGATTTCCGGGGATGCTTGGTATCATAGACTGTATGCACTGGGAGTGGAAGAATTGTCCTTCTGCTTGGGAGGGGCACTATAGGGGCCATGTGAAGGCTTGCACTGTCATACTTGAGGCCATTGCTTCACAAGATCTCTAGATTTGGCACTCTTTCTTCAGCATGGCCGGATCTCACCGCGACATCAACGTGCTTCAACGCTCTCCGGTGTTTGCAAGGATTGCAGAAGGCAACTGTCCAGAGGTCGATATTGAGATCAATGGCCACCACTACAACAAAGCATACTACCTAGCTGAGGGTATCTATCCTCAGTGGACTACTCTTGTGAAGACAATGCCCAACCCCGTTGGGGAGAAGAGGAAGAGATTTACCCAAGCACAAGAGAGTGCTAGAAAGGATGTGGAGCGCGCCTTTGGTGTTCTTCCATCTCGATGGGGCATTGATACGTCTTCATCGTATCTACGTTTCCAAACTCTTTTGCCCTTGTTTTGGACTCTAATTTGAATGATTTGAATGGAACTAACCCGGACTGACGCTGTTTTCAGCAGAATTGCCTTGGTGTTATTTTTGTGCAGAAATAAAAGTTCTCGGATTGACCTGAAAATTTACGGAGAATATTTTTGGAATTAATAAAAAATATTGGCGAAAGAATCAAGCCAGGGGGTCCACCTGTTGGCCACAAGCCAGGAGGGCGCCCCCCCCCTAGGGCGCGCCCTGGTGGCTTGTGGGCCCCCCGTGGCTCCTCCGACCCTAATTCCAGCTCTATATATTCGTATTCGGAGAGAGAAAATCAAGGAGAAGAGTTCATCGCGTTTTACGATACGAAGCCACCGCCACCTCCTGTTCTTCCTCGGGAGGGCAGATCTGGGGTCCGTTTTGGGCTCCGAAGAGGGGAAATCGACGCCGTCGTCATCACCAACCATCCTTCATCACCAATTTCATGATGCTCTCCGCCGTTCGTGAGTAATTCCATCGTAGGCTTGCTGGACGGTGATGGGTTGGATGAGATTTACCATGTAATCGAGTTAGTTTTGATAGGGTTTGATCCCTAGTATCCACTATGTTCTGAGATTGATGTTGCTATGACTTTGCTATGCTTAATGCTTGTCACTAGGGCCCGAGTGCCATGATTTCAGATCTGAACCTATTATGTTTTCATGAATATATATGTGTTCTTGATCCTATCTTGCAAGTTGTAGACACCTATTACGAGTTATGATCCGCATCCCCCAGGGTGACAATAACTGGGATTCTTCCGGTGATTACCGTAGTTTGAGGAGTTCATGTATTCACTAAGTGCTAATGATTTGGTCTGGTTCTCTATTAAAAGGAGACCTTAATATCCCTTAGTTTCCACTAGGACCCCGCTGCCACGTTAGGGTAGGACAAAAGATGTCATGCAAGTTCTTTTCCATAAGTACGTATGACTATATATGGAATACATGCCTACATTACATTGATGAATTGGAGCTAGTTCTGTGTCACCCTATGTTATAATCGTTGCATGATGAATGACATCCGTCACAATTATCCATCACTGATCCGTTGCCTACGAGCTTTTCACGTATTGATCTTTGCTAAGTTAATTTTCCGTTGCTACTGTTACAATCACTACGAAACTGCTACTGTCACGTTTGCCATCGTTACCGTTACTTCCATACTACTTTGCTACTGAATACTTTGCTGCAGATATTAAGTCTTTCAGGTGTGGTTGAATTGACAACTCAGCTGCTAATACTCGAGAATATTCTTTGGCTCCCCTTGTGTCGAATCAATAAATTTGGGTTGAATACTCTACCCTCGAAAACTGTTGCGATCCCCTATACTTGTGGGTTATCAGGCATCGTTCAGTATCCTGCTAGAACTTGGAGCACCAAGAAGTTGTGGGAGATGATGACTGCTTGTGTGATCATGCACAACATGATCGTAGAGGGTGAGCGTTCGAAAGAAATCTACGACCAAGGGTTTGAATTTCAGGGTGACAATGTTGTGCCTGAGTATGGAGAAGCGGCAACGTTTACACAGTTCACCGCATTTCATTATCAAATACGTGATTGGGAAACTCACATTCAATTGCAAGATGATTTGGGTGAGCATAAATTTTATTTGGCTTGTAAACTATGAGGTATTTATTGGTTGTGAAACTATGAGATATTTATTTGGTTTGTGCGCTATGTGAACTTTTTGATATGACTGATAACCCACAAGTATAGGGGATCGCAAGAGTTTTCGAGGGTAGCGTATTCAACCCAAATTTATTGATTCGACACAAGGGGAGCCAAAGAATATTCTCGAGTATTAGCAGCTGAGTTGTCAATTCAACCACAACTGAAAGATTTAATATCTGCAGCAAAGTATTTAGTAGCAAAGTAGTATGGAAGTAACGGTAACGATGGCAAACGTGACAGTAGCAGTTTTGTAGTGATTGTAACAGTAGCAACGGAAAAGTAACTTAGCAAAGATCAATATATGAAAAGCTCGTAGGCAACGGATTAGTGATGGATAATTATGTCGGATGGCATTCATCATGCAACGGTTATAACATAGGGTGACACAGAACTAGCTCCAATTCATCAATGTAATGTAGGCATGTATTCCATATATAGTCATACGTGCTTATGGAAAAGAACTTGCATGACATCTTTTGTCCTACCCTCCCGTGGCAGCGGGGTCCTAATGGAAACTAAGGGATATTAAGGCCTCCTTTTAATAGAGAACCGGACCAAAGCATTAGCACTTACTGAATACATGAACTCCTCAAACTACGGTAATCACCGGAAAGAATCCCAGTTATTGTCACCCTGGGGGATGCGGATCATAACTCGTAATAGGTGTCTACAAATTGCAAGATAGGATCAAGAACACATATATATTCATGAAAACATAATAGGATCAGATCTGAAATCATGGCACTCGGGCCCTAGTGACAAGCATTAAGCATAGCAAAGTCATAGCAACATCAATCTCAGAACATAGTGGATACTAGGGATCAAACCCTAACAAAACTAACTCGATTACATGGTAAATCTCATCCAACCCATCACCGTCCAGCAAGCCTACGATGGAATTACTCACGAACGGCGGAGAGCATCATGAAATTGGTGATGAAGGATGGTTGGTGATGACGACGGCGTCGATTTCCCCTCTCCGGAGCCCAAAACGGACCCCAGATCTGCCCTCCCGAGGAAGAACAGGAGGTGGCGGCGGCTCCGTATCGTAAAACGCGATGAACTCTCCTCCTTGATTTTTTTCTCCCCGAATAGGTTTATATGGAGTTGGAGTTGAGGTCGGAGGAGCTGCAGGGGGACCACAAGCCACCTGGGCGCGCCCTAGGGGGGGCGCCCCCTTGGCTTGTGGCCAATGGGTGGACCCCCTCCGGTTGATTCTTTCGCCAGTATTTTTTATTAATTCCAAAAATATTCTCCATAAATTTTCAGGTCAATCCGAGAACTTTTATTTTTGCACAAAAATAACACCAAGGCAATTCTGCTGAAAACAGCGTCAGTCCGGGTTAGTTCCATTCAAATCATGCAAATTAGAGTCCAAAACAAGGGCAAAAGAGTTTGGAAAAGTAGATACGATGGAGACATATCAACTCCCCCAAGCTTAACCCATTGCTTGTCCTCAAGCAATTCAGTTGACAAACTGAAAGTGACAAAGAAAAACTTTTATAAACTCTGTTTGATCTTGTTGTTGTAAATATGTCTAACTGGTGTTCAGATTTTCAGCAAAGATTATAAACTAACCACATTCACAATAACATTTAGGTCTCACATTTACTCATATCAATGGCATAACCAACTAGCGAGCAATAATAATAAATCTCGGATGATAACAATTTTATCAAAACAATCATGATACAATATGATATAACGGTATCTCGCTAGCCCTTTCTGAGACCGCAAAACATAAATGCAGAGCACCTCTGAAGAACAAGGACTGACTAGACATTGTAATTCATGCTAAAAGAGATCCAGTCACAGTCATACTCAATATCAATTAATAACAAAGCATACAAATGGCGGTGGTGCTCTCTAACTGGTGCTTTTTATAAGAGGAGGACGACTCAACAGTAAAGTAAAATAGATAAGCCCTTCGCAGAGGGAAGCATTGATTCGCAGAGGTGCCAGGGCTCGAGCTTTTAAAACAGGGATGAATAATAATTTTGAGCGGTATGCTTTCATTGTCAACATAACAACTGAGAGATCTCGGTATCTTCCATGCTAGATACATTATAGGCGGTTCCCAAACAGAATAGTAAAGTTTTTACTCCCCCTCCACCAATCAATCACACTCCACGGCGAGCCGAATCCATGGGTACCGTCCATACAAACAACAATCCTGGGGGAGTTTTGTTTCATTATATTTTGATTTGATTTTTGAGCCTGGAACTGGGCATTCCGAATACCAGCCACTTTCTCATGAATGATAGTGAATCAACACATATCGTGAGAATAACCCACCTAGCATGGAAGATACTGACGGCCCCTAGTCACTACATGAGCGATTCGGGCATACAAAACAGAATATTATTTGAAGGTTTAGAGTTTGGCACATGCAAATTTACCTGGAACGATAGGTAAATACCGCATATAGGTAGGTATGGTGGACTCATATGGAACAACTTTGGGTTTATGGGAATGGATGCACAAGCAATATTCCCACTTAGTACAGGTGAAGGCTAGCAAGAGACTGGGAAACGACCAACTAGAGAGCGACAACAGTCATAAACATGCATTGAGATTAACCAACATTGAATGCAAGCATGAGTAGGATATAACTCACCATGAACATAAATATCGTGGAGGCTATGTTGATTTTGTTTCAACTACATGCGTGAACATGTGCCAAGTCAGGCCACTTGAATCATTCAGAGGAGGATACCATTCTATCATAGTACATCACAACCATTTTAAAATGCATGTTGGCACTCAAGACAAACCATTATACACTCTTAGCTAATTAAGTATGGCATGAGTAACTATAATCTCTAATTGTCATTGCAAACATGTTTCATCCATAATGAGCTGAATCCAGAACGATGAGCTAATCATATTTACAAAAACAAAATAGGTCGAGTTCATACCAGCTTTTCTCCATCTCAATCACTTCATCATATATCGTCTTTATTGCCTTTCACTTGTACGACCGAATGGTGTGAATAATAATAAGAGTGCACGTGCATTGGACTAAGCTGGAATCTGCAAACAATAACTCAAAGGAGAAGGCAAGGTAATATGGGCTCTCTGTAAGATAAACAATAATGCATATGAGAGCCACTCAACATTTTCATTGTGGTCTTCTCCTCACGACCCAAAGAAAAGAAATTTCAAAACAAGAACGAGAAAAACTATTTACACGGGAAAGCCCCGAACAAGCAAAAGAAGAATGAGAAATCTTTTTGGGGTTTCTTTTAATGATACAACTAAACAAACTAAAAGGTAAAGCTAGAACTATTTTTTTTGATTTTTCTCAAGGTTAAATAAACACACAAGAAGAAAGCGGAAAGAAGAAATAAACTACCATGGATGATACAATGAAAAAGTATGAACACCGACAACTGGAATGAGTGTGTGAACATGAATGTAATGTCGGTGAGAAATACGTACTCCCCCAAGCTTAGGCTTTTGGCCTAAGTTGGTCTAGGGCCATGGCTGGCCCGGATAATATCCAAAGTCATAGTTGGGGTTCTACTGGGCTGCGGCGGCTACCGCCTGAACGGCTGCAGCGCGGAGGCGAGCGGCTTCCGCCTCTCTCTCGTACTCGTTTGCATCCTCTCTGGTTACAAAGTGTCTCCATTTTTCCTGAAAGTTAAAGAAGGCAGGAGCAGGAAGGGTAATATGGACAGCACGCTGTCTATCAAAAATTAGTCGGTACATGAAGGACTGTTCGTTCCTCTCAAGAAACTGGTAGCGCACCATAGCCTCATAATCAAGAAAAGCAGGTGGTAACTCAATATAATTCCCCCTTATGGGTACCCCAAGATAATTAGCTACACGGGTGGCATAAATCCCGCCAAAGAAATCTCCATCCTTAGCATTTTTATGTAGCCTCCTAGAAATAATAGCCCCCAAGTTATATCGTCTATCACCCATGACCGCACTCTTAAGAATACTAAGATCAGGTACGCAAAGGTGGCTATGATCATGTTTACCGTTAATACATCTACCTATGAAGAGAGCAAAATAATGTATAGCAGGAAAGTGAATGCTCCCCAAGGTAGCCTGTGTAAAGTTTCTAGTTTCTCCCACAGTGATGCTAGCAAGAAAATCACTATATTCAGTTTTGTGAGGATCGCTATAGCTGCCCCATTGTGGAATTTTGCATGCACGGTTAAAATCTTCTAGGTCCATAGTATAAGATTCATCATAAAGATTTAATAGAACAGAATGCGTATTACGCCTGGATAAAAATTCAAACCTCCGCACGAAGGAATCAGTGAGTTGATAATATTGCTTGCATTGGTCCGAAACGAAATCTTCAAGGCCAGCATTTCGTATGTACGCGTAAAATTCCTCCTTGAAACCAGCATGAACCATGAATTGATCCGACGGCCATTCAAGGCCGCACTTGAGCTTCCCTCGGTGGTTCAAAGTCGGGCTCACGTATCGCGAGTCTCGGGGTCTTCTTGCTCGAGGAACCACCTTGGTATATTCTCCTCAACATCTTTCTTTCTCTGAAAAATTTCGGAAATTTTTAGTGACTCGCAATAAAGGTGAACAAAACTCAACAAAACTTATAGCAACTACTCCCACAAGTGCCTAGAGGCTATATCATGCATCAAAACTACTTGGGGCCACACAAATTTGACATGCAAGCTCAAGAACAAGGTCACCACAGCAGCAAAAATTTGCAATATATAGAGCACTAAAACAAAAACTAATTGGACCATTGGAGGAGTCACATACCGAAGATCAATCCCTCAAACCAGTTTTACAAATGGAGCTTTGCACAAGGAGATCGAAAATGGCAGCAAAACGAGCTAGGACACGGGTTTGAGCAATGGTGGGATTTTTTCTGGAGGAAGACGAAGTGGATGGGTGCTAGAATAAGTGAGGGGGGCCTACGTGGGACCCACAAGCCAGGGGGCGCGCCCAGGGGGGTGGGCGCGCCCTGCAGGCTTGTGGCCCACTGGTGCAGCCCCCTGATGTGTTCTCAGTGCCAAAAATTGTTAAATAATCCAGAAAAAATCATACTACATTTTCAGGGCATTTGGAGAACTTTTATTTTCAGGTCATTTTTTATTGCACGGATAAATCAGAAAACAGGAAAAATAATAGCATTTTTACTTAATTAAATCTAAATAACAGAAAGTAAAAGTTGGGTACAGAAGGTTGTGCCTCCTAAATTCATCCATCTCATGCTCATCAAAAAGAATCCATCAATAAGGTTGATCAAGTCTTATTGACAAACTTTTTTCGAATGTCACGGAACCGGATAATTTTCGAATAACACTAGGTTACCTCAATGGGGATATGCATGTCCCCAACAATAAGTATATCATATTTCTTTTTGGCAGTAGGGAGAGGGAATTCAAAATCTCCAATAATAATCATTGAAAATTTTCCAATGGAGTTGATACTATGAACTTGAGGTTGTTTCTTCGGAAAGTGTACCGTATGCTCATTACCATTAACATGAAAAGTGACATTGCCCTTGTTGCAATCAATAACAGCCCCTGCAGTATTCAAAAAAGGTCTACCAAGGATGATCGACATACTGTCGTCCTCGGGAATATCAAGAATAACAAAGTCCGATAGGATAGTAACATTTGCAACTACGACAGGCACATCCTCACAAGTACCGGTGGGTAAATCAGTTGATTTATCAGCCATTTGCAAAGAGATTTCAGTAGGTGTCAACTTATTCAAATCAAGTCTACGATACAAAGAGAAAGACATAACACTAACACCAGCTCCAAGGTCACATAAAGCAGTTTTAACATAGTTTCTTTTAATATAGCATGGTATAGTAGGTACTCCAGGATCTCCTTGTTTCTTTGGTATTCCACCCTTAAAGGTATACATTTCATCTTCCGATATCTTTCTTTTATTTGTCACAATATCTTTCATATACTTAGCATAAGGAGACATTTTCAGAATATCAGTCAAGCGCATACGCAAAAAGACAGGTCTAAGCATTTCAACAAAGCGCTCAAAATCCTCATCATCCTTTTTCTTGGATGGCTTAGGAGGAAAGGGCATGGGTTTCTGAACCCGAGGTTCTCTTTCTCTACCATGCTTCCTATCAACGAAGTCTCTTTTATCATATCTTTTATTCTTAGGTTGTGGGTTATCAAGATCAACAGCAGGTTCAATCTCCACATCATTATCATTACTAGGTTGAGCATCAACATGAACATCATCATTAATATTATCACTAGGCTCATGTTCATTACCAGATTGTGTCTCAGCATCAGAAAAAGAAATATCATTTGGGTTTTCATGTGCATCTATAACAGGTTCACTAGCAGCATGCAAAGTCCTATCGTCATTCTTTTTCCTTTTGTTACTGGGACGACTAGGTGCATCAGTATTAATTCTCTGATAATCTTGCTCAATTCTCTTAGGATGGCCCTCGGGATACAAAGGTCTTGAGTCATTTTACCACCTCTAGTCACAACTCTAACAGAATGATCATTGTTCTTTCCATTCATCTCATTAAGCAAATCATTTTGTGCCTTAAGTACTTGTTCTACTTGAGTAGTTATCATGGAAGCATGTTTACTAATAAGCTTAAGATCATTGATAATTCTACTCATATAATCACCTAAGCGATCAAGCATGTAAGCATTATGTTTCAATTGTCTACTAACATAAGCATTGCAATTTTCTTGCTTAACAATAAAGTTATCAAACTCATCCAAGCATTGGCTAGTAGACTTATTATAGGGAATATCACCTTCATCAAATCTACGAAGAGAATTTACCTCTACTACCTGTGTCGGGGTATCAAGACCATGTATCTCTTCAATAGTTGATAAATTATTAACATCTTTAGCTTTAATACTTTTTTCTTTCATAGATTTATTTGCCTCTTGCATATATCTTCAGGACTGAGAAATAGAATACCGCTTTTCTTCGGAATTGGCTTTGGAGGTGGTTCGGGAATAGTCCAATCATTATCATTGCTCAATATATTATTCAATAGTAGTTCAGCTTGTTCAACAGTTCGTTCCCTGAAAACACAACCAGCACAACTATCTATGTGGTCCCTAGAGGCATCGGTTAGTCCATTATAAAAGATATCAAGTATTTCGTTTTTCTTGAGAGGATGATCAGGCAAATCATTAAGTAATTGGAGAAGCCTCCCCCAAGCTTGTGGGAGACTCTCTTCTTCAATTTGCACAAAGTTAAATATTTCCTACAAGGCAGCTTGTTTCTTATGGGCAGGGAAATATTTTTCAGAGAAGTAATATATCATATCCTGGGGACTACGCACACAATCAGGAGCAAGAGAATTAAACCATATCTTAGCATCACCCTTTAATGATAAAGGAAACAAGTCTAGAATATAGTAATAACGATTTTTTTCCTCATGAGTGAATTGGGTGGCTATATCATTCAATTTAGTAAGATGTGCCACAACAGTTTCAGATTCATAACCATGGAAAGGATCAGATTCAACCAAAGTAATTAACTCAGGATCAACATAGAATTCATAATCCTTATCAGTAACAAGGATAGGTGAAGTAGCAAACTTAGGATCATATTGCATTCTAGCATTCAAAGATTTTTCCTTCCACTTGCATAGCAATTTCTTAAGATCATCTCTATCCTTACAAGCAAGAAAGTCCCTAGCTACCCCTCCCTCCATAACATAACCCTTAGGTATATTAGGCAATTCATATCTAGGAGAGCTAGGTCTAGCAGGTGTCTCATAGTGTTCAGTTTCAGTAATTTCATCAGTTTCAGCATTGACTCTAGCAATTTGTTCATTAAGAAATTCACCCAGTGGCACAGTATTATCAAGCAAAGTATCATCATAAGCATCATGCATAGCAGAAGTAGCATCATCAATTACTTGCGACATATCAGAATCAATAGCAGGTGGTGGTGTCATAAATTTACTCATAATAGAAGGTGAATCAAGTGCAGAGCTAGATGGCAGTTCCTTACCTCCCCTCATAGTAAAGGGATAGATCTTGGTTTTTGGGTCTTTCAGATTCTTCATAGTAATCAACAGATATAAATCCCAAGTGACTCAGAGAATAGAGCTATGCTCCCCGGCAACGGCGCCAGAAAAAGGTCTTGATAACCCACAAGTATAGGGGATCGCAACAGTTTTTGAGGGTAGAGTATTCAACCCAAATTTATTAATTCGACACAAGGGGAGCCAAAGAATATTCTCAAGTATTAGCAGCTGAGTTGTCAATTCAACCACACCTGAAAGACTTAATATCTGCAGCAAAGTATTTAGTAGCAAAGTAGTATGGAAGTAACGGTAACGATGGCAAACGTGACGGTAGCAGTTTTGTAGTGATTGTAACAGTAGCAACGGAAAAGTAACTTAGGAAAGATCAATATATGAAAAGCTCGTAGGCAACGGATCAGTGATGGATAATTATGTCGGATGGCATTCATCATGCAACGGTTATAACATAGGGTGGCACAGAACTAGCTCCAATTCATCAATGTAATGTAGGCATGTATTCCATATATAGTCATACGTGCTTATGGAAAAGAACTTGCATGACATCTTTTGTCCTACCCTCCCGTGGCAGCGGGGTCCTAGTGGAAACTAAGGGATATTAAGGCCTCCTTTTAATAGAGAACCGGACCAAAGCATTAGCACTTAGTGAATACATGAACTCCTCAAACTACGGTAATCACCGGAAAGAATCCCAGTTATTGTCACCCTAGGGGATGCGGATCATAACTCGTAATAGGTGTCTACAACTTGCAAGATAGGATCAAGAACACATATATATTCATGAAAACATAATAGGTTCAGATCTGAAATCATGGTACTAGGGCCCTAGTGACAAGCATTAAGCATAGCAAAGTCATAGCAACATCAATCTCAGAACATAGTGGATACTAGGGATCAAACCCTAACAAAACTAACTCGATTACATGGTAAATCTCATCCAACCCATCACCGTCCAGCAAGCCTACGACGGAATTACTCACGAACGGCGGAGAGCATCATGAAATTGGTGATGAAGGATGGTTGGTGATGACGACGGCGTCGATTTCCCCTCTCCGGAGCCCAAAACGGACCCCAGATCTGCCCTCCCGAGGAAGAACAGGAGGTGGCGGTGGCTCCGTATCGTAAAACGCGATGAACTCTTCTCCTTGATTTTTTTCTCCCGGAATAGGTTTATATGGAGTTGCAGTTGAGGTCGGAGGAGCTGCAGGGGGCCCACAAGTAATTGATGATGCTACTTCTGCTATGCATGATGCTTATGATGATACTTTGCTTGATAATACTGTGCCACTGGGTGAATTTCTTGATGAACAAATTGCTAGAGTCAATGCTGAAACTGATGAAATTACTGAAACTGAACACTATGAGACACCTGCTAGACCTAGCTCTCCTAGATATGAATTGCCTAATATACCTAAGGGTTATGTTATGGAGGGAGGGGTAGCTAGGGACTTTCTTGCTTGTAAGGATAGAGATGATCTTAAGAAATTGCTATGCAAGTGGAAGGAAAAATCTTTGAATGCTAGAATGCAATATGATCCTAAGTTTGCTACTTCACCTATCCTTGTTACTGATAAGGATTATGAATTCTATGTTGATCCTGAGTTAATTACTTTGGTTGAATCTGATCCTTTCCATGGTTATGAATCTGAAACTGTTGTGGCACATCTTACTAAATTGAATGATATAGCCACCCAATTCACTCATGAGGAAAAAAAATCGTTATTACTATATTCTTAACTTGTTTCCTTTCTCATTAAAGGGTGATGCTAAGATATGGTTTAATTCTCTTGCTCCTGATTGTGTGCGTAGTCCCCAGGATATGATATATTACTTCTCTGAAAAATATTTCCCTGCCCATAAGAAACAAGCTGCCTTGCAGGAAATATTTAACTTTGTGCAAATTGAAGAAGAGAGTCTCCCACAAGCTTGGGGGAGGCTTCTCCAATTACTTAATGATTTGCCTGATCATCCTCTCAAGAAAAACGAAATACTTGATATCTTTTATAATGGACTAACCGATGCCTCTAGGGACCACATAGATAGTTGTGCTGGTTGTGTTTTCAGGGAACGAACTGTTGAACAAGCTGAACTACTATTGAATAATATATTGAGCAATGATAATGATTGGACTATTCCCGAACCACCTCCAAAGCCAATTCCGAAGAAAAGCGGTATTCTATTTCTCAGTCCTGAAGATATATGCAAGAGGCAAATAAATCTATGAAAGAAAAAAGTATTAAAGCTAAAGATGTTAAGAATTTATCAACTATTGAAGAGATACATGGTCTTGATACCCCAACACAGGTAGTAGAGGTAAATTCTCTTCGTAGATTTGATGAAGGTGATATTCCCTATAATAAGTCTACTAGCCAATGCTTGGATGAGTTTGATAACTTTATTGTTAAGCAAGAAAATTGCAATGCTTATGTTAGTAGACAATTGAAACATAATGCTTACATGCTTGATCGCTTAGGTGATTATATGAGTAGAATTATCAATGATCTTAAGCTTATTAGTAAACATGCTTCCATGATAACTACTCAAGTAGAACAAGTACTTAAGGCACAAAATGATTTGCTTAATGAGATGAATGGAAAGAACAATGATCATTCTGTTAGAGTTGTGACTAGAGGTGGTAAAATGACTCAAGACCTTTGTATCCCGAGGGCCATCCTAAGAGAATTGAGCAAGATTATCAGAGAATTAATACTGATGCACCTAGTCGTCCCAGTAACAAAAGGAAAAAGAATGACGATAGGACTTTGCATGCTGCTAGTGAACCTGTTATAGATGCACATGAAAACCCAAATGATATTTCTTTTTCTGATGCTGAGACACAATCTGGTAATGAACATGAGCCTAGTGATAATATTAATGATGATGTTCATGTTGATGCTCAACCTAGTAATGATAATGATGTGGAGATTGAACCTGCTGTTGATCTTGATAACCCACAACCTAAGAATAAAAGATATGATAAAAGAGACTTCGTTGATAGGAAGCATGGTAGAGAAAGAGAACCTCGGGTTCAGAAACCCATGCCCTTTCCTCCTAAGCCATCCAAGAAAAAGGATGATGAGGATTTTGAGCGCTTTGTTGAAATGCTTAGACCTGTCTTTTTGCGTATGCGCTTGACTGATATTCTGAAAATGTCTCCTTATGCTAAGTATATGAAAGATATTGTGACAAATAAAAGAAAGATATCGGAAGATGAAATTTCCACCATGCTTGCTAATTATACCTTTAAGGGTGGAATACCAAAGAAACAAGGAGATCCCGGAGTACCTACTATACCATGCTATATTAAAAGAAACTATGTTAAAACTGCTTTATGTGACCTTGGAGCTGGTGTTAGTGTTATGTCTTTCTCTTTGTATCGTAGACTTGATTTGAATAAGTTGACACCTACTGAAATCTCTTTGCAAATGGCTGGTAAATCAACTGATTTACCCATCGGTACTTGTGAGGATGTGCCTGTCGTAGTTGCAAATGTTACTATCCTAACGGACTTTGTTATTCTTGATATTCCCGAGGACGACAGTATGTCGATCATCCTTGGTAGACCTTTTTTGAATACTGCAGGGGCTGTTATTGATTGCAACAAGGGCAATGTCACTTTTCATGTTAATGGTAATGAGCATACGGTACACTTTCCGAAGAAACAACCTCAAGTTCATAGTATCAACTCCATTGGAAAATTTTCAATGATTATTATTGGAGATTTTGAATTCCCTCTCCCTACTGCCAAAAAGAAATATGATATACTTATTGTTGGGGATATGCATATCCCCATTGAGGTAACCTAGTGTTATTCGAAAATTATCCGGTTCCGTGACATTCGAAAAAAGTTTGTCAATAAGACTTGATCAACCTTATTGATGGATTCTTTTTGATGAGCATGAGATGGATGAATTTAGGAGGCACAACCTTCTGTACCCAACTTTTACTTTCTGTTATTTAGATTTAATTAAGTAAAAATGCTATTATTTTTCCTGTTTTCTGATTTATCCGTGCAATAAAAAATGACCTGAAAATAAAAGTTCTCCAAATGCCCTGAAAATGTAGTATGATTTTTTCTGGATTATTTAACAATTTTTGGCACTGAGAACACATCAGGGGGCTGCACCAGTGGGCCACAAGCCTGCAGGGCGCGCCCACCCCCCTGGGCGCGCCCCCTGGCTTGTGGGTCCCACGTAGGCCCCCCTCACTTATTCTAGCACCCATCCACTTCGTCTTCCTCCAGAAAAAATCCCACCATTGCTCAAACCCGTGTCCTAGCTCGTTTTGCTGCCATTTTCGATCTCCTTGTGCAAAGCTCCATTTGTAAAACTGGTTTGAGGGATTGATCTTCGGTATGTGACTCCTCCAATGGTCCAATTAGTTTTTGTTTTAGTGCTCTATATATTGCAAATTTTTGCTGCTGTGGTGACCTTGTTCTTGAGCTTGCATGTCAAATTTGTGTGGCCCCAAGTAGTTTTGATGCATGATATAGCCTCTAGGCACTTGTGGGAGTAGTTGCTATAAGTTTTGTTGAGTTTTGTTCACCTTTATTGCGAGTCACTAAAAATTTCCGAAATTTTTCAGAGAAAGAAAGATGTTGAGGAGAATATACCAAGGTGGTTCCTCGAGCAAGAAGACCCCGAGACTCGCGATACGTGAGCCCGACTTTGAACCACCGAGGGAAGCTCAAGTGCGGCCTTGAATGGCCGTCGGATCAATTCATGGTTCATGCTGGTTCAAGGAGGAATTTTACGCGTACATACGAAATGCTGGCCTTGAAGATTTCGTTTCGGACCAATGCAAGCAATATTATCAACTCACTGATTCCTTCGTGCGGAGGTTTGAATTTTTATCCAGGCGTAATACGCATTCTGTTCTATTAAATCTTTATGATGAATCTTATACTATGGACCTAGAAGATTTTAACCGTGCATGCAAAATTCCACAATGGGGCAGCTATAGCGATCCTCACAAAACTGAATATAGTGATTTTCTTGCTAGCATCACTGTGGGAGAAACTAGAAACTTTACACAGGCTACCTTGGGGAGCATTCACTTTCCTGCTATACATTATTTTGCTCTCTTCATAGGTAGATGTATTAACGGTAAACATGATCATAGCCACCTTTGCGTACCTGATCTTAGTATTCTTAAGAGTGCGGTCATGGGTGATAGACGATATAACTTGGGGGGGCGCGCCCCCCTGGCTTGTGGCCAATGGGTGGACCCCCTCCGGTTGATTCTTTCGCCAGTATTTTTTATTAATTCCAAAAATATTCTCCGTAAATTTGCAGGTCAATCCGAGAACTTTTATTTCTGCACAAAAATAACACCAAGGCAATTCTGCTGAAAACAGCGTCAGTCCGGGTTAGTTCCATTCAAATCATGCAAATTAGAGTCCAAAACAAGGGCAAAAGAGTTTGGAAAAGTAGATACGATGGAGACGTATCAATGACACAAAAGGAGGTCAGAACGCGGCCGTGAGGACGATTTTGGGTCCGCGCGTTGAGCACGCTGCTGACCCATACGCGAAAGGGGCGTACATGCTGACCCAAACGGACAAAAAACGGATAAAATGCGTGTTTGTTTGGGTCTGCGGATTGAAGTTGCTCTTATATCTCATCCTATGAATGCGCACACACGCACACTCTATCTCTATGAGTATCTTCGAGAGACTAAGCCGACACATTATTTTAAGATTGAGGAAGTCACCACAAACACCTCCGTAGTTGGCGGGAACGTCTCCCCCACTGAAAAAACAACGCTGAAAAAATATAAATTAGAGCATCAATGCAAATTCTAGGACTTTAAACCCTGGTGGGGTAGTTTCACCATAAAGAACTTAAAGTCAACTCCAGCGCGGTGACCCATTTCGCCCGCTTTGGTCCGTTTCGGTCAGCAGTCCAAAAACGTCGACCCAACGCGCTTGCCCCAAATTTCGTCTGATTTGTATCCACATGGACACGAGACGGATGCGTCACGCGTCCGCTCAGTGTTCGCCTCGGGCTCGCACGTGGGCCACCCAACCACCACTCACTGTCCTATTAAATTGCACGCGTGCGATCAGGCCCACACGTCAGCGAGAGATTTCAATGCACGCCCATCCTTTTTAATCTCGATGTGGGGGTCGCCCAATCTAGTCCACTTCTCACCCAAGTATTCATCTTCCTCTTGCCCCCATTCAGTCGACAACCCAGCCCTAGCCGCCGCCATCATGGGTTTCTTCGGCAAGCGCGACAGCAAGCATGACCACAAGGTCGGCTCCTCTTCTGGGCACCGGCAGGCCAACTTCACCATGGCGTCGCGAACGACATGCCAAGTCCTATACATCCCCATCCATCGTTGTCATTATTTTCGGGAGCACCACGTGTCGGTGTCGTGGGCGGACGTCAACCTGCCTCCGGCTCGCACCTCGAACCCGACGGGGTTTCGGTGTCGGCGGTGCCGTAGTCGTGCTGATCTCTCGCCCTGAGTTCCGCTGCCACCCAAACTACGCGGCAGACTCGTCGAACTAGGGCGCTTGGTTCGCCACCGAGCATGACCTGCACCGTCAGTCAAGCTTCGGGTGTGCGGCACACGCTCCATCGCCGCCGATGGTGGTGAAGGAGAAGGGCAAGGAGTAGGAGGGCGCGTACATTGCAGCCCATGAGGATACCACACGGCGGGCGTTCGAGGAGTCTGAGTGAGGAGGTGGCCAGGCGGTCTGGCCTTGCACAAGCACGGGCAGAATCTGCGGCCGACGTGGAGGCTAACGCGTCCCCATCGCCACCACCACCAGCACCACCCGCGCCCGAGCCTATGGTGGAGGAGTGGTGCTCCATTTCGTGGACGAGCATTGTGCCCGTCTATGTGTCGTGCACACCCATTTGGTTGGGCGCGACCGATGAGGCGCGGGTGACCGCCAATCTGACCAGGAGGACGCCGACGCCTAGATACACCGCCCGCCGCCGCTTGTTTTTATTTTATATGTTTTTATTTAATAGTTTAAGTTTAAATTAATGCAAATTGGACTTTCTGATGGCTATTTTATTGTTTTTATTTTCTTAAATGTTCGTCCGCGTTGGGCTAGCCTACACACCGATGATAAAAAAGAAACACCGGTGTCCGCCTAGCCGATCAATCTTTTTTTTGTATCGGAAGGAAAAAGAAAGAAAAGATGGATTGGGTTGAACCTCAGATTCATTAAAATTTTGATAAACTCCATTTTTGAAAAACTCGGAATAAAAATAACTTTTGTAATCCAATAATCGATCTTGGTTAGGATGATTAACATAAACAAAAAAGTGGACAAAATTGGTGTCTGTTTGAACCGCTGAGTTGGAGTTGGACTAACCATTGGAGCTAGGCTCATAGGGCCAATGCACTAGAAATGGAAAGAAAAAATAGAAAAATCAAAAGGAGTCAAAATTTCTAAAACTTTTTATAGAAAACATGGTCTAGTGTAATACTCGTGTGAAAAGTTTCGTGGAAGAATGACTATGGTGGTGTTTTCATACGAGTGTAATACATGGTCATGTTTGGTTCCAAAAGGTTTTAGGGACTTTTGACTTTTTTTGAATTTTCTAAATAATTTTTTCCAATTCAGACACCATGAGACCCAAGATGGGCGATTTGAAGAACGAGAAGGAAGGCAATGCTGATGAAATTTTCTGGAGTCCTCTAACCATCCAGTGTTTCATCACATCCTATATTTCTGAAATCCAAGCTCTTGAGAAGCCAAGGGCAATCATCCACGAGATCATTTACCACTCAACGGTTTTACAATTTGTAACATGATTCATGAGTTTAGGAGCTTAAACTTTGAAGCTCACAATTTAACGAAGCATGTGTGTATCTCTAGGGGCTGATCACCATGTTTAGTTAGGCCAGCTGATGCTCTTCCTTTCGTTCATGTGAACACTGTAACGATTTAATAAAAAAGCTTTGCAAGATTACCTAAAAACACAAGCCTTGTTAAGATAACATTTTCAACAGGAATTATGTTATTAAAATTTAATTCATAAAATACAAAAATATAACTACCATTATGATTCTTTGAAAATAAATATGTCATGTTATAAAATACATACATGGACAGGGTAATTCTTAGTGAAAAATGTATCTCAATAAGATCTCAGTCTTTTAATATTGATAACCTATACTTACTCCGATTCAAATAAGTGTCGCAGTTTTGAACTATAGTTCAAAACTGTGACACTTGTCATAAATAGGAGGTAGTACTAGATGCAAATGCAGTTCCTCTGTACGTTAAGATTGAGACGACAGGGTAACTGACATTTAGAGGAAAATATCGGCGACACGCACTCGTGGTCGTGCTACGAGGCTACGAGCGGGGAGCGGCCTCACTTTTCAGTAAATGTGAGTTGGTGGTCGTGCTTTTTCACCTAAGATAAGGCGCACCATTTGCAGAAGTGAGCAATGGATGCTGCGTCATTCAAAGCTGCCGGCTAATCGATTCCCATCGACCGTCCTCGCTGAACCCGTCGCTGCTCATCAAGAGTCGCGTCAGACAGCGACGTTGATCTTTTTCTTTTTCTTGAGACGTTGATCTCGGGGACGGAGAGGCTGATGCGTCGATTTGCCCGAGAGTGCGCCGGCAACGTTGCTGCTCACGGAATTAGCAAAGAACCGAGCAAGTTTGTTCGGATGCGTCCACTGCTCCCGTACTGTATGGTCGAGAATTTCACCGTGAAATGCCCCGATTCATTTCCGCTCCATTAGGCCTCGTTTGACGGAAGGGGACCGAACGGGTTTCCAGAGGATTAACCCCACGGGGCCCAGAAACGTCCCTAAGCCCGGACGGCCCATTTGTTTCGCGTGTTTTGCACAGCCCAATCCCTTCCGTCCCCCTTCGATCCCCTCCTATCCACGGGTCTCCCAAGCCTCGAGGGCACACGCAGGGAACGAGGCGGGCAAAGCGACGCCCTTGCCGCCACCGAGAGGAGGCGCCCCGCCGCCGCCGGAGCGTAGACGTTCTCCTCCGCCGGTTCTCCCCGAGGTGATTCCTCCCCTCTCCTCCACTTCTCCATCCCCTCCCCTGCAAAACCTAGGGCCGGCTCTTCTTGCTCCTCGTCCGATACCCAGTGGCCATGGCTCCGTTCTGCAGCAGTTCGCTGCGTCCATCGATGAGGTTGGCTGCCTCCATGCCATCCTTCTCCTCTCCTACTTGGCTCTATCGTGGAGTTTGTCTGTCTGTCTCTTCTAATTGCAGAACACAGCACTTAGGTTCAGTAGCCTTCAAATATTGGTTGTAATTTAGGTGGCTATTTAGTTGTTTTTTATCAACACGCAGTGAATTGTATAGATACTCATCTTGGGTTTTCTTTCACCCATACACACTCCAGGATAGTACTGGGATCGTTGCTCGAGGCGTAGTATTCTCTGAAAGCCTGTGAAATGAATCTTAGTTGCAGTTTTGTGTGGTGAGGTAACTGCAAGGTTCAGCCACTGCACTTTTGTGTGAAAGCATGATTTTACGCAATACAAATTTTTTCCATGATCAAAGAGGATACAGAGTGCTAGTGTAAAGCAAAACATACCTGCACTTTATTCAGTATTCAGGGAGAGCACTGAAGAAGCACTTGCTATTTGTACCAAAAGTAAGGCAGACCAATATTAGAAATGTGAATTCGCACACCTCTGGGAACACTGTAAACTGAAGGTTCAGTTCAGTGTTAGTGCTTCGGTTCAATGTACTGAATTTTCAGTGTTAGTGCTCAGTTTAGTGTACTGAATTTCCAGTGTTAGTGCTTCAGTTCGGTGTTCAGACCATTGTACTGTGAACTGAATGTTCAGTTTGGTGTTGCGTGTTAACTGAATTTTCAGCTGAGATATGTGTGGTGACTTGTATTCCTGATTTCACTGTTGGCAGAGGGTAGTTATATCAGATATCTAGTCTATGGTGGCGTTTGGTTCGCGGGCAAGGTTTGCTTGGCTAAGGATATCCCTAACCACATGGTTGGGGATAACCAGTTTTTGCCGTTTGGTTGTGAGGGATTGGGCGAATTGGATAACCATTTTTTATTGTTTGGTTGGAAGGATGAAAGGTGGCTAGGGATAAACATTTGTGTGAGATTACTCATGCATAGATATGTCAAAGTTTGATAACAACATTGATTTTGATTACTCATGATATATGGACCATATACAGATACAAAACACATGTTTGTTCTCCGTAAGCATAGCATATTTGTTCTCCATAGCAAATAGACATCGTTTTCCACACAAATCGAATCAGAGAAAAAATAAATGAGGCGCTGTACTTCTCATCGCCGGCTTGGTGTTGCAGATAGTGCTTCTCCGTCCTTGCTGCAGATAAAACGAGACAAAAGTGTCCTTGCATACAGATCGAGTACATACAAAGAGACATACGAGAAAGCACTCCCTATGCCAGCTCCCCTGCCGGAAGAGGACCGGTGCTCCCCATTCCCAGCTGCCGGAGATCTATGCGTTCTCCGTTGCCGGAACGCCACGTTACTTGCCACCGGAGCGCCGCTCCCCGCCGCTCGAGCCATGCTCAGTTGCACCGTCAGCCAGATCCAAAATTTTCGTGTGCGTGAGCAACCGAGATGTGAGGATTGGGGATGTTTTCTGTTCGCTCGAGGTGGCCTGAGAAAACGTTTCGCCTGGGTGGCTGCCCTCATCCGCCAGAATATCGCGACTATCGGCAACCAACTTTTGCGAGAATATTCCTAGGTATCTGGCTATCCCTATCCCCTCCTGCTCTCAAACCAAACGAATGGCATCCTCTAAAAAACTGGCTATCCCTAGCCAACTAAAGGATAGCCAGTGAACCAAACGCCCCCTATATGGCTCTAGTTGAATTGGTTCTAGTTTAATTTATGGCAACATTGGTTCTCCACTCTCAGATTATATGTGTCATCTATTCTAGTCTGCTAGTACTATCTTCCATACTCAAAAGCTGGATGATCACACATGTGTTGTATTATCCTGTGTTGCATTATCTTTGTTGGACACTCAAAAGCTGGATAAAATTGGTCATGAGCAATTGCACAAGTACTCTGTGTTGCTGGATACAAATATTTTGTGGCTGTGTGAAATGTTGTTGCTGTGAAAGATCACACATGGCATGTTGATTCCAAGTAATGATGCTACAAGAACTTATGTTGGTGCTGCGATATACTCCATGCATGTGATGAGATATCGATTCAAATTCATGCAAATTTATGTTGTTGCTACAAAATTATTCCCCTGTAGCAGGTCACACTTTTATTTGGAGACCTTTACAATTTTGTAGCAAGCTCTTCTTGATAAAAAAGATTGCATTTTTAGACGTTTGCACAATATTGCATTCCCTGCCTACCAAACGTTTGTTTCATATGAAGAGGATTGTGATTGGAGGGGTTTAAGGGGTTTCAAGTGGATTTGAGGGGATTGGGTGGAAGAGGGGGATTCACCAAATCCCCTGAAATTCCCTCCTCCCCAAACCTCTCAATTCCACTTCTGTCAAACAAGGCCTAGTTGGTTTGTTTTAACACAATACACACCTCATACGCTCACCAATATTATTTTTAAAAGAGGATCACACCCGGTTTGTGCATTGAAACGATGCATGCAAACATATTGTTGCAAAATATCTCACAAAAGGTCTATGATACAATAGTCGCTTCCGAAAGAGCCAAAGTAAAATGACAAATAAAGTTGCCATAACCGACGAAAATAAAACAAGATGACTAAACATCTAGTCCATTATTGGATCACCATCCAAATCGGTGGTAAGTATCCCGTGTTACCGTCTCTCACTGGTTGCATCCAAAAGTCATATGGTCCTTGGCTTCCGCATGAGAGAGTAATGGTCACGTACGGATCCAAACAGTGGCTCTGTATATAACCCGCAAAAAATTATAAGAGTTTGTATGTTAAAAATCATGTCATTTCTACAGTTTCATATAGCCCAAAGTAATGCAAAAACTCCTGTGCGAATATGTCCTGCAATACTTGACTCCACTCCATCAAGCCACAATCCAAATAAGATGTTAATACTAGTTGGAGGGCTATCATTAAAGGCTACATGAAACGGACGTCGTAAAAGTTTGGCGAGAGGACATTTGAGAAAGAGGTGTTTTATATTTTTTATCTTGATCACAAAAGAAACATCGTTTACTACCCTCTCATCTTCGCTTGGCTAAGTTATACTTAGTTAGAATCAGTTTCAAAAAAAAAATACTTAGTTAGAATCACTTCCTTGTGCACAAATCACATGAATATTCTGGTTTTCAAAGGTACTCTAATCTTCTAAACATGACTTGATTTCGGAATTGGGCCAGAGTTTATTAGGTCTAAGTATATAAATTTTACAGAGAATATCCCATTGACGGATAATTTCTAGTGAATCGTATCTGCCTCATCAGAGAGGTAAGCATGCACCAACCTCCGCACGAGATGTAACCAACTGTCCCATTGGTCACCTACTAGAGACCTTTTGAACTCGATATTTAAAGGGACAAATTTTAATATTGTAGCAACATACACTTTGTTATGTTGCACAATATTGTACAGAGAAGGATATTGTGTGGGTAATGGCGTCCCCCCTAACCAAGTGTCTTCCCAAAATCTAGTCATGTTACCATTCCCAATGATAAATTTGGTTCTATTGAAGAAATCAGCTCCCGTTCTCATTAGCCCTTTCAGAAAGGAGAATCATTGGGTCTCACAGTAATCTGAGCCAGAGTTTTTGAATGTAGGTACTTATTACGCAAAAATTACACCCACGTTCATTCGATCTTAATAGAAAGCCTCGACCTCGACCCCTTTATAAAGTCTCCTCTCATGGTTGTTCCATTGACATTTCGGCCTCGACCCCTTTTGTAACTCTCAATATGCGGCCCTATCCTCGCGGAAATTTGAAAGTCTCAACAGCGATAGAAGCGCATATCGAAGATGCTTTGCAAGGTGGACATAGTCACAAGTACATGTATTGAAGAGAAGAGTGTACAAGATTTGGCTTACACTCGCCACAAGCTACAACATCAATACAATAACATATTCAATCATCATACAGAAGAGCGGGATCCGACTACGGATGAAAACAAACGAAAAAGAGACGACGTCCACCCTGCTATCCCAAGTTGCCGGCCTGGAACCCATCCTATGATCGATGATGAAGAAGAAGAACTTCAAATAGAACAATCATCGCTCTCACGTCAAAGTGTCACTTTACCTGTACCTGCACCTGTTGTTGTAGTAATATGTGAGCCACGGGGACTCAGCAATCTCATTTCCAAGGGTATCAAGACTAGCAAAGCTTAATGGGTGAAGTATGGTTAAGTGGTGAGGCTGCAGCAAGCACTAAGCATTTGATATCTAGCTAACTTACGAGTACAAGAATAAGAAGAGTGGTCTACGCATAAACGGGCGTGAACTAGTAATGATCAAGAAGTGATGCTGAACACCTACTTACAAGTCAACCATAACCCCACTATGTTCCCTGATACGTCTCCAACGTATCTATAATTTTTGATTGTTCCATGCTGATATATTATCATTCTAGGATACTTTTTGGGTCTTTATTTACCAATTTATAATATTTTTGAGCACTAACCTATTGACCCAGTGCCCAGTGCCAGTTGTTGTTTTCTGCATGTTTTTGGCTTTTCAGTTTTACAGTAGCAAACGAAGTCCAATTGCCACAAAACTTTCTGATGCTTTTTTTTCTGGACCAAAAGAAGACCTAGAAGCTTCGGAAGGAGGCCGAGGGCCGCACGAGGGCCGCACAAGCCAACAGGACGCGCCCTAGGGGGGGCGCCCTGATGGCTTGTGCCTCCCTCGGCTGCCTCCCGACGCCCCTCTCTGGCATATAAATTCTATTTCACCCTAAAAATAACAGAGGCAGTCCCGAAACCCTTTTCCGCCGTGCAAGTCTCTGTTCCGTCGCGAGGCCATCTGGAGCTCTGTTCCGGCACCCTGCCGGAGGGGGGATCTGTTGGGGAACGGAGCATGAATTTCAAAAAAATTCTTACGCTCACGCAAGATCTATCCATGGAGATGCATCGCTACGAGAGGGGAGAGTGTGTCTACGTACCCTCGTAGACCGTTAGCGGAAGTGTCTCACAACGCGGTTGATGTAGTCGAACAATCCTTCGAGCTCCACCGATCGAGTACCGAACGTACGGGACCTCTGAGTTCTACACACGTGCAGCTCGGTGACGATCCTCGCCTTCTTGATCCAGCAAGACGTCGAGGAAGTAGATGAGTTCCGTCAGCACGACGGCGTGGCGACGGTGACGGTGAAGTGATTCCGGCAGGGCTTCGCCTAAGCTCTCCGAAAATATGACCGAGGTGGAAAACGGAGATCGGGGCACCGCACACGGCTATGGGACAATTGTGTACTTTGGGGTGCCCCCTTGCCCCCGTATATAAAGGATGAGAGGGAGGAGGCCGGCCCCCTAGGGGTGCGCCAAGTGTGGGGAGTCCTACTAGGACTCCTTAGTCCTAGTAGGATTCCACCTCCCATACGGAGTAGGAAAAGGGAAAGGGAGAGGGAAAGGAAAGAGGGGGCTGCGCCCCCTCCCCTAGTCCAATTCGGTTTGGGCAAGGGGGGGCGTGCGCCTCCTCACGTGGCCTGCCTCTCCTTTTCCCGTATGGCCCAATAAGGCCCATTACTTCTCCCGGTGAATTCCCGTAACTCCCCGGTACTCCGAAAAATACCCGAATCACTCGGAACCTTTCCGACGTCCGAATATAGCCTTCCAATATATGAATCTTTACCTCTCGGACATTCCGAGACTCCTCGTCATGTCCGCGATCTCATCCGGGACTCCGAACAACATTCGGTCACCAATCACATAACTCATATAATACTATTTCGTCATCGAACCTTAAGTGTGCGGACCCTACGGGTTCGGGAATGATGTAGACATGACCGAGACAACTCTCTGGTCAATAACCAACAGCGGGACCTGGATGCTCATATTGGTTCCTACATATTCCACGAAGATCTTTATCGGTGAACCTCATATGACAACATACGTTGTTCCCTTTGTCCGGCGGTATGTTACTTGCCCGAGATTCGATCGTCGGTATCCAATACCTAGTTCTATCTCGTTACCGGCAAGTCTCTTTACTCGTTCCGTAATACATCATCTTGCAACTAACTCTTTAGTCACGGTGCTTGCAAGGCTTCTGTGATGCTGTATTACCGAGAGGGCCCAGAGATACCTCTCCGATAGTCGGAGTGACAAATCCCAATCTTGATCCATGCCAACTCAACAAACACTTTCAAAGATACCTGTAGTGCACCTTTATAATCACCCAGTTACGTTGTGACGTTTGATACACCCAAAGTATTCCTACGGTATCCGGGAGTTGCATGATCTCATGGTCAGAGGAACGTGTATTTGACATAGTGAAAGCAATAGCAATAAACTGAACGATCATTTGCTATGCTAACGGTTGGGTCAAGTCCATCACATCATTCTCCTAATGATGTGATCCCGTTATCAAATGACAACTCATGTCCATGGTCAGGAAATCTTGACCATCTTTTGATCAACGAGCTAGTCTAGTAGAGGCTTACTAGGGACTCAGTATTTGTCTATTATCCACACATGTATTAAGTTTCCGGTCAATACAATTCTAGCATGAATAATAAACCATTATCATGAACGGAGAAATATGATAATAAACACTTTATTAATTGCCTCTAGGGCATATTTCCAATAGTCTCCCACTTGCACTAGAGTCAATAATCTAGTTTACATCTCCATGTAATTAACATCCAATCAGTTCTAGGGCTGATCATGTTTTGCTTGTGAGAGAGGTTTTAGTCAATGGGTCTGCAACATTCAGATCCGTGTGTACTTTGCAAAACTCTATATCTTATGTAGATGCGGTCACCATACTCTGCTTTGGAGCTACTCCAAAATAACTACCCCACTTTATTTATCCAGTCAGAGACTCATAGTCTTCCGGATCGGTGTTTAAAGCTTGCATCGACGTAACCCCTTACGACGAACTCTTTATTACCTATATTTCCCGAGAAATTCTTCCTTAATCATCTTAAGGATATACTTTGACCGCTATCCAGTGATCTACTCCTGGATCACTTTCGTACCTCTTTGCCAGACACATGGCAAGGCACACAGCATGGCATACTTTATAGAACCTATGGCCGAGGCATAGGGGATAATCTTCATTCTTTCTATTTCTTCTGCCGTGGTCGAGATTTGAGTCTTACTCAATTTCACACCTTGCACCACAGTCAAGAACTCCTTCTTTGACTGATCCATTTTGAACTTTCTTCAAACTTGTCAATGTGCTTCGTGAAAGTCCTATGAGGCGTCTCAATCTATCTCTATAGATTTTGATGCCTAACATGTAAAACAACCTTTACCTAGATTTTCAAGTCTTACTCCACTTCACACCAGGCAAGAACTCATTTCTTTGACTTGATCCATTTTGAACTTCTTCAAAAAAACTCATCAAGATGTGTGAACTTTTATCAGGCGTTTTGATCTATCTCCATAGATCTCGATGCCCAATCTGTGGATAACTCAAAAACAGGTTTTTATTGAAAAACTCCTTTCAATTCTTTATGCTTTCCATAAATTCTACATCATTTCCAATCAACAATATGTCATCCACATATACTATTAGAAATGCTATACAGCTCCCACTCACTTTCTTGTAAATACAAGTTTCTCCATAAACTTGTATAAACCCAAACGCTTTGATCACTTCATCAAAGCGAGTATTCCAGCTCCGAGATGCTTGCACCAGTCCATAGATGGATCGCTGGAGCTTGCATATTTTGTTAGCACCTTTAGGATCGACAAAACCTTCCGGCTGTATCATATACAATTCTTCCTTAAGGAATCCGTAAAGGAATGCCGTTTTGACGTCCATTTGCCAGATTTCATAATCATAAAACGCGGCAATTGCTAACATAATTCTGACAGACTTTAGCATCGCTACGGGTGAGAAAGTCTCATCGTAGTCAACTCCTTGAACTTGTCGATAACCTTTAGCAACAAGTCGTGCTTTATAGGCGGTGACATTACCATCAACGTCCGTCTTCTTCTTAAAGATCCATTTATTTTTAATAGCTCGCCGTTCATCGGGCAAGTCTACCAAAGTCCACACTTTGTTCTCATACATGGATCCAATCTCGGATTTCATGGCCTCAAGTCATTTGTTGGAATCCGGGCTCGCCATCGCTTCTTCATAGTTCGTAGGTTCACCGTTGTCTAACAACATGACCTCCAAGACAGGATTGCCGTACCAATCTGGTGCGGAGCGTGTCCTGGTTGACTTACGAGGTTCTGTAGCAACTTGATCCGAAGCTTCATGATCATCATCATCTACTTCCTCTCTGGTCTGTGTCGGTGTCACAGAAATTTCTTCCTGTGACGTACTACTATCCAGAGGAGGTACAATTACCTCATCAAGTTCTACTTTCCTCCCACTCACTTCTTTTCGAGAGAAACTCCTTCTCTAGAAAGGATCCATTCTTAGCAACGAATACTTTGCCTTCGGATCTGTGGTAGAAGGTGTACCCAACGGTCTCCTTTGGGTATCCTATGAAGACGCACTTATCCGCTTTGGGCTCGAGCTTATCTGGTTGAAGCCTTTTTGACATAAGCATCGCATCCCCAAACTTTCAGAAACGACAACTTAGGTTTCTTGCCAAACCACAGTTCATACGGTGTCGTCTCAACGGATTTAGACGGTGCCCTATTTAAAGTGAATGCAGCTGTCTCTAATGCATAACCCCAAAATGATAGTGGCAAATCGGTAAGAGACATCATAGAACGTACCATATCTAATAGAGTACGATTACGACGTTCGGACACACCATTACGTTGTGGTGTTCCAGGTGGCGTAAGCTGTGAAACAATTCCACATTGTCTTAAGTGATTGCCAAACTCGTAACTCAAATATTCTCTTCTTCGATCAAATCGTAAGAACTTTATTTTCTTATTACAATGATTCTCTACTTCACTCTGAAATTCTTTGAACTTTTCAAATGTTTCAGACTTACGCTTCATCAAGTAGACATAGCCATATCTACTCAAATCATCTGTGAACGTGAGAACATAACGATATCCACCGCGCGCTTCAACACTCATCGGACCGCATACATCGGTATGTATTATTTCCAATAAGTCTGTTGCTCGCTCCATTGTTCCGGAGAACAGAGTCTTAGTCATCTTGCCCATGAGGCATGGTTCGCATGTCTCAAATGATTCATAATCAATTGATTCCAAAAGTCCATCTGCATGGAGTTTCTTCATGCGTTTAACACTGATATGACCTAAGCGGCTGTGCCACAAATATGTGGTACTATCATTATCTTTTGGCATTCGTGTTATGAACATATGTATTACTACGATCAAGATTCAATAAACCTTTCATTTTAAGTGCATGATCATCAATGATATTATCCAAATAAATAGAATAACAATTATTCTCTGAAATTGAATAATCGTCTTGCAATAAACACTATCAGATATAATGTTCATGCTTAACGCAAGCACCAAATAACAATTATTTAGGTTCATCACTAATCCTGAAGGTAGAAAGAGCGTGGCGATGGTGATCATATCAACCTTGGAGACACTTCCAATGCACATCGTCACCTCGTTCTTAGCTAGCCCTCGTTTATTCCGAAGCTCCATGTTTCAAGTTGTAAGCAACTGAACAAGTATCAAATACCTAGGTGCTCCTACGAGTACTAGTAAGGTACATATCAATAACATGTATATCAAATATCTTTGTTGACATTGCCAGTCTTATTATCTGCCAGTTACTTTGGGGAAGTTCCGCTCCCTGTGACATTTCCCTTTGAATAGGAGCACTAAGTCTCGGGTTTGGTTCAGCCTTGGGTTTCTTCGCGTGAGCGGCAACTGTTTTACCGTTCTTCTTGAAGTTCCCTTTTCTTTCCCTTGCCTTTCTTGAAACTAGTGGTCTTAATAACCATCAACACTTGATGCTCCCCTTTTTTTTGATTTCTACATCCGTAGATTGTAGCATCGCGAATAGCTTAAGGATCTTCTATCCCTTGCATGTTTATAGTTCATCACGAAGATCCAGTAGCTTAGTGATAGTGACTAGAGAACTCTATCAATCACCAATTTATTTGGAAGTCTAACTCCCACTTAATTCAAGTGATTGAAGTACTCAGACATTCTGAGTACATGCTCACTAACGGAGCTGTTCTCCTCCATCTTGTAGCTATAGAACTTGTCGAAGGTGTCATACCTCTCGACCCGGGTGTGAGCTTGAAAAACAAATTTTCAGCTCTTGGAACATCTCATATGCTCCGTGTTGCTCAAAACATATTTGGAGCTCCGGTTCTAAGCCGTAAAGTATGGCGCACTGAACTATCGAGTAGTCATCTTTTCTTGTCTGCCAGACGTTCATAACGTCCTCAGACGAAGCCGTAGGGGTATTTCACTGAGCGGTGCATTAAGGACATAAGCCTTCTGTGCAGCAGTGAGGACAATCCTCAGATCACGGACCTAGTCCGCATAGTTGCTTCCATCAACTTTCAACTTCGTTTTCTCTAGGAACATAATAAAAACAGGGGAACTACAGCGCGGTCTATTGATCTACAACATAAATTTGCTAAGACAAGTAAGACTATGTTCATGACAATTGAAGTTCAATTAATCAAATTACTTAAGAACTCCCACTTAGATTAACATCCCTCAAGTTGTCTAAGTGTAACATGATCCACATCAACTAAACCACGTCCGATCATCACGTGAGGTGGATTAATTATCAATGATGAACATCTTTCATGTTGATCATATCTACTATATGACTCATGTTCGACCTTTCGGTCTCTTGTGTTTCGAGGCCATGTCTGTACATGCTAGGCTCGTCAAGTTTAACCCAAGTATTCTGCGTGTGTAAAACTGGCTTACACCCGTTGTATGCGAACGAAAGAATCCATCACACCCGATCATCACGTGGTGCTTAGAAGCGTCGAACCTTCGCAACGGTGCATACTAGGGGAGAACACTTATCTTGAAATTTAGTGAAGGGATCATCTTATAATGCTACCGTCCTTCTAAGAAAAATAAGATGCATAAAAGGATTAACATCACATGCAATTCAATATATGTGACATGATATGGCCATCATCGTCTTGTGCTTTTGATCTCCATCAGCAAAGCACCGTCATGATCTCCATCGTCACCGGGTTGACATCTTGATCTCCATCGTAGCGTCGTGACACCTTGATCTCCATCGTAGCGTCGTGGTCGTCTCGCCGGCTATTGCTACTACTACTACTGCTAACTTATAGCGGTAAAGTAAAGCAATTACATAGCGTTGGCATTGCATACAATAAAGAGACAACCATAAGGCTCCTGCCGGTTGCCTGATAACTTACAAAACATGATCATCTCATACAACAACTTATATCACATCATGTCTTGACCATATCACACCACCAGCATACCCTGCAAAAACAAGTTAGACGTCCTCTACTTTGTTGTTGCAAGTTTTACGTGGCTGCTACGGGTTTGCAAGAACCGTTCTTACCTACGCAAAACCACAACATGGTGTAGTGATTGCTTTTTGATCTTCTAAAAGAACCCTCTTCATTGAAACCGATTAACTAAAGTGAGAGAGACAGACACCCGCCAGTCACCTTTATGCAACGAGTGCACGTAGCGGTGAAACCTGTCTCGCGTAAGCGTACGCGTAATGTCGGTCCGGGCCGCTTCATCTCACAATACCGCCGAATCAAGTAACAACTAGTAACGGCAAGCAATATGTATACACCCACGCCCACAACTCACTTGTGTTCTACTCGTGCAAATCACATCTACGCATAGACCTGGCTCTGATACCACTATTGGGGAACGGAGCATGAATTTCAAAAAAATTCCTACGCTCACGCAAGATCTATCCATGGAGATGCATCGCTACGAGAGGGGAGAGTGTGTCTACGTACCCTCGTAGACCGTTAGCGGAAGTGTCTCACAACGCGGTTGATGTAGTCGAACAATCCTTCGTGCTCCACCGATCGAGTACCGAACGTACGGCACCTCTGAGTTCTAAACACGTGCAGCTCGGTGACGATCCTCGCCTTCTTGATCCAGCAAGACGTCGAGGAAGTAGATGAGTTCCGTCAGCACGACGGCGTGGCGACGGTGACGGTGAAGTGATTCCGGCAGGGCTTCGCCTAAGCTCTCCGAAAATATGACCGAGGTGGAAAACGGAGATCGGGGCACCGCACACGGCTATGGGACAATTGTGTACTTTGGGGTGCCCCCTTGCCCCCGTATATAAAGGATGAGAGGGAGGAGGCCGGCCCCCTAGGGGCGCGCCAAGTGTGGGGAGTCCTACTAGGACTCCTTAGTCCTAGTAGGATTCCACCTCCCATACGGAGTAGGAAAAGGGGAAGGGAGAGGGAAAGGAAAGAGGGGGCTGCGCCCCCTCCCCTAGTCCAATTCGGTTTGGGAAAGGGGGGCGCGCGCCTCCTCACATGGCCTGCCTCTCCTTTTCCCGTATGGCCCAATAAGGCCCATTACTTCTCCCGATGAATTCCCGTAACTCCCCGGTACTCCGAAAAATACCCGAATCACTCGGAACCTTTCCGACGTCCGAATATAGCCTTCCAATATATGAATCTTTACCTCTCGGACATTCCGAGACTCCTCGTCATGTCCGTGATCTCATCCGGGACTCCGAACAACATTCGGTCACCAATCACATAACTCATATAATACTATTTCGTCATCGAACCTTAAGTGTGCGGACCCTACGGGTTCGGGAATGATGTAGACATGACCGAGACAACTCTCTGGTCAATAACCAACAGCGGGACCTGGATGCTCATATTGGTTCCTACATATTCCACGAAGATCTTTATCGGTGAACCTCATATGACAACATACGTTGTTCCCTTTGTCCGGCGGTATGTTACTTGCCCGAGATTCGATCGTCGGTATCCAATACCTAGTTCAATCTCGTTACCGGCAAGTCTCTTTACTCGTTCCGTAATACATCATCTTGCAACTAACTCTTTAGTCACGGTGCTTGCAAGGCTTCTGTGATGCTGTATTACCGAGAGGGCCTAGAGATACCTCTCCGATAGTCGGAGTGACACATCCCAATCTTGATCCATGCCAACTCAACAAACACTTTCGGAGATACCTGTAGTGCACCTTTATAATCACCCAGTTACGTTGTGATGTTTGATACACCCAAAGTATTCCTACGGTATCCGGGAGTTGCATGATCTCATGGTCAGAGGAACGTGTATTTGACATAGTGAAAGCAATAGCAATAAACTGAACGATCATTTGCTACGCTAACGGTTGGGTCAAGTCCATCACATCATTCTCCTAATGATGTGATCCCGTTATCAAATGACAACTCATGTCCATGGTCAGGAAATCTTGACCATCTTTTGATCAACGAGCTAGTCTAGTAGAGGCTTACTAGGGACTCAGTATTTGTCTATTATCCACACATGTATTAAGTTTCCGGTCAATACAATTCTAGCATGAATAATAAACCATTATCATGAACGGAGAAATATGATAATAAACACTTTATTAATTGCCTCTAGGGCATATTTCCAACAAGATCGATCACGGAGGGCCTCTACATCAACCTTGTTGCCCTCATGATGATGTATGAGTAGTTCACCACAGACCTACGGGTCCATAGCTAGTACCTAGATGGCAATCTCTCTATCTCTTGATCTTCAATACAATGGTCATCGCATCTTCGCTCTGATCTATCCGATGTAATCCTATTGTACGGTGTGTTTGTTGGGATCCGATGAATTGTGGGTTTATGTTCAGATTATTCATGAAAAGTATTTGAGTCACCTCTGAATATTAAGATTCTTATTTGCATTATCATTATAGCTTGGTAATGCTCTCCGATCTATTGATGTGCTTTGGCCAAGTAGATTGATATTTCATCAGTGGGAGTGGTGCGTTGTGGTAGGTTCAACCTGACGAGTTTCTACATCCCAGTGACAAAGTAGGGGACAAGATGCGTCTTTGTGTTGTTTCTACTAAGGATAACACGATGGGGTTTATTCATATTGCTTGAGTTTACTTTGTCTACATCATGTCATCATTCTCCATGCATTACTCTGTTTTACTTAATACTCTAGATGCATGCTGGATAGCGGTCGATGAGTGGAGTAATAGTAATAGGTGCAGGCAGGAGTCGGCCTATTTGTTTATGAGCGTGATGCCTATATATACATGATCATTGCCGTGAAAATCGCATAACTATCCGCTTTTCTATCAATTGCCCAACAATAATTTGTTACCCATCGTATGTTGCCTACATGAGAGATGCCGTTAGGGAAAACTATGGCCCCCGGGTCTATTCACTTATATATTTATAAACGCTACCTTTACCTTGCTGCCTTTATTTATCTTTTATTTTATTTTGCAATTTATATTTATCAACAATTATCTACACAACTCATTTGCTTGCAAATAAGGAGATCATGGGGATTGACAACCCTCTTGCCCGCGTTGGGTGCAAGTTGTTTGTTAATTTGTGTGCAGCCGCTGAAGACGGTTGAGGATTGATATTCCTATTGGTTCGATAAACCTTGGTTTCATAACTGGGGGAAATACTTACCACTTTGTGCTGTAATAACCCATTCCTCTTCACGGAAAACCCAACGCAGATCACAAGTATCATTTCCTTCTTGGTTCAAACCTCAAAGAGACGGTCACGGTTACACACACAGTTGATGTACTTTAATGGAGTTTATTTAAAGTTTGTTATAACCAGGTGTTAAACAGTTTCCAAGTTGCCACATAACCGCGGGCATGGCTTTCCGAAAGATTTAACCCTACAGGGGTGCTCCAACTCATCCATCACAAACTAACCAGAAGCTGCGGTGTAAAACCACAACCTCGAGATAGCCCAAAGTATCCTCGGAATCCCGGTGCACAAGACATTCGAGAAGGCTAAAACAAATCCAGCAAGACCGCCCGATAGGCCAGATCCTGATAGGATCTGCACGTATATCTTTCTCATGGTACTACCAGATGGGCTGGACGTCGGGTTGGCTGAGACCCCGGGTGACCAGGGTGCACCGAACATCGCCCATTTTGGACCAACACTCATGAGGAGCACTAGCCTGGGTTATTGATTAAATTATGCACGGGTTGTCCATTCCCTATGCAATTTTAATTAGTTATAGCAAATGTAGTACCAAAGTTGGGCCTTGCCTAAAGTGTTTTATCCCAAAATGAATAATCAAGGGGGTCCCCATAACAACCCCGAGCATGTTAGGAGCGCTCAATATAGAACATAACACTGGTAAACTGAACTAGGGCGACAAAGGTGGAACAAAACACCGAGAAAAAGGTCAAGCCTTCCACCTTTTACAAGTGTATATGTGCATTAAATTAAATAGCAAGAATATTGTGATATCCCAAAGATATCCACGTCATCACATGGAACAACCTGCACCTGCAACTACCAACGCTATAAGAGGGACTGAACAAGCGGTAACTTAGCCAAACAACGGTTTGCTGGGAAGGTGGAGGTTAGCGGCTTATCATGGCATTTTTGGGAGTCTTGACAAACAAGTGGTAGGTAGTGAGAAGCGATAGAAATGAGACAACTAGCATAGCAATGATATTATGGTATCCAAGGAAATGATCATCTTGTCGTCGTTTTCTCACAACAGATGCCAGGGGGTGGCTAATCGAGGTGAGAGCAAGGTTGTCGTGAAGATCCGGGACGGGATAGGGTAGTAGCACGCGGTGGTTTACCCAGGTTCGGGGCTCTCGTGGAGAGATAACACCCCTAATCCTGCATGTGTGATGATATATGCGGTGTCTCTAGTTGTACATAATTGCTCCTGGAGTTGTATGGAAGAAGAGAGCCATGAGGCTTCTTGCCTCATGTGTGTGCGTGTGAGCACGACAGGGATGAGAGAATGGGAGAGAGAGCCAAAAGGCCTCCCATGGGCTGGCTCCCTGGGTCACCTTATAAAGGGGTGCCCAGGGGACAAGGGGTGGCCCACATGGCCTAACTACACTATTGGGGATGACATGCGAAGTGACACATGATGCAGGCTACAGTGCACCGCTATTGCTCAACAGTGTTGGACGCCTGATGCGGGCTACAGTGTCTTCATGTCATGTCCAACGGGACGTTGTGGTTGACTTCTCGTAGTTGTCCAGCTGGAGGAGCCGGACGGGGAGCCAGCCGGGGAGCCGGACCGGGAGCCAGCTGGAGCAGCCGGACCGGGGAGCTGATACGTCCATTTTGCATCATGATTTCCTACTATTATCTACTTTGTTTTGTTGAATAATAATGCCTTGGGGAGTGATTCTAATGCCTTTTCTCTCACAATATGCAAGGTTTACACAAAGAGGGAGACTACCAGCAGCTGGAATTCTGGACCTAAGAAAAGCACGTCAGAGATACCTATTCTGCACAACTCCAATGAACCTGAAATTTTACGGAGAATATTTTTGCATTTGATAAAAAATACTGGAGCAAAAAACTACCGGAGGGGGCTCCCAGGTGGGCACAACCCACCAGGGCGCGCCAGGCCCCCCTGGGCGCGCCCTGATGGGTTGTGGCCACCTCGGCCCACCTCCGGCGCCCATCTTCTGGTATATGGTCACTCTTGACCTAGAAAAAAAATCAGAGGAGGACTTTCGGGACAAAGCGCTGCCGCCTCGAGGCGGAACTTGGGCAGGAGCACTTTTGCCCTCCGGCGGAGCGATTTCGTCGAGGGAACTTCCCTCCCGGAGGGGGAAATCGAAGCTATCGTCATCACCAACACTCCTCTCATCTTTGGGAGGCCAATATTCATCAACATCTTCAACAGCACCATCTCCTCTCAAACCCTAGTTCATCTCTTGTGTTCAATCTTTGTACCAGAACCTCAGATTGGTACCTGTGGGTGACTAGTAGTGTTGATTACCTTGCGTAGTTGATTACTATATGGTTTATTTGGTGGAAGATTATATGTTCAGATCCATTATGCTATTTAATACTCCTCTGATCTTGAGCATGATTATTATTTGTGAGTAGTTACCTTTGTTCTTGAGGTCACGGGAGAAGTCATGTTGCGAGTAATCATGTGAATTTTGTATGTGTTCGATATTTTGATGATATGTATGTTGTGATTCCCTTAGTGGTGTCATGTGAACGTCGACTATATGACACTTCACCATTCATGGGCCTAAGGGAATTCATTGTGGAGTAGTTATTAGATGATGGGTTGCTAGAGTGACAGAAGCTTAAACCCTAGTTTATGCGCTACTTCGTAAGGGGCTGATTTGGATCCACATGTTTAATGCTATGGTTAGACTTTGTCTTAATACTTTTCTCGTAGTTGCGGATGCTTGCGAGGGGGTTAATCATAAGTAGGTTGTTAGTTCAAGTAAGAACAACATCTTAGCACCGGTCCACCCACATATCAAATTATCAAAGTAGCGAACACGAATCAAACCAACATGATAAAAGTGACTAAACGAAATTCCCGTGTACCCTCAAGAACACTTTGCCTATTACTAGTGATTGTTCTGGCCTGTCCTTTGCCTCAAAAGGATTGGGCTACCTTGCTGCACCTTGTTTACCGTTACCGTTACTTGCTTGCTACCAATTATCTTGCCATCAAACTATCTGTTACCTACAATTTCAGTGCTTGCAGAAATTACCTTGCTGAAAACCGCTTGTCATTTCCTTCTGCTCCTCGTTGGGTTCGACGCTCTTACTTATCGAAAGGACTAAGATTGATCCCTTCACTACTGGAATTCAGTAATTTGCCGTCTGCCAGCTCTTTGCCATCGGCTGGCAGACGGCAAAGAATGTCTACGCCGTCAGCTGGGAATGACCGGACGGCAAAGAGCAGGCTGACGGCAAAGACACAGTTTGCCATCCGCCAGGGCTTTGCCATCAGCTAGTTGACGGCAAAGAGCCCGAAGGCAGACGACAAAGGACACACCTGGCCCCCACAGGCCTTGTGGGGGTGGCGGGGCGTCTGCAGGATCTTTGTCGTCTGCCGTGGGCTCTTTGCCGTCCGCCAGCAGACGGCAAAGGCGCCCTATACCTAACGGCGTTAACGGCCACCCCACCCTTTCTCTTTCATTCTCTGTCTCTCTCTCCCTCTCACACCCCGCTGCGCCGCCCCGCCCCACCGTTGCCCCGTCGCCCGGCCGCCACCGCCGCCTCTTCCCCTCGCCGCCGGCCGCCACCGCCGCCCCGACGACCCTGCCCACCGCGGTCACCGCCGCCCCGCCGCCCCTGCGCCCTTGCCCCCCGCCGCCCCTGCCCCCCACCGCCCGGCCGCCACCGCCACCCCAGCCCCCCCCGGCCGGACGCCCCCGGCGACCCTGCCCCCCGCCGCCGCGACGACCCCGACGCCCCGCGCCGCCGCGACGCCGCCACGCCCCCCGACGCCCCTGCCATCCGTCGCCAGGCCGCCATCGCCGCCGCGGCGCCCCCGGCCGCCACAGCCTTCCCCGGTGTCCCTGCGCCGCCCCCGTCCACCGCCGCCCCCGCCGCCCCCCACCGGTGAGTACCACCGCCGGCCGCCCTATTTTTTCATTTTTTCTGTTTTTTATTTCGGTTAATTTAGTTAGTTTATAATTAGGTTAGTTTTATTAGTTTATTATGTTAGTTTATTAGGTTAATTAGGTTAGTATTATTAGTTTATTAATTTAGTTTATTAGGTCAATTAGGTTAGTTAGTTAGGTTAGAAGAAAAAAACGAAGAAAAGTAGAAGGAAAAAAATGAAAAAGAAAAAAGGAAAAGAAGAAAAGAATAAGAAGGAAAAGAAGAAGGAAAAGAAGAAGGAGAAGAAGAAGAAGAAGAAGAAGAAGAAGAAGAAGCGGAGGAGGAGGAGGAGGAAAAAAAAGAAGAAGAAGAAGAAGAAGAAGAAGAAGAAGAAAAAGAGGAGAGGAGGAGACGAAGAAGAGGAAAAAGGGAAAGAAGAAGAAGAAGAAGAAGAAGAGAGGACCCCCGACGCCACCGACCCCCGACGGCACTGACCCCACTGAACCCCGACGCCACTGACCCCCGACCCCACCGACCCCCGACGCCACCGACCCCCGACGCCACTGACCCTCGACGGCACTGACTCCCGCCCCCCGACACCTCTTCTGCCTCTTGTTGACCGGGAAGGTGCTTTTCGGCCTTCCAGAGGCCGACGGGGTCATAGTTTTGTAAAATATGAGTTAGGTCACATATTTTCCGATTTTGTTATAAAAAACATCATATTTGTGTTGATCGGGTGGATTTCAATGTGCAGTTGTTCGACGACCTCCCCGTGCGTTGGACGAGCTCCGCCCGTGCGTTCGTGGGTGAGCACAAATGACTTCTCCTCCTCCACCCTTAATTTGCTCTGTTCCGGTCTTCGTGCCGATGAAACGTGCTAGCTATAGGTGTCTTCAATCATCAGTATGCGTGACCAGTATGCGTCTCCCGTTCGAAAGGACGACATCTATAAATATGCATGTCTTTGCATATTTATAACCGCCGTCCTTTCGAATTGTCCAACGTTATCCATGGACAGCCCGAGTATGTGTAGATTGGGTTCGTTTTCCCGTATGCTCTGCTCCGGATCCTATGCAGAATTTCGTTAGTGCCTCCCTGTTGTTCTCCGGGTACACATCCTCTCTGCTTATTGCCGAGACGTGTATCAGGAGAACAGCGGGGAGGTGCTGTCAAAATTCTGTGTCGGATCCGGAGCAGTGCATGGGAAAACGAACCCAATCTACACATACTCGGGTGGGATTAGGACCTATCTTAACCTATTAGCGTGTAGGTTGCATGGACGTAATAAAACTGACAAACTTGATTAACTGATGAATATATATGCTGAAATATATATATATATTTCTTGTGTGTCCAGTAGCTAGGCAAGATGACTGATCGTGCGTGGATGTACACCGGTCACACCAGTCAGAATGACATGACCAAAGAATGGTTTACAAATACCAAGGGGTTTGTGAGAACCGCATTTGCAAATGGCCAGGAAAAAACATGGTGTCCCTGTCCCCGGTGCGACAACTTTAAAAGGCAGACAGAGGGTGAAATGGTTAAACACCTGCAGAAGTGGGGTTTTAGGCCTAATTATACGGTGTGGACTTTTCATGGTGAGTCTGCCCAACGTGCCAGAGCTGAGGTGGTTCGTCATCGCACCGACGAGCATGGTACCGGGATCGAAGACATGGTGCAAGACTTTGATGATGCTCGGGATTCGGACGATGAGATGGAGGAATCTGCAAAGGCATTCTATGAAATATTGGAGTCTTCAAAACGTCCTCTCCACGAGCACACTGAGCTTTGTCAGCTGGATACCATCGCGCAAGTAATGGCTCTGAAGGCTCAATTCAACCTGGGCAGAGAATGCTACGACGCGATGATGACAATATTTGGACGCTTTCTACCCAAAGGCCATGTACTGCCTCCAAACTTGTACCAGTCAGACAAAATTCTCTGTGTACTTAAGATGCCCTATGAGAAGATAGATGCCTGTGAGGGTGGATGTGCCTTATTTAGGCTTGAGTATGCGGACTTGAACTATTGTCCCATTTGCAAGTCTTCCAGGTATGTTGTCATAGACAACGGTATGGGTGAGAAGATGCAGACAAAAATTCCTGTTAACGTTCTTCGCTATATGCCAATCGTACCAAGACTTCAACGTCTTTTCAGGGTCGAAGAGACGGCCAGACAGATGACATGGCATAAATTGGGCAAAAGAACCGAACTAGATGCAGATGGGAATCAGATGTTGGTACACACTTCAGACGCTTTTGCATGGAAGCACTTCGATGCATTACATAACGATAAAGCGGCAGATCCAAGGCATCCTCAAGTCGCCATCAGCACGGATGGGTTCAATGTGTTTGGTATGACGGCAACCCAATACAGTTGTTGGCCTGTATTTGTCATTCCACTCAATCTCCCCCCCGGAGAGATTATGAAAAGAAAGAACATTTTCCTGACGTTGATAATTCCAGGGCCCAACTATCCGGGGAAGAATATGAATGTGTACATGCAGCCGCTTAAGGATGAATTGCAACAAGCTTGGGATAATGGGATCAAGACATACGACGCCGCTACCAAAAAAACCTTCAAAATGCATGTGTGGTACATGTACTCGACGCATGACTTGCCGGCGTATGCCCTATTCGTTGGCTGGTGTGTGCATGGAAGGTTCTCGTGCCCCACATGCAAGGCAGCTCTTCAGTTCCGTTGGCTGCAGGCGGGTCGCAAGTATTCTTGCTTCGACATGCATAGACAGTTCCTGGATCCTCGCCATAAGTTCAGAAAAGACAAGAAGAATTTCATCAAAGGTAGAGTTGTCAAAAACTCTGCACCACCCGCGTTGACAGGCCAACAGCTCCTGGATCAGTTAAACGCTCTCGAGCCGGATCCAAAACGTCATGGGTATTTCAAAGGGTATAATACGGAACACGCATGGACTCACAAGTCATGCTTATGGATCTGCCTTACTTCAAAGACCTCCTTTGCCCACACAACGTCGACGTGATGCACACTGAAAAGAATATCGCCGAGGCCATTTTTGGTACATTGTTCGGCATAGAGGGGAAGTCAAAGGATAATCCTAAGGCTAGAATCGATCAGGAGGATCTATGTGACAGACCGTTACAAAACATGCGACAAGGGAAAGGAAAGCAGAACTGGACTAAGCCAAAGGCATGGTTCAATCTTGGAAGGCCGGCTATGAGGGAAATGATCTTGTGGGTGAAAATGCAGTTGATGTTCCCCGATGGTTATGCAGCGAATCTAAAGAGGGGAGCGAGTCTTGACAAACTAGAGATATTTGGTCTCAAGAGTCATGATTGGCACATATGGCTTGAGCGGGTAATGCCTGTGATGCTGCGTGGCTTTATCCCTGAGGATGAATGGCTAGTACTGGCAGAGCTGAGCTATTTCTTCCGTTCTCTTTGTTTGAAAGAACTATCGCCTGGCGTGCTAGATGAAATGGAAGAGTTGGCGTCGGAGTTGATATGCAAGTTAGAGAAGATCTTTCCACCGGGCTTCTTTAATCCAATGCAGCATTTGATTTTGCATCTCGCGACCGAGGCAAGATTGGGGGGGCCCATGCAAAACCGTTGGTGCTTCGCAACTGAGAGGATGCAGAAGACGCTTCGAGCAAAATGTAAAACTAAACGTAGAATTGAAGCATCGATGGCCGAGGCATTCATTACTGAGGAGTCGGCAAACTTCGTGACAGCACACTACGAAGCCAAAAATCGTCATTTGCATAATCCGAAGCCTCGGTACAATGATGGCGACCCAAAAAAAAGTCGATCCAACCTCAGCCTATTCAAAGGGAAGCTCGCACCAGCCGGTGCTTCTAAAGCAAAAGCGTTGGATGTCGATGAATGGCGGACCATTTCGTTGTATATCTTCAACAACCTAACAGAAGTGCGGCCGTACATCGAGTAAGTTGTCGGTACATTATTGTTTCACAACTTGTAATTCCTTAGAACTGCTCTTATTCCCGGATATTTGATATAGTCGATACGTCGCCAAATTCTCGGATGGAGTGGTCATCCAAAAGTATTTCGTCGAAGAGTATGAGCTCCTGGCAGAGGTAGGGTGGCTGCTACGCCTTCCTCGCCGCCACCCCCAGCTGATTCACCCGAGCACAGGACTGCTAGGGTGGACCCGTCTGAGGACGAGGCTACGCGGACTCTGGTCCACGAGCCTCGGGTCGACGAGCCTTCGACCTACACGACTCCTGTCCCAGAGGCTTCGTCCCACGAGACTCCGGAGCAGAGTAGGGATGAGGGCACGTCCCGGCAGACCCCATGGGATACCTGGCCGGAGGAGCCTAGTGGACATGCTGATGGTGGCGGGGATCGTTTTTCTGATAGCGACGAGGAGCTGCCTGAGGGCGCCACCGTCTACCAGTGTGGTATGACATGGCTCCCGCCCGTGCTGGCGACCCGCGAGCTGAGGTGGTTGATTAGGCCTGATGGGGAGAGGTAAGTGCATGTACTCTTTTTTAACCTTTTGCCTTCACGTTTTTTCAAATATCTAATGTGTTGGGTTTGGCCTTACTACAGGGGTTGGCATCAACCCAAGGATGCCCACAGGCCCAACACCATCCTTGGTGTCCTTGTCAGGCAAAACTTCCCGGGGTTTGTCACGTTGCCCGGTGAGGGTCAGGTTCGAGAGTTAGGACTGACCTGGGAGCACTACTTGGCTGCACCGGCCCCGCCTGAGGAGAGGATCGACGGTGTTTTGTGCCACACGAGGGCGGAGATGGTGATCAGGCATTTTTGGGTAATTTCTCCTTTACACAGTTAAAAATCAACAATAGCTAGTTATTGTACTAATAAGTGTTGTGTCGTTTGATTGCAGACCTTCTACAGGTGTCAGGAGGGATACGAGGAGGCCGCGGTAAAGGTTATCGATCAGCAATGCCAGCGCCTACTACAAAACTTTAGGCACGAGGCTCGGGTGCAGGCTGTTCGAGACTACTACGCCTCGCGGCGTATTAGGAAGGAGAAGTCGACGTGCCGCGGAAAGAAGATGGAGAAGGAGCATTACATGAAGGTAATTACGTATTCTTAAGGCCTTGTACTTAGTTTCCTTCATTTGATTCCTACGCGTAGCGCTCAAATATCTCTTTATTAACTTAGGTGCCCCCGAGATGGTGTGCGGATAAGATGGATTGTTGGGAGGCATTGGTGGATGAGTGGTGCTCAGAACAATGGCTATCCGTCCACAACAATGCCAAGGACCTGCGTAACAAAATGGTTGGTGTGCCACACCATCAAGGGAGCGCCAACTTAAATCAGTTTGGTCTGAACTGGGTATGTGGTTAGCTTCATGATTCATGCAATTCATTCTTGATTCTAGCTTGAGCCCTTTACTAATACTTTGTTCCTCTCTCTCTCTCTTTTAGGCACATCACAATAAAACGGAGGTGCCACAGATGTACGACCTCTATGCGATGGCCCATACTGCCTCGTACAAGAAGGTCAAGGCATTCTCTGAGTCTGACCTCGATGATCCCTTGAAGTTCAGCAACATCTCCTCCCACAACAAGCTCGTGAGGTACAGATATGAGGGGAAGGCGAGGAAAGGGGAGGACTTTAACCCGAGCCAGGAGCCTATTGATCCAGAGCTGGTGATGATAGTTGGCGGCGGGAGACCCCATGGCTCGATTGCCATTGGAGATGGCCTTATACATTGTCCTAGCACCCTCCGGGAGATCAAGGCACGCCAAACGAGCTCCTGTACTGAGATAAGGCCTCGTCCACGGCCAGTGGAGCTCGCCATCGAGGTTAGTTATACGGACTCAGATATCTTTCCTCATTACGTTGTGTGTGTGAACAAAGATGATTACAATGCTAACGAGGAGTTGTGTTGCAGACTGCTATTCAGAAAGAGAGAGAGGCAACACAGGCGCTTATGGCGGCGAAGGAGATGGAGATGGAGGAGAGGACGGCAAGGTTGTTGGAGGAGGAGAGGGCACGGTCCGATGCGTCTTACCGGGCCATCTACGAGCTCTTCGTGGTAAGATTCTTCTTCATATTTGTCAAATCTTGCATTTAATGTTCGTTTCATTAATAATGAATATCGTTGACTTGTGAAAACCAAATGTGCAGACTATGTGCAAGAAGACCGGCCAGGCCGCTCAGGCGATGCCAGTCATTACCACGGCTGCAACAGTGAGTTTCATTTCAATGCAATGATCTTTTCAGTGTCATCATGCTAACGAGACATTGCAAATCATCTTTGGTGCAGCTTAACTCCGGAGTCGCATCGCACGACCCTTCTCCAGGGCAGCCTTCTCCAGGTGAAACCGGTCCGAGCAACCGCGGTGCCTCTCCTCCGTGATGACGAGGACGGTAAGCCCCAAACTTAGCTCGTTTTCTCAAAGAAAGACAAACTTAGCACTTAGACAAACTTAGCTCCTTCCAAAATATTAGTGTTACGGGAAACGACCATCACCAACTGTCGAAATATTAGTGTTAGGTAGTGTCCACCAACATACACCACCATATAAGTGTGAGTGAGTGCGCACCATACACACCATGAGGCAAACCTCGAAAGACCTATCCTTCTTCCAATTTTGCCCGAATGACACAAATAAGCAATAAGAAGAAGAAAACAAGAGGAGAAAGATAGAGAGAATAAAACCGCTTCTTCATCTTCTTCTTCTTATTCTAGTCTTCTTCATCTAACTTTCGTATTTCCCATTTTGCAGATTAGAGTCACTTCACAGAAGCTTGCATTGATGGAGTGCTTGTGATTTTGTATCGATGAACAATGTTAAACTTGCTACATATGTGAAACTTGTTACTATTGTAATATGGTGAACAATGTGACATTTGTTTTGGTATGTTTGTTGGATACTTGTGCTTGTTGTTGGATGATCATCAGTAGGGTTACTGTGAAATATATATACATATATATCATATTTTGCCTGTGAAAATTGGATATAAGAAAAAATAGAAAAAACTGGGCAATATTGCTACTTTGCCGACGGCCACCGTCGGCATAGCTTCTTTGCCGTCTGGCACCGACGGCAACGGCGACACGTGGCACTCACCTGTGCACCCTGGGAGTGCCAGGCCTGATGCTATTTGGTACATTTGCCGTCCGGGGGCGGACAGCAAAGAAGCTATGCCAACGATGGCCGTCGGCAAAGGAGTGGCCGTCGGCAAAGGATGGGTGACAGACGACAAAGGGTGCGGACGGCAAAGGAGGGGTGGCAGACGGCAAAGGCTCCGTTAGCCACTAACGGGGCTAACTCAAGTTTATGCCGTCCAGCCGCTTTGCCGTCTGCTGCCGGACGGCAAAAAACCTTTGTCGTCCGCTGAGTAATGGCAGACGGCAAAGCACTACTTCGTCGGAGTTCCCAGTGACGGAAATTTTGCCGTCTGCTGCCCGTTGGCAAAGGCTTTGCCGTCGGTGGTCCTACTCTTTGCCGTCCGCTATGGCAGACGGCAAAGTACCTGATTCCAGTAGTGCTTATACTTGTGGGCCATCATGACTCTTTTCTGGCGCCGTTGCCGGGGAGTGAAGCGCTCTTGGTAAGTGGAAATCGGTAAGGAAAACTTATACTACATGCTGAAATTTATTGATACTTGCTACTATGGAAAACAATCCTTTGAGGGGTTTGTTCGGGGTATCTTCACCTCGACCGGAACCACAATTAGTTGCCCCTCAACCTACAGCACCTACTAAAAATGTTACTTATGAAGTTCCTTCGGGTATGTTAGAACAACTGCTTGCTAAACCTTATGCAGGAGATGGAACTGAACATCCTGATATGCACCGTTTATATGTGAACGAAATTTGTTGATTATTTAAGCTTGCAGGTTTACCCGGAGATAAAGTTAAGAAGAAGGTTTTCCCTTTATCTTTGGAGGGAAAAGCATTGACATGGTATAGGCTATGTGATGATCTTAGATCGTGGAACTGGAATCGTTTGCAATTGGAATTTCACCATAAGTTTTATCCCATGCATCTAGTTCATCGTGATCGGAATTATATATATATAATTTTTGGCCTCGTAAAGGAGAAAGTATCGCTCTAGCTTGGGGGAGGCTTAAGTCAATGTTATATTCATGCCCCAATCATGACATTCCGAGAGAAGTTATCATTCAGAATTTTTATGCTCGGCTTTCTCATAATGATCAATCCATGCTCGATACTTCTTGTGCTGGTTCTTATATGAAGAAGACTATTGAATTCAAGTGGGATCTCTTGGAAAGAATTAAACGCAACTCTGAAGATTGGGAACTCGACGAAGGTAATGAGTCAGGTATAAAGCTTGAATTTGATTGTGTTAAATCGTTTATGAATACTGATACTTTCACAAGTTTAGCACTAAATATGGACATGACTTTGAGATAGTATCCTCTTTCTGCGAAGCATTTGCTACTCACGTTTACCTCCCTAAGGAGAAGTGGATTAAATATCATCCCCCTATTAAAGAAGAAATTAAAGAACTGGTCATAGCTAAAGAAGAAACCATCTTTTACAATGTTGATCCAGTTGTGCCTACCGCTTATATTGAAAAACCACATTTCCCTGTTAGGATAAAGGAACATGCTAAGGTATCAACTGTGGTTTGTAAGAGTAATATAAGAGAACCTAAACCCTCTGAGCAAATTAAAGTAGAATCTAGTGTTTCTATGGTTAAAGATCTCTTGGTAGAAAATATTGATGGGCATGTTATCTACTTTTGTGATGAAGCTGCTAGAATTGCTAAACCTGATGAAAAAGATAAACATAGACCCATAGTAGGCTTGTCTGTTGTCTCAGTTAAAATAGGAGATCATTGCTATCATGGTTTATGTGATTTGGGTGCTAGTGTGAGTGCTATCCCTTTTACTCTATACCAAGAAATTATGGATGAGATAGCACCTGCTGAAATGGAAGACATTGATGTTACTATTAAACTTGCTAATAGAGATACTATCACACCACTTGGGATTGTTAGAGATGTTGAAGTCTTGTGTGGGAAAGTAAAATACCCTACTAATTTTCTAGTCCTTGGTGCCCCACAAGATGACTTTTGTCCCATTATCTTTGGTAGACCTTTCTTGAGCACCGTCAATGCTAAGATAGATTGTGAAAAACAAACTGTCGGTGTCAGTTTTGGTAATATGTCTCATGAGTTTAATTTTTCCAAGTTTAGTAGACAACCTCATGATAAAGCGTTATATAGTAAGGATGAAATAATTGGTCTTGCTTCTATTGTTGTGCCTCCTACTGATCCATTAGAACAATATTTGCTTGACCATGAAAATGATATGCACCTGCGTGAAAGAAATGAAATAGATCAAATTTTCTTCGAACAACAACCTCTCTTGAAACACAATTTGCCTATTGAAACTCTTGGAGGTCCTCCTCCACCTAAAGGTGATCCTGTGTTTGAATAGAAACAATTGCCTGACACTTTGAAGTATGCTTATCTTGATAAGAAAAAGATATATCATGTTATTATTAGTGCTAACCTTTCAGAACATGAAGAAGAAAGATTATTGAAAGTTAAGGAAGCACCGGGCTGCTATTGGATATACTCTTGATGATCTTAAGGGCATTAGTCCCACTCTATGTCAGCACAAGATCAATATGGAACCTGATGCTAAACCCGTTGTTGATCATCAACGGCGATTGAATCCGAAGATGAAAGAAGTGGTAAGAACTGAAATATTAAACCTTCTGGAGGCAGGTATAATCTATCCCATAGCTGATAGTAGATGGTTAAGTCCCGTTCATTGTGTCCCTAAGAAAGGAGGTATTACCGTTGTTCCTAATGATAAGCATGAACTCATTCCACAAAGAATTGTCACTGGCTATAGAATGGTAATTGATTTTAGAAAATTAAATAAAGCTACTAGGAAAGATCATTACCCTCTACCGTTCATTGATCAAATGCTAGAAAGACTATCTAAGCACACACACACTTTTGTTTCCTAGATGGATATTCTGGTTTCTCTCAAATACCTGTGTCACAATCTGATCAAGAGAAAACTATCTTTACTTGCCCTTTTGGAACCTATGCTTATATACGTATGCCTTTTGGTTTATACAATGCACCTGCTACCTTTCAAAGATGTATGACTGCTATATTCTTTGATTTTTGTGAAAAGATTGTGGAGGTTTTCATGGATGATTTTTTCGTTTACGGGACTTCTTTTGATGATTGCTTAAGCAACCTTGATCGAGTTTTGCAGAGATGTGAACAAACTAATCTCGTCTTGAATTGGGAGAAGTGCCACTTTATGGTTAATGAAGGCATTGTCTTGGGGCATAAAATATCTGAACGAGGTATTGATGTGGATAAAGCTAAAGTTGATGCAACTGAGAAAATGCCATGTCCTAAAGATATTAAAGGTATTCGAAGTTTCCTTGGTCACGCTGGTTTCTATAGGAGGTTCATTAAAGACTTCTCTAAAATTTCTAGGCCTCTTACTAATCTTTTGCAAAAGGATATTCCTTTTGTTTTTTATGATGATTATGTGGAAGCCTTTGAAATACTCAAGAAAGCCTTATCCTCTGCACCTATCGTTCAACCACCTGATTGGAACTTGCCTTTTGAAATTATGTGTGATGCTAGTGATTATGCTGTTGGTGTTGTCCTAGGACAAAGAGTTGATAAGAAATTGAATGTTATCCATTATGCTAGTAAAACTCTAGACAATGCCCAACGAAACTATGCTACTACTGAAAAAGAATTTTTAGCAGTTGTGTTTGCTTGTGATAAATTTAGATCCTATATTGTTGACTCCAAAGTTATTGTTCACACTGATCATGCTGCTATAAAGTACCTTATGGAAAAGAAAGATGCTAAACCTAGACTCATTAGGTGGGTTCTCTTGCTTCAAGAATTTGACATACACATCATTGATAGGAAGGGAGCTGAGAACCCCGTAGCTGATAACTTGTCTAGGTTAGAAAATATTCTTGATGACCCACTACCTATTGATGATAGTTTCCCTGACGAACAGTTAGCTGCAATAAGTGTCTCACAAAACACACCTTGGTATGCTGATTATGCTAACTACATTGTTGCTAAATATATACCACCTAGCTTCACTTACCAACAAAAGAGAAAAAAATTCTATGACTTGAGACATTACTTTTGGGATGACCCACACCTTTATAAAGAAGGATTGGATGGTATTATTAGACGTTGTGTACCTGAGCATGAACAGGAACAAATCCTATGGAAATGTCAATCCGAAGCTTATGGAGGACATCACGCGGGAGATAGAACTGCTCATAAGGTATTACAATCTGGTTTTTATTGGCCTACTCTCTTCAAGGATGCCCGTAAGTTTGTCTTGTTCTGTGATGAATGTCAAAGAATCGGTAATATCGGTAAGCATCAGGAAATGCCTTTGAATTATTTACTTGTTGTTGAACCATTTGACGTTTGGGGTTTTGATTAAATGGGGCCTTTTCCTTCCTCCAACGGGTACACTCATATTTTGGTTGCGGTTGATTATGTCACTAAGTGGGTAGAAGCTATTCCAACTAGTAGTGCTGATCACCACACCTCCATTAAAATGCTTAAAGAGGTTATCTTTCCGAGGTTTGGAGTCCCTAGATATTTAATGACCGATGGTGGTTCACACTTTATCCATGGTGCTTTCCGTAAGATGCTAGCTAAATATGATGTTAACCATAGAATTGCATCCCCCTATCATCCTCAATCTAGTGGTCAAGTTGAACTTAGCAATAGAGAAATAAAATTAATATTACAAAAAACTGTCAATAGGTCTCGTAAGAATTGGTCTAAGAAATTAGATGATGCACTTTGGGCCTATAGAACAGCTTATAAAAATCCTATGTGTATGTCTCCATATAAAATGGTATATGGGAAAGCCTATCATTTGCCTCTAGAATTAGAACACAAAGCATTTTGGGTAATTAAAGAACTTAATTATGATTTCAAACTTGCCGGTGAGAATAGGCTATTTGATATTAGCTCACTAGATGAATGAAGAAACCAAGCGTATGAAAATGCCAAGCTATTCAAAGAGAAAGTAAAAAGATGGCATGACAAAAGAATCCAAAAGCGGGAATTCAAAATAGGAGATTATGTTCTTTTGTTCAACTCTAGTTTAAGATTTTTTGCAGAAAAGCTTCTCTCAAAATGGGAAGGACCATATATTATCGAAGAGGTTTATCGTTCTGGAGCTATCAAGATTAATAACGCCGAAGGTACTAACCCGAAGGTGGTCAATGCACAAAGAATTAAGCATTATATCTCAGGTACGCCTATTAACGTTGAAAGCAATGTTATTCAAACCATGACACCGGAGGAACACATAAAAGAAACCTTCCGGAACACTCCAGAATTCTTAAAAATAGTAGGTACATGATACGGTAAGTAAACGGACTCCGAAAAATCCGCAAAAATATTTTTTGTCAGTTTTGGAATATTTTAGAATTTTGGAAATAAAGAAATAAACCGGAAGGTGATCGAGGTGAGCACGATACACCAGGGCGCGCCAAGAACCCCTGGGCGCGCCCTGGTGGGTTGTGCCCACCTCGGATGCCTTCCCGACTCCGTTTTTCTTCCATATACTTGTTTACCAAGAATAAAAAATTCTCTATATATACCCCTGACTGTTTTGACGACCGCATCGCAGAAAAATCCTCTGTTCTTGTTTCTTGCTGTTTTCTCATCAGATCTAGATCTCCATGGCTCCACCAAGCTCCTCCAAGGACAAGTTCTTCGAGAAGGTCATCAATCCGTACTTGCCGGAGGTGATGAAGCACCCTCAAGCCATTGAGATGCGTGAGGGGGTGCTCCATATCCGCGATGTTTAGGGACCCAAGAAGACCGGAAGCGTGGAGGCTAGGCTTGAGGTGGTGGAACATGAAATCTTCAAGTGCCAGAAGATGGTGGAGCGTGGACTTAGTGCCAATCACTCCATGATCACGGAATTCACCCATGATCAGACGGTGGATGGCCGGTCCATGAAGGACATCATCTCCACCCTCAACGAGCAAATTAACTTTCTGCAGAGCCAAGTTTATGATCTTCAAAACCAAGTCTTCGAATATGAAGCGATATTTAAAGGTATGAGTTTAGCTGCCAGTTGCAGGACTCAGGGGACTCTCGCGTCAACCTATGATGGGGAGCCCTTACCCTGGAAGCTGGAGGACAAGCTTACTACATCACCACCACCACCTACATCAACACCTCCACCTTCTTCATCACCACCACCAAAGAAAACTTGAACACACGGGTATGGGAACTCCCCTTGGCTTGAGCCAAGCTTGGGGGAGGTGCCCCGGTATCGTATCACCATCACTTTTATTCACCTTTACCTATTTTAGTTCGATCTTTAGATTCCCTTTGCTTTAGTTCAATAAAAGTTTAGCATGATCTATTTTCGTGTGTTAGTTCCGTGATCTATCTATCTATGTAATCAAGTGAGAGTTATATAATAAAGTTTAGTTTTGAGTTTTTGCCTCTCTACTTTCTTGTTGCAATCAAAATAAAGAAAAGAAAAACAAACGAAAAGAATCATAGGCTAATCCTATGGTGAGTAATGACATCACATAATGAAAAGTATAAGTAGTAAAATTTATTGGAGATTGAGAAACATAGCATTGGTCAATGATGCAATTCATGAAAAAATTAATAAAGGAAGAGAAGATTCACATGCAAATACACTATCTTGGACATCTTTTATGACTGTGAGCCCCCATCAAATATTATATGTCAAAATTGTTGACGTTGGACAAGGAAGACAACGTAATGATTTATGTTTGTTCATATCCACATAGAAGTTATATTGTCATAGATCCTTTAACATGTGGTGCTTGCTCAACATCTTTGCTAGCCAAAAATTCCGCACTAAGTAGAGATACTACTTGTGCATCCAAAAACCCAAACCCAAATTCTTTCTTTGAGTGTCCACCATACCTACCTATGGATCGAGAAAGATCCTTCAAGTAAGTTGTCATCGGTGCAACAAGGCAATAAAAATTGCTTCTAAAAGTGTTTTGATCAATTAGTGTAAGAGAAAATTGAGCGCTATACGAACTTATGATGGCAAAGTAATAAAAGCGACGGACTGCATAATAAAGGTTGCTATCATAGGGGGCAATATAGCGCGACGTTCTTTTACATTAAGGGATTGGGCATATAAACCAATAAGCGCATGACAACCTCTGCTTCCCTCTGCGAAGGGCCTATCTTTTACTTTTATGTATTTACTTTTATGCAAGAGTCAAAGTATTCTTCCCTATTCCTTTTTACTTTTTCTTTTGCAAGCATCATGTGGTGAGGAAAGATCTAGGCACATATATCCAGTTGGATATGGGTGGGCATGAGTTATTATTGTTGGCATCACCCTCGAGGTGAGTAAGTTGGGAGGCGAAACTATAAGCCCCTATCTTCCTATGTGTCCGGTTGAAACCTTTTGTTCATGGGTATGCCGTGAGCGTTAGAAATCATAGAAGACTAAATGATGGTTGAGTATGTGGACTTGCCAAAAGGCTCCGACATGAGACCCTTCCTGAAAATATGATGAATTGTAGTTGCAAAGTTGACTGAGAACATAGTTTAATTGTTCCCAATAAGGTTTATGCTTCATACTTCTATGTTGTGATGAATTGTTACTTGTTCAGGAGAAGCTATATGATAAAATTGTATTGAAATAAATTTTATGTTAGAGTTTGTTGTTGCTATGTTAATAAGCATGATGCTTCTATGTCTGTATTTTGTTTTTATCGACACCTCTCTCTCAAACCATGTGGACATGCTTTTCAATATCGGCTTTCGCTTGAGGACAAGCGAGGTCTAAGCTTGGGGAAGTTGATACGTCCATTTTGCATCATGATTTCCTACTGTTATTTACTTTGTTTTGTTGAATAATAATGCCTGGGGGAGTGATTCTAATGCCTTTTCTCTCACAATATGTAAGGTTTACACAAAGAGGGAGAATACCAGCAGCTGGAATTCTGGACCTAAGAAAAGCACGTCAGAGATACCTATTCTGCACAACTCCAATGAACCTGAAATTTTACAGAGAATATTTTTGCATTTAATAAAAAATACTGGAGCAGAAAACTACCGGAGGGGGCCTCCCAGGTGGGCACAACCCACCAGGGCGCGCCAGGCCCCTGGGCGCGCCCTGGTGGGTTGTGGCCACCTCGGCCCACCTCCGGCGCCCATCTTCTGGTATATGGTCACTCTTGACCTAGAAAAAAAATCAGAGGAGGACTTTCGGGATGAAGCGCCGCCGCCTCGAGGCGGAACTTGAGCAGGAGCACTTTTGCCCTCCGGCGGAGCAATTTCGTCGGGGGAACTTCCCTCCCGGAGGGGGAAATCGAAGCTATCGTCATCACCAACACTCCTCTCATCTTTGGGAGGCCAATCTTCATCAACATCTTCAACAGCACCATCTCCTCTCAAACCCTAGTTCATCTCTTGTGTTCAATCTTTGTACCGGAACCTCAGATTGGTACCTGTGGGTGACTAGTAGTGTTGATTACCTTGCGTAGTTGATTACTATATGGTTTATTTGGTGGAAGATTATATGTTCAAATCCATTATGCTATTTAATACTCCTCTTATCTTGAGCATGATTATTATTTGTGAGTATTTACCTTTGTTCTTGAGGTCACGGGAGAAGTCATGTTGCGAGTAATCATGTGAATTTGATATGTGTTCGATATTTCGATGATATGTATGTTGTGATTCCCTTAGTGGTGTCATGTGAACGTCGACTGCATGACACTTCACCATTCATGGGCCTAAGGGAATGCATTGTGAAGTAGTTATTAGATGATGGGTTGCTAGAGTGACAGAAGCTTAAACCCTAGTTTATGCGCTACTTCGTAGGGGGTTGATTTGGATCCACATGTTTAATGCTATGGTTAGACTTTGTCTTAATATTTTTCTCGTAGTTGCGGATGCTTGCGAGGGGGTTAATCATAAGGAGGTTGTTAGTTCAAGTAAGTGTTGGGGAACGGAGCATGAATTTCAAAAAAATTCCTACTCTCACGCAAGATCTATCCATGGAGATGCATCGCTACGAGAGGGGAGAGTGTGTCTACGTACCCTCGTAGACCGTTAGTGGAAGCGTCTCACAACGCGGTTGATGTAGTCGAACAATCCTTCGAGCTCCACCGATCGAGTACCGAACGTACGGCACCTCCGAGTTCCACACACGTGCAGCTCGGTGACGATCCTCGCCTTCTTGATCCAGCAAGACGTCGAGGAAGTAGATGAGTTCCGTCAGCACGACGGCGTGGCGACGGTGACGGTGAAGTGATTCCGGCAGGGCTTCGCTAAGCTCTCCAAAAATATGACCGAGGTGGAAAACGGAGATCGGGGCACCGCACACGGCTATGGGACAATTGTGTGTCTCCAAGGGGTGCCCCTCCTCCGAATATAAAGGAGGGCTGGCCCTAGGGGCTGCGCCATGAGGGGGGAGTCCTACTAGGACTCCTTAGTCCTAGTAGGATTCCACCTCCCATACGGAGTAGGAAAGGGGGAAGGGAGAGGGAAAGGAAAGAGGGGGATGCGCCCCCTCCCCTAGTCCAATTTGGTTTGGGCAAAGGGGGGGCGCGTGCCTCCTCACGTGGCCTGCCTCTCCTTTTCCCGTATGGCCCAATAAGGCCCATTACTTCTCCCGATGAATTCCCGTAACTCCCCGGTACTCCGAAAAATACCCGAATCACTCGGAACCTTTCCGACGTCCGAATATAGCCTTCCAATATATGAATCTTTACCTCTCGGACATTCTGAGACTCCTCGTCATGTCTGTGATCTCATACGGGACTCCGAACAACATTCGGTCACCAATCACATAACTCATATAATACTATTTCGTCATCGAACCTTAAGTGTGCGGACCCTACGGGTTCGGGAATGATGTAGACATGACCGAGACAACTCTCTGGTCAATAACCAACAGCGGGACCTGGATGCTCATATTGGTTCCTACATATTCCACGAAGATCTTTATCGGTGAACCTCATATGACAACATACGTTGTTCCCTTTGTCCGACGGTATGTTACTTGCCCGAGATTCGATCGTCGGTATCCAATACCTAGTTCAATCTCGTTACCGGCAAGTCTCTTTACTCGTTCCGTAATACATCATCTTGCAACTAACTCTTTAGTCACGGTGCTTGCAAGGCTTCTGTGATGCTGTATTACCGAGAGGGCCTAGAGATACCTCTCCGATAGTCGGAGTGACAAATCTCAATCTTGATCCATGCCAACTCAACAAACACTTTCGGAGATACCTGTAGTGCACCTTTATAATCACCCAGTTACGTTGTGACGTTTGATACACCCAAAGTATTCCTACGGTATCCGGGAGTTGCATGATCTCATGGTCAGAGGAACGTGTATTTGACATAGTGAAAGCAATAGCATTAAACTGAACGATCATATGCTATGCTGACGGTTGGGTCAAGTCCATCACATCATTCTCCTAATGATGTGATCCCGTTATCAAATGACAACTCATGTCCATGGTCAGGAAATCTTGACCATCTTTTGATCAACGAGCTAGTCTAGTAGAGGCTTACTAGGAACTCAGTATTTGTTTATCTATTCACACATGTATTAAGTTTCCAGTCAATACAATTCTAGCATGAATAATAAACCATTATCATGAACGGGGAAATATGATAATAATAAACACTTTATTAATTGCCTCTAGGGAATATTTCCAACAGTAAGAACAACACCTTAGCACCGGTCCACCCACATATCAAATTATCAAAGTAGCGAACACGAATCGAACCAACATGATAAAAGTGACTAGACGAAATTCCCGTGTACCCTCAAGAACACTTTGCCTATTACTAGTGATTGTTCTGGCCTGTCCTTTGCCTCAAAAGGATTGGGCTACCTTGCTGCACCTTGTTTACCATTACCGTTACTTGCATGCTACCAATTATCTTGCCATCAAACTATCTGTTACCTACAATTTCAGTGCTTGCAGAAATTACCTTGTTGAAAACCGCTTGTCATTTCCTTCTGCTCCTCGTTGGGTTCGACACTCTTACTTATCGAAAGGACTACGATTGATCCCCTATACTTGTTGGTCATCAGGAGCCGGCCAACCGGGGAGCCGGCCAAACTTGGGAGTCGGCCAACCTTGGAGCCGGCCAACTGGGAGCCAGCTGGACAGGGGAGCCAGCTGGGGCAGCCGGACCGGGGAGCCGGCCAACTGGGAGCCAGCCGGACCGGGGAGCCAGCCGGACCGGGGGGCGTGGGCCGCCCCGATGTTTTAAAATGTTGAGTCATCTCCTTGAGCCTACCCGGGGGTCATCCCCCCAACACATCTTGCCTGAGATCCCGCTTGGAAGAAGAACGAATCCGTGAAGTAGACGAACGGGCGTAGTGGAATGAATCCTCACACTCTGAAACACATCAAAACTTTAGTGAGGAGAAGCAAATCCGGAAACAAACAAATGACACTGTAAACACCACAACATATTCATGACATGATGCACAAACAAGGATGATGCATGTTCATTCAAATATTCATGACATGGCAAGCACAACAATCAACTACTATACATTAAGTGAAGTTCAATATGCAACGAGTTGCATATTAACGAAACTCCACATTATATTTTAGTTCACTCTTGTTTATTTACACGACAAGTTTTAATGTTGTTTACATGGCAAGAGGTGAAGCATAAATAAACTATACTATCTAGGCATTTTAAATGAGGTCTGAAACAACATATAGCATTTCTAAAACGACCCCATATGCAAATTTAGAATTTGGTCCAGATCTGTACTAAACATATTTTATATTTATTAAACAGGAAAATAAAATGCACCATGTGATTCTACTCGTTATTCTAGGCGATTTACATATAAAGATCATTCAAAACAGAGCTACGGCCTAAAAGATATGACCAACACAAGATAAATATGTCATGAATGCAAAATGCACGCAAACAACAACCACCACACTTAAAACATGGATGGAATAAGATATTATGAAATTACATGAAATTCTAGGCATGTTTCATGGCAACATGTTCAAAACGGAGCCACTGTTCAACAATAACAATCAACACAAGTTTTTGTTACAATCTGTTCAAAACAACAACATAGCAATTTGCAATCATCAAAACAACAAGCTAACGGAATCTAAAATGCACAAACAAGACATGGAGCAGTAGTATGTTATATGCACTTCATTTCATCAAAAGGGATCATGGTGAAAAGAGTCATGGATTAATTGCGAGGTGCTCACAACATGTCTAGAAAATATAGCAGATTATGACTTAGTGAAATCATAGATTTTCACAAACAGATTTAACATGAAGGCATATTTACAACAAGAAATATATATTCTACAGAACTTTTCATGGAATGAAAATGTACAACATGGTAGCTGACATAATGGACTTCATTTCATTCAACATGCCTATGAGCAAAAGATGCAATGAATCATGGCTAGCATCCACACAAAAAGGCAAGTTGAAACAAACGGATTTCCAGACTTAGTGAAAATAACAGGGTGTATATGAGCAACAGTTTTAACAAATAGGCATGTTTGACAACAAAAATAAATATGATACAAAACCTATTCATGGCAGGTAATGGCACAAAATGATAGTCCACAACATGCTTTGCAAAACACTCCAAGTGAGCAACAACAAAGGTGCCATAGATAAACGGCTATTCACAAGACAAAACATCAAGTTACATAACAGTTTCAGACTTAGAAATATTTTGACAGCTCAAAATAGCAACATTGTGTAGGCATGTTCACATGATGAAAAATATAGCTAAACATGAATTTCATGGCATGGCAAACATACTAGCAGCAAGTAGACATGACAAACTTCAAATTACTCCATTGGCACAAGTTCAAAGGATGCATGGATTTGATGCAATCATCAAGCAAAGTTTGATTAAAATAACATTTTTATGCAGGTTAATTCACAATGCACTTCTGCAATACAATTTGCAATATGTACATGATTCCTAAAATGTGTGAAAATGCCACCATGTTGTAGAGCACATCGAGTAGAACATTTTACATATCAGGTTCATCTCCATCGGACAAACATGCACAATTTTATGGCCTCCACAAAATGCATACATGCTGATGAAAATCCGAGAACTTCGTGGATTTTTACCCCGCGGGCGAAGTGGATCGGGATGGAGTCATGCAAGCGTGCCGTTTGGTTCGCGGGGCCTACGGGTCCCGGGACGGAGCCATCCAGGGGGCCGGGGAGGTCTGAGGCCATGGCAGTTGCCGGCGGCAAGGGCGATGGTAGTCGGCGGGCAGGGGCCGGAGGACGCCGCGGGTGGCGGATCTTGACCGGATCCCGCCGGATCCGGGCCGGAGATGGTCGGCAATGGAGCAACGGGTTGGTGTGGCGGTGGAGGTAGTCGGTGGCGTCGGTTTGAGGTCCGACGGTTGCTGCGTCATGGCGAGGCGGCGACGCGTAGGCGAGGCAGAGGCGGCATGCAGGGGCGGCGCAGGACCTCCGGTGGCGGGGCGGCACGGGACCTCCGGTGGCGGGGCTCGCCGGAGCAGGCGAGGTCAGAGGGGCGCGCAGGCAAAGCAGGCACGAGGCTGCGGGCGGCGCTCGGCCCGGATCGGGCCCAGGCGGGCTCAGATCTGGGCTCGACGGGCCGCGGGAAGTGGGAGGTGGAGGCAGCAACGTGGCTACGCGAGAGGGGATAAGGGCGGCGACGCAGGTGGCGTCTTGGTGGTTGGCGGCGCGACAAGTGGCGGCGGGGTGCGCGGAAATTGAGGAAGAGGGCTAGGGTTTCCCAAATAGGAGGGCTAGGCCTTCATTTTATAGCAGGATAGGTTAGGGTTGGGGGTTTTGGGGCGTTTTCGGACCCTCCGATCGCGATCGGACGGCTCCGGTCGTGGGGTTAGGTTAGGTGGGTCTAGGTGGGCCATGGAGAGGTGTTGGTCTGAGATGAGAGGGAGGTTTGCGGCCCGTGACAGGTTTTAGAAATACCGAAAACGTCTGACGTTTGACCGACTATAGTGCCACTATAGGTTTATCCGTTGGGGTATTAAACGGACTCCGAATGCGAAGAAATTTGGCAGGTAGTCTACCTACGATATATTAAGACCGCACACCAACTTTCAACCCACGCTCTTTTAAAAACAATATTTAATGATGCTGCGGGCGCGGGCGCGGGCGAGTGCGTTTGGTCTCAAAACGGTCGTCGACGAGAATGGGGAGAACCGGCAACTACGAACGGATGCAAGTTTTGAAAAATGACCACAACGGAGTGCCGATGCTATGCAAATGATGCGATGATGAATGTGGCAACCAAATGGAACACACGGCGAAACTCGAAATAAATGGAAGGCATCTGGAGCGTCGGTCTCGGTCTGTTACACATTTATAAAGTATGTTCACGTGGACGAGACGCCTTGGTTCCCACGCCGTACAACCGCTCATGCGAGCGGTCGTGGTCGCATGATGCACCGTCTTTTGGTCTCTTTCTTCTGGTTGCACTTCCACTTGATTTCTTTTATCTTCTCCTTTACTCATTTCCTTGTTATGACTTGATTCCGTCCATATTTAGCTCATTTCCCGTGGAAACAAAATAAAGAGAGGATTTTGAAATCATATGCATTCATTAGTCATTAGTGACAATATCGAAGCAAATATATTGGTTTTAATGAAATATATCGGTTTAAACTCAGGTTCGAGAAGTGTAAAAATATCACTCATCACCCCTTACAAGGTAAAGTATGAGCTACAAGTTCGAAAATCCATAGTTGATCACGAGTTTACGGGTGAATAATAAATTCAAATATAATAGCAAAAAAACTTACATTTTTGTATATACTATATGAAGAAGATTTCTGTGTGCGTGCAAAATTTCATGACAATTCCACATTGTTGGAGCTCAGAATAGAAAAAAAATCAGTGCTACAAATTCTGAAAATTTACATTTCTCAATACTCCAAAAGAAAACTCTCTAGATCTCCTCTAATGTCATATTGCCATGACATTTTATAAAAATTTAGAAATCGTGTGCATCTTGCGTGTCAAAATAGTTTTTTTCCTTTTATTTTGATTTTATTGTTCATCAACATGTTGTTGTGCAACGAAACACCCCCCTCCTACAAGCAGGGGCGGACCCAAACAAAACTCTGACTGGGGACGCATCATTCGACTCGGGGCACACATTTTATAACGCTGCTGATTTTGAAGTTTTTTCTTTCAAAATATGGAAAATACAAAGAGAATTCGAAATTTTGAGTGGGGGCACGGTTGAACTTGGGTCCGCCCTTTTGTATAAGATTACTTTCTCTAGGACAATGTTGGATGGGAACATAAGTGAAACATTTAGCAAGACAAGTGCATTCTTCATATATCACCACATCATGACCAATTGAGTTTCCTTTGTTTCTCATTGTATCTACGACGTCATGCATTCGATGTTTACAATTAACTTGGAACATCCAGTCTAGCCAGCTAGGATGAGACCATCACGTAGAACCCTAGGTTCTACCATGGGCACAACTGCGACGTACGAAATCCCACAACAGTTGGCTGCCAAGAAGGTACCATACCCATCGGAATGACTACGCCTGAAGCATCAATACCTTCATCGGCAAAGAAAGCCATGTCGATGTTCCAAAAAATAGTGGAGATGTTCATTTCCATAGGGCCTTCTCGAGGAGCTTCTCACCCATGCTTCATTGAACATCTTTATTACTCCTTCCTGTCCTTTTTTGGCTTATAATATATTTTTCTCTTTAGTTTGCGTCATAGGGGTATTTTAATCGATTTATTCCAACTTTGCCCCCCGGTTTTCGTTTTGGCCACAAAGCCCCACAGTAATTATGTGCACACTCCTTCTCTATCACTTCACATCCACCCTCTCTCTCTATAGATCCCATACCCCCATCTTCCGCTTGCTTCTCCCCGCCCCGCTTGTCCCCTTAGCGGATGATGGAATCCATCTATCGTCGAGAGAGCCAACCTATATAATATAAGAGGGATGAAATATCTACAAGGGAGGAGTTTATGGCGTGGACGACCACGTCCTTGTGCTCGAGAACGAAGGGGGTGGTAGCACAAAAAATGGAGACGATGGCTTGCTCACGGAGGACAACCTCCTGGTGGACACCGGAGTGCTCAAGGAGGTAGTGAAGGGCATCCAAGTCGCTGAGTACAACATCATGCTTGGAAACCGCGATTTGTAGTTAGGACGTCACCATACATATCGTGTCTGATCGGAGACACGGTTTTCCAAATCTGCCTGATTTTAAGTTGCCTATTCATATACGGGAAGTGGCTATTCGTATGTGGGAACTCACATGCAAACTTGGACTTCAGGAGGGCATGGTTGAAAGCATTGTTAAGAAAACTAACCTCACTACTAAATTCCCAATACCTCCTAGACACAGAGTTCCATAGTACTCCCTATGAAAAGAGCGGACATTGTGTTCTTGGGGCCGACACTTGTCATTTTTCTTGATGTCATGCTTCAGAATGATGCTCTTTATAAGGGCATGACATGAGTGGTCCAACAAATTACCCACTCTCTACTAAGAGCATCTCCAGCCGTTCAGCGCCCCCAGGGGCGGAAATAGCGCCGCCTGGGGGTCAACCGGCGAAAAAATCGGCGTGGGGGTCAAACGGTTCCCAGTCGCCCCAGCCACGCCACTTTTCAGGCGATTTTTTTTAAAACTGGTAAAAAACACGCCAAGTTTCGGCCAAATTCATACGATTCATATGGTTTTTGTACAAAAACTGATAAAAACTAAAAAGAAACTAAGACTACGTCGCCGATGACGTCGTCGTCTTCTACATGCCGAGCAGCCTATAGAACGTGGTGTAGTCACCGTTGTCGTCGTCGCCGCCGCCGCCGTCGTCGTCGTCCTGCGCGCCGCCGTCGGCGTCCCTGCTGCACCCCTGATACGGGGCAAACCCGAGGGTGGCCCGATCTTCACGAATTGGAGGTGGATTTGAGGAAGAACACGATGAACACGAAGAACACGAAGGGAAAACGTGGAGAGAATCAAAGGGAAAACACTCTATTGGACAAGATCCACACCAAGTACTCCTCAAATCACAAGCAATACAAGAGGTGCATCAAGATCCAAGAACAACAACGGAAATAAAGATACATGGGTAGTTCATCCAAATCTCTAGGAGAGATGGGCCTTGAATCCGTAGACGGATCTTCCCTTGAAGGGGCCTTGACATCCTCTAGGGATCTTCTCCGGTGGAGGCCTCGGTCTCCATGAGAGAAGTAGAGGAAGGAGCAAAGCTCATCTAAGAATGAGCTATCACTTTGCTAACCCTAGGAAGGAGGTAGGGGAAGAGTATATATAGTCTTAGCCACGAAGGGGTAAGTGAGAGAGAGAGATACAAGGCCAAAGGCCCATGGCTGCGCACAGGCGGTGCCGGACGTCCGGAGGTTGTCGGACGTCCGACGGCTCGCGAAGGACCGGACGTCCGGAGGGCGTCGGTCGTCCGGAGGCTTCAGAAATCCGAGATTTCAGTGCGGGTATCTTGGCTCCGGATTTCCGGAGGGGCTCGGATGTCCGGAGGCTGCGATGTGTCGGACATCCGGGCGACGTCGGTCGTCCGGCCGCTGTAGAGCTCTGTCCGTCCTGTGACTGGGCCGGACTCCAAGCGTCGGTCGTCCGGAAGACGTCGGACGTCCGGCCGCTGTAGACTCTATAGCTCCGTCTTCTTTCGTCTCCGCTTCCAAGCTTCCCTCGCGGATGGTGTAGGTGTACACTTGCGCTCGCACTCCTTCTCGTCCTCCACGAAGCTTCGACAATACCTATGCATGTACACGAGTGGAGTGTCAAGTAGTATACCATCCTCGAAGGGGTCAAGTGAGCACGTGTAAAGGAGATGATTCACCTTTATGTATGTGGAGTTGATGTGGAACGTGTCACTTGCCAAACGGACTCTTGTCATGGTGATGTCCGTAGGATGCTCCGCATCATCCCCTCCCCCTTGGGAAAGATCCGTCCTCGGATCGAAATCCAAATCACCATGGGAAAGAGATGGCGTCGCCGTGTAGAAGTGGACGGTCACCAAACGCTCGTCCTCATCAAACTCGGAATGGGCACTCTCCAATGTCGCACCATCTAGTAATTCCTTCAAAAGGAGCAAACACGACAGACACTTGGAAAAACAAATGTGGTTAGCATTAGTGCAAAACCAAGCATTCAAGTGGTGAATCACCGCACAAGTGTTGTCACCATGCATATCATATGGTGTGACAAAGGATTGTGGCATGGCATGTGAGCATATAAATTGAGCACAATCAATGCTATCATGGAAACAAGTATGCCTAGGTGAGGTAGGGATGCCAATATGTGTGACAATATAACAAGCATGTACCTCAAGGTCATAGCACGCATGCACAAAGCAATCAACAAAAGGTCTATTGTATGCATAGGAATCATTCACAACACCAAGTAATATGAAGTGTCTAAACACATGGGGCAAGCCAAAGTGCAAGGCAATCCAAGCATAATGTGCATATGGTGTAGTGAAGATAGTGTGGCACTCAACACAATATAAAGAGCAATTGGTCATCATGTGTGAGGCAAACAAGTCAAGCATAGTGATCATGTCGTGCAAACTAGTAGTGTGAAGATGCAATATACTAGAGGAAATCATGGCAATCATGTCATGTGAGCAAATAGTGGACATCAATAATGCACATGACATATCGCGAGTACGAACACAAAACATGATCAATGTATCATCATAGGCATGGGCCACAAAGCAAACATGACAATAGCAACTAATATCTCCACCAAGCTTGCAAATACACATATAGATACAAGAATCATGGGTCATGTGTAGTGCAAAGCATGGGTCACAAATGCATGGCAAGGGCATAGAAATGAGCATATCTTGCAAAGTGAACATGGCGATATGGGCAAAGGATATATAATGGACAATAACCCATAACCATGTGAGGGCCATGTAGAAGAAATGCACGAAGTACTTGCGCGAGGGGAATGGTTGGAGACACATTCCGGTGAATCCCAAAGCATCGGTGCTCTCAAGAGCTCTTTTCGTCAACTCATGGGATTGTGAGGTTGACGAGTATTCGTGAGTACCTACACAACAAGGATACACACGAAACAAAGTGTGTGCGTGGTAAATGTACACATCATCCATCATGATGTGTATGTGCACGTGTGAGTTAGCACAAGAAAAACAATGCTCAAAGAAATTTGAGGCATGGTATATGAATACGTCATCCATCATGCAATGATAGTTATTATGCTCAACATGATTGGGACGCAAATTGTAGCAAGTATGTGGCACAAGCATATCGTTCATAACAATGGCAAGCATAGTGTGCACACAATAGTGGGGATCATGCAAAGTGTAGGATGGATCAAAATCTCCTAATGTCTATGGGAAAACTATGGGGGTTTCCTCATGTGCAATAGCGGAAGCATAATATGGAGAATTTGGACAACATCCAAAACAATGCATATCCAAAGCATGGTGGTCATGGCATGGCATATGAGAATTATTGCGCAAATGATGCAAAGGGAGCATGGCAATATCATCACAAGAAAAGCAAATGCCAATAACCATGGGTTTGTCATTTATGCCATATGTGCAAATGGGGTTTACTTTTATGGCATATGCATAGCTACTACGATGAGATTGCGAAGATGCATTATTAGTGATCTCATGCATAGCATATGACAAGTCAAGCGGATTGTCAAACATGATGTGACCAATAGAATTTTCACAAGGTATCCTATGCAACATGGCATCATAACTAATAGACTCCACATGAGAATCGTCAAACTCATCATAAATGGGCAATTCATCACATGAGGAAGTCACATAATCATGAAGCATGGAAATAGGGTGATCATCATCATGTAAGCAATCAATGTCAAGATAGTCCACTAGTGGGACAAGCGAAGAACCATCACCTATGTTACCTTTATATATCCGTTCATGAGATGTAGGTGAGGTGGGAAGGACCAACTCGTGGTTATCGTCATCTTGATGAAACCATGTGGGGGGTGCATCATATTCCACCATGGCCATCGTCTTGTCCAAAGGGAGGATGAAGTCGTCAAGGATCGACGCGTCATTGTATATGAGACCTAGCACCAAAGGAGAAGAGATAATGGAGGTAGAGGTTAAGTTGTTAGAAATCGAAATGGCCTTACATGCCCTATCAACTACCTCACTCGCTCTATGTGGTGGTGGCTCACTCACTCCCTCTAGGTAGGTGCACTCAAACTCACATATGGTGGAGTCACTCATCTTACTCAATTGGTGGGGGTTGTGGCTCTCCTCACATGGGAATTGTGGCAACTCATCATATATGGGGCTAGTGGTGAAAGCTCTTTCACTCTCAATTACGTGGTAAAAGTCTCTCAACTCATCTCCAAACGTCGCCGTGGTCGAAGGGAAAATCCCATGCTCAACCATGTCATCACCATCGCCGTGGATGAAGGCCGAAGATGGCACATCATCACTCTCGCCTCCAAAGATGGAAGCGTCATCCTTGCTCGCCACCTTGTCGCTCGCCTCCAAAGCATGTTCCTTGAGTGGCTCCGTAGTCGTGGTCGTCGCCGCACCGTCTTCAAAAAGAGTAGTGGTAGACTCGGCATCGTCAATGCCACAAAGATGGATGGCGGTGAAGTCGGACTTGGGAGCGTCGTCTTGGAGCTCTTCGGGCTTGGACATCTTGGTGGTACCATCCTCATGCTCGTCGTCGTGAAGCTTGGTCGTCGCGAAGTGTGCTCGGGGTCGAGTAGCCTTGGCCTTGAGTTCATGTTCCACCATGAGAGCACCAATGTAGAGGTCTTCGAGAGACTCGTAGTTGTTGTGGAAGATAGTCTTGGCGATGTCGTTGTTCAATCCCATCATGAAGTGGAACTTCATCAAATGGGGTCGTCCACACCGGCTCGTCGCAAGGCTTTCTTCATCTTCATGAAGTACTCATCGAGGGACTTGGATCCTTGCATGGTGTTCTCCAATTGGCGTTGAAGACGTTCCGTGTATGTAGAAGGCACAAACTCTCGCCGCAACGCTTTCTTCAACTTGGACCAACTCATGTCGACGCTGGTCGAAGATGTGTGAAGCCACCATGTCGACACGTAGTCATGGAAGTTTCTTGTGGCGCACTTCACTTGATCTTCGGAATTGACTTGAAGTAGCTTGAGGTATGTGTCCATCTTGCGCTCCCACGCGAGATACTCCTTGGGGTCTTGACTCCCATAGAAAGGAATCTCGTGGTCGATGTCGAGGTCATAGTAGCTCGTGGAAGTCGCGGACTTGAGCTTGGGGAGCTTCTCTTGAAGTGCTTGTCGGCGAAGATGCGCATATCCAAAGGCGAAGATGCCTTGAAGTCGCTTGGCGAAGATGCCAAGGTAGTTGGTGAAGTCATCGAGCGGTGGTTGGTGACGAGCTCGTGACCTTCACACTTGTTCTTTGTTGGACGCCTTGATGTTGGCGTCGTTATTTCTTCATGTCGTTGATGGTGTCGATGCCGGTTTGATCTTGCCGGAGATGGTAGCTCGTAAGCATGTGCACTTGAGCGTCTTCTCGAAGATGATGAAGATCTCGTGCGGTTCTTGATGATGGCCTTGAGCTCCTCCAAATGAGCATCCATCTTGGCGTCGATGGTTTTCTTCATGGCATCGAACTCGTCATTGTTGTTGTAGACCGAAGGAGATGTGCCGTCCCTATCCATGTAAGCACTCGAGAAGGCGTGAGAACGAGATGGAATGAACATACCAAAGTTACCTCTTTCCTAAGTTGTGGATGGATCTCAAAAGACCACAATGTAAGCAAGGAAAAGAGTGCACTTGGTGAAAACCTTGTCCAATTCTCACAACCTACACAAATGGCTTATAGTGGAGCTCGGTAGGGTTAGTGACACAAATTCATGCAAATTGAAGTCCAAGATATTATAAAAGTTGAAATAAATCCAAAGGACTCAAAATGCAAAGCAAGTGATCACAAATATAGAGGAAGGCAGTAAAAAAACACACACGGAGGGATAATGGGGCTTGTGCAGCTATAGGAATGAGCAATACAAAATTTCCTAATGAAGGCTAAGCTCGTGTTGCACAAACACTAGGAGAGACGCTAGCTTGATTGCACGTTTGGGCACGATTCACCACTTGGCACCAATCCTATTCATGCAAGCAAAACGTTTCCTATTCCATGTATCCTCATGCACAAGTATCTCTTTTCATGCTCAACTCTATGCTTATAAGCTTTGATCTTTCTTTCTTGCTTAGAAGCTTTTTTTTGTTTTGTCTCTTCTCTTCCTTTCCACTATTCTTATTGAGCCTCAACCAAATATATGAGACAAGTATCACAAGATATGAAGCAATTGCACTATATTATATTTCCAATGATGCAACAATATGATATGGTAACACTATGGTGCACAAGTTTTCGCGAAGCCCGGCAATACTCGGATAGCTAGTCTCAATAGGTATGAAGGTATTCGCAAAGATGGTGTTGCTATCAAGGTGTAATGGCAAGGAAGAAAAATTGTATGACGGAATGGATACCTTCGTCACACTTAACCTTTCACGAAGTCGGGAGTAACCGGCCTTGCTTCCGGTTGAAGATGGTCTCAAAGGATGGATGGTCGTCGTCGATGTCGAACGTCGGTGGTCGATGTAGATGATGGACCGATACAAGTCACCGGTGGTTGAAGAAGAAGTAACCATCCCTAAGTAGCCGAAACACCTTAGGAGACTCAAATCACAACTCAAGCAGCCACAAATGCAATGGTAACCAAAATGGGTTAGGTTGCGGAAGTCTATGGTGATATTGCGGATGATATGGTGAAGGGCCTAGGCAAACTTGCCAAAATTTGAAACATATGATGGTGTCAAATGATGGTGGAACTAATTTTGTGGGATGGCGGATGTCAATAGCTACAAAACGAGCTAAAGAGCACCCAAATCGGAGTTCGGATGAATTAGTTATGGACGAAACAAAATTCCAGCGGAGTCAGTTTCTACAGGTTACGGACGTCCGAGAAGTGACGGACATCCGGGGGTCGGACGTCCGGATGGGCCGGAAATCCGAAATTTTGGGTCTGTTTAGGGGTTCCGGACGTCCGGAGGCTGTCGGACGTCCGAGGCTTCGGAGGGGTCCGGACGTCCGGAAATGGTCGGACGTCCGAGTGGTCTGGGTCAGCTCGAGATCTGAGATCCGGGACGCGATTTTGGGCGGAAATTGATGATTTTGGGCTTGAAATTGAAGGGGAAAAGGAAAAATTGGGGCTAGGGAACGCCAAGGGAAGTAGATCCACTTGCCAAACACTAGATCCACGGATCAAAATCAACAAAAACTCACTAGAACAACAAATCACAAGAAAACTTTTGGGGCTATTTTTGTGGGGTATTTTCGAAATTGGGAAGAAAAATTCGAACTAAAGCAAGAAAAGTGGGGGGCAGGGCTCCAAATTCGTGGCAACGTGGTTCTTGATACCAATATGATACGGGGCAAACCCGAGGGTGGCCCGATCTTCACGAATTGGAGGTGGATTTGAGGAATAACACGATGAACACGAGGGGAAAACTTGGGGAGAATCAAAGGGAAACACTCTATTGGACAAGATCCACACCAAGTACTCCTCAAATCACAAGCAATACAAGAGGTGCATCAAGATCCAAGAACAACAACAGAAATAAAGATACATGGGTAGTTCATCCAAATCTCTAGGAGAGATGGGCCTTGAAACCATAGACGGATCTTCCCTTGAAGGGGCCTTGACATCCTCTAGGGATCTTCTCCGGTGGAGGCCTCAGTCTCCATGAGAGAAGTAGAGGAAGGAGCAAAGCTCATCCAAGAATGAGCTATCACTTTGCTAACCCAAGGAAGGAGGTAGGGGAAGAGTATATATAGTCTTAGCCACGAAGGGGTAAGTGAGAGAGAGATACAAGGCCAAAGGCCCATGGTTGCGCACAGGCGGTGCCGGACGTCCGGAGGTTGTCGGACGTCCGACGGCTCGCGAAGGACTAGACATCCGGAGGGCGTCGGTCGTCCGAGGCTTGGTCATCAGGAGGCTTCGGAAATCCGAGATTTCGGTGCGGGTATCTTGGATCCGGATTTCCGGAGGGGCTCGGATGTCCGGAGGCTGCGATGTGTCGGACGTCCGGGCGGAGTCGGTCGTCCGGCCGCTGTAGAGCTCTGTCCGTCCTCTGACTGGGCTGGACTCCAGGCGTCGGTCGTCCGGAAGACGTCGGACATCTGGAAGACGTCGGACGTCCGGAAGTTGTCGGACGTCCGGCCGCTGTAGACTCTGCAGCTCCGTTTTCTTTCGTCTTTGCTTCCAAGCTTCCCTCGCGGATGGTGTAGGTGTACACTTGCGCTCGCACTTCTCCTCGTCCTCCATGAAGCTTCGACAATACCTATGCATGTACACGAGAGGAGTGTCAAGTAGTATACCATCCTCGAAGGGGTCAAGTGAGCACGTGTAAAGGAGATGATTCACCTTTATGTATGTGGAGTTGATGTGGAACGTGTCACTTGCCAAACGGACTCTTGTCATGGTGATGTCCGTAGGATGCTCCGCGTCAACCCCAGCCCTGGGTCGCCGTGGCGATGCAGCTCAAGGTTTGACAGCTCGGGCGCCTCCTCGTCGTCGTCGTCGTCGAGGATGACGACGCCGCCCTCCTCGCGGCCGCGGCGACGAGCGGCGATCTCCTCGAGGGCGCGCCGCTGGCGCTCCATTTCCTCGCGGACGTAGTCGTCGCGCGCCCATTTGAGGGCCGTCTCGTCGTCGGCGGCCATGGCGAGGTGCTCCTGCTTTATGGCCGCTGTCGCCGCCGCGTCCGGCTCCGTCTTCGGCCTGACAAGGCGGAGGTGGCCGCGGGGAGGAGGGGAAGGCTGGCGGCGGCGGCCCTCGTTGATGGTGATGCCGCCACCACCGTTGCGCCCGCTGCGCCGGAGCGGCGTCTCGCCGGGCTCGGCCTTCACGGCGATGAGAGGGGTGCGTGCGCCGGAGGAGTGGGAGCCGGACGAAGACGACGACGGCGTGGCCATACGCCTCGACTGCCACGAGGAGCCCCTCCGGCGGGAGATGGAGGCCTGCTCCGGGTAGTCCAGACGCGACATGTTGCCGCCCTCGATGTGCTCAAGGACGGCGTCGAGCGTGCGCCCGGGGACGCCCCACCATAGACGGTGCCCCTCGGAGTTGTGGCGCCTGCGCGCTGGGCCGCCGTTGGTGGAGGCGAGCCGTTCCTCGTGGCGGCGCTCGAAGTACGCCGTCCACAGGGTGTTGCTGTCCGGGGCGTACCTCGGCTGTTGGCGCACCGCCTCCGACAGCGACGAGCGAATCCGGGCGATCTCGGTGCGCCGCTCGGCTCCTGTAGGCACCGGCGGCACCAGGACCCCGCCGGCGCTGAGCCTCCACGAGCCCGGCACCCGCATGTCCTGCGGCGTCGAGTACTCCGCCTCGTACAGGAGGCGGGCCTCGGCCTCGCGGAGGTGGCGGCGGCCGAAGCCATTGGCGGCCGCACCATCGCCTGGGTAGCGCGCTGCCATCGGGGGAAGAGTGGGGGAGAAGGTCGCCGGGGAGAGTGGGAGAGAAGGGCGTCGGCGGCGAGGCGAGAGGTGGAGAGGAATTGTGGCGAGGAGTGGCAGTCATCGGCGAGGAAGGCGGCTTTTATAGCGGCGAGTGGGAGCGGCACCGTGCGGCCGCGTGGAGGGAAAGGTGTGGACGCGCGTCGCCCACCCTTGACTGCGCCGCCCGTGAACGCGCCGCCCGTGAGGCATCAATGGAAGGCTGACCGGCGGGCAACCTTGCATTGATTCCCCGCGGGAAACCGAGGCGATGAGGACGACGAAGCGCCGCGCGGTCGCTGACTCGGAGTACCCACCCGTTTTCGCGCCAAAAAATGTTTCCCCCGGCGCCCCCCGGCGCCCCCAGCGTGCCGGGTTCGGCTTGGGTTCGCCGGCGCCAATTTCGGCCCTAACCGGCGAAATTTAGGCTTCTGGTTGCGCGACTGGGACATTTTTTCTCAGCCGGCGATAAAAAAGGGCCTCGGGGGGGCATGTTGGGGGGGGGGGGGGGGATGAGTGGAGATGCTCTAAGACGTTGCACAATGAATGAATGGTTGAATAGCACTAACCAGCAATTGTACTATCGTGATACTTCCTCCATTCCATAATGTAGTGCATATAGATATTTTAAAAATTTAACTTCATTAACTTTGATGAAGTTTGTGAAAAAAAACAATTACATCTAGAATGCCTAACATATATCATTGGATTCATCATAAGACGTAGTTTTATATTATATATATTTGGTATTATAGATATAAATAATTTTGTCTATAAATTTGGTCAAAGTTGGCAAACTTTGACTTTTAAAGAAATCTATATGCACTACATTATGGAACGGAGGGAGTATATGTTATTCTGACAGAAAAGATAGGCCAAGATAATACATCCAACGAAAATATGATTTACCAATGATGCATTAATAGAGACCGCACGATGTACCAAACAGGAAAGGAACACAAATAGTTCGCCGCTAAATTCCACAAGCAAAATTTTAATCTCATAATTAAGTTGCAAATAATAGGAACTAATATTTGCAAATAAATGTTGCAAGAATATATAAAATAGGACTTACACTAGCCACTTAACCAACATGTACACGGAAACTTCTAAGACTAACTCGGCATAATTTATTGGTGAGGGATACTCCCTCCATTTTTATTACTCTATATACTAGCTTTGTTCGAAATCAAACTTTGTAACTTTGATTAAGTTTGTGAAAATATATATTAACATTTATAATATAAAGTTTTTCATTAACTATATTTCACATAAACTTAACCAAAGTTTACAAAGTGTGACTTCAAACAAAGCTAATATGCAGAGTACATAAAAACGGAGGGAGTACCTGGAAATGTTATATAAAGACTCACATGTATTGGGTTCTAGTTGTTTGTATGATCTCACACCTCAAATCTACTAACACGTTTCACCTAATGAGGTTCTGCAACTATGACTTTGGCACCTCTCTAATGGAGATTAGTACTTTTCAAAGAGTGTGAACTTCAAGATACACATGCGTCTTCTGATTGTGTACTTCATCCTTCATCGTATCTCTTACTTGTGATTGCTTGCTACTTAGCTTGTTGCAACAGCTTACCTTGGTTACTAGCTTGCTTGCCATATAGGTCGTTTCTACTATAGATTGCATATCTAGAGAACTCACTTTATCTGCATTATCGCATAAATAGCAATTAAGATAAAATTTTAGTCTCCTATTCACCCATCTCCTTTCAACACTCCGGGTTATAAAAACATTTGCTTATTTTGAAAGAGATATTTGCATATTTTGAAGAATGGAACATTTTTAATTCATGTGTCTAAAAGGCTAATCTCATCCATTTGTTGGTTTATAAACATTAAATTTAAGTATATCATTAAATAATTAAGCAAAAAATAGAAAAAAGCACACCTGAGTACGAAAAATAAAGGTAAAACTAGGAAAAAAAGATAGCAAATTATAGGGAAAACAAAATATAGCAACATAGGAAAAAAATAATTTAAAACGAAGAAGAGGGAAGATAAGGTGAAACGGAAAGAGGGTGCTAAAACCAATTATATAGCAAAACGATAAAGAATAAGAACGAAGAAAAGATAAGACATGAAAAAGAGTAATGACGAGATATTAATTCTCAATGAAACGAGCCATGACTCGCTGGTACGGTTAGACTTGTGGTCGTTGTACCAACCCATAAGAATTTAATCCTTGGATTGAGCATCAATGAGTCACTCCTTCACATGCCTGCACATTATGTGGTAAACCTTGTGTCATATAATCGAGATTTTAGATAAACCATCTATTTATCGGAATCGACTTTCTGCTCTAAATCACATACATGCACCCTCACAAGCACACACATAAATACACACATATCTTTTTTTAGACAAAATACAGACATATCTTACATCAATATTGATGTGTGTGGGGTGCTGTGATTGTGTGTGTGCACGTGTATGATTGCGCCTAAAATTACAGTGGTGACCATGGGTGCATGAGCACCCGAATGAAGAGTGAAATCTACTCCCTCCGTTCCTAAATATAAGTCTTTTAAGAGATTTCACTACGGACTACATACGGATGTATATAGACATATTTTAAAGTGTAGATTCACTCATTTTGCTTCGAATGTAGTCCATAGTGGAATCTTTAAAAAGACTTATATTTAGGAACGGAGGGAGTAAAAAATAGCAAAATAAAATAGAATCAAACAGTTCCAAAATCCATGGTAACAAGGTCAATTGTTCTACTCACATGTGAAGCTTCGCAAAGTAATGACATCCATTTTGGCGAAGAAAACAAAACCGAACCCCCAAAATGCTTCAAACATATTCTCATAGTATCAGTTATGCATTCTTTTACCCAGAATATCACATATGTCATTTCTTTGTGAAACTTGACATGTGAGTGGCACACTCGGCTATGTTTGCTAATGGAATGAGTTTTGAGTTGTTTGAATTTTACATTTTTTTTCATTTTTCTTGTTTAAGCATCCAGTTTCCAAAAAGTCCATGCCCTGGGCGTGCATCCTCATAATACTCCCTCCGTTCAGACATATAAGATGTCGTATCTTTTTCTAAATCGGATATATATATATATACAAGTTTTAATACGTTTGTTCACCAATTTCAGTGCGTATACAGCTTATATTAAAATATTCAAAACATCTTATATTTATGAACGAAGAGAGTAATTTTTACAAACAACATAATTGTTTTTGTTGAGACGCCGTAACTAACTTTTTTTTTTAGACAAGACACCGAAGATTAACTTGAAAGTGTGAGCCACACCCTTAAAAAGGGCCGATTCATCTGAGCCCGCGAGACCAAGCCGGCCCCAAACGAAATTCCCAGCCCGACCCGCGCGCCCGCGCAACTGATTCGCGCCATCCCTCGAAAAGAGAAAGAAGAAAAGCCAATTCGCGCCGCGCCGCCGGAATCTCATCGCTAAATCGCCCCCCGAATGGACGAAACCACAAATTTCCGCGCGAACCGCAGGCGCTTCCGCGGCCGGATTCGAAATTTCAAGCCGAAAATCCCCGAGACGCCACCGCGTTCCCTTCCATTCCGGCAATCTTCCACCGCCCCCCTTCTCGAATTCGTTTCTCCAAATCCTCGCGCGCTCGCCCCGGTTCCAATCCCGAAAAATTTCCGGCTCCGCCGGGATCATTTAACCCCGTCTTCCTTCCGCTGCCAAATCACCCCGTGCCCCGCGAGCCTGTTTCGTAGCCAAATCACCAACCCAAATCTCGCCGTCCAGCCCATGGAGATTGCCGGAGACGCCGCCGCCAGCGATGGCCGCAGCATCCGCGACCTGCCGCCGCTGAAGCGGTTCAGGTTCGTCGGCTCCGACCTCGGCTCGGCGCCGTGCCTGCCGCTGCCGGCCAAGAAGCGCGCGCTCCCGCCATCGCCGGAGGCGGCCCCGGCCCCTGTTTGCCTTCCGGCGAAGAAGCGCGCGTATGCGCCACCGGTGGATGCCATCTTGCCGGTGTGTCTTCCGGCCAAGAAGCGCGTCCACGTGCGTCTCGCTCCGCCGGAGGATAACGCTCCTCCTCCCTTCGTCCCGTCCAAGAAGCCTCCCCTCGTCCCGGTGAAGAAGCACGTCGGGGTGCCGCCGCTCCCGCAGCGCGTCGTCGACGCCTCTCCATCCGTCCCGGCCAAGAAGCGCGTCCAGGTGGCGTCGCCACCGGCTGCTGCTCCTCCCTCCGTCCCGGTGAAGAACCAGGTCCAGATGCCGCCGCGCACGGACAGCTTCGCCACCGCCACTCCGTCCGTCCCGGCGAAAAAGAGCGTCCAGGCCCCGTCGCCCCTGGAGCACGCCGCTCCTCCCTCCACCGTTCCGGCCAAGAAGCGGGTCCAGGCTCCGTCGCCCCTGGGGATCGCCGCTGCTCCTCTCTCCGTCCCAGCCAAGCAGCGCGTCCTGGTGCCGTCGTGCCCGGAGAGCGTCGCCGCCGCGCCCTCCGTCCATGCCAACAAGCGCGTTCCGTGGCAGTCGCCCCCGGAGGACGCTTCTGCTCTGTCCCCGGTCTGCCTCCCGGCCAATAAGCGCGTGATGTCGCAGTTCATCCCGCCCTCTGCATCTCCATCAATGAAGTCAGATGGGGCTCGCGTCAGTGCCGTGGAAGAAGACTGTCCTCAAGGCTTCGTTGAAAGCGCCGCCGCCACCTATCCTAGGGTGGTGAATGGTGCTGAAGCGTCCAAGATGACCAACAAGCCCAACGAAGTCAAGGATCAAGTGTTCCAGAAATCTCGCAGAACAAACACTGCAAAAAGAGCGAGTGATCTGCACTGCAAGAAGCTCTCCGATGTCATCAATGGCATGCAATTTGAAGTTCAGGCCGAAGAGCTCAAGAAATTCGAGTCAGCGAGTGATCTGCACTGCAAGAAGCTCTCTGAAGTCGTCAATGACATGCAATCTGAAGTTCAGGCCGAAGAGCTCATCTGCAAGAAGTTCGCCGATGTTGTCAGTGGCAAACAATCTGGAGCTCAAGCTGAAGTGCTCGAGAAATTCGAGCAAACGAGTGATCTGCACTGCAACAAGCTATCCGATGTTGTCAATGGCAAACAATCTGAAGTTCAAGCCGAAGTGCTCAAGAAATTAGAGCAAACGAGTGATCTGCATTGCAAGAAGCTCTCCAATGTCGTCAACGGTAAACAATCTGAAGCCGAAGCCGAAGCCGAAGTGGTCGGGAAATTCGAGCAAACGACTGGTCTGCAATTCAAGAAGCTCCCCAAGGCAGTCCATGACAAACAGTGTCAAGTTCAAGCCGAAGCGCTCAAGAAACCCGAGCCCGCGATTGATCCTAAAGTGGCAGCGCCGGCACTCGAAGAGGAGCACATTGAAGTGGGAGACGAAGAAGTGGCGGCCGAGCGACAGCAAGACGCTCTAGGGGAAGAAGAGGACGACGGCATCCTGTGCGCGGTGTGCCGGAGCACCGACGGCGACCCGTCGGACCCCATCGTGTTCTGCGACGGGTGCGACCTCATGGTGCACGCCACGTGCTACGGCAACCCGCTGACCCAGTCCATCCCGGACGGCGACTGGTTCTGCTCGCTCTGCTCCGACAAGCCCGCCGCCGCCGCGGCGAAGAAGGGTGGCAAGCCGGCGCGCCCGCCCTGCCGCCTCTGCCCGGCGAGGGGCGGCGCCATGAAGCGCACCACGGACGGCGCGTGGGCGCACATCGCGTGCGCGCTGCTGGTGCCGGAGGTGTTCTTCCAGGACCCGGACGGGCGCGAGGCCATCGACTGCTCCCTCGTGCCCGGCCGGCGGTTCACCAGGCGCTGCTACATCTGCGAGAGCAGCAGGGGCTGCGCGCTCGAGTGCTCCCAGCCCAAGTGCGACCTCGGGTTCCACGTCTCCTGCGGCCTCAACGGCGGCCTCTGCATCGAGTACCGCGAGGAGAAGGCCGGCGGCGTCGTCGCCGGCTTCTGCGGGGAGCACACCAAGCTCTGGGAGAAGGTAAAATCTTGCATTCTTCTCGTCATTGTCTTGTTTGAACTTGCTTCGGCGATCTGATGTGAAACTTTTTGGTTGGATTTGTGTGTGTGTGTTGGTGCAGCAACAACTGACCGGCAAGTACAAGATTGTTTCTAGAGGTCAGTGATGGCATGGAAGAGAGGAATCTGGCGATCAATTGCTGTGGAGTGGTGAAGAATTGCATCTCATGATTGTCTAGGATTGTGCCATTGTTCTAGCGTTTTTGTTCTCATTTTAGTGTGCCTTCTGCGATGTGAGATATAGTAGTAGAAGATTAGAAGTGTGCCATGGCATGTAGAGTAGTAGTTATTTTGGAGTTTTATTGCCATAGTAGTGTTATTGTGTAGAAAGCATGTGGTTGTTCGGCTTCAGCTCATTTCTGATGATTTTTCTTACTAATAAGCAGATCTTGAAATCTACTCTCACTAGTGTCAAAAACGCTCTTATATTATGGTACAGAGGGAGTATGTTGAATAAATCAGATATACTCTAGTCTACTTGTAATCTGATGTCAGTATTGAAATAAGAACATGGTTTTTTCACACCGTTCTTGTCACCATACACGCAGCTGTTTCCTAATGCTGAACTGGTATTTTTTTTTCCAGAATTAGCCGATTACAATACCGTGCAATCACCTCCGTGCGAAGTGGTGCAGACAATGAGCATCTTTGTTGCTGCTTGATCTGGCTAAAGAATTCAAACGAATGCATCTTGAGATCCCTGACAATCACAGATTTCCACTCTCATCAACCCGGTCCAAGAATTGACACAATTTTCCTGGTGTAGAAAATTGCCAAGAGACAACATAACTCAGATCTCAGATGTCGAATTAACCGCCATAGACAAGATCGGTTAACACGGTAATCTTGCCTTGGAGTGTCGAAATGACGCCTTCAAATCTGAATCTGCAAGTAGGGATGGGAACTGGGTCCATTTAATCCCATTTAAACCCACTAATTGTCTTGTAGTTCAAAATTTTGTTTTTTTTTTCGAGGAAAATGAAGTACGAAGCTAGAAAAAGCTAAATAAATGGGACTTGTGGCTGCCATTAGTTGCCATTTACATCCCTATCTGCAAGTGTCTGAATATCTGAATTCTGAAGGGGTCGGTCAGGTGCCCCCACATGAACAACAGATAACTTATCTTTGCCATGTTGTCCACACCATCTATGTAGTTGCGGCCAAGCACAACGTTGCCTTGTCTTGTTCCTTTGCCCAGCTTGCCATGTCCAGCATCTGTCATCGGACCCTCTCAATGCAGCTTGGAGAGCCAATAACATGCTCCCATGCGCAACCACGCTCGGATACCAAAATGCCGCTGGTATCGAGCTAGGCATCCCATGTGTGGCCATGCCATGTCTTCCAATCAAACAAGTGTTTTCTTGGCACCAAATCAAATTGGTCGATCTTATCGTGATTTCGCATTGAAAACATGGGAAACTCGACCTAGATGATTTAGAAAAAGGAGATGATAATGTCTAAAACATGCTGTGTAAGTACACTCAACTTGTCTTTTTCAGGAGCTTGTAAATGACAAAACGAGAATTCCCACAAAAAAGAAGACAAAACGAGAAAAATTACGCATAAACACCCTACCTCTTTCGTTCTTCCCAGGAGGACGTTTTTTGGTGTGCCGAGCGGCCGAGATAGTGAGAAAGTGGGCGATTATTAGGGTACACAAAATGCGTCGGATCCGGATCGAATCCATGTCAATCAATTGCTATATCATGTCAATTTTTTTGCTGATTTTTAAGCTACATGGCAATTTTCATTGTAGAACATGGCAAATCCCATGGTAATATTTTCTGTTTTCGCATGGCAAATTTGGTTGTTAGATTTTTAGCGCTAGCATGAGATTTTTAACACTTTCGTTCTATATATTGCTTTGTGCATTAATTTGACATAAACATTTACCCAATCTATGACGCAGCCGCACAACTGCAACACGAGTGCACGGCGAGTCATCAACCGACGAGAGCACAAAGCAACACAATGGCAGATCTGGGACTGTGACGCTCTGGATGACAACATCACCACAAATCGACCGGGGTAGAGCATGGAACGTCCACTCTGCCTGGCAAAAGAGGGTTGACGGAGCATCTATTCAGTAGGCACAAGAGGGTGGGGGCCACGAGGGGAGGCCAGGTGGGATTAAAACTGAAGGGTATGTGATGGCGGCGGAGACAAGAAGTGAGAAGGCGCGACATAGAGGCGATGCGAGCTGTTGCGTGCTTGCGAGCCAGCCACACACTAGGTCGGGTTGTGTGCTTCGGGCTTTTTTTTGGTTGGGCTGGGTTGAAGTCAAGTCTATACTCGGGGCATAACAGGAAAACCACGCCCCGGGCCTGGGCCTGAGTGCCCGAGGCCCAGCTCCACCCTGAAGCGTAGTAACCCCCTTAAGCAAGTAGAGAGTCCACATGAATCTTTTGTCAAGCCATATGTGACTTTGTGTGCGATATGGTGGGCACGGAGAAAGGTGATCCACGTGGAAATCTATCAACCTCCTTCGGCGACACATTATCTTATATAAACCGTTTTATAGATGAACTAGAGATGGCACCACAGAAGACAACAACACCTCAGACCGCACCCATGACCGCATGTGTAAAACCAAAGGCACCGCCACCGGGACATGCTAAAATACACGTGGACGCCAGCATGGCGAGATCAGGCTTGGGTGGGTCTGTGGCAGCCGTGTGCCGTGACGTCGGAGTTTTTTTTTTATCTAGGTAGCTCTACACTAGATTATTAACTGTGTGACTAATGTTGCAGCATTGGAAGCGACACACCAATGTTGCAGCATTTGAAGCGATTACGTGTCGCGAGGCTTCATCATTAGCCGAAGATTGCTTCTCCATAACTTCATCGCCGCTTCAGATTCAAAACAGGCGATCAAGGATATCGTCAAAGGGACGGGTAGCATCTACGGGGAGCATCGTCGAGGAGATCAAGCAGCGAGCGACAAATTTTAATTGCGCTTTTAATTTTGAAAGGTCGACCGACAAATTTTGATGCAGATGGTTTAGCTAAGTATTCAAATTCTTTCGAGCAGGGGCTTCACGCCACCTGTGGTTGGGTTGCCAACCCACGATCAATATTGTATTCCACATTCTGTGGCTTTTTTTCGATCGATAAAACTTAGCTTTACCTTTAAAATAAAAACTCCGGTAAAGAGACCGTATTTCGGGTATTTCTAACGTCATTGACCAGAGCGAGACACCAACACCAAGACAAGTTCAAGGACCCCAGGTGAATTTCTCTCTTTTTAATGTGATGGCGTGGTGTTTATGTTGACACAAACTGACCTTTTCCTCCCTCTGCTATTGTCGACAAAGCAAGTCATTATCCGTGCGTTAAAAAGGGCCGCCCTCGTGTCTCCATCCCCCGGCTCACATAGCGTGGCGGTAGGTGCACGAGACCCGCACCGCCGGTGCCGGTGCGCGTCCACACAGCACATAGGAGCAACCGGTTGGACCTCCTCCTCCACCTCGTCTCCACTCTCGCTTCTTTCCCCCTCCTCGCCTCTTCCAGTGCTCTCCACTGCTCTCCACCCCCGCCCCGCTGTCGTCCGGCGTCCTCTCCCCCCTCCCCCACCTCGCGGTTTGCCCCGACGGCGGCGACGCGGGCCTGCTGGTGCTGGATCGGTTTCTTGTCTTGCGGGTAAGGAACCCTATCCTGTCCTGGTTGGGTTATCTTGATGTGGATTTGTGTGGGAGTTCGTCTTGCGGTTCGTTTCTTCCCTTTGCTGCGTGGCGGGCGGCGGCCGAAGCCTGAATCCCCGTCGAGGTAGTTGCCGATTTGCCTGTGTGCTGCGTGGTGGACTGGTAGGTGCGCCCTTGCTCATCTGGTCCATCCACCCGTACCTGGCCTGGCTAGCCTAGCCGCTTCTTCTTCTTCTTCAGCGCGCGAGACCGATCTGAGACGCAGTTTATTTTGTATGAATTCGTCTAGATTTGTTCCACTAACGGGAGTTGGAGTATTAGAGGTCAGAGAACAAGAATAGCTCAAATTATATACTCTCCCGAGTAAAGAACCAGTGTACCACCGACCTCTGTGTGCTAATGTTTGGAATTTTGGACATGGCACCTGCTGGTCACTACTTTTCTCTTTGCCATGAAAGAATACTTGCCATTGCTCACGACATTTGTACCTACCAACTAGACTGATATGCGCGTTTATACGGAAGAAATTACATTGCATATATAATTTTCTCTCCGATGCAGCAAGATGACCATCCTGACACACTTGCAGGATTTATGTGCCAAGCTGCGTACTCTTTTATTTTATTCCTCGGATCAAACTTGTTGAGTTGATTCCGGCAAGAAGGAATCTGCAAAGCAGCTTGGTGTTAAGCTCGCATCTTCCCTAAACAGCTCTAGATTAAATGGGAGAAGGTAACTGCTTTTCCAACTTTGTATCTATCTTCTGAGTTGAACTTAAGTTTCCTTTGCAGCTAGATCCCTTACATTATGCAGGATCTTTTGAGTTTAACTTAAGATTAACTTTGCCGCTAGATCGCTTACGTTATGCAGGAGAACAGAACCCTTAGTCTGTCATTGTAGAAGACAGTAACATCTATTACATGATGTTGACATACGTGGTAGCATAATAGTGTATAAACATCAGCGAGATATAACCTAATTATGATTCAGTGTTTACAGTTTTTCCTCTGTCCATTAGGGCTTTAGCTTGATCATGATATGCATTATTTTTAGTTCTGTTCATACGGTTACTTCTTAATCTGAATCAACCTTGGCATTGCACAGCAAGCTCGGATGAACTTTGCCATTGTCAAGGGTGTCTCGGCAAGTACACCCTACTCAGAGATGAAGAAAACCCACAGCTGGCGAAGTTTGAGAGGCGGCTTCCTTGCTTTGGTTGCGGAATAGGATGGTCCTCGTAAGAATTCTTTACCATCTACACAAACTTCAGTTCAGTTTTCAAATTCTGCATCTGACAATATCAAACATGTTTCGGCTGCAGATTTCTTTTAGGTTTCTTGTGTCCATTGCTTTGGTACTATGCAACGACTCTTTACTGCTGCAAGTACTACAATAGGGATCCCCGAGAGCGCCCGGGTCTTGCTGCCTCTGCTATTGCGGTAGGGTGTCCTTCCACAGTAAATCCTGAACATGTAGCTATAATTAATGTAGCTTGAAAGAAAACAACTCATAGATGCAAAGTAGTGTAATAGATAAACCATATCTAGGTACAGAAAGCAAAAGAGCTTTCCTATACAAAGTCATTTCTTCATGCATGTAAACCATCATGCAACCTGATAGCAGATGTGTTCAGGGTTCTGTCACCATATTGATTCACAGATTGATTATTTTGTAGTGAAGGTGTGTTTTAATTCAGTTTGCTCCATCCTTTTCTATGAAAATGCACAAGCGTGAAAATGAGCCCCATCTGTATATTTTTTATTTTTAAGTGTCATTGTTTGCTTGTGGAAACATTAAAGCTAGATTTCGAACCAGTGTGCAGTCCCTTTAATAGTTATTACCTTGGCAAACTTGTTCTTCACAGCTGAGTGTCGTTCCTAATGTTTCAGTTAGTAAACAGTGATTGTGCTGGCAACTCTGTCCATCATTTGTAGTTTATCTTCTTTTGTCCTGATAAGCTTTCTGAAATAGTCTGGTTACAGCAAGTTTTCTTCCTAACGTTTCAATTTATTTGGTTCGTGCAGGCGGCCATCTTCACTACCGCGGCAATCATTACTCTCTCCATCATTCTGATAATCTGGGCACATAAGTGATTTCGGAGGCAAGGAGAACAGGGCTGGATGATTGGTTGTTAATCGGCAGATGAGGGGGATTCAGAAGGCAACTTGTAATGTTGATGATAGCTGATCGTTTTAGCTCATCATGTAATCATAGTGGCAATGCATATGCAAATGTTTATTGAAGGGCTTCATCTCGTGAGTCAGTTATTCAATCTTTCTAAGAGGGTGGGAACAGATTACTATTTCTTCTGAAAAGCTTCCAATCCAGAGGCTACAGAGTACGGACCGAATTCCATAAATTACAGAGGAAAAATTCATACAGGTAACCCATTCAGCAGGTAATTGCTTGGATTGAAACTGTAGCCATTACCACCAACTCACCATGGGAGGAGCACTGATACACATGGAAGTCATTATATATCCAGTATAGCACCGTCCTCTGAACTTGTTGAATTCTTAAGAGGTTAAATTTCTGATACGCCTATTTTACTTGCGGGGTGTGCTGTGGTGGGGTTTTCATGGTACTACCATTTGAAACGATGATCTAGATCGAGCGTTCATCTCGAGAGCGCGCGCTTCAGCGAGCCAGTCCGTCTCTCCAGTTGATTCAAACGTTCGGCTATAGAGTTGATTTATGGCACCGACCTGTTCAAGGATGAATTTTCTTGTTAGTTTTGAAGTAGTACGACCTGTATTTCTTTTTCCAGAACATCTGGAACTATATTATTCTGGAGAATCATCATAGAAATTTGAGGGATGAGCTCGGGGGCAACACCAGCCCTAGCTAAAAAATGTGCCGCCTTATTTGTATCAGGCGGACATGGTTGAAATATGCAGACAAGAATGAACCCGCAAGCACCTCAATGTGGAACAAGATACAACATTAACATTTGAACATATCTGACAAAGTGTTTAGATTAGTTTTATATAAGTGATCAAGGGGTTTTCAGTATTTTGCAACCCTTATTTAAAAGCCCATAGAACGTATTTAAAATGCCAAAAAATGTAACAAATATCAAGCTACAGACGCGGGACATCCAGTTGAATTATACACAACTTTAGTACAAATACAAATAAACACCCCGCAAAACAAAAAAGACAGTTGTGATTTTGGTTGGGACGTTCCTACCGTATCAGGATTTGAAGCTGAACACTCGTAGCTTCTCAATGCGAAAATTGAAGTTTTCAACCTATATGCCTACTGACTTCCAACTAAAAAGTGTCGGAATAGTCTGAAAACAATCCCCAAATTGAACGCTTCACAATAGAATTCTCCTCTAGTCCCCACATAATTTCATATCACCGAAATCGGGTCCTTCACAATGCAGTGTTCTCCTTGAGCCGCCACATTTTGTGCCGCCGAAATTATTTTTAACAATTGTATCTATAATCTATGGCTAATACTTGAATATATAACACACATATTAGAAGTAGCATAAATCCGTAACAAAGAGGTCGAGTAAAAGGGAATCATATCAATAATACCGTAGTTCTCCACGACAATACGAATGAATATCCGAATCATGATCCAGGAGGCAAGCATGAATCGAGTTTACAAACCCTAGTTTTACAAGAATGGATCTCTGTCTAATGGTGGCGTTCTCGATGGTGGAATGGGCGATCTTGCTATGGAGGAGTCCGGATGGATCTTAGTGAAGAAATTCCTTCAACCACCGGCACGGGAGGATGTTCTCATACCAGAGGCCGACTTGCCTTCAGTTTCACTTGTTTGAGGTTGCATCCAAAAAGACAGATGACCACTGCTTGTCCATTTGCATAATCATGGATCCAAATCCTTCCATGAGCACAATATCATGTAACCAAAGCAAAGATCCAAGCAACTCTCGCTTGAAGCTAGTCTAGATCTATGATATCTTTACCCCTTTGGCATCAAGATACCAAAAGGAAGAAAGAATCTTAAACAGCTCTCAAGACTAAGCTTGTCACCGGGCGCTGGCGATGAAGACTTGGCGTTGACACCGTTGACAGCGTGTCGTGGGAGTGGAGATTAATCCAAAAGATTCTCTCGGCGAAGAGGAGGTGGCTGAAGCGTAAGGAGGCGTAGACACAACTAGAGAAGTGTGATACGTCTCCAACGCATCTATAATTCTTAATTATTTCATGTTATTATATTATTAATTTTGGATACTTTATATACAATAATATGCTATTTTATATTAGTTTTTGCACTAACCTATTAACCCAGTGCCTAGTGCCAGTTCCTGTTTTTGCGTGATTTTAACTTTTTCAGAAAATCAGTACCAAACGGAGTCCAAACACGATAAAACTTTTTGATTATTTTTTCTGCACCAAAAGGGATCCACGAAGCTTCGGGAGGAGGTCGGAAGACGCACGAGGGAGCACCCTAGGGGTAGGGAGCACCCCCGAGCTCGTGGGCCCCTTGCACGTCCCCCTGACATAATTCCACTCCTACAAATTCCCAAATATTCCGAAAATAACAGAGAGCCACCAGACTTTTTCCGCCACCGCAAGTCTCTATTCCGTTGCGATCCCATCTGGAGACCTTTTCCGGTACCCTGCCGGAGGGGGGAATCGATCACGGAGGCCGTCCACATCAACCTTGCTGCCTCCATGATGATGTGTGAGTAGTCCACCACAGACCTACGGGTCCATAACTAGTACCTGGATGGCTTCTTCTCTCTCTCCTTGATCTTCTATACCATGTTTGCCGCGTTTTCCACGGTGATCTATCTGTTGTAATCTTTTTTACGTTGTGTTTGTTGGGATCCGATGGATTGTGGGTTTACGATCAGATTATTCATTGAAAGTAATTGAGTATTTTCTGAAATTTATTATGCATGATTGTTATAGCTTCGTATTTCTCTCTGATCTATCCGTTTGGTTAGGCCAACTGGATTGATTTATCTTCAGCAAGAGTGGTGCGTTGTAATGGGTTCAATCTTGCAGTGCTCTATATCCCAGTGACAGAAAGGGACAAGACACATATTTGTATTGTTGCCATTAAGGATAAAACGACAGAGTCTATGCATATTGCTTGAGTTTACTTTGTCTACATCATGTCATCTTGCTCCAAGCATTACTCGGTTTGTCATGAACTTAATACCTAGAGAGGCAAACATAGAAGCGCTCTCAAAATGGAGTAATAGTAGTAGATGCAGGATCGTTTCGGTCTACTTGTATATGGACGTGATGCCTATATACATGGTCATTGCCATGAATAACATGCCATAACTATGTCCTGTTCTGTCAATTATCCAACAGTAATTTGTTAACCCACCGTATGCTATATTCGAAAGAGAAGTCTCTAACTATGCCCCCCCCGGGTCTACTTAATCATATTTGCTAAAACCATAAAAATACCTTTATGTATTTTGTTATTTGTTTTTTTACTTTTTGTATTTATATATCTATCTCTATCAGAATTAATTCTTGCAAGTAACGAGTTCAAGGGGCTTGACAACCCTCTTGCCCGCGTTGGGTGCAAGTGTTTGGTTTTGTGTGTGTACATGCTGACGACGGGAGTTTGCCTTGATTCTCCTACTGGTTCGACTTGCTTCACCCTTCCTTTTCGGGGAAAAACTCAACACAACTCAAAAGTAGTAGAAAGAATTTATGGCGCCGTTGCCGGGGAGATTTGTAGAGCATATTTCTCCATGTGTGGTTTTGGTAATTGATTACAATCCCTATGGACTAATGGTTGCCTTGAGTTATATTCGAAGGATTTGTCCATGGGCACTTCTTGAAGTCCATCTGTTGGTTTCAAGGAGTTTATATGGCGACCAAGGTGGTATTCAAGGTTTTATCCAAAGATTGGTCATGTGAGAGTTGAGCTTATTGCAAGCATGTCTTGAAGAAGAAGATTGTGCGATCACTCATGGTTACCTTCAAGACATCATCTTTATGAAGAGAGAAGATAAGATACAAGGTTTATCAAGACTAAGGCAAAGAGTGATTCAAGTTGATCAACACACAAAGCGTAGAAGATGTACCAAGTGGGATCAAGTGATCTCATGGTATGGTAAGTATTGTCCATTATGCTTTGTATACTAACCCATGATCTTTGTGAGTGTTCTTTCTGGGGTTAGGTATGTTTCCATGGGCATGCATCAAAAGGAAGAGCTCATACGACCCATGGAGGATGACATCAAGTTGTGATCGTCATCACGGTTGAGGTGTGCAAGTTCAAGTGGAGCATCATGAAGAGATCACATACTTGAAGCTTGCCATTCATCACTGTTGGGGAACGTTGCATGGGAAACAAATTTTTTCCTACGCTCACCAAGATCGATCTAGGAGATGAACATCTACGAGAAGATAGATTGCATCTACATACCCTTGTAGATCGCTAAGCGGAAGCGTTAAGAAACGCGGTTGATGTAGTCGAACGTCTTCTTGATCCAATCACGATCCGTCCCGCGAACTCCCGATCAAGTGCCGAACGGACGGCACCTCCACGTTCAACACACGTGCGGCCTGATGACGCCTTCGATCCAGCGAGCGATGGTGAAGTAGTAGCTCGAGTCCTCCGGCAGCACGACGGCGTGGTGAGGTGGTGGTGGAGGAAACTCAGCAGGGCTTCACTGTGTGTCTATGGAGTGGAGAAGAGCTACGAGGGAGAGGAGGGGCAGCGCCGTAGCACGTTGGGGTACGGTTGCCCTCTCTCTCCCTCGTAGCTCTTCTCCACTCCATAGACGCACGGCGAATCTCCCTCTCTCTCCCTCTCTATATATAGGGGGAAGGGAGGAGGGGGGGGGGGCGCCCTAGGGTTTCCCCTAGGGGCCAGCGGCCAAGGGGTGCGGCTAGGGTTGGGGTGCCCCCCCCAAGGCGCCTTGCCTCCTAAGTGAAGGGGGCCGGCGGCCCTAGGGGGTGTGCCCCACCTCTTGGCCGACTCGGGCTAGGGTTGGGCGGCGCCCAGCCCCCTAGTGGGCTGGTGCGCCCCCTCTCCTTGGCCCATGAGGCCCCCCCAACACTTGCCCCCCCCGAAACCCCTTTCGGTATTCCGTCGAATCCCCGGTACGCCCCGGAACACTTCCGGACTCCGATACCCTTAGTACTATATATCAATCTTCACCTACGGTCCATTCCGGAGTTCCTCGTCACGTCCGGGATCTCATTCGGGACTCCAAACAACCTTCGGTCACCAACATAATAACTCGACTATACTTAGATCGTCACCAAACATTAAGTGTGTAGACCCTACGGGTTCGAGAACCATGTAGACATGACCGAGACACCTCCACGGTCAATAACCAATAGCCGGACCTGGATGTCCATATTGGTTCCCACATATTCTACGAAGATCTTTATCGGTTGAACCTCGATGTCAAGGATTCAGTCAATCCCGTACGCAGTTCCCTTTGTTCATCGGTATGTTACTTGCCCGAGATTCGATCGTCGGTATCTCCATACCTAGTTCAATCTCGTTATCGGCAAGTCTCTTTACTCGTTCCATAATACAAGATCCCGTGGCTAACTTCTTAGTCACATTGCTTGCAAGCTCATTATGATCTTGTATTACCGAGTGGGCCCTGAGATACCTCTCCGTCATATGGAGTGACAAATCCCAGTATTGATCCATGCCAACTCAACAGACACCCTCGGAGATACCTGTAGAGCACCTTTATAGTCACCCAGTTACGTTGCGACGTTTGATACACACAAGGTACTCCTCCGGTGTCAGTGAGTTGCATGATCTCATGGTCATAGGAACAGATACTTGACATGCAGAAAACAATAGCAATAAACTTGACACGATCATATGCTACGTTCATAGTTTGGGTCTTGTCCATCACATCATTCTCCTAATGATGTGATCCCGTTATCAAATGATCTATGACCAGGAAACCATGGTCATCTTTGACCAACGAGCTAGTCCGGTAGAGGATCACTAGGGACATGTTGTTGTCTATGTACCCACACATGTATTTAAGTTTCCAACAAATACAATTATAGCATGGATAATAAACGATTAACATGAACAAGGAAATATATAATAATAACCACTTTATTATTGCCTCTAGGGCATATTTCCAACAAGTACCGCTCTGGGCAAGCGGTAGTACCTCCTATTAGTGGTAGTACCGCTCTAAGCAAGCGGTAGTACCGCCTATAGGCGGTAGTACCCCTATCCATTTTCGCTGGTACTACCGCTTCCTCTGCGCTGTCTCGACTTCTCGTGTCGGGCTGGGCGGTAGTGGCACGGTAGTACGAAGCGGTAGTACCGCCCATCTCTATCGCTCCACTTCCGCTTATAAGCGGTAGTACCGCCGGGGCCGGCGGCACTACCGCCTCCTGGATCCTTGCCATTGCCTTGCTCTACGTGTACTGCCGCCCGAGTGGTAGTACTGCTCTCCGGAGCGGTAGTACCGCTCATGTGCGGGCTGAGGGGGCAACGATTGGATTTTCCCCACCTATAAAAGGGAGTCTTCTTCCCCAATGGATCTTATCCTTTCAGATCGTGTTCTTCCCCCATTGTTGACCTTCTTCGAGCTTGCTAACTCTCAATCCATCCAATGATTTTTGCTAGTTCTTGAGGGAAAAGAGAGAGGAGATCTAGATCTACATTTCCACCAATCACTTTCTCCTCTATGTGAGGGAACCCCTTGGATCTAGATCTTGGAGTTCTTTGTGAGCTCCTTGTTCTTCCTCTCATATTCCTCCATAGTTTTGTTGTTGTGGTGGGATTTGGGACTGAGGGACTTGACCACTTCGTGTGTTCTTGCCATTGCATTAGTTGCATCGGTTTCTGTTCTCCACGGTGATACGTGGAAGTGAAGTTTGAGAAGCTTATTACTCTTGGGTGTTTGGGCACCCTAGAGCTTGTGACTCTTGGGTGCTTTGGCGCCCTAGACGGTTGGTGGTGCCTCAGAGCTCAATCATTGTGGTGTAAAGCTCCGGGGTCTCCAATTAGGTTATGGAGATTGCCCCAAGCAATTGAGGTCATCTCGGAGCCACAATCCATTGTGGTGAAGCTTCGTGGTGTTGTTGGGAGCCTCTAATTAAGTTATGGAGATTGCCCCATCCTTGTTTGTACGGGTTTGGTGACCGCTCTCAAGGGCCCCTTAGTGGAATCACGACATCTTGCATTGTGCGAGATTACGGTGGCCCTAGTGGCTTCTTGGGGAGCATTGTGCCTCCACACCGCTCCAAACGGAGATTAGCATCCGCAAGGGTGTGAACTTCGGGATACATCGTCGTCTCCGCGTGCCTCGGTTATCTCTTACCCGAGCCCTTTACTTATGCACTTTACTTTGTGATAGCCATATTGTTTCTTGTTATATATCTTGCTATCACTTAGTTGTTTATCTTGCTTAGCATAAGTTGTTGGTGCACATAGGTGAGCCTAGTTGTTTTAGGTTTTGTGCTTGACATATTAAACGCTAGTTTTATTCCGCATTTGTTCAAGCCTAAACCATAATTATTTTAAAGCGCCTATTAACCCCCCCTCTAGGCGACATCCACGTCCTTTCAAAGATATCATGAAATTCTCATCAGGTTCCTTCATACAAATTATCGTTCACTTGTTCTACTTTTTATTTTCCTTTTATTTCGCTTTCTTAAGAATACCATAAAAATATTTTTATTTGCTTGTTTTGCTTGAAGTTGCTATCATTTCTGATTTTGTGATAGCTAAGGAGGATAGCGAGGGAGCTAAGCTCAATGACAATGTATCCCCCATGAACTTGGACACTAAAACTTTTGTAACGGGAAGTGGGAATATTATCGGAAAAAATGTTATTCAAGAGATTTTCACTTGTACGGGAGCTTTGGTGAATAATGATGAGTCTATTCTTCAAAGAACTAATAGTTATGCTCAAGCTATTTCAACTCTCATTATTAAACTTGAAAGACGGTTTATGCATACTCATCCCACTTTGCAAATGTTGTTTTATGGGTTGCCTGTTATAAATGATCCTAGAGTTAAAAAGTTTGCTACCCTTGCTCTCATAAATGAATTTGACCATATAGTCCGGGAAGCTAGGGAATTTTTTGATCATTATGATGTGAATTATGAATGCCTAATGATAGATGAGATTCTTTATGATAGATATTTCATGAGAAGATATATGTCTAGGGATCATCATGCTTTTGAGGAGAATGCTAAGAAAGAAGTACCACACCTACATTTAATCCAACACATATTTAATAGCACTAATCATCAATATTGTTGGATTGTAAAAGGTAATAAAAGTGGGTTTTGATGAAGATTGTTGTGATAAGTCTAGAGTACTTATATAAGATGAATTTACTGTCACATATGAAAAGCCACTTGGGAATAATACCCTCCCAAACTGAAACTAGAAGATATAAAAGTTTCAAAAGATAGGCCTTTCCATTATTTGAGTTCTCCTAATAGAAAATCTGTTGCTGAAGGAAGAGAATTAATAAGATGTGCCCATGATGATATTATGTACAAGGGGGTAATGGAGATGGAGGAGAAAGACAATACTTGATATTATGTATTATGCCTAGCTAGGGGCATAAAACAATAGCGCTTGTTGGGAGGCAACCCAATAGTTATCTTAAATTTTTTGCTTTTACTTTCTGTTTTGGTGTGATGACACAATTATTGCTACTGTAATAATTATGTTTTTATGTTTTAATTAGTGTTTGTTCCAAATAGAGCCTTTGGGATTAATTTGAATGATAGCAGAATTGATATGGTGCAAGAATAGATTCTATTGCGACTAGTACATGATTTTTAATTTTTTACTGAACGTGATAAATTCCTAATTTTTTATACAGTATTGCCCTGCAAATTCCCAGGTTGTCCTTATTTATCAGAATTTTCGGAGTTAGAGAAGTATGGTTTTGGTTCTGATCATTACAGACTGTTCTGTTTTAGACATATTCTGTTTTTGCTTGCATAATTTGCTTGTTTTGATGATGCTATGGATTATATCGGGGGGTATAAGTCATGGACAAGTTAGAATACAATACCTTATGAAATAATTAAATATGAATCAATTTACAACGGTACCTAAAGTTTATGATTTACCTATTATACAAACGGATCTCACGAGGTTTCTATTGAGTTTTGTGTGCTAAAGTTTTCAAGTTTTGAGTGAGACAATGATGGATGAAGGGATAAGGAGCGAAAAGATCCTAAGCTTGGGGATTCCCAAGGCACCCAAGGTAATACTCCCCCCGTTCCAGAATATAAGGTGTATTGTTTTTCATGCAAGTCAACCATTTGAATTTTTGACCAAGATTATACAATAAACTAACAACATTTGCAATTCCAAACAGATAAAATATGAAACTACTTTTCTTGATGAATCAAATGATATAAATTTTGTATTGAGGATATTGATATATTTTTCCAAAAACTCGGTCAAACATGGCCTCGTTTGACTTTTCAAAAAACAAATACTCCCTATATAAAGGAACGAAGGGAGTATTCAAGAAAGACCCTAACATCTTAGCTTGGGGATGCCCCAGATGGCATCCCCTCTTTCGCCTCCATTCTATCGGTATGTCACTTGGAGCTATATTTTTATTCATCACATGATCTGTGTTTTGCTTGGAGCGTCGTGTATTATAGTTTGCTTTTCTTTTAGTTCGCCATAATCATTGTTTGCTAGACACAAGTTTTGAGAGAGACACATGTTCATCATAATTTGTTAGAATATTTTATGTGCTTCACTTATATCTTTTGAGCTAGGCAGTTGCTCTAATGCTTCACTTACATCTTTTAGAGCACGGCGATGATCATAATTTAAAGAAATAGTTGCACTCTCATGCTTCACTTAAATATTTTTGAGAGTCTAAGGAATAGGAATGGTAATTTGCACGTGTTATAAGACTAGTCCAAAAAGGATCGATATTCAAGGAGGATATAATAAAAACTTTTATGTAGCTCATGAAATAAGAGACGTATGGTTTAATTATATTGATGTAGTAATTTGAAAGGATATGGGTTCATGATCATTGGTTAGTAGAAATTTCGGTATTAAAAATTGTTATTTACTTCTCATCTAAATATTAGTCATGACATGGTGATGAGGCATGAGCATTTTTATGTCTGAATGAAATCCTATCGCGCTGTTCGAATCCGGGGCGCGCAATGGATAACTCCTCCCAACCTCCTCCCTAGGGGCATGCGGTAGTACTTTGCTTCGAGAGAGCTAATAAGGCTTTACAATAAGTATATGAGTTCTTTATTACTAATGTGAATCCATGGATATACGCACTCTCACATTTCCACAATTTTCTAGCCTCTTCGTACCATGCATTGCCCATTCTCACCTCAAGAGTCGTGTAAACTTCGCGGGTGCATCCAAACCCCGTGATATGATATGCTATATTATACATAAGCTTTCTTATATCTTCCTCAAAACTGCCACCATACCTACCTATTATGGCATTTTCATAGCCATTCCGAGATATATTGCCATGCAACTTCCACCGTTCCGTCACATGACTTGTGTGTTCCTCATCATATTGCTTTGCATGATCATATAGAGCTGACATAGTATTTGTGACAAAGCCACGGTTCATCATTGTTTACATGTTACGCTAGATCATTGCCTATCCTAGTACACTGCCAGAGGCATTCATAGAGAGTCATCTTGTATATCTTTATTGAGTTGTAATATCGAGTTGTAAGTAGATAAAAGTGTGATGATCATCATTATTAGAGCATTGTCCCAGTGAGGAAAGGATGGTGGAGACTATGATTCCCCCACAAGTTGGGATGAGACTCCGAACAAAAAAAAAGATATAAAATGGGGAAGCCGAAAAGGATCCCACCATGAAAAAAAATGAGAGACAAAGAGAGAAGGGGCAATGTTACTATCTTTTACCACACTTTTGGTTAAAAGTAGCACCATGTTCTTCATATAGAGAGTCTCGTGAGTTATCATTTTCATATACTAGTGGGAATTTTTCATTATAGAGCTTGGCTTGTATGTTGCGATGACGTGCTTCCTCAAATGCCTGAGGTCTTCATGAGCAAGCAAGTTGGATGCACACCCACTTAGTTTCATTTGAGCTTTCATACACTTATAGCTCTAGTGCATCCATTGCATGGCAATCCCTACTCCTCTCATTGATATTGATTGATGGGCATCTCCATAGCCCGTTGGTCCGCCTAGTTGATGCGAGACTTTCTTCCCTTTTTGACTCCTTTGATCTTTACCACCACACTCTATTCCACCTATATTGCTATATCCATGGTTCACGCTCATGTATTGCGTGAAGTTAAAAATGCTGAAGCTCATTAGAAGTACGATCCAATTGCCTGGTTTGACATTGTGGTGCTCATGATTTGTACTTATGCGGTGAAGACGGAGTCATGCCATGCTAATATGATAAAATGAGTAGGGAATAACATTCTTTAAGGATCGTATATTTTGAAGAAGTAATGATTATGCTTCTTATGTTCATGGATATTATTGTGTTGACATCAATTACTTCATCATATATTAATAATTATACCTGAAAGAGATGACATGCTGGGTAGCATGCCACATCAAAAATTCTGTTTTTATCATTTACCTACTCGAGGACAAGCATGAATTAATCTTAGGGATGCTGATACATCTCCAACGTATCTATAATTTTTGTTTCTTTCATGCTATTATATTATCAATCTTGGATACTTTATACGCAATAATATGCTATTTTATATCATTTTTTGGGACTAACCTATTAACCCAGTGCCCAGTGCGAGTTCCTGTTTTTTGTGTGTTTTTGAATTTTTCAGAAAATCAATACCAAACGGAGTCCAAACATGGTGAAACTTTTTGGTGTTTTTTTCTGGACCAAAAGGGACCCACGAAGCTTCAGGAGGAGGCCGGAAGATGCACGAGGGAGCGACGAGCCTGGAGGGCACGCCCTATGGGGTCATGCACGTCCCCCGAGCTCGTGGGCCCCTCACATGTCCCCTTGACTTAATTCCACTTCTATAAATTTCTAAATATTCGGAAAACAACAGAGAGCCACCATAAACACTTTTTTTTGCTGCCGAAAGCCTCTGTTCCACCGCGATCCCATCTGGAGACCTTTTCCTATACCTTCCCGTATGGGGAATTGATCATGGAGGCCGTCTACATCAACCTTGATACTTCCATGATGGTGTGTGAGTAGTCCACCACCGACCTACGGGTCCATAGTGTAAGTGCATCTAGTGCCCCTTAGTGATTTTGGTGTATTGAAGACTTATAGGTTAAGGGACTGATATGTGTGTGAGTGTACACATGCTCTATAAGTCGCTGAGGAGTTTGATATATACGAAGAATGTCGACCCCTAAAAATGAATGTCTTTAGCTGAAGACTTTGGTATTTTCCCTAAAGTCTTTGAAGCTGAAGAATTCAGTGTGACCTTGAAGATATTAACGAGGACTATGAAGCGTGAAGACTTTTGTTTTCGTAGTTTCATTTCCTTTCTTTGAGTCATAGGAAACACCGTACTGTTAAAGGGGGCCGAGGTAATACTAAGGAAAAATTTCCAACTGATGCTCAACTCAAAAGCCTCAACATAACCAATCCTTCGAGTGAAGCCTTTGGAAATCTCTTACAGCTCAGTCAAGTTCTTCAGTGACAGAGACGATGTTCTTCTGGTCTCTGAGGAAATTGGTCTGACTGAGGAGTTAGGATTTCGCCAGTGCGAATTGCCTACAGTGAGGAATATGATAAGCCCTGAAGAATTTGTCAGTTCAAATTCCGACCGTTGCTATGCTTTGTGCCAGCTGTCCAGATATTTTATCCACCTAACGGTCATATCATTGGGGGGCATTTATGTCTTATCATGTCGGGTTGCACCCTGGCTATAAATAGCCGCCCCCCACAACCACTAGTTTGTTGGCTGCTCCGAGAGAGAACTTGACACTTGTCATTTGAGAGCAACCCATTCCTCGAGGACTTTGAGAGAAAATCATCAGTGAGGAAAAACCCAAAACCCAAACCACCAAAACCCAAAGTGATTGAGCATCACTGAAGAGATTGTTCCTGTGTGGAACCGACGCTTTTTACCTTTGAAGACTGTGTATCTTCCAGATGGTTAGGCGTCATGGTCTAGTGCATCCTGCAGTCAATTGGGGATCGCCAGGTGACCGTGGTCTAGAGCATCCAACAGTCAATTGTGGATCGCTGGGTGACCAAGTTTGTGAGGGTTTGGAAGTCTACCCTGAAGACTTACCACGAGTGTTGGGCGAGGACTGTGTGACCTTAGCTCAAGGAGAATACGGTAAGGACTGTGTGTCCTGGGACTGTGTGTCCTTTGGTTTAAATACCAAGCCGCTCCAAACCAGACGTACAACTGTCACAACAGTTGGAACTGGGTCATCAAATCATTGTCTTCACCGAGCACCTGGTTCTATTTCCTCAACCCTTTCATTTCTTCATGTACTTGTTGATGAAATTGATCGTTACTGTTTGAAGAATTTGACTGAAGACTTTCTCAATTTCCTCATCTCAAATTCTTCAGTTACCTTGTTCTTCACCTGCTTATCCTGATTACACACTACTTATACTCTGTGCATGTTTCATTTCATCACGATGACTATGCTACTGCTCTATCATGCATGCACTTGAGTACTTATTCCGCTGCTAGTATTTCGTCACGTTTCAAATTCCTCAAGTTGAAATTCCTCAGTGACGAATTTGTAAAAATCGCCTATTCACCCCCCCTCTAGTCGATATAACGCACTTTCAATTGGTATCAGAGCAAGGTACTCCCTTGTTCTGTGTGATTTTGGTTTAACCACCTGGAGTTTTAGTTATGTCGATTGCAGGCATGATCAAGGTCTCAGCTGGGTGTCCTACCTTCGATGGGACGGACTACCCCTACTGGAAGAACAAGATGCGCATGCATCTTGAGGCAATTGACAATGATCTCTGATATGTTGTGGAAAATGGTGTTCCCCGCGTCACTCCCACTGTCACTGCTGCTGATGTGAAGAGATTCAAGCAACTCGACTCTCAAGCGAAGAATATCATATGTGGCCATCTGAGCAAAGGTCAGTATGGCAGAGTGAGTGCTTTGGAGACTGCTAAGCTTATCTGGGATAGGCTGTCCAAAGTCAATGAAGGCATTTCAACTCAACGTGACTCTCGAGTTGATGTTCTTCGCAATCTCTTCAACCGCTTCAAAAGACTCGACAACAAAAATGTTCAGCAAGCTTTCGATCGCCTCACTGATATCTCCAATGAGCTACAGGCTCTTGGTGCCACTGACATCACCGACCATGAGGTGGTGAAGAAACCGCTGAGATCTCTTGATTCCTCATTCGATACACTTGCTTTGATGATCCAAGAACGTGGAGACTACAAGTCACTAGATCCTGCTGATATTCTTGAGAGACTCAATACTCATGAATTCCAACAAGCTGAGAAGAGAGACCTCTACGGGCCAAGCTATGGAAGATCTCGTGCTTTGAAGGCTAAGGCAATTTCCTCATCCGAAGGCGAAGAATCTGACAGTAGCCTTTGTGATCCTGAAGAACTGAGTCAGGAGCTTGCAATGCTCGTGAGGAAATTCCAGAAGTTCTCAAGGAGAGGTCGGTTTGGAAAATCATCAAAAAGTGGCATGAGGAAATCGGATTCTTCATCAAGCGACTACAAGAAGAGAACTTGCCACAAATGCAAGAAATTTGGTCACTTTATCTCTGACTGTCCTCTCTGGGAAAAAGAGTCAAGGAAGAAGAAATACAAGGATGACAGTTCTGATGACTCAAAGAAAAAGAAGAAATCTTCAAAGTCCTCATCTTCAAAGTCCTCATCGCTCAAGAAGAACAACTTAAGGAAGGTTCGGGCACTTATTGGCAAGGAAATGGATTCTGAAGAAGAATCTGAAGAATATGAAGAAGAGGAAGAATCTGAGGAGGAGTCAGACTCTGGTGTGGCGAGCCTAGCCCTCGCTACTGCTTTCGTCAGCAAGTCCATCTTCAACGATGAAGAAAATGGCAACTCCAACGACTTTGACGTCAGCAACGATGACTATGCTCCCACCTATTGCTTCATGGCAAAAGGTGCCAAGGTACTCGAACATCATTCCTCCTCTGAATCAAGTGAAGGTGAATCTGATGAATATGTGAAACCTAGCTATTCCAAACTTGCTAATATTGCCACTAAAAAACAAAGTGCTCTTGAAAGGCTTCAAAAAATGCTAGGCAAAAGCGATGATCTGTTGAATGAGGAAGTGGATCGGACTCAAACTCTGACTGATGACTTTCAACGTCTTAAGTCTAAGTTTGATAACCTTCTAAGTCGTCATGAAACCCTTCTACGTGATCATGAGAAGCTTTCCTATGAATTTCTTCAAAGGAAGCAAGAGCATGAGAAACTAAAAGTGTCTCATGAGGACTTACAAAGGGATAATGACTCATTGCTTGCTCAACAGATCAGTTCCACTCAGGAAGAATTCATTCCACCTTGTTTGAAATGCATCGAGCGTGAAATTGCTAATTCTTCACCTGAAAGTTCAAATGCTTCTATTGCTGCAAATTCTTCAACTATTTCCATGGTCACAAATTCCTCATCTGAGGATACCACAAGTATCACTGACGAAAATGCAGGGTTGAAGGAATTGTATGTGACAGGCATATACAAAAGCCTCAAAGGGCATCAAACCCTTTGTGATGTGCTTAAAAAGCAGATTCTGAACAGGAACCCTAGGAAAGAGGGTATTGCCTTTGAGAGGAAACTCAATGTTGACGGATCTTACTGGAAACCTGAGTAGTATCCCAAAACCTCATGGGTTGCTGCAAAAGGACCTCCTGTAGATCCATCCACTTTATCTGGCTTTACTTGTGAATCTTCATATTCCTCTGATGACTCATTTGACTCCAACTATAAACTGTTCAAAAATCAGAATGGTGAAGTATTTGCCAGATATGTTGGTACTAACTGCAGGAACGGTCCTCCGATGAAGAAAATCTGGGACAAAGTCTTCAGACTCAACAAGGCTCTCTATGGCCTCAAGCAAGCCCCTCGGGCGTGGTGTGACACACTGAAGGAATCCTCATGAAGAAAGGCTTCAAACCCGATTCACTTGACCCAACTCTTTTCACAAAATCATATGATGATGAATTATTTGTGTGCCAAATATATGTGGACGATATCATCTTTGGATGTACTGACAAACGTTACAGCGACGAATTTGCCTATATGATGAGTGTAGAATATCAAATGTCTATGATGGGAGAGCTCAAATTCTTCTTAGGGCTTCAAATTCGTCAATAACGCAATGGCATCTTCATATCTCAAGAGAAATACCTCAAGGATGTCCTGAAGAACTTTGGCATGCAGGATTGCAAAGGCGTCAAGATTCCTATGCCCACATAGGCTCAACTCTGCACTGACGAAAGTGGTAAAGATTTCGATCAGAAGGTATATCACTCCATGATTGGTTCTTTATTGTACCTATGTGCATCTAGGCCAGATATTATGCTTAGTGTTTGCATGTGTGCCCGATTTCAAGGAAAACCGAAGGAATCACACCACAAGGCTGTGAAGCATATTCTTCGATATCTAGGTCACACACCAACACTAGGATTATGGTACCCCAAGGGCTCAGATCTTGACCTCATTGGATATTCTGATTCTGATTATGCTGGTGATCGAGTGGACCGCAAGTCAACGCTAGGCACTTGTCATTTCCTTGGACTATCCTTAGTCTGTTGGTCCTCAAAGAAGCAGAATTGCGTATCACTATCTATTGCTGAAGCTGAGTACATTGCTGCTGGTTCTTGCTGTGCTCAATTGCTATGGATGAAGCAAACCCTCAAGGACTACGACATCAATGTGAAGAATGTTCCCCTCTACTGCGACAACGAGAGTGCCATCAAGATTGCTCACATCCCAGTTCAGCACTCAAAGACCAAGCACATCCAGATTCGTCATCATTTTCTTCATGACCATGTGATGAAGGGCGATATCTTCCTCGACCACGTGAAGACTGAAGAACAACTGGCTGATATCTTCACAAAGCCCTTGGATGAGAAGAGATTTTGCAAGTTGCGGTGTGAGCTAAACATCTTAGAATCTTCGAATGTTCTTTGAAAGGACACACATCCTAACACTTATGCAAAATTGATGTCTTTGATGTGCAACACGCGAAGTAACGTTTTTCTTCAATCAATGAAGACTAACACTCTAAGTGTGAAGAAATTAATGAAGAATTTGATTCTCAGAACCCTACGACAATTGTACACGGTGTCTGAAATCATCATTCTTATACGGTGGGTCACGCCACCAACCAAAGTTGAAATTCTTCATGTTTGAGTTTTTCCTCATTTTGCAAATTCTTCAAATTTTCAAATTCTTCAAGTTTGCAAAATCCTCAAAAATTTCAAATTCTTCAAACTTTTCAACTGATGTTCCTCACATGAGTTTTTCTTCATTGACTATATATATATGTATAAATATTGAGTTTTTCAATGTCCTCAACAGCACTCACTTATAGCTAATTCTTCAAGTTGATTTTCTTCTAAGTGAATGTGATCGGACCCGTTCCCCCTCTATGCTAAACTCAACCCAGTCTGTTCACAAACTCTTCATATGCGTTCTACTTTGAAACCCGTTCAAAGTCTTCACTGTGTCCTTGACAGCTAAAGAATTTGCGAACGGAACTTTAAAATATTCAATCCCAAATTTTTGGCGATTGCCGCTCAAACCGTTCCGATTCCCATGACTGGATAACCCACGATCCCCCACTATCTCCACTACATAGTACGTGGGTGACACATGTCGCATGGATAGCAAGGGTCAGGGGCATACTGGTCCAAAATCTTCGGAGCAGTTGGTTTTTACTGCCGCTATAAATACCCCCTCCCTTCCACTTGCTCGGGTTACTCCTCACTCCCATCTCTCCCGAGCTCCAGACCTAGCGCCGCCGCTAACTTCACCGTCGCCGAAGAGGAAGAGCTTCACTGCCTCGACCTCGCCGTCGCCGTACTCGCATCGGCTGCGGAAGTCTTCACCCCGCCGCCGCTGTAGCTGTCTCCCTTTGCCAAGTTAGGGCATGGGAGATCTGGACTGACGAACTCCTTCACTTCACTTCTCTGTTCATCGTGTTCATCGCATACGGTAAATAAAATCTAGTTTTATTGCCACTTTTGATCCCGATGATTTTCATAAAATCCTCAAAAGGTGTTATTCTTCAGCAATCCATCTCTAAAGCACCAAACAAACTCCTTCTCTTGATTTATTTCGCTAAGTTATGATTTTCTTCAAGATTCTTCAATTGTGTGGATCTTCAAATCTACACAACTCTGGAACCTAAGTCAAGAACACTTAGTGAAATTCTTCAAGTCATCTATGGTCAAATTCGTCAAACTTGATACTTTTGCAAAAATTTCTGAGAACGCATATGACCTCTTCAAATTCTTTGCACCTATACTCTATTCACAGGTACAAATGTCAGCTGATGAATCTCTAGGTTCTCATCAACTTAACTCATTTGCAGCGTTCCTTGAAGAAAAGTTGCATACTTCGTCAGAAACTTCAACAGTTCATAATCCTCAGCTGAAGAAAATGGCAGATGGAAAAATACCTCAGAAAGGGGGAAAGAAACATGCAGCCAACACTGCATTTGAGATCCCTGAGGATATCTATCCTGAGTATTGCACACCTGATGAATGTCGTGGGAACGAGCCTGACAGTAGAAGGTAGGGGTACGAAAGGAGAGGGCAGAGTCCTAGCTACGGCGAGGGTGTACACACAGATATACGAGTTCAGGCCCCTCTCGTGGAGGTAACAGCTCTACGTCTCGGTGCTCGGGAGCTCTTGTCGTGTGGAATATGAGAGTTACAGGGGGTGCGAACCCTTGTGCCGGAGGGGAGGGGCGGCTTATATAGAGTGCGCTGCCCCTCATGAATGCCCGACATCCAAGGGTCCGATCGTGGTAATGAAGGCGTACGTTACTGATAACGTACGTAATAAATGCTACTAATGACGTACAGCCGAACGCCTGTCCGTTGGCCTCCCTGGAGTGGCTTCTGGTCTTCTGCGGTCGACCGACTTCTAGTTCTTCCGAGTGAAAGGCAACCGTCGAGTGAAGGAAGAAACCTCCGAGTGGATGTTGTCGAGTGACTCATACGCCATGGTGGTTTCAGTCGGAGATTTCCTTGTAATCCTTAAGTTCTCTAAGGTAGCGTCCTTAGGTAGGGTACCTAGGTCGGGCCTATGACCCTACCCTAGGTACATATCTCCATCATTAGCCCCCGAATGGATCGGGGTTCGAGTGAAAAAGGGATCGATGCGGGTTCTGATAAGACACAAAAATTCCGAGTGCATTTTTAGGGCTTCACAGAAGTCTGCGTCGATTGGAACCTTTGTCATTCACCCTGATCGATTCTGTCTTGAAATGTGTCCGAGTGAACTTGAGCACTGACTCAGATCCGAGTGATCAATGGAACCTCTTGATGCGACGGGTCGCTTCACCTGGCCCGGATTTTGCGGGATTTGAAAATTTGGGAAGTACGCGCTGCGCGATGATGTCGCAACGACTGGGGCAAGTGGGGGCATGACGCCTCGATTATCGCGCCGCCTTTATCGCCACGTACCGCGCTTCCTTTGTAATCGAGATATACAGGGATCCGGCGGGCCCGCAGGTCAGTGACCCACTCGGGCAGTTATAAGACGGAGCGATGTGAGGGCCGGTACAGTGCTTCTCCTCCGTTCCCCTCTTTTCCACCACCTCCCCTGCTCCACGTGCGTCGCTCCGCTCTGCCTTGACCACCGCCGCTGCGATGAAGAAAGGGAAGACGGAGAAGCTCGAGCGCGCCAAGAAGGGAGCCAAGGCGAAGAAGCCGTCGGGCGCCCGATCCGCGGTGCCGCTGGGGTGGATCCAAGGGGATTTCCTCCGGTCGACCGTCACGATGGAGGACGTCCAAAATCTCGTCGCCGACGGGCTAATAGCTGACGGGTCGTGGAGGCTGTCGGAGGGAGAGGCCGAGCCGGAGCCGCGCGACGGCGAGCGAGTCCTCCTCCTCACCCACGTCGAGCGAGGTTTTTCTCTGCCTCCCCATCCATTCATTCGCAGATTCTTGAACTACTTCGGGGCACAGCTTCACCATTTCCCTCCGAATGCCATTGCGTATCTCGCTGCGTTCATAACTCTGTGCGAATGTTTCTTGGGTTGTTCTCCTCACTGGGGTTTGTTCAAACACATATTCACCATCCGATCTTAGTGTGTCAAAAAGGCCAATCCTAGCGATAGTAAGACCCATGTCATCCAGCTGTGAGGTGGCCTGGGACTCCAAAAAAGGGGTAGGAGTGCGTTTCCATCGATGACCTTTCCTGAATCTGTTCGGGGCTGGCAGTCGACATGGTTTTACTGCAAAGATGTTGCATCTCCCAATATGTCGACTGGCCTTCCTCCCTTCACATTGGATCGACCCACTACTCCCAGAACACTGAACGTGACAGAGGGAGAGAAAGTCCAGGTAGTAATTTTAGTGAATGCAGTAGTAGATCTGATCCATGGTGGAGTGACTGGTATGGACCTCCTAGAGGCGTTTCTCAGTCGACGAATCCAGCCCCTTCAAGCCAGGGACCACACTATGTGGCATTATTCGGGCCCCGAAGACACCACTCGGACACATCCCGAAGAAGTTTCCGATGAGACTGTTGCCCAGTGGCTCAGAAGCATCACCGGAGCCTGTGATAACCCTCTGGGAGCCAAGCGAATCTTGCCCTTCTCTGCTTTGAACCCACCGACGAACATGTATTCACCCGTGCCGAATGGAGAGCAGCCTAAAGACGTAGAAGAGAGCGCAGGTGGCAGCGCAGACGTCGACTACGCCGACGACAGTGACGGCAGCGACGACGACTTGGAGGAGATCGAGGAAGAAGCCCAGGCTCCTCCGCGCATCGAGCGTCGAACCAAACAGCGCGAAGATCCAGAAGCTGCTCCAAGCAGAACCTTGGCATCGAGCACCAGGAATCCGAAGCGCGACCGGGTGGCGACACCTGAGTCGACTGAAAAGGTCATGAAACAGCCCAGGTCTGACGCACCAAAACCTCGGAAGGCTCTGCCCCGCATGAAGATCGCCGTGCCTGTCGCCTCAACGTAAGTGTTCATTTTCCTTTTTCTGCTGTTGAGAAACTTCATGTCTTTGCTGACCGAATGAAATTTATTCGGCAGAGCTGCTACCTCGGTGATGTCGCCTCTGCGGGATGAGGAGGATCACATGGAAGTGGACACTGCTGACGCGGCCACCTCTCAACGAGGTATAATAAATCTTCACTATAGACTGATTTTTTGAAGGCAATTCGTTGAATGAATAAGTCAACGTTGTCGATTGACAGTTGACGACGTCATCCATGTGGAAGATGACGAGGAACCGCAGTAGGGTGCTGAGGGTGAAGTTGTGGCCTTGGACACTCCACGTGTACGCACTCGGAGAACATCATCAGGACAGGCACTTCAAGATTAGCTCTGGCGACTCTTCCCAAGCCAGAGCTAATCTTGTGGTTCCGCTGTCGAGTGCTCCGCCAGCAACTTCAACTCTGGTGGTTTCAGCACCGATTGGGCAACCTCAAGCATCTCTTGCTACCTCAGCAACAGCACCGACTCATCCGACGTCCGCATATCCTTTGTACCACGTCCCAGAGGACCAGACTGGAGCTGCCAAAGAAGCCATGATCCAGGCTGGACAAATGATGCTGCGTACGAAGGAGGCGTATGAGGCCAGCAAGTTGGCTTACGACGCCAGTTCAGCGCTTCGTGCCAATGTCCGAGTAAGTGCTATTGTAAGTTCATTTCTGATTGAATTCCTGTCCATCTTGACTGTATACCCACTGGGTGGTTTCTTTGGATGCATATTTGCTTGCTTTCTTCTCGAATAGATCAGGTCTTAGTCGAGTGGTTTGTATCCAGTGGGGGCACGCTGAGTGCACCCACTGGGTGTAGTCCCCGAGACCGCTGTCGAATGACGAAGACATCGGCAGGGGTCTTAGATATGTTTTGATAATCGCTTTTCACTCGACTTCCTGCACGAGTGAAAGTAGGTCCAGTGGGGGCACGCTGAGTGCACCCACTGGGTGTAGTCCCCGAGACCACCGTCGAGTGCTTGCATCGGCGGGGGTCTGATAGAGACAATATTTGCATGTTTTTTTAATACTCGGACAGGTCGGACCTGGTCGAGTGGTCTCTGGTCCAGTGGGGGCACGCTGAGTGCACCCACTGGGTGTAGTCCCTGAGACTACTGTCGATCGTTTACGATGGGCAGTAGTCTTAAGAACTATCCTGCAGGTTTCATGGACATCATTTCCATCAACCATGATATGACGCTGTATAGGGGTGTGGGGTGGGGCGGCGGGCCGCCGTCCAGTCGACTGAGCTTGTTCATTTCCACTCGGGAGTGGAGAAACATTGATGTCGACTGAACTACGTTCTTACTGATTTCAGAAAGCCTGTGAGCTTGGGACCAAGTTGTTGGAAATATGCCCTAGAGGCAATAATAAATTGGTTATTATTATATTTCCTTGTTAATGATAATCGTTTATTATCCATGCTATAATTGTATTGATTGGAAACTCAAATACATGTGTGGGTACATAGACAACACTGTGTCCCTAGTAAGCCTCTAGTTGACTAGCTCGTTGATCAAAGATGGTTAAGGTTTCCTAGCCATTGACATGAGATGTCATTTGATAACGGGATCACATCATTAGGAGAATGATGTGATGGACAAGACCCAAACTGTAAACGTAGCATTTGATCGTGTCAGTTTATTGCTATTGTTTTCTGCATGTCAAGTATCTGTTCCTTTGACCATGAGATCATGCAACTCACTGACACCGGAGGAATACCTTGTGTGTATCAAACGTCGCAACGTAACTGGGTGACTATAAAGGTGCTCTACAGGTATCTCCGAGGGTGTCTGTTGGGTTGGCATGGATCAAGACTGGGATTTGTTACTCCGTATGACGGAGAGGTATCTCAGGGCCCACTCGGTAATACAACATCACATTGAGCCTTGCAAGCAAAGTGACTAAAGAGTTAGCCACAGGATCTTGTATTACGGAACGAGTAAAGAGACTTGCCGGTAACGAGATTGAACTAGGTATAGTGATACCGACGATCGAATCTCGGGCAAGTAACATACCGAAGAACAAAGGGAACAGCATACGGGATTAACTGAATCCTTGACATAGAGGTTCGACCGATAAAGATCTTCGTAGAATATGTAGGAGCCAATATGGGCATCCAGGTCCCGCTATTGGTTATTGGCCGTAGAGGTGTCTCGGTCATGTCTACATAGTTCTCGAACCCGCAGGGTCTACACACTTAACGTTTGGTGACGATTAGTATAATTGAGTTATTATGTTGGTGACCGAAAGTTGTTCGGAGTCCCGGATAAGATCCCGGACATGACGAGGATCTCCGGAATAGTCCGGAGGTAAAGATTGATATATGTGATAATAGTGTTTTGATCTCTGGAAGGGTTCCGGAGTTCACCGGAAGGGATTCCGGATGTTTACCGAAGTGTTCGGGTGCAGCAACACTTTATATGAGCCAAAGGGATAAAGCCCACAAGGTATTGGAAAGTGCAAAAGTAGTTTTGCTGCCGCGTAAGCGGTACTACCGCTTGGTGAAGCGGTACTACCGCCCGAGCGGTACTACCGCTTGTGTGAAGCGGTACTACCGCCCAAGCGGTACTACCGCTTGTGTGAAGCGGTACTACCGCTTGTGCGCGGCTGTGCACGGTTCGGCAGGGATCCGAGTTGGACTCTTTCCCTGCGGGCCAAACCGACCTTGTGCGGGCAAAACCGACCCGGAGGAGGCTTTTACTCCAAGTTTAGACCCCAAGGCTCAACATATAAATAGAGGGGCAGGGCTAGCACACGGGACACATCAGGATTTCCCAAGCCGTGTGCCGGCAACCCTAGCCCTCTAGTTCCTCCGTCATAATCTCCGTAGTGCTTGGCGAAGCCCTGCAGAGATTGTTCCTCACCACCATCACCACGCCGTCGTGCTGCTGGAACTCAACCACTACTTCACCATCGCTCGCTGGATCGAGGAGGTGAAGGCGTCATCAAGCCGTACGTGTGTTGAACGCGGAGGTGCCGTCCGTTCGGCACTAGATCGGAAGGATCGTGATTGGATCGCGGGACGCTCGGCGATTTGGATCGCGAAGACGTTCGACTACATCAACCGCGTTTATTAACGCTTCCGCTTAGCGATCTACAAGGGTATGTAGATTCACTCTCCCTCTCGTAGATGCTCATCACCATGGATAGATCTTATGTGTGCGTAGGAAAATTTTTGTTTCCCATGCAACGTTCCCCAACAGTGGTATCAGAGCTAGGTCTATGCGTAGATGAGATCTCGAGTAGAACACAAACGAGTTGTGGGCGTGGGTGTATACATATTGCTTGCCGTTACTAGTTGATATTTGATTCGGCGGTACTGTGAGATGAAGCGGCCCGGACCGACATTACGCGTACACTTACGCGAGACAGGTTCCTTCAACTAACATGTAACTTCGTTGCATAAAGATGGCTAGCGGGTGTCTGTCTCTCTCACTTTAGTTGAATCGATTTCAATGAAGAGGGTTCTTTTAGAAGATCAAAAAGCAATCACTACACCACGTTGTGGTTTTGCGTAGGTAAGAACGGTTCTTGCAAACCCATAGCAGCCACGTAAAATTTGCAACAACAATTAGAGGACGTCTAACTTGTTTTTGCAGGGTATGTTGTGATGTGATATGGCCAATTACATGATGAGATATATGTGATGTATGAGATGATCATGTGTTGTATAGAATATCACGACTTGCATGTCGATGAATATGGCAACTGGCAGGAGCCATAGAGTTGTCTTTAATTATTGTATGACCTGCGTGTCAATCATTAAGCGCTATGTAATGCTTTACTTTATCGCTAAACGTTAGCAATAGTCGTGGAAGCAACAGTCGGCGCGACAACCTTATGGCGACACGTTGATGGAGATCAAGATGATGGAGATCATGGTGTCATGCCGGTGACGATGGAGATCATGCCGGTGCTTTGGAGATGGAGATCAAAAGCACAAGTTCATGGCCATATCATGTCACTTATGATTTGCATGTGATGTTAATCCTTTTATGCATCTTATTTTGCTTAGGACGACGGTAGCATTATAAGGTGATCCCTCACTTAAATTTCAAGATAAATTGTGTTCTCCCCAAGTGTGCACCGTTGCGAAAGTTCGTCGTTTCGAGACACGCCGTGATGATCGGGTGTGATAGACTCTACGTTCGCATACAACGGGTGCAAGCCATGTTGCACGTGCGGAACACTCGGGTTAAACTTGACGAGCCTAGCATGTACAGACATGGCCTCGGAACACAAGAGACCGAAAGGTCGAACATGAGTCATATAGTAGATATGATCAACATGAAGATGTTCACCATTGAAACCACCTCAACTCACGTGATGATCGGACTTGAGTTGGTGGATTTGGATCATGTTACACTCGAATGACCGGAGGGATGTCAATTTGAGTGGGAGTTTTTAAGTAATATGATTAACTAAACTCATTATCTAGAACAATAGTCTAAGTTGTCTTTGCTATATTTATGTTGTAGATCATGGCTCGCGCAGTAGCACCCCTGAATTTTAATGCGTTCCTAGAGAAAGCTAAGTTGAAAGATGATGGAAGTAACTTTGTGGACTGGGCCCGTAATCTAAGGATTATCCTTACGGCTTCCCAGAAGGCTTATGTCCTTGATGCACCGCTTGGTGATCCACCCGCTCCAGTTGAGTCTCTAGACGTTGTGAACGCCTGGCAGGCTCGTTCTGATGATTACTCAATAGTTCAATGTGCAATGTTGTATGGCTTAGAACCGGGACTTCAAAGACGTTTTGAACGTCATGGAGCATATAAGATGTTCCAGGAGTTGAAGTTTATCTTTCAGAAGAATGCCCGGATCGAGAGATATGAGATCTCCGATAAGTTCTATGCTTGCAAGATGGAGGAGAACGGGTCTATCAGTGATCACGTGCTCAGAATATCTGGGTACTCCACCCGTCTGGCTGAGTTAGGGATGCCCCTTCCGCCAGAGGCTATCACTGACAGAGTTCTTCAATCATTGCCACCTAGCTACAAGAGCTTCGTGTTGAACTATAACATGCACGGGATGAACAAGTCAGTCGCCGAGCTGTTTGCGATGCTGAAAGCCGCTGAGTCTGAAATTCAAAAGGAGCATCAAGTGTTGATGGTCAATAAAACCACTAGTTTCAAGAAAAATGGCAAGGGTAAGAAGGGTAACTCCAAGAAGAGTGGCAAAGCAGTTGCTCCTCTCGTGAAGAAACCCAAGGCTGGACCCAAACCAGAAACTGTGTGTTTTCATTGCAAGGGAACTGGACACTGGAAGCGGAATTGCCCCAAGTATTTGGCTGACAAGAAGGCGGCCAACAACAAACAAGGTATATATGATATACATGTTATTGATGTGTACCTTACCAACTCTCGTTGTAGTGCCTGGGTATTTGATACCGGTGCGGTTGCTCATATTTGCAACTCAAAACAGGAACTGCGGAATAGACGGAGGCTGGCAAAGGACGAAGTGACGATGCGCGTGGGAAATGGTTCCAAGGTTGATGTGATCGCTGTTGGCACGCTCGCTCTTCGATTACCGTCGGGATTAGTGATGAACCTAAATAAGTGTTATTTGGTGCCTGCGTTAAGCATGAACATTATATCTGGATCTTGTTTATTGCGAGACGGTTACTCATTTAAATCAGAGAATAATGGTTGTTCTATTTATATGAGTAATATCTTTTATGGTCATGCACCCAATGTGAGGGGTTTATTCTTGTTGAATCTCGATAATAATGATACACATGTTCATAACATTGATGCCAAAAGATATAGAATTGATAATGATAATACCACTTTCTTGTGGCACTGCCGTTTAGGTCATATTGGCGTAAAACGCATGAAGAAGCTCCATGCTGATGGACTTTTGGAGTCACTTGATTTTGAATCACTTGACACATGTGAGCCATGCCTCATGGGCAAGATGACTAAAACGCCGTTCTATGGAACAATGGAACGGGCAAGTGACTTATTGGAAATCATACATACTGATGTGTGCGGTCCGATGAGTATTGAAGCGCGCAGTGGTTATCGTTACTTTCTCACCTTCACTGATGACTTAAGTAGATATGGGTATATTTACTTAATGAAACACAAGTCTGAAACATTTGAAAAGTTCAAACAATTTCAGAGTGAAGTTGAGAATCATCGTAACAAGAAGATTAAATTCCTACGATCTGATCGAGGAGGAGAATATCTGAGTTATGAGTTTGGCAGTCACTTAAGACAGTGTGGAATTGTTTCACAATTGACACCGCCTGGAACACCACAGCGTAATGGTGTGTCCGAACGTCGTAATCGAACTTTATTGGATATGGTGCGATCTATGATGTCTCTTGCCGATTTGCCACTATCGTTTTGGGGTTATGCATTAGAGACAGCTGCATTCACTTTAAATAGGGCACCATCGAAATCCGTTGAGACGACGCCATATGAACTTTGGTTTGGCAAGAAGCCAAAGCTGTCGTTTCTTAAAGTTTGGGGATGTGATGCTTATGTCAAAAAGCTTCAGCCTGAAAAGCTGGAACCCAAAGCGGAGAAATGCGTCTTCATAGGATACCCAAAAGAGACAGTTGGGTATACCTTCTACCTCAGATCCGAAGGCAAAGTGTTTGTCGCTAAAAACGGAACATTTCTTGAGAAAGAGTTTCTCTCGAAAGAATTGAGTGGGAGGAAGATAGAACTTGATGAGGTTATTGAACCTTTACTTCAACCTAAGAGTAGCGCAACGCAGAAAGTTGTTTCTGTCGAGCCTACATTAGCTGAAGAGGAAGTTAATGATGATGATCATGAAGCTTTGGATCAAGTTGCTATCGAACCTCGTAGGTCGACAAGGACGCGTACTGCTCCTGAGTGGTACGGCAACCCTGTCTTAGAAGTCATGTTGTTAAACAACGATGAACCTACGAGCTATGGAGAAGCGATGATGGGCCCGGATTCCGAGAAGTGGTTAGAGGCCATGAAATCCGAGATGGGATCCATGTATGAAAACAAAGTATGGACTTTGGAAGTATTACCTGAAGGGCGTAAGGCCATTCAGAACAAATGGATCTTTAAGAGGAAGACGGACGCGGACGGTAATGTCACCGTCTATAAAGCTCGACTTGTGGCAAAGGGTTTTTCACAAGTTCAAGGAGTTGACTACGATGAGACCTTCTCACCCGTAGCGATGCTTAAGTCCGTCAGAATCATGTTAGCAATAGCTGCCTTTTTCGATTATGAAATTTGGCAGATGGATGTCAAAACAGCGTTCCTTAACGGTTACCTTAAGGAAGAGTTGTATATGATGCAACCAGAAGGTTATGTCGATCCAGAGAATGCTGACAAAGTTTGCAAACTCCAGCGATCCATTTATGGACTGGTGCAAGCATCTCGGAGTTGGAATCTTCGTTTTGATGATGTGATCAAAGCGTTCGAGTTTATACAAGTTTACGGAGAAGCTTGTATTTACAAGAAAGTGAGTGGGAGCTCTATAGCGTTTCTAATATTATATGTGGATGACATATTGCTGATTGGAAACAATATAGAAATGCTGGAAAGCGTAAAGGAATATTTGAACAAGAGTTTTTCAATGAAGGACCTAGGAGAAGCTGCTTTCATATTAGGCATCAAGATCTATAGAGATAGATCAAGACGCTTAATAGGACTTTCACAAAGCACATACCTTGATAAGATTTTGAAGAAGTTCAAAATGGATCAGTCCAAGAAGGGGTTCTTGCCTGTTTTGCAAGGTGTGAAGTTGAGTAAGACTCAATGCCCAGCGACTGCAGAAGATAGAGAAAAGATGAGTGTCATCCCCTATGCTTCGGCCATAGGCTCTATCATGTATGCAATGCTGTGCACAAGACCCGATGTCAGCCTTGCCATAAGTATGGTCGGAAGGTTTCAAAGTGATCTAGGAATGGAACACTGGACGGCGGTCAAGAATATCCTGAAGTACCTGAAAAGGACTAAGGACATGTTTCTCGTTTATGGAGGTGATCAAGAGCTCGTCGTAAAGGGTTACGTCGATGCAAGCTTTGACACTGATCCGGATGACTCTAAGTCGCAAACCGGATACGTATTTATTCTTAATGGGGGTGCGGTTAGCTGGTGCAGTTCCAAGCAAAGCGTGGTAGCAGATTCTACATGCGAAGCGGAGTACATCGCTGCCTCGGAGGCGGCGAAGGAAGGTGTCTGGATGAAGGAGTTCATGACAGATCTTGGAGTAGTGCCTAGTGCACTTAACCCAATGACTCTGTTTTGTGATAATACTGGTGCCATTGCTCTAGCCAAGGAACCAAGATTTCACAAGAGGACCAGACACATAAAGCGACGTTTCAATTCCATCCGCGATTACATCAAGGAGGACGACATAAATATTTGCAAAGTACACACGGATCTAAATGTTGCAGATCCGATGACTAAACCTCTTCCAAGGGCTAAACATGAACAACACCAGAACTGCATGGGTGTTCGATTCATTACAATGTAAATCACATAGTGATGTGAACTAGATTATTGACTCTAGTGCAAGTGGGAGACTGTTGGAAATATGCCCTAGAGGCAATAATAAATTGGTTATTATTATATTTCCTTGTTAATGATAATCGTTTATTATCCATGCTATAATTGTATTGATTGGAAACTCAAATACATGTGTGGGTACATAGACAACACTGTGTCCCTAGTAAGCCTCTAGTTGACTAGCTCGTTGATCAAAGATGGTTAAGGTTTCCTAGCCATTGACATGAGATGTCATTTGATAACGGGATCACATCATTAGGAGAATGATGTGATGGACAAGACCCAAACTGTAAACGTAGCATTTGATCGTGTCAGTTTATTGCTATTGTTTTCTGCATGTCAAGTATCTGTTCCTTTGACCATGAGATCATGCAACTCACTGACACCGGAGGAATACCTTGTGTGTATCAAACGTCGCAACGTAACTGGGTGACTATAAAGGTGCTCTACAGGTATCTCCGAGGGTGTCTGTTGGGTTGGCATGGATCAAGACTGGGATTTGTTACTCCGTATGACGGAGAGGTATCTCAGGGCCCACTCGGTAATACAACATCACATTGAGCCTTGCAAGCAAAGTGACTAAAGAGTTAGCCACAGGATCTTGTATTACGGAACGAGTAAAGAGACTTGCCGGTAACGAGATTGAACTAGGTATAGTGATACCGACGATCGAATCTCGGGCAAGTAACATACCGAAGAACAAAGGGAACAGCATACGGGATTAACTGAATCCTTGACATAGAGGTTCGACCGATAAAGATCTTCGTAGAATATGTAGGAGCCAATATGGGCATCCAGGTCCCGCTATTGGTTATTGGCCGTAGAGGTGTCTCGGTCATGTCTACATAGTTCTCGAACCCGCAGGGTCTACACACTTAACGTTTGGTGACGATTAGTATAATTGAGTTATTATGTTGGTGACCGAAAGTTGTTCGGAGTCCCGGATAAGATCCCGGACATGACGAGGATCTCCGGAATAGTCCGGAGGTAAAGATTGATATATGTGATAATAGTGTTTTGATCTCTGGAAGGGTTCCGGAGTTCACCGGAAGGGATTCCGGATGTTTACCGAAGTGTTCGGGTGCAGCAACACTTTATATGAGCCAAAGGGATAAAGCCCACAAGGTATTGGAAAGTGCAAAAGTAGTTTTGCTGCCGCGTAAGCGGTACTACCGCTTGGTGAAGCGGTACTACCGCCCGAGCGGTACTACCGCTTGTGTGAAGCGGTACTACCGCCCAAGCGGTACTACCGCTTGTGTGAAGCGGTACTACCGCTTGTGCGCGGCTGTGCACGGTTCGGCAGGGATCCGAGTTGGACTCTTTCCCTGCGGGCCAAACCGACCTTGTGCGGGCAAAACCGACCCGGAGGAGGCTTTTACTCCAAGTTTAGACCCCAAGGCTCAACATATAAATAGAGGGGCAGGGCTAGCACACGGGACACATCAGGATTTCCCAAGCCGTGTGCCGGCAACCCTAGCCCTCTAGTTCCTCCGTCATAATCTCCGTAGTGCTTGGCGAAGCCCTGCAGAGATTGTTCCTCACCACCATCACCACGCCGTCGTGCTGCTGGAACTCAACCACTACTTCACCATCGCTCGCTGGATCGAGGAGGTGAAGGCGTCATCAAGCCGTACGTGTGTTGAACGCGGAGGTGCCGTCCGTTCGGCACTAGATCGGAAGGATCGTGATTGGATCGCGGGACGCTCGGCGATTTGGATCGCGAAGACGTTCGACTACATCAACCGCGTTTATTAACGCTTCCGCTTAGCGATCTACAAGGGTATGTAGATTCACTCTCCCTCTCGTAGATGCTCATCACCATGGATAGATCTTATGTGTGCGTAGGAAAATTTTTGTTTCCCATGCAACGTTCCCCAACACAAGTACGTCGACTTGGAGAAGGAGAAAAACCAACTTCAGCTGGATCTGGAGGTGACCAAGAATGATCTAGACCGTGCACAGACTGAGCTGAAGACCCTGGGAGGTAATCCTTGTTGACCAATTGCACCATCACTTTCATCTTCTATCCTTTGAACCGAGTGTCTTCACTCGAACAGACGTACGTGATGAGAACCGTCGACTCCAAGCGCGACTCAACAATGTTATTTCTTTAGATACCATGAAGAAGGCGCTTGAAGATAAAGACAAAGCACTCGCCGATGCTCAGAAGGTGGCGAGGGAGAAAACCGAGGCCGCTGAGAAGAAGCTTGCTGCAGCCAATAAGTTGGAAGAAGAGAACGCCAAACTCAAGCAGGAACATGCCGACTGGATCCAGAAGGTTGAACAGCTGACCAAGAGAAGGAGCACTCTGGAGAAATACTTGGGAGACTTCGCGAAGAAGATGTTCGGCATGCTTGAAGGTAACTTTCTTCCGTCGAGTGAATTTCTTTGATTTCTTCAGAATAGCAGTGTGACCATCTTTTCATTTTCTCTTCGTGCAGAATTCTGCCAAGATTTTGAAAAGGAAACTGAGGAGATCGAGCCAAATCTGGATCCCACCAAGTCACCAGTCGGGGACGCCGTGGCCATGGACATGTTTCGACTTGAAGCTCGCCTCAGGAGTGTCCAAGGATATATCACTCGACTGAGGGCTGCGCTGGAGAAGGTCGACAAAGAACTGTGGCCAGAAGACGCCCTCCAGACTGACCTTGAGTCGATGATGATCCACCTCAACGAGATTCCTGGTCGAGTGCAGGCATGGAAAAAATCGGCCGCTCGCTGCGGAGCTGACGTGGCTCTTTCACTCGTCCGGGTCCATTGCAAGGAGGCCAAGGAGGACAAACTGAAGACTCTACGGGTGATCAACACGAAGAAACTTTGATTCGAAGACTTCATGGAGACCTTCATCGAAGCAGCCACTCGGATCGCCGATGGGATTGACCTGGACACCTTCGTCGAGCCCTCGAGCCCCACCGGTTCTTGAAAAACACTTTATTCGCCTCGGTATGCCGAGTGATGGTGTAACCGTTTTAAAACTTCGTTCAGGCCTTGGGCCCGAGTACTTCCCTTTGCGTGAATAACTTTTAACTGCGCTAGAAAATTTGGATTTATCTGCATTTTTCTGTCAATCCTTTGTTTGGCTGAACTTGTTTTGCTCCCGAATGGAATGGATGTTCAGCACTCGGAAGAATGTCGGACTTAGGCGAAGACTGACTCGCAGCTAAGCCCCTGAGTGTAAGGATTACTCTACACTCGGAGAAGTTTTTAACTTAGGCGAAGACTGATTCGCAGCTAAGTCTCCGAGTGAATGGAACACTATCCACTCGGAGGAGTTTTTGACTTAGGCGAAAACTGGTTCGCAGCTAAGCCCCCGAGTGAGAGGATCGCTCACCACTCGGGAGAAGTTTTGAACTTAGACGAAGACTGGTTCGCAGCTAAGTTTCCGAGTGAATGGAATACTATCCACTCAGAAGAGTTTTTTACTTAGGCGAAAGCTGGTTCGCAGCTAAGCCCCCGAGTGAGAGGATCGCTCGCCACTCGGAGAAGTTTTTTAACTTAGGCGAAAACTGGTTCGCAGCTAAGCCCCCGAGTGAGAGGATCACTCGCCACTCGGAGAAGTTTTGAACTTAGATGAAGACTGGTTCGCAGCTAAGTTTCCGAGTGAATGGAATACTATCCACTCAGAAGGGTTTTTTAACTTAGGCGAAAGCTGGTTCGCAGCTAAGCCCCCGAGTGGGAGGATCGCTCGCCACTCGGAGAAGTTTTGAACTTAGACGAAGACTGATTCGTGGCTAAGTTTCCAAGTGAATGGAATACTATCCACTCGGAAGAGTTTTTTACTTAGGCGAAAGCTGGTTCGCAGCTAAGCCCCCGAGTGAGAGGATCGCTCGTCACTCGGAGTAGTTTTTGAATGAGAAATTGTGTGATCGGAATCGACAATAGACTGCGGGAGCCATAACTTTAACAAACGGAACTGTCCGGAGTACTCTTATTACATCAAAACAACTTAGTCGTCAAGTATAAAAACGTCGAAGTAAATCCGCGTTCCAGGCGCGCGGCTCGTCGATATTCTTCTTGAGGTTGAAGAGGTGGTAGGCTCCATTGTTCAGTACTTTGGTGGTGACGAAAGGGCCTTCCCATGCTGGGGCCAGCTTGTGAGGTCGCTGCTGATCCACTCGGAGCACAAGATCACCTTCATGGAACGACCGACTCTTGACGTGCCTCGCATGGAAGCGGCACAGATCTTGCTGATATACAGTCGACCGAATCAGAGCCATCTCGCGTTCTTCTTCCAGGAGATCTACACCGTCTTGTCGCGCCCGCTCAGCCTTAGCCTCGGAGTAAAGGTCTACTCGGGGAGAATTGTGAAGGACATCACTTGGCAAAACGGCTTCGGCTCCATACACCATAAAGAAAGGAGTGCGTCCCGTCGACCGGTTAGGAGTCGTCCTCAAGCCCCACAAAACAGACGGCAATTCAGTGACCCAAGCTCCAGCTGCGTGATCAAGATCTCGCATGAGTCGAGGTTTCAGCCCTTGAAGGATAAGGCCATTTGCTCGCTCAGCTTGACCATTAGTCTGGGGGTGTGCAACAGATGCGTAATCCACCCGAGTGCCTTGAGAGGAGCAAAAATGCAACCTCGCCGGAAGTCGCTTAGACGCCTGCCCCATGGTGGGCACCAACTGTCGTGGGAACGAGCCTGACAGTAGAAGGTAGGGGTACGAAAGGAGAGGGCAGAGTCCTAGCTACGGCGAGGGTATACACACAGATATACGAGTTCATGCCCCTCTCGTGGAGGTAACAACCCTACGTCTCGGTGCTCGGGAGCTCTTGTCGTGTGGAATATGAGAGTTACAGGGGGTGCGAACCCTTGTGCCGGAGGGGAGGGGCGGCTTATATAGAGTGCGCTGCCCCTCATGAATGCCCGGCATCCAACGGTCCGATCGTGGTAATGAAGGCGTACGTTACTGATAACGTACGTAATAAATGCTACTAATGACGTACAGCCGAATGTCTGTCCGTTGGCCTCCCTGGAGTGGCTTCTGGTCTTCTGCGGTCGACCGACTTCTAGTTCTTCTGAGTGAAAGGCAACCGTCGAGTGAAGGAAGAAACCTCCGAGTGGATGTTGTCGAGTGACTCATACGCCATGGTGGTTTCAGTCGGAGACTTCCTTGTAATCCTTAAGTTCTCTAAGGTAGTGTCCTTAGGTAGGGTACCTAGGTCGGGCCTATGACCCTACCCTAGGTACATATCTCCACCAATGAAGAAATATATGGGAAGGAAACCAAAGAGAAGCGAAAAATTCACATTCAAAAGATTGAAAGGAGATGGATGAAGGAATGGAGAGAATATCGCTATGTCACTCCTAAATACATGAAGAAATTTGCCCTAAAACCTCCTTGCCGAAGACCTCCATTGGCAAATAACCAGGCAGCAGATCCTACTAGCCTCATGAGAGGTGAGGATTTTCCTGAAGAATGGGCAAAATATCAAAGAAAGCTTCAAAGGCTTTCTAAAGAGGTTGTGAAGTAATTTAATGAAGACTCTGCTGCTGCTGCTGCCGGAGCCTCTGCTAGTGCACCTGCTCCGAAGAAATCCGTGGTGAAGAAATCTGCTGTGAAGCAAAAATCCTTAGTACCAAAGTCCTCAGCTCCAAGTTCCTCACAGCAAATGCCTCAGGCAAAATCCTCAAGGGCTCCTGCAATGCCCTCAGTAGCTGCACAATCTTCAGCAGCTGCTGCCAAGTCCTCAACACCAGTGCATCTTGCATCTTGTCAGAGGCCTGCTGGTTTTTCAATTGCTTCAGGGGCATCTACAACTTCATTAGCCCAAGCACATTCCTCAAGCAGTCCCACTTTGCTGAAAGTGAAGGCAACAGCAGGACGAGGCAAGAGGCCAAGTACTCACAAGAAGCATGTAGTCTTCAATATTCCCTCAAAATATGAGGAAGATGAAGCAAGTCATGAGGAACTTGCTGAAATTGTTAGAAACAAGCAAGAAAGAGTGGCTCAAGCAAAGGGCACTCAAATTCCTCTCATGCTGGATCCAAGGACTGTGCTAGACTTCATTGACATATGGCACAACGATCCAAACACTCCAATTGATGACTTAAAGCTTCCTCCTGGTCCTAGTCATGTCCTCACCGCTTTCATCGGTGAAGAAAAGTGGAAGTTTGAGAAGGCCAGAAAGGCCAAGAAGGCTCAGTACAAGAAAGAGCGCTTCAGGAAGAACAATGTTCTTAATATGACGCCTGACCAACTTGTCACTGTCCAAAAGGACATCAAAGGCCTCAGTGATGAATTTGATAGGTACTATGCTGATTGGAAAGGTGCCAAGGTCTGATTTGTTAACATTGCAGACAAAGTCATCAAAGACCACAACTCAAGGGTTGCAGCCAGATCGCAACCACAAATTCCTCAGGCTAGCTCCTCTGCTCAGCCTGCTGAAGAAACTGCAAGTGCAGCTGAAGAAATTCATGTTGCAGAAGAAATTGCCAGGGCGACTCCCAATGTTGCGCCTGAAGAAACTGTTAGGGCGACTTCATCAGTCGTGCCTGAAAATAATGCACCACCTTCACCCCATGCTCCCCCAGCGAAATCTTCAAGGGTGAAGACAGTCACACTTCCTTCTGCATCAGAAGTGAAGAAAACAAAGGTTGCGGAGAAGGTTGCCGCAAAGAAAAGGAAAGCATCAACTTCTGCAGAATCCTTAGCTCCCAAGAAAGTGAGGACTTTGCCAAGTTCCTCAGACAAACCAATTGATGCTACTCCAATTTCTTCAGTCCCTTCATATGAAATTGTTCCTTTTGGAGAAGAATATGTGATTCCTGAGGACGATGAAGAAACTCAATCTGCTGCTTCCTCAGAGCAGATTGATGAAGAAATAGAGGTGGATGCAAATGTTTCAACCCCTCTCGTGTCATCACCCCAGCCTCAGTTGACTGCTGAAGAGGCCGGTGTAGAAGAAATGGATGATGATGTGGACATTGGATCTACCACTCCAGTCATCAATGATGAATTTTGGGAAGCAACACACCCAAATTCACCAATGACCACTCCTCTCACTCAGATTCCTCAGTCTCCTGCCCCGACTGAAGAAATTCATACAGGGTCTGATGGTCTGTCCACTCCCCTCCTGACTGTTCCTGAAGAAATTCCAGCTGCATCAGCTGAAGAAATTCCTGTCCAGAATGTGCGTGAGGAGACTGCTGCACATGTTCCTCAATCTGAAGAAACTGCTATTATGCAAAAGGAGATTGTGGGCCGCTTCAAGCCAAATCTTCAACCTAAGCCCAAGCTGCCTTTCAAAGGCTCAAAGCGCCCCAAATTCATCAAAGCAAATTTCTTCAATGAGCACATATTCTTCACTGGACCCAATCCTTATGACTCAGCTAGAGTTGGTCGCTCAAGGTTCCGGACTCCATCTCAGATGAACTTCTATGCTGCTGTGCTGTTTGACAAGGACAAAGTCTTCCACATCAAATTCCTCATGTGGATATGGAATCCATCCCATGCTTCACTCCAGTGCTTATAGTTCTTCGTGACGTTGGACTTCTCCCATTCTGTGCTGATGTCTGCGATTGGAATGAAGAGTTGATTCTTCAATTTTATGCAACTCTGCACATCTCTGGTGAAGCTTCTGATGTTGACACATGGATCTTGGATTGGATGTATGGAAACACTCACTACACTGCTCCAGCCACTGAATTGCTTCGCTGTGTCCCAATTCTAATTCCTTCAGAAGGAGCAAGATGCATCTATGATGAATCTGAACTGCCAAATCACATGATGCAAGTGCTAATGAAGCCTTTGGCGCTAGGAAAACCTCCAAGGACCACCTTATTAGTGAAGGATTTGCTGTATGTGCCCAGGACAATCTATAGAATATTGACCAAAACCGTCAGTCCTATCATAGGCCGCAACTCTGACGAAGAAGAAGTTGTTGGCCTCATGAAGAATTTGCTATTCAACATCATTCATGGGATTCCCATCAATTATCATGATCTATTCATGAGGACTTTGGCCAATATAGCTGTGTCACCATTCGAATTGAAGCCTTATGCTCCCTGGATCATGAAATTCATCAGATCAAGGTCTTCGATTCCCTTCAAAGCTGATTTTCAGAATCACTTCAGTTTTCTGCCTCCCATTGAAGTCCCCAAGAAGACATTTTCTTCAGTTGAAGGAAAAGGCAAGGCTGTAATTGATGAAGGCACTCGTCCATTGGATGGTCAATTTCGTAAAGCTGCATCTTACTCCACCAATGATGACTCTGCCACACAAGATTCTGCTGCAAAAGCCTCAGCTCAAAAACCTCAAGCTTCTGCTCCTCGTGTGATGACTGATCGTGAGCTTCTTCTAAGTCTTCATCGGAAGGTTGATCATAATCACAAGTGGGTCAAACGTCAGTTCAAATCAATTCTTCAGAACATGACTGTGATGCAGAACTCAATGAGGAAAAATCATTACTATGTGCATGAAATCTTCGACCGCACTTGGGCTATTCTATCTCATCTCAAAACACCTGAAGAACTTGTAGAGATGGGATTTCAGCAGGACTTTGACTGGTCGATTCCTCCAAAGAAGAAGTGGAAGAAAGTTCAAGTTCCTCAGCTGGTGACAAGTTCATATTCTTCATCGCGTGAGACTGATGAAGCTGAGGATATTGACGACGCTGCTGCAGGCCCTGCTCCACCAACCGACCCCGACAACGCTGGCGCTCCTCCACCACCTTGAAGATAAAATTCTTCAGGGGCGTTAGTCCTCAATTTCGTCCCTTTTGGTCACTGATGACAAAGGGGGAGAAATTTGAGTTAGTCTTCAAGCGGGTCTATATATGGGCTATTTTTGTTTAAGTTATAACTCTTGCTCTTCTGAGGTGTTTGTTTGATGAGTTGTAAACTTAAGTCCGATGGTGGTCTGATACTTTTGAACTGCTCTCTAGCTGCATGCTTATTTCCTCAAGTATCTTAATGCTCGCATGCTGAATTTCCTTAGACCCCATTTTCCATCATGCATTTCAATTTCCTCATGATATATATTAAATGCGTGTATGGATTACAAGATATAGGGGGAGATCTCCAAGAGTTTATCCTGCCATGTGCATTTGCAGTCCAAAGCAAATTTCTCAAATATGCACATCTTCAGGGGGAGTTCCTCTATATCTTGCAATCAAATTCCTCAAACTCAGTACTTACACTTCATATGTTTATCCCCGTTGAAAACTTAACCTATTTGTCATCAATCAGCAAAAAGGGGGAGATTGTAAGTGCATCTAGTGCCCCTTAGTGATTTTGGTGTATTGAAGACTTATAGGTTAAGGGACTAATATGTGTGTGAGTGTACACAGGCTCTATAAGTCGCCGAGGAGTTTGATATATACGAAGAATGTCGACCCCTAAAAATGAATGTCTTCAGCTGAAGACTTTGGTATTTTCCCTGAAGTCTTTGAAGCTGAAGAATTTGGTGTGACCTTGAAGATATTAATGAGGGCTATGAAGCGTGAAGACTTTTGTTTTCGTAGTTTCATTTCCTTTCTTTGAGTCATAGGAAACACCGTACTGTTAAAGGGGGCTGAGGTAATACTAAGGAAAAATTTGCAACTGATGCTCAACTCAAAAGCCTCAACATAACCAATCCTTCGAGTGAAGCCTTTGGAAATCTCTTACAGCTCAGTCAAGTTCTTCAGTGACCGAGACGATGTTCTTCTGGTCTCTGAGGAAATTGGTCTGACTGAGGAGTTAGGATTTTGCCAGTGCCAATTGCCTACAGTGAGGAATATGATAAGCCCTGAGGAATTTGACAGTTCAAATTCGGACTATTGCTGTGCTTTGTGCCATCTGTCCAGATATTTTATCCCCCTAACGGTCATATCATTGGGGGGCATTTATGTCTTATCATGTCGGGTTGCACCCTGGTTATAAATAGCCGCCCCCACAACCACTAGTTGGTTGGCTGCTCCGGGAGAGAACTTGACACTTGTCATTTGAGAGCAACCCATTCCTCGAGGACTTTGAGAGAAAATCATCAGTGAGGAAAAACCCAAATCCCAAACCACCAAAACCCAAAGTGATTGAGCATCACTGAAGAGATTGTTCCTGTGTGGAATCGATGCTTTTTACCTTTGAAGACTGTGTATCTTCCAGACGGTTAGGCGTCATGGTCTAGTGCATCCTGCAGTCAATTGGGGATCGCCGGGTGACCGTGGTCTAGAACATCCAGCAGTCAATTGTGGATCGCCGGGTGACCAAGTTTGTGAGGGTTTGGAAGTCTACCCTGAAGACTTACCACAAGTGTTGGGCGAGGACTGTGTGACCTTAGCTCAAGGAGAATACGGTAAGGACTGTGTGTCCTGGGACTGTGTGTCCTTTGGTTTAAATACCAAGCCGCTCCAAACCAGACGTACGACTGTCACAGCAGTTGGAACTGGGTCATCAAATCATTGTCTTCACCGAGCACCTGGTTCTATTTCCTCAACCCTTTCATTTCTTCATGTACTTCTTGATGAAATTGATCGTTACTGTTTGAAGAATTTGACTAAAGACTTTCTCAATTTCCTCATCTCAAATTCTTCAGTTACCTTGTTCTTCACCTACTTATCCTGATTACACGCTACTCATACTCTGTGCATGTTTCATTTCATCATGATGACTATGCTACTCCTCTATCATGCATGCACTTGAGTACTTATTCCGCTGCTAGTATTTCGTCACGTTTCAAATTCCTTAAGTTGAAATTCCTCAGTGACGAATTTGTAAAAATCGCCTATTCACCCCCCTCTAGTCGATATAACGCACTTTCACATAGCTAGTACCTAGATGGCTTCTTCTCTCTCTTTGATCTTCAATACCATGTTTGCCGTGATTCCCGTAGTGATCTATCTGATGTAATCTTCTTTTGTAGTGTGTTTGTTGGGATCCGATGAATTGTGGGTTTATGATTAGATTATTCATTGAAAGTAATTGAGTGCATGATTGTTATAGCTTCGTATTTCTCTCTGATCTATCTATTTGTTTGGCCAACTAGATTGATTTATCTTTAGTGGGAGTGGTGCGTTGTAATGGGTTTAATCTTGTGGTGCTCTATATCACAGTGACAGAAAGGGACAAGGCATGTATTTGTATTGTTGCCATTAAGTATAAAACGACGGGGTCTATTCATATTGCTTGTGTTTACTTTGCATACATCATGTCATCTTGCTCCAAGCATTACTCTGTTTGTCATGAACTTAATACCTAGAGAGGCAAGCATAGAAGCGCTCTCGAAGTGGAGTAATAGTAGTAGATGCAGGATCGTTTCGGCCTACTTATTTATGGACGTGATGCCTATATACATGATCATTGTCGTGAATAACATGTCATAAGTATGTGCTATTCTGTCAATTGCCCAATAGTAATTTGTTTACCCACCGTATGCTATGTTCGAGAGAGAAGCCTCTAGCGAAAACTATGCCCCTGGGTCTACTTAACCATATTTGCTAAAACCCTAAAAATACCTTGCTGTATTTTATTATTTGTTTTTTTAATTTTTATATTTATATATCTACCTCAATCAGAATTAATCCTTGCAAGTAACGAGTTCAAGGGGCATGACAACCCTCTTGCGCGCGTTGGGTGCAAGTTTTTGGTTTTGTGTGTGTAGGTGCTGACGACGAGAGTTTGCCTTGATTCTCCTACTGGTCGATAACCTTGGTTCTCATTGAGGGAAATATTTATCTAACTGAGGTAAAGATTTATATATGGGAAGTCATATTGGCTACCGGAAAAGTTTCGGGTTTTACCGGTATTGTACCGGGAAGCTTCCAGAAGGTTCTAGAAGGTTCCGAGGGTTCCAGAGGAGTCCGGAAGGGTCCCTCCAGCACCTAGGGCGTGCATGGGCTGTAGGGGGCGCCCTAGCCTTATTGGGCCAGGCGCACCATCCCCTTAAGGCCCATGCGCCTAGGGGAAGGGAAACCCTAAGGGGGAGGGCCCTCCACTTGGCTTGGAGGGCACTCCTCCTCCTTTGGCCGCCTCCCCTCCTTGGAGGAGGGGTCTAGGGCTGCGCCCCCAGCCCTCCAACACCCCTATATATAGTGGGGAGGAGGCGCAAGGGCTGGACACAACAATTCCCACGCCCTGCGGCCTCCCCTCTCTCCCGTTCTTCCTCGTTCGTAGTTCCGGAGGCGCTTGGCGAAGCCCTGCTGGGATTGCTCCACCACGCCGTCGTGCTGGTTGAGATCCCATCTACTTCTTCTCCCTCTCTTGCTGGATCAAGAAGGAGGAGACGTCATCGAGCCGTAAGTGTGCTGAACGTGGAGGTGCCGTTCGTTCGGCGCTAGATCGGATTGGATCGTGATTGGATCATGAAGAGTACGACTACATCAACCGCGTTATATACGCTTCCGCTTAGCGATCTACAAGGGTATGTAGATACACTCCCCTCCTCATAGCTGTGCATCTCCATGGATAGATCTTGCGTGTGCGTAGGAATTTTTTTGTTTCCCATGCAATGTTCCCCAACAGTGGCATCATGAGCTTGGTCTATGCGTAGATGATATGCATGAGTAGAACACAAAGAGTTTGTGGGCGTTGATGTTCAGATTGCTTACCTCCTAATCTTATCTTGATTCGACGGTATTGTGGGATGAAGCAACCCAGACCAACCTTACTCGTCCACGTACGAGAGACCGGTTCCATCGACTGACAAGCAACTTGTTGCATAAAGATGGCTGGCGGGTGTTTGTCTCTCCCACTTTAGTTGAATCGGATTCGACAGAGGCGGTCCTTGTAGAAGGTTAAAAGGCAACTTGATTATCACCGTTGTGGCTTTGCGTAGGTAAGAACGGTTCTTACTAGTTGCCCATAGTAGCCATGTAAAACTTGCAACAACAAAGTAAATGACATCTAACTTGTTTTTGCAGGGCATGTTGTGATGTGATATGGCCAAAGACATGATGTGATATATGTGATGTATGAGATGATCATGTCTTGTATAGATTATCACGACTTGCATGTCGATGAGTACGGCAACCGGTAGGAGCCATAGGGTTGTCTTTAATTATTTCCGCCTTTTTTTGCTTTACTTTATCGCTATGAGTTAGCAATAGTTGGCGCGACAACCACGTGACGACACGATGATGGAGATCATGGTGTCATGCCGGTGACGATGGAGATCATGCCGGTGCTTTGGAGATGGAGATCAAAAGCACAAGACGATGATGGCCATATCATGTCACTTATATGATTTGCATGTAATGTTTATCCTTTATGCATCTTATTTTGCTTAGGACGACGATAGCATTATAAGATGATCCCTCACTATCAAGATAAATTGTGTTCTCCCTGAGTATTCACCGTTGCGAAGGATCGTCGTTTCAAAGCACCTCATGATGATCGGGTGTGATAGACTCTACGTTCGCATACAACGGGTGTAAGCCAGATTTACACACGCGGAATACTTGGGTTAATCTTGACGAGCCTAGCATGTACAGACATGGCCTCGGAACACAGGAGACCGAAAGGTCGAACATGAGTTATATAGTAGATATGATCAGCATGGAGATGTTCACCATTGAAGCCACCTCATCTCACGTGATGATCGGACTTGGGTTGGTGGATTTGGATCATGTCACACTTAGACAACCTGAGGGATGTTGATTTGAGTGGAAGTTCTTTAGTAATATGATTAGTTGAACTCATTATCATGAACATAGTCAAAATGTCTTTCTAAATTATGTTGTAGATCAATAGCTCGTGCTGTAGCTCCCTAGTATTTTGATACGTTCCTAGAGAAAACTAAGTTGAGAGTTGATAGTAGCAATTATGCGGACTGGGTCCGTGATCTGAGGATTGTCCTCATTGCTGCATAGAAGATGATCCCTGAGCTATTCATGATGTTTTTGTTGGGGAACGTTGCATGGGAAACAAAAAATTTCCTACGCACACGCAAGATCTATCCATGGTGATGATCATCCACGAGAGGGAGAGTGGATCTACATACCCTTGTAGATCGCTAAGCGGGAAGCGTTAAGAAACGCGGTTGATGTAGTCGAACGTCTTCGCGATCCAAATCGCAAGCCGTCCCGCGATCCAATCACGATCCGTCCCGATCTAGCGCCGAACGGACGGCACCTCCGCGTTCAGCACACGTACAGCTCGATGATGATCTCCGCCTTCTTGATCCAGCAAGAGGAGGCGGAGAGGTAGATGAGATCTCTAGCAGCACGACGGCGTGGTGGTGATGATGGTGGAGTTATCCCGGCAGGGCTTCGCCTAAGCACTACCGGAATCTATTTGGTAGAGGAACTAGAGAATAGAGAACTAGCACGTGGCCGTATGTTTTGGGGCTCTATTACTCTAGTATATATAGGAGGGAGAGGGAGGAGCAAGCCTCCCTAGGGTTTCCCCTAGGGGTCGGCCGAACCAGGGCAAGGAGGAGTCCAATCCACTTCCTACTAGGAAGTGGATTCATATTAGGAAGGAGTCCTATTCCTTCCTATCTCCACCTTTTTTCCTCTTGGGCATATGGGCCCTTATGGGGTCGGTTCCCCAGCCCATTAGGGGCTGGTGCGCCACCTCTTGGGCCCATGTGGCCCCCCGGGGTGGGTGGGCCCCACCCGGTGGACCCCCGGAACCCATTCGTCACTCCCGGTACACTACCGGAAATACCCGAAACTTTTCCGGAACCCAAATACCACTTTCCCATATATAAATCTTTACCTCCGGACCATTCCGGAGCTCCTCGTGACGTCTGGGATCTCATCCGGGACTCCGAACAACCTTCGGTCACCAACACATATATCTCAATACTACCGAAACATCACCGAACGTTAAGTGTGCAGACCCTGCGGGTTCGAGAACTATGTAGATATGACTGAGACACCTCTACGGTCAATAACCAATAGCGGGACCTGGATGCCCATATTGGTTCCTACATATTCTACGAAGATCTTTATCGGTTGAACCTCTATGTCAAGGATTCAGTTAATCCCGTATGTTGTTCCCTTTGTTCTTCGGTATGTTACTTGCCCGAGATTTCGATCGTCGGTATCTCTATACCTAGTTCAATCTCGTTACCGGCAAGTCTCTTTACTTGTTCCATAATACAAGATCCTGTGGCTAACACTTTAGTCACTTTGCTTGCAAGGCTTATTGTGATGTTGTATTACCGAGTGGTCCCTGAGATACCTCTCCGTCACACGGAGTAACAAATCCCAGTCTTGATCCGTGCCCACTCACCAGACACCCTTGGAGATACCTGTAGAGCATCTTTATAGTCACCCAGTTACGTTGCGACGTTTGATACACACAAGGTATTTCTCCGGTGTCAGTGAGTTACATGATCTCATGGTTATAGGAACAGATACTTGACATGCAGAAAACTATAGCAATAAACTGACACGATCATATGCTACGTTCATAGTTTGGGTCTTGTCCATCACATCATTCTCCTAATGATGTGATCCCGTTATCAAATGACATCTCATGTCTATGGCTAGGAAACCTTGACCATCTTTGATCAACGAGCTAGTCTACTAGAGGCATACTAGGCACACAGTGTTGTCTATGTATCCACACATGCAATTGAGTTTCCAATCAATACAATTATAGCATGGATAATAAACGATTATCATGAACAAGGAAATAAAATAATAACCACTTTATTATTGCCTCTAGGGCATATTTCCAACAGTCTCCCACTTGCACTAGAGTCAATAATCTAGTTCACATCACTATGTGATTTACATTGTAATGAATCTAACACCCATACAGTTCTGGTGTTGATCATGTTTAGCCCTTGGAAGAGGTTTAGTCAACGGGTCTGCGACATTCAGATCCGTGTGCACTTTGCAAATATTTATGTCCTCCTCCTTGATGTAATCGCGGTTGGAATTGAAGCGTCGCTTTATGTGTCTGGTCCTCTTGTGAAACCTTGGTTCCTTGGCCAGAGCAATGGCACCAGTGTTGTCACAGAACAGAGTCATTGGGTTTAGTGCACTGGGCACTACTCCAAAATCTGTCATGAACTCCTTTATCCAGACACCTTCCTTCGCCGCCTCCGAGGTAGCGATGTACTCCGCTTCGCATGTAGAATCAGCTACCATGCTCTGCTTGGAACTGCACCAGCTTACCGCACCCCCATTAAGAATAAATACGTATCCGGTTTGAGACTTAGAGTCATCCGGATTAGTGTCAAAGCTTGCATCGACGTAACCCTTTACGACGAGCTCTTGATCACCTCCATATACGAGAAACATGTCCTTAGTCCTTTTCAGGTACTTAAGGATATTCTTGACCGCCGTCCAGTGTTCCATTCCTGGATCACTTTGAAACCTTCCGGCCATACTTATGGCAAGGCTGACATCGGGTCTTGTGCACAGCATTGCATACATGATAGAGCCTATGGCTGAAGCATAGGGGACGACACTCATCTTTTCTCTATCTTCTACAGTCACTGGGCATTGAGTCTTACTCAACTTCACACCTTGCAATACAGGCAAGAACCCCTTCTTCGACTGATCCGTTTTGAACTTCTTCAAAACTTTGTCAAGGTATGTGCTATGTGAAAGTCCTATTAAGCGTCTCGATCTATCTCTATAGATCTTGATGCCTAATATGAAAGCAGCTTCTCCTAGGTCCTTCATTGAAAAACTCTTGTTCAAATATTCCTTCACGCTTTCCAACATTTCTATATTGTTTCCAATCAGCAATATGTCATCCACATATAATATTATAAACGCTATAGAGATCCCACTCACTTTCTTGTAAATACAAGCTTCTCCGTAAACTTGTATAACCCGAACGCTTTGATCACCTCATCAAAGCGAAGATTCCAACTCCGAGATGCTTGCACCAGTCCATAAATGGATCGCTGGAGTTTGCAAACTTTGTCAGCATTCTCTGGATCGACAAAACCTTCTGGTTGCATCATATACAACTCTTCCTTAAGGAAACCATTAAGGAACGTTGTTTTGACATCCATCTGCCAAATTTCATAATCGAAAAATGCAGCTATTGCTAACATGATTTTGACGGACTTAAGCATCGCTACGGGTGAGAAGGTCTCATTATAGTCAACTCCTTGAACTTGTGAAAAACCCTTTGCCACAAGTCGAGCTTTATAGACGGTGACATTACCGTCCGCGTCCGTCTTCTTCTTAAAGATCCATTTGTTCTGAATGGCCTTTCGCCCTTCAGGTAATACTTCCAAAGCCCATACTTTGTTTTCATACATGGATCCCATCTCAGATTTCATGGCATCTAACCATTTCTCGGAACCCGGGCCCATCATCGCTTCTCCATAGCTCGTAGGTTCATCGTTGTCCAACAGCATGACCTCTAAGACAGGGTTGTCGTACCACTTAGGAGCAGTACGCGTCCTTGTCAACCTACGAGGTTCGATAGCAACTTGATCCGAAGCTTCATGATCATCATCATTAACTTCCTCTTCAATCGATGTAGTCTCTACAGAAACATTTTTCTGCGCTGCACTACTCTCAGGTTGAAGTAAAGGTTCAACAACCTCATCAAGTTCTATTTTCCTCCCACTCAATTCTTTCGAGAGAAACTCTTTCTCAAGAAATGTTCCGTTTTTAGTGAAAAACACTTTGCCTTCGGATCTGAGATAGAAGGTATACCCAACTGTCTCTTTTGGGTATCCTATGAAGACGCATTTCTCCGCTTTGGGTTCCAGCTTTTCAGGCTGAAGCTTTTTGACATAAGCATCGCATCCCCAAACTTTAAGAAACGACAACTTTGGCTTCTTGCCAAACCACAGTTTATATGGCGTCGTCTCAACGGATTTCGATGGTGTCCTATTTAAAGTGAATGCAACTGTCTCTAATGCATAAACCCAAAACGATAGTGGCAAATCGGCAAGAGACATCATAGAACACACCATATCCAATAAGGTTCGATTACGACGTTCGGACACACCATTACGCTGTGGTGTTCCAGGCGGTGTTAATTCTGAAACAATTCCACATTGTCTTAAGTGACTGCCAAACTCATAACTCAGATATTCTCCTCCCCGATCAGATCGTAGGAATTTAATCTTCTTGTTACGATGATTCTCAACTTCACTCTAAAATTTGTTGAACTTTTCAAACTTTCAGAGTTGTGTTTCATTAAGTAAATATACCCATATCTACTTAAGTCATCAGTGAAGGTGAGAAAGTAACGATAACCATCGCGTGCCTCAATGCTCATCGGACCGCACACATCAGTATGTATGATTTCCAACAAGTCACTTGCCCGTTCCATTGTTCCAGAGAACGGGGTTTTAGTCATCTTGCCCATGAGGTATGGTTCACATGTGTCAAGTGATTCAAAATCAAGTGACTCCAAAAGTCCATCAGCATGGAGCTTCTTCATTCGTTTTACACCAATATGACCTAAGCGGCAGTGCCACAAGAAAGTGGTGCTATCATTATCAATTCTACATCTTTTGGCATCAATGTTATGAACATGTGTATCATCACTATCGAGATTCAATAAGAATAAACCCCTTACATTGGGTGCATGACCATAAAAGATATTACTCATAAAAATAGAATAACCATTATTCTCTGATTTAAATGAGTAACCGTCTCGAAATAAACAAGATCCAGATATAATGTTCATGCTCAACGCAGGCACTAAATAACAATTGTTCAGGTTCATCACTAATCCCGATGGTAATCGAAGAGCGAGCGTGCCGACGGCGATCACATCAACCTTGGAACCATTTCCCACGCGCATCATCACTTCGTCCTTTGCCAGCCTCCGTCTATTCCGCAGTTCCTGTTTTGAGTTGCAAATGTGAGCAACCGAACCGGTATAAAATACCCAGGAACTACTACGAGAGTTGGTAAGGTACACATCAATAACATGTATATCATATATACCTTGTTTGGTGTTGGCCGCCTTCTTGTCAGCCAGATACTTGGGGCAGTTCCGCTTCCAGTGACCAGTTCCCTTGCAATGAAAGCACTCAGTTTCTGGCTTGGGTCCAGCCTTGGGTTTCTTCACGGGAGGGGCAACTGCTTTGCCACTCTTCTTGGAGTTACCCTTCTTACCCTTGCCATTCTTCTTGAAACTAGTGGTTTTAATTACCATCAACACCTGATGCTCCTTCTGAATCTCAGACTCAGCGACTTTCAACATCGCAACAGCTCGGCGACTGACTTGTTCATCCCGTGCATGTTATAGTTCAACATGAAGCTCTTGTAGCTAGGTGGCAGTGATTGAAGAACTCTGTCAGTGATCGCCTCTGGCGGAAGGGGCATCCCCAATTCAGCCAGACGGGTGGAATACCCAGACATTTTGAGTATGTGATCACTGACAGACCCGTTCTCCTCCATCTTGCAAGCATAGAACTTATCGGAGGTCTCATACCTCTCGATCCGGGCATTCTTCTGAAAGATAAACTTCAACTCCTGGAACATATCATATGCTCCATGATGTTCAAAACGTCTTTGAAGTCCCGGTTCTAAGCCATACAACATTGCACATTGAACTATTGAGTAATCATCAGAACGTGTCTGCCAGGCGTTCGCAACGTCTGCAGACTCTACTGGAGCGGGTGGTTCACCAAGCGGTGCATCAAGGACATAAGCCTTTTGGGAAGCCTTAAGGATAATCCTTAGATTACGGGCCCAGTCTACAAAGTTACTTCCATCATCTTTCAACTTAGCTTTCTCTAGGAACGCATTGAAATTCAGGGGTGCTACTGCGCGAGCCATTGATCTACAACATAAATTTTGCAAAGAAAACTTAGACTATTGTTCAAGATATTGAGTTTAGTTAATCATATTAAAAAAACTACCACTCAAATTGACATCCCTCTAGTCATTCGAGTGTCACATGATCCAAATTCACCAACTCAAGTCCGATCATCACGTGAGATGAGGTGGTTTCAATGGTGAACATCTTCATGTTGATCATATCTACTATATGACTCATGTTCGACCTTTCGGTCTCTTGTGTTCCGAGGCCATGTCTGTACATGCCAGGCTCGTCAAGTTTAACCCGAGTGTTCCGCACATGCAACACTGGCTTGCACCCGTTGTATGCGAACGTAGAGTCTATCACAGCCGATCATCACGTGGTGTCTCGAAATGACGAACTTTCGCAACGGTGCACACTCGGGGAGAACACAATTTTATCTTGAAATTTTAGTGAGGGATCACCTTATAATGCTACCGTCGTCCTAAGCAAAATAAGATGCATAAAAGGAATAACATCACATGCATATCATAAGTGACATGATATGGCCATGAACTTGTGCTTTTGATCTCCATCTCCAAAGCACCGGCATGATCTCCATCGTCACCGGCATGACACCATGATCTCCATCATCTTGATCTCCATCAACGTGTCGCCATGAGGTTGTCGCGCCAACTGTTGCTTCTATGACTATTGCTAACTCAAAGCGATAATGTAAAGCAAAACGGCGAAAATAAATTAAAGACAACCCTATGGCTCCTGCCGGTTGCCGTACTCATCGACATGCAAGTCGTGATATTCTATATAAAACATGATCATCTCATACATCACATATATATCATCATGTAATTGGCCATATCACATCACAACATACCCTGCAAAAACAAGTTAGACGTCCTCTAATTGTTGTTGCATGTTTTACGTGGCTGCTACGGGTATCTAGCAAGAACGATTCTTACCTACGCAAAAACCACAACGGTGATACACAAATTGCTATTCAACCTTCTCAAGGACCGCCTTTGTCGAATCCGATCCAACTAAAGTGGGAGAGACAGACACCCGCCAGCCATCTTTATGCAACAAAGTCACATGTCAGTTGATGGAACCGGTCTCTCGTAAGCGTACGAGTAAGGTTGGTCCAGGCCGCTTCATCCCAGAATACCGCTGAATCAAGAAAAGACCAAGGGAGGAAGCAATCTGGGCATCAACGCCCACAAACTCCTTTGTGTTCTACTCGTGATCTCATCTACGCATAGACCTAGCTCATGATGCCACTGTTGGGGAACGTTGCATAGGAAACAAAAATTTTCCTACGCACACGCAAGATCTATCCATGGTGATGAGCATCTACGAGAGGGAGAGTGGATCTACATACCCTTGTAGATCGCTAAGCGGGAAGCGTTAAGAAACATGGTTGATGTAGTCGAACATCTTCGCGATCCAAATCGCAAGCCGTCCCGCGATCCAATCACGATCCGTCCCGATCTAGCGCCGAACGGACGGCACCTCCGCGTTCAGCACATGTACAGCTCGATGATGATCTCCACCTTCTTGATCCAGCAAGAGGGGGCGGAGAGGTACATGAGATCTCCAGCAGCACGACGGCGTGGTGGTGGTGATGGTCGAGTTATCCCGGCAGGGCTTCGCCTAAGCACTACCGGAATCTATTTGGTGGAGGAACTAGAGAATAGAGAACTAGCACGTGGCCGTGTGTTTTGGGCCTCTATTCCTCTAGTATATATAGGAGGGAGAGGGAGGAGCAAGCCTCCCTAGGATTTCCCCTAGGGGTCGGCTGAACCAGGGCAAGGAGGAGTCCAATCCACTTCCTACTAGGAAGTGGATTCATATTAGGAAGGAGTCCTATTCCTTCCTATCTCCACCTTTTTTCCTCTTGGGCATATGAGCCCTTATGGGGTCGGTTCCCCATCCCATTAGGGGCTGGTGCGCCACCTCTTGGGCCCATGTGCCCCCCCGGGGTGGGTGGGCCCCACCCGGTGGACCCCCGGAACCCATTCGTCACTCCCGGTACACTACCGGAAATCCCGAAACTTTTCCGGAACCCAAATACCACTTTCCCATATATAAATCTTTACCTCCGGACCATTCCGGAGCTCCTCGTGACATCCGGGATCTCATCCGGGACTCCGAACAACCTTCGGTCACCAACACATATATCTCAATACTACCGAAACATCACCGAACGTTAAGTGTGCAGACCCTGCGGGTTCGAGAACTATGTAGACATGACTGAGACACCTCTACGGTCAATAACCAATAGCGGGACCTGGATGCCCATATTGGTTCCTACATATTCTATGAAGATCTTTATCGGTTGAACCTCTATGGCAAGGATTCAGTTAATCCCGTATGATGTTCCCTTTGTTCTTCGGTATGTTACTTGCCCGAGATTTCGATCGTCGGTATCTCTATACCTAGTTCAATCTCGTTACCGGCAAGTCTCTTTACCCGTTCCGTAATACAAGATCCCGTGGCTAACACTTTAGTCACTTTGCTTGCAAGGCTTATTGTGATGTTGTATTACCGAGTGGGCGCTGAGATACTCTCCGTCACACGGAGTAACAAATCCCAGTCTTGATCCATGCCCACGCAACAGACACCCTCGGAGATACCTGTAGACCATCTTTATAGTCACCCAGTTACGTTGCGACGTTTCATACACACAAGGTATTCCTCCGGTGTCAGTGAGTTACATGATCTCATGGTTATAGGAACAAATACTTGACATGCAGAAAACTGTAGAAATAAACTGACACGATCATATGCTACGTTCATAGTTTGGGTCTTGTCCATCACATCATTCTCCTAATGACGTGATCTCGTTATCAAATGACATCTCATGTCTATGGCTAGGAAACCTTGACCATCTTTGATCAACGAACTAGTCTACTAGAGGCATACTAGGGACACAGTGTTGTCTATGTATCCACACATGCAATTGAGTTTCCAATCAATACAATTATAGCATGGATAATAAAAGATTATCATGAACAAGGAAATATAATAATAACCACTTTATTATTGCCTATAGGGCATATTTCCAACAGTTTTACGACGTGAAGGTAGAAATCAAGAAGGAGCATCAAGTGTTGATGGTAAGACCACTAGTTTCAAGAAGGGCAAGGGCAAGAAGGGAAAACTTCAAGAATGGCAAAACAGTTGCCGCTCCAGTGAAGAAACCCAAGGTTGAACCCAAACCCGAGACTAAGTGCTTCTATTGTAAGGGGAACGGTCACTGATAGCGGAACTACCCCAAATACTTGGTAGATAAGAAGCATGGCAACGTCAACAAAAGTATATTTGATATACGTGTTATTGATGTGTACCTTACTAGTACTCCTAGTAGCACCTGGGTATTAGATACCGGTTCAGTTGCTAATATTGGTAACTCAAAATAAAAGCTACGGAATAAACGGAGACTAGCGAAGGGCGAGGTGACGATGTGTGTTGGAAGTGTTTCCAAGGTTGATGTGATCACCATCGCACGCTCCCTCTACCTTCGGGATTATAGTTGAACCTAAATAAATGTTATTTGGTGTTGGCGTTGAGCATGAACATGATTAGATCGTGTTTATTACAATATGGTTATTCATTTAAGTTAGAGAATAATGGTTATTATGTTTACATGAATGATACCTTCAATGGTCATGCACCCAATGTGAATGGTTTATTGAATCTCGATCGTAGTGATACACATGTTCATAATATTTATGCCAAAAGATGCAAAGTTAATAATGATAGTGCCACATACTTGTGGCACTGCCGCTAAGGTCATATTGGTGTAAAGCGCATGAAGAAACTCCATGCTGATGGATCTTTGGATTCACTCGATTTTGAATCGGTTGAGACATGCGGAATATGCCTCATAGGCAAGATGACTAAGACCCCGTTTTCCGATATGATGGAGCGGGCAAGTGACTTATTGGAAATAATACATGTTGATGTATGCGGTCCAAATGAGTGTTGAAGCGTGCGGTGGATATCGTTATTTTCTTACCTTCACTGATGATTTGAGTAGATATGGGTATATTTACTTAATGAAACACAAGTCTGAAACGTTTGAAAAGTTCAAGCAATTTCAGAGTGAAGTTGAAGATCATTGTGACAAGAAGATAAAAAGTCTACGATATGATCGTGGAGGTGAATATCTGAGTTACGAGTTTGGTATGCAACTTAAGACAATGTGGAAATTGTTTCACAACTCACGCCGCCTGGAACACCATAGTGTGATGGTGTGTCCGAATGTCGTAGTCGTGCTCTATTGGATATAGTGCGTACTATGATGTCTCTTACCGATTTGCCACTATCATTTTGGGGTTATGCATTCGAGACAACTACATTCACTTTAATAGGGCACCATCTAAATCCATTGAGATGACACTGTATGAATTATGGTTTGACAGAAACCTAAGCTGTCGTTTCTTAGAGTTTGGGAATGCGACACTTATGTCTGATAAGCTCGGACCCAAAGCGGAAAAGTGCATCTTCATAAGATACCCTAAGGCAACAATTGGGTATACCTTCTATCATATATCCGAAGGCAAGGCCTTTGTTGCCAAGAATGGATCCTTTCCAAAGAAGGATGTTCTCTCTAAAGAAGTGAGTGGGAGGAAGGTAGAACTTGATAAGGTTGTTGAACCTTCACTTGAATTGGAAAAGTAGCGCAGCACAGAAAGATGTTCCTGTGATGCGTAAAACAATTGAAGAGGAAGCTAATGATTATGATCATGAAACTTCGGATCAAGTTACTACCAAACCTCGTAGGTCGACAAGGACATGTACTGCCCCGAGCGATACTGTGATCCTATCTTGGAGGTCATGTTGTCAGACAACAGTGAACCTACGAGCTATGAAGAAGCAATGGTGGGCCCGGATTCCAACAAATGGCTAGGAGCCATGAAATCCGAGATAGGATCCATGTATGAAAACCAAGTATGGACTTTGGTAGACTTGCCCGATGAACGGTAGGCCGTTAAGTACAAATGGATATTTAAGAAGAAGACAGACGCTGATGGTAAATGTCACCATTTATAAAGCTCGACTTGTCGCAAAGAGGTTTCCGACAAGTTCAAGGAGTTGACTACAATGAGACTTTCTCACCCGTAGCGATGCTAAAGTCTTTTGGAATAATGTTAGCAGTTGCTGCATTTTTCGATTATGAAATCTGGCAGATGGATGTCAAAACAGAGTTTCCTTAACGGTTTCCGCGAGGAAAGGTTGTATGCGATACAACCAGAAGGTTTTGTCGGTCCTAAGGATGCTAAAAGGTATGCAAGCTCCAGGGATCCTTCTATGGACTGGAGCAAGCATCTCGGAGTTGTAATATACGCTTTGATGAGGTAATCAAAGCTTTTGGGTTTATACAAAGTTTATAAGAAACTTGTATTCACAAGAAAGTGAGTGGGAGCACTATAGAATTTCTGATAAGTATATGTGGATGACATATTGTTGATCGGAAATAATGTAGAATTTCTAGAAAGCTTAAAGGGTTGTTTGAAAGGAGTTTTTCAAAGGAAGACCTGGATAAAGCTACTTAAATATTGGGCATCAAGATCTATAGAGATAGATCAAGACGCCTGATAAGACTTTCAATGAGTACATACCTTGACAAGATTTTGAAAGAGTTCAAAATAGATCAGTCAAAGAAGGAGTTCTTGCCTGATTTGTAAGGTGTGAAGTTGAGTAAGACTCAAAGCTCGACCACGGCAGAAGAAAGAGAAAGGACGAAGGTCGTCCCCTATGCCTTAGCCATAGGCTCTATACGGTATGCCATGATGTGTACCGCACCTGATGTGTGCCTTGCCGCGTGTCTGGCAAGGGGGTACAAGAGTGATCCAGGAGTGGATCACTGGACAACGGTCAAAATTATCCTTAGTAACTGGAGGACTAAGGAAATGTTTCTCGATTATGGAGGTGATAAAGAGTTTGTCGTAAAGGGTTACATCGATGAAAGCTTTGACACTGATCTGGATGACTCTGAGTAGCAAACATGATACGTATAGTGGAGCAAACATTTGGAATAGCTCCAAGTGGGGCGTAGTAGCAGTATCTACAATATGACATAGAGATTTGCAAAGTATACACGGATCTGAATGTTGCAGACCCCTTGACTAAAACCTCTCTCACAAGCAAAACATGATCAAACCCCAGAACTCATTGGGAGTGAATCACATGGCGATGTGAACTAGACTATTGACTCTAGTGCAAGTGGGAGACTGTTGGAAATATGCCCTAGAGGCAATAATAAATTGGTTATTATCATATTTCCTTGTTCATGATAAACGTCTATTATCCATGCTAGAATTGTATTGATCGAAAACTCTGATACATGTGTGGATACATAGACAACACCGTGTCCCTAGTGAGCCTCCACTAGACAAGCTCGTTGATCAAAGATGGTTAAGGTTTCCTAACCATAGTCATGAGTTGTCATTTGATAACGGGGTCACATCATTAGGAGAATGATGTGATGGATAAGACCCAACCATAAGCATAGCATTTGATCGTATTAGTTTATTACTACTGCTTTCTTCATGTCAAGTATATGTTCCTAAGACCATGAGATCATGCAACTCCGTGACATCGGAGGAATGCCTTGTGTGTATCAAACGTCACTTCGTAACCGGGTGAGATAAAGGTGCTCTATAGGTATCTACGAGGGTGTCTGTTGGGTTGGCATGGATCGAGACTGGGATTTGTCACTCGTATGACGGAGAGGTATCTCTGGGCCCTCTCGGTAATACAACATCACAAGAAGCTTGCAAGCCATGTGACTAAGAAGTTAGTAACGGGATCTTGTATTACGGAACGAGTAAAGAGACTTGCCGGTAATGATATTGAACTAGGTATGGAGATACCCACGATCGAATCTCGGGCAAGTAGCATACCGCTGGACAAAGGGAACTGAGTACGGGATTGACTGAATCCTTGACATCGTGGTTCGACCGATAATGATCTCCGTGGAATATGTGGGAACCAATATGGGCATCCAGGTCCCGCTATTGGTTATTGATCGGAGAGGTGTGTCGGTCATGTCCACATGATTCTCGAACCCGTAGGGTCCGCACGCTTAACGTTCGGTGACGCTAGAGTAGTATTGGGATATTCACGTTAGTGACCGAATGTTGTTCGGAGTCCTGGATGAGATCCCGGACGTCACAAAGAGCTCCGGAGGTAAAGATTTATATATGGGAAGTCATATTTTGGCTACCGGAAAAGTTTCGGGTTTTACCGGTATTGTGTCGGGAAGCTTCCGGAAGGTTTCGGAAGGTTCTAGAAGGTTCCGAGGGTTCCGGAGGAGTCCGTAAGGGTCCCTCCAGCACCTAGGGCGTGCATGGGCTGTAGGGGCGCGCCCTAGCCTTATTGGGCCAGGCACACCAGCCCCCTAAGGCCCATGCGCCTAGGGGAAGGGAAACCCTAAGGGGGAGGGCCCTCCACTTGGCTTGGAGGGCACTCCTCCCCCTTTGGCCGCCTCCCCTCCATGGAGGAGGGGCTAGGGCAGCACCCCCAGCCCTCCAACACCCCTATATATAGTGGAGAGGAGGCGCAATGGCTGGACACAACAATTCCCATGCCCTGCGGCCTCCCCTCTCTCCCGTTCTTCCTCGTTTGTAGTTCTGGAGGCGCTTGGCGAAGCCCTGCTGGGATTGCTCCACCACGCCGTCGTGCTGGTTGAGATCCCATCTACTTCTACTCCCTCTCTTGCTGGATCAAGAAGGAGGAGATGTCATCGAGCCATACGTGTGCTGAACGCGGAGGTGTCGTCCTTTCGGCGCTAGATCAGATTGGATCGTGATCGGATCGTGAAGAGTACGACTACATCAACTGCGTTATATACGCTTCCTCTTAGCGGTCTACAAGGGTATGTAGATACACTCCCCCACTCATAGTTATGCATCTCCATGGAATGATCTTGCGTGTGCGTAGGAATTTTTTTGTTTCCCATGCAACGTTCCCCAATATATCTTGATTCTTGGCGAGGTTAGCTAGGCCTGCCTCGATCCTCTGAATAGTTGAACATATGAAACTGACTTGTCAAGTTTGTGTGTTGCGGATCACAACTGGAGGCTGGGTAGATGAGCTAGGGGTTGCAAAATCTTTTGCAGGTGGGGCAAGTTCTTTGGCATCAACTTCTTGAGCTTCTCTATCTTCTTGGGTTTCATTGGGATAAAGTTGCACTATATGGTGTTCAAGATCTGGCTTTGTTGGCTCATGTTTACAGTCCAACAATAATACTTACATTCCAACTTTCGAAAATGATAAGCAACTGGATGTATGGGTCATATACACATGATCTCTTATGCTCACAAGTGGTTCTCTTAGCTGTTAGGGAAATCATCCATGTTGGCACCTTGTCCATCATCTGGGAAAGAAGAGGAGGAGGGATTTGGCCCTTCTTCCAAATTGATTTTGGAATCTGAAAGCACTCTCCGACACTCTTTTGAGCCTGACATGCTGACCATGTGAAGTAGTTAGGAAAGAATAGAAAATAAGATCACAAAGTGCAAAAGTTTAGAAAACAATTGAGTTCAAAAGTTAGAAGTAGGTTTTAGTTGTGAGCATGACGGAATTTGCCAAATGGTTAGTTCGTAAATTTCGAGGCGACAACAGAGAGCGTGCCACACTGTGTTGGAATGACCGAACTGGGGGCTTGGTGTCTCCAAGGTACACTTGGAAACCCTAACTTATCGGAGTCACCGAACATGCCCATCTCAGAATTTGTAAGGCCACTACAGAGAGTTGGTCCAACTTGTTCGAAATCTCGAAGTGGTTACCGATTGGACGCTTCGAAACATGCATGGAAAAAATCTAACGCTAACAGAATCACTCAAAACCTAGAATTCGACGAGGCAGTGTACTAGATTAGATTAGATCAGTGTGGGATGAAGTTGCGACACTAACTTACTGCTGAATTACCATGGATGCACTGAGGGTTATGTATGCACCCTAACTCAGTGTTGCACAACTACGACGACGATGTGGGGTTGATTGCCACCGACGACGGGTAAATCCAGCGGGCGCGGTGACGGTGTCCTGGACTAAGGGGTCCTGACCTGTACTAGCCACAGTCCATGGGCCGGCCTTTGACCCAGCCGAACACTAGAAGGAAGGAATACCAAAGCTATGAATCTCGACGTGATCAATATGGAAGCATCTGAAGACTTGGCTTGTACTTCAAGGATTGCAATATAGCCGGTAAATCTACAACCGACCATATGTGTAACTTAGGTACCCCCGGTGTATATATAAGCCGAGGGGTTTAGACTTTAGGGACACAATTACTCGCCTTAGGGTTTAGAACACGATCATAGGATTTCGTGGTAGATCCTCTTGTACTTTATACTCCATCACATCAATATAATCAAAGCAGGACATGGGGTTTTACCTCTTCGAGAGGGCTCGAACCTCGGTAAACATCGTCTCTCTGTGTATCCTGTTACCATTGTTCCTAGATCCACAACTCACGACCCCCCTACCCGAGATCCTCCGGTTTTAGCACCGACACGCGGGTCATGGGAGCATAAGGATGTTCGCTAGGGGATCATGAGGCAGAGGCATAATGGTGCCTCCGAGTTGTTTTTAATGGGAAATCCTCGAAAATGACTTGGACCCAAGATATAAATACTCACATACTATTCGGATGCTCCGACTAAATTTCACTCAGACTCTCCAGGCTGTATATATTGCTCTATGAAGAGTTGCTCGGTGGATCCGAGTGGAATTCGAATGACTATTCAGAAGAACCAAAAGTAGATCAATTTGTCACATTGAAAAGACCGAGTTAAGTGTGTTCGGTGGTTAAAAAAGATTCTAATAGGCACTCCCAAATCAGGTCAAATGCTCTAAATGCTCTTCGTCCGGAGGGATCTAACAAAACATGTTTCAAATTTTGTGATGAAGCAAGAAACATAAATGAGATAAGAATCAAGATAGCTAGCTAAGGAGGCTTTCTAGGAATTTTTGTTGCATTCAGTTGGCAACGAAAATCAATCAAAGCTTCAACATGGATGAACTCAAATTGATAAGTATGCAATACAACATGCTTCTGGTCCTATAAAGATATGAAAGCGAAAAAGAAACTATAACATGCACAATCAATCTAGCATTTATCAAGGATAGATGCAATGTCTTAATCATCATGTATGAGTGTGTTGACCTTGGTGGTCTAATAATGACATTGGATCATATGAGGCATACTCATCGTTAAGCTCAAAAGGGGTTACCTTTTTTGATTAAGAATCAATGTGGTCACGTTGTTAGAGTCATTTTATCTGTGTACTTTGAGTAAAAATCCCCCTAAATGTAATATCTCTACTCAAGATGGATGAACTTACATTGGGTTTGTTGTTGAAGAATTCGTGTAACTTGTGTTAATGTGGTTGCTCAAGGTTGATGATGACTTTTGGTTACCATCAAGAGTTTGGAGGAACCCTTCCTTTGTTTGTTGCACTTTCATTGCTTACACAAGTTAGTTTCACAAGGGACAACAAGGATGTCCAGTAGACATGGAACGAAAATAACAAGGGATGATGTCTATAGATGCATTGGGTTACCTTGTCCCTAAGAACACCACGGGATTTTGGACTCCTTGAATTAGTGCTTGATATGAAAGTGTAGTTGAACTAACTCCTTGCCATGAAAGATATGACCGTATGCTTATTGGCAGAGTCATCCTCACAAAGTCTCCTAGTTCTTCCTTTAGAGGATCAACAACATCTTGATGGGGATCTTTGGAGTTGGGATAGAACTTGAAGAAGTGGAGGTCAAAGTATTTTCGGGAACCTACTTGACCTTGACTTGAACAAGATCACCCATGGCAGTAGTGTGTTGTTCTTCTTGAAATGGGTTCACCTTCCCTTTTTCGCTTGTGGTCAAGTGAAGTATAATCATTATTCCCTTGAGTTCTTTTGAAGGAGAGTGGATCATACTCTTCCTTATGGGGACTGAACTTGTCTTGGGGGTATTGTTATTCTTCCCATTCCCTTAAGCTTACCTCTAGGTACTAGAAGAGATTCCAAGAAGCCTTGGGAAACATATTATATTTTAGCACAACGTTTCACCCTAAACAAATTATATTTTTGCACAACGTTTCACCCTAAGAGTGTAGGATAAACAAACAAGCCACCAGATACTTGAACACATGTTGATAGCTTGTGTTTTGGCATATGGATCCAAGTGGGAAGAATGCTTACCTTTTGATGAGTTCTCCTATAACAACAACTACCAGTCAATTGCCGACTCTCTAGGCTCTTATGGTGGCGTTTACGTTGATACAATTAGGTCTGGAGTCATGGCCACGCGATGGAGTTGCCTCATGATGTGCATGTCATGGTCTGGTGCCATGTGTCCCATCTGATTGCCTTCCATGACAGGACTCGAGGGAAGATGAGTTTACCTGTATTGTATTCTCAGTTTGGGTCACGCAACCCATGTCTCCCAGCTTCGGGAACCGTGCTCACGCTATATAGCACTTGTGTCATATGATACACAAACTTTGCATATTCACGGAAAAAATGAGATGATAGAATCGTCGAAAGTTTAGCGAGACACATTCAATTTTGTATCGGTGTAAATGATTTTTTGCTTCAATAAAAGAGAAGATGCGGGCTACTAATGGTTCTAGAAACATACGAAATAATCTTAGACTTATTTGCACATGAGTTAATGCCAACATATATGTAAAGCGACCGCAATATTGAATTTCCCAATAGGAAAACATAGAAGATATCACAAATCACTAGACAAATTTATAAGTCATTTCACCTTGTTATTTAAAACGATTAAAAAAATAAAATTCTGATCTTCTAATGAATCACATAATTAAATAATGCATGATGTCACACATGTTCATAGTTCTGTAAGATCCTTATAAATAGAAGTACCTCATGTCGTATCCCACATAAGTGATCAAACACTATTGTAGTATGCACATATGTGTTTTACATAGCTTACGAGTAATAAAATCTCGATCTTGCTAGGACTATGAATTCTCATGGTTCCGATCTAACAAAGTCAGATCTGGTGAAAAATGAGGCTAGACTTCCCCCCGTTCATAGAGAACTAAAAGGTATGACAAACCTACCTATGTTGATTGATTTTTAGCCCTTATGCCCCCATTGTCTGATCCACCTTTGATGGGAAACACCCTACCTATCATGCATGCACCACAAGAAGCTACCATGATGTCGTGCCAAACACATGTAGCCCTATCACCACTACCCCCACAATTGCTTCATACAATTCTCACTCCTTTATCCATGGGGGGTATCTTTACAAGGGAATCTTTGACAACCACCAAGATTTTTTTCTCATGTCATGAATCACTCACAAACTCTCTTATGAACTACTTGAATTCATCTCATCAAATGCAGACTTTGTCCATGGAGTCTCCAACATTCACATCAATACTCGAAGCACGTGGATGCTTATGTTGGGAATCCATGGACAATATGGATTTGCTGATATTAGTTGAAGTAACTCATACTGGGCTTTGTGAGGAAGTAAGGGCATGAGAATATATCTTGTTTGTTCGGGGAGACTTACTGATTGTTGGGTTGAGATGTAATGGTGTTGGCCATGGATAAATGAGTAAGAATCATATCCGGAAATTGTGGCTACGATAATACTACAGTTTCTTGGTTGGCTTCATTATGGATTCTGGTGGTGCATCAGTGGTAGGTGGGGTGTTCTCCACTGAAGACTATGGGGAATTAAGGGCTACGAAATCATTCAACATTGGCATGTGTGTCGTTCCTTTTAATGCTTCATGCAAGCAGAAAATGATGGCCTTATTTTCTAAGTCTGACTTTGTTATGAGAGGAGACATTATGATCCATGGCTTCTAGCAACATGACATTTTGACAAGAAAATTGTCAAAATGTAGAGATATTAGGTCCATTAATATACACTGCGATAGTGTCTGATTCTTATGATGGATTTTACATGGGGAGATATTAGGTCCATTGATAGAGATCTCATAAACTATGAAAATTTCTCACATCATGCATTAGTTATGACATTGTCTACAAGATTTCAATTTTAATGATTGTACATTATGACACAAGGATTGCTAGGAGTGGTTAATGACTATTCATCCGAGATATGTACCAAGTATCTAGTAACTTCTGGAAATTGTGGATCCAATGGGCAGACCAGTTACCAATGTATGTATGATCTCGACCTAGTCTTAGCATATAATGATGATAATTCTAAATGCGATGCTAAAAAACTAAAATCATGGATAGTGCTAATCATATGAGTATGAGCCACTATAGAGAATTGAGAACCTCTGTGAAGTTAAAGCTACTCTTTTTCTTGAAGCATCTACAAAATTAGACAACATGGAATGGGTAGACCATGGATAAAAAATCACACAACCAATGCTCCAACCACACACACACACACACACACAATTACCAATTAAGCTTTAGGAATTCTACATCCTACCAATCCCTCGCATTTCCCATGTTTGACGTGAACTACTTGAGCACGAGGGATGGGGCACAAATAAGCATGGATCAAATAAACACATTAGAGTGGCACTTGAGAGATATGCTTTAGTCCGACGGGAAGGGTGGCCTCCGCTTCCGTAAAGCACCGGTCCGAGTTGGTTTTTGGGGCGGGGGCGACGGTGGCCTGCGAGCGGGCAAGCCAACGGTTGTGGACGTTGATGACGCGTCGGCGGTGGCCTTCCTGGGACCCAAGTGATGGTGGCTTCCCATGTTCTACTTTTCCTCGATGTTGGCAGCGGCTGCAGACGTGTTAGCCGCCGCCTCGTCAATCTCCATGAAGACGGCTTCTTTCTCCGCCGGCAGGGCGCAATTCCGCACACGTTGGCGGCGGATGGAGCGGTCACATTCGCGGGAGGAGCGGGCCTCGTCCACAGCAGGAACTCGCCACTCCTCCGCGAGTTGGCTTGGAACTGCGACTTGTTGCGGGGCGCGTCGGCTTGGAGTTTCGCCCATGATACTGATGGCCTGGAGCGGCAAGTGAGGTGGAGCAGAGAGTTCCCTGGCTCATATCTGGCGGGCTCGACGGGCCACCCAACCGGCTTTTATGCCGGAGAACTCCTCTTCCTACTCGCCCCATGCCATGGAGAGTGTGGAGAAAATGATGAAAGGAGGAGATAGGGAGCGAGGGTGCGGTGCAATTTTTGCCCGTCATTTGGCATTATTTAAATAGCGGGGGAAGCCCGGAGCCAAGCAGGGTTGTGTTTAATTCCCGTCGGCTAGGGAACGGACGTGTGGCTGGATTAGTTTCTTAGCACACACGCGGGGTTAATGGAGGAAGAGGGTAGTCTGCAACCATTTGAATGCGGCGAGGAGGGGCGTTCAGACGGGCGTGCAGCGGACAACGCTCTCTCGGCCGACGCGTCGCTTCAATGCCAGCAATGAGAGGTTACGTGCGCTCTGGATTGACGTCAATGCGGAGCGGCCACTCTACAGCGGCACGAATGCGGACAACTGAGAACGAGCGGGACAGCACGCAGACGAGGGAGGAGGGTTTTGAGTGTGCCATGGTTGCCAGAGGCGAGCGTGATAACGGTTCGAATGCCCACAACTCCCTTCCACTTTGTCTCCGATTAATGAAAGAAAACACGTCTGAACTGATCCAGAGAACGATGTAGGACCGTGTTGGAGCACGGTCCAAACGGTTACGGACGGTTAAGGGTAGGAGACGGAGATGGTCTAAGCTCTTTTGTAATCAAAAGAAAACGAAGAGCAAACAAGATGCATGCGGTGGGGTGAGGCGAAAGTGCCTTTCTACACCCAGGAGCAAATGCTCCTGGTGTCAACAGTAACATACAAAAAAAATCCAAAAACATTCAAAAAATTCTGATTTTTTTGTGGCATACTTTTATAAATGTTTGTTGTGCATGCAAAATTTCATCACCAAATCATATTGGCGGAAGTCGAGCCAAAAAAAACAAAATCAGAGTGTTGCTTTTGTAAGTAACATTTTCAGAGCATCGATTTTTTTTATCACACCTTCCACCAATGTGATTTTACGATGAAATTTTACATGCACAACAAACATTTGTGAAAGTATGCCATAAAAAAATTCAATTTTTTTAAATGTTTTTACTGTTCACACCAGGAGCATTTGCTCCTGGGTGTAGAAACTTCACGTTGACTTTTTCACTGTTGACATCAACCTAAAAAGGCTCCCCCTAGTAGACGACATGCTGTGTCATCGCGCTCCGTCCTTGCAGGCATCTGGCACAAACACGCTAGAGGACGACGGCCCGGGACGCGCAGTTCACCAGATCTTTCGGGGTTTCTCGAAGCGTCCTCTCCTTTCCTGTAGCTGCACGTTCTCGGTCTCGTACAAAAATCCGCGAAAAGAGAGGTAGTCGCCTGACACGATGCAATTCGTATATGCAATGCAGACAAAAGCAAAATGTGGGGGTTGATATTTTGACGGCGACTGATTTGCATACTCCAAATCATATTGACGGCCATGGCATGGCACACCGCACACCTGGCCTCCAGGACAATCAACCGGGACACGTCGCTTGGCCTCTTTGCATCTGCCAAACCGCACCTGTGTTAGAGAATGTCTGAGGACAACGAGATGAGCAAGTTGTATAACAATAAGCTCTTTTACGAGAAGAATTGGAAGGTGGACCATCATGCCAAACCTCCGGTCCTTTCATTACAAAACATGAGTGTCATGGGAATGACCCTGACAATAGTACTAGGGGGTACGAATGGAGGGGCGAAGTCTAGCTACGGCTCAGGTGTTTCAGTCGGATGTGTACGAGTTCAGGCCCCACTCGGAAGTGGTAAAAGCTTTACGACTCGAGCCCGGGGGTTGGTTTGTTTTGCTTAGGTGGGAATAAGAGAATACAAGTGTCGGAACCTTGCTACGACGTCCGGTGGTGGCTTATATAGAGTGCGCCACCACCTGCCGAGCGCCGCAATAAATGCTAGTTAAAGCTATGTTACAGGAACTGCCGCTTTAACTAGAGCGTTACTGGTAACGCACGATTGATCAGTCTCAGAGGACGTCTCTTCATATTATTCAACGCTACGTCTCCTGGACCGTTGAGTTCCTGCTGACCGAGTGTGGCTGTGGCCATCCGAGTGTATCTTCAGGCGCGTCCGAATGACTCTTCAGGTCTGACCGAGTGCACTTCCACCTCTGGAGCTTCAATGTCGATGAGGGTCCCTAGGTGGCCAAGAAGTCAGCCTTGTGACCCTACCCATGGTAGACGACCTCATCAGTAGCCCCCGAATCCATGAGGTTTGAATGGTCGGGTAATTGACATTCGGGAATGTCAACGACACCTCGGAGGTGCTTCAAAAAATGACTTGTATCATTTCTCACCCGGCTCCAAATCTTGACGGATTCAGGATTATCATTCCTTGGCCGAATGACTTAATTCACATATTCGACGTTATCTTTGTAATTGAAGTGTTTCTCCGGAGAAACGATCCGAATGCTCAGTTACTCCGCCCGAGTGTCTCGTCATAGACTACCTGGTCATTCGGTTTATAAATGGATCGTCAGGCGATCCGGAGCACGTAGCTCTCTTCTTATAAGGCATGAGGAGGTCTTCACGCGTTCGAAATCGCGGAGAGCGCGCGCGGACATGCGATGAAACGGTTACTCCGCGGGATTTGGGGGTAGTGGGCACGACGCCTCGATAACCGCGCCGCGATTTTCGCCACGTGTCTCTGAGAGCCTGAACAGTGGATCCGCAGATCTCCCTCCGTTTACGGATTGACGGCCATAGATTCCGCCCAATTTTTATTATAAAAGGCAAGGGCACTGTCCGAGGGGGAACAGATCTCACTTCTCCTTCCTCCCTTCGACTTCTCCGATGCCAGCCACCATACTCTCACCGAGAGCTCCGCCGCGAGCCGAGCCCAATATCGCCGGAGATGAGCCGCGCGGCAACTGCGAAGGCCGAGCGGGTGAAGAGAGGCTTGTGCGGTTCATCCTCGAGTGCCGGAGGGCTGGCGGGATGGACTCAAGGCTACTGGATGGCGTCACGGGTCACCGAAGCCCGGTTACTCGAGATGGAGGACCAGGGTCTCCTGCCCAGAGGGAGCTGGCGGCTGCCGGAGGCGGGCGAAGACGATCCCTCGCCGCGGGGGAACGAGCGCGTTCTCTTGGTAACTCACCTCGAACGAGGCTTTTCCCTTCTGCCCCATCCGTTTTTCCGTCGCTTCTTGGATTTCTTCGGTGTCCAGCTTCACCACATTCCACCCAATGCCATGGTGTATCTAGCTGCTTTCGTTTCTTTGTGTGAGAACTTTCTGGGCTGCCACCCTCATTGGGGTTTGTTTAAGCACTTGTTCACCTGCCGAGTGATGACCATGAAGAAATCCACAAGGTCAGAGGGTAAGACCAACGTGGTCCAACTATGCGGGGGATTGGGTATCCAGCTGCGGGGCAAGGTCTGCTTCCCAGCGATCAATTTTCCCAACTCGGTGAAGGGCTGGCAGGAGAACTGGTTCTACTGCCAGGATATTCCAGTCGGAGAGAACCAACCGGGCCTTCCCCTATATACATCCGAACGCATTCAATCACTTCCCAGGCTGACTGTAACCAAAGAAGAGAAAGTAGACATAGACATCTTGGTGATTGCTCTGGTAGCCTTAGTGCAGAAGGGCCTCAACGGACTGGACTTGCTCGAAGTTTTCTTTCAGAGGAGGATCCAACCATTGCAAGCTAGAGTTCATCCCATGTGGGAATATACCGGACCAGATGACATCACTCGGACGCACCCTGAAGAACTTAACGCAGAGACGGTTGAAGCCAAGATCAAAGCAATCACTCCAGCGCGAGATAACCCCAGGGGGAGCAGGCTGGTGCTTCCACTTTCATCAAAGAATCCGCCGAATGAGATAACTTCAGAGTTCCACCTGTTATTCGAATGATATTGTTGTTCTTGTCGAATGTCAGCTTGATTGATTTATTTTCCATTCGGCAGGCTTTCATGGGCTTGATTAGTGAGATTCCAGCCGTCAATCGAGGTCCGATTGATGTGGCGAGCGATACAGACCTCGCGGGGGATTCAACCGGAGTGGAGGAAGAGGAAGAAGGCGGCGACGATGAAGACGATGACAACGAGGAGGGCTCGGACGGGAGTTACGAGGTGGAATCCTCGCGCTCGGATGACCGAGTGTCCGAACCCCGCTCCAAGTCACGCCATGACCCGGGGGTTGCTGGCGGCGGCCCGAAGTCGTCGAATGTTGTCAAGCCGACTGCCAACGCTCGCTTGACCCGTAATGCGAAGCGTGGTCATGCAGAACTGGCTTCGTCACCTGAGAAGGCCGTGAAGCAAGCCAAAGTTGTTGCAACAAAACCTCGGAAGGCCTTACCCATTCCGAGGATCAAGATGACCATCCCGGTTGCTTCGGCGTAAGATCTTTCACTCAAAGATTGTTGTTGAGAACTATCCGAGTGAATTTAACAATCCGAATGTTTCTTTTGTAGAGATGATACTTCAACTACTGCGCCTGATCCCCAAACTCTGGAGAAGGAGCGAGCCGAAGTAGACGCGGCGTCTTCGAAGGGTAAACTTCGAGACTTTTCTTGTATATGTTGTGATTTTGCTTCTGCTCATTTCCGAATGATTTTTGTACACTTGCAGCTCCGACTGACGTGATCGACCTCGATGTGGTTGACAAAGCTGATCTGCCAAATCCTACTGCAAACATAGAAGGTGTAATGCAGGAGCCATCACTTGCCGGTGCCTTGGCGTCATCACAGGGAACCAGCTCGGGCGCTGGAGTCGCACTCGGAACCGGTACGTCGACTCTTATGCCGACTCCTCGCGAGACCACCATCTTCTCGCTACACCATGTCCCAGAGGACCAGACGGGAGCGAGCAAAGAAGCGCTCATCCAGCTAGAGCTGATGTGCGATAAACTGAAGATGGCGTACGACGCGAGTGCGGCGCTGCAGAAGAATGTCCGAGTAAGTACTCTCGTAAGTACCTTCCTCATTCGGCATCTCAGTCTATTTGTCCATGGTTTAAGACCCGAGTGGGTTTGCATCTGAGCACACCCACTGGGTGTTGACTTTCCAGTGGGGGCGCGCTGAGCGCACTCACTGGGTGTAGTCCCCGAGACTGCCGTCGACTGAAGCAGTCGGCGGTAGTCTAATAGCGTAGAAATGTCTGTCCTGCCATCGAGAAAAGTGTTTTGAACTTTAAGTTTTCCAGTGGGGGCGCGCTGAGCGCACCCACTGGGTGTAGTCCCCGAGACTGCCGCCGACTGAAGCAATCGGCGGGAGTCTTAGGATTTTCGAATCTGACTGAATGATCCGCACGTAGTTTCCGATTGACGAATCATATGACCTTGCCTGATCATAATTTTTCTTCCATTTGTCGTTTGTAGTCTATTTGTGAGCTCGGAAGCCACTACAATGCTCTGAAGGAGGAGGTGTTGACCCTGCGTCTCGACCTTGAAGCTGAGAAGTCCAAGAGCGCCCGACTGGAGCAAGAGAAGACTGCGTTGGAAGGTATTATTCTCCCCGACCGACTGTTACTGTCTCTGATCTTTCTCCGTGTCCGACTGAGTCTACTTCGTCAGATCTTCATGGAGAAAATCGTAAGTGATACGTCTCCAACGTATCTACTTTTACAAACTCTTTTGCCCTTGTTTTGGACTCTAATTTGCATGATTTGAATGGAACTAACCCGGACTGACGCTGGTTTCAGCAGAATTGCCTTGGTGTTATTTTTGTGCAAAAATAAAAGTTCTCGGATTGACCTGAAAATTTACGGAGAATATTTTTGGAATTAATAAAAAATACTGGCGAAAGAATCAACTGCAGGGGGCCCACCACCTGGCCACAAGCCAGGGGGGCGCGCCCACCCCCCTAGGGCGTGCCCCTGTGGCTTGTGGGCCCCCTGTTGCTCCTCCGACCTCGTTTCCACTCCTATATATTCCTATTTATGGAGAAAAAAATCAGAGAGAAGAGTTCATCGTGTTTTACGATACGGAGCCGCCGCCACCTCCTGTTCTTCCTCGGGAGGGCAGATCTGGAGCCTGATTTGGGCTCCGAAGAGGGGAAATCGACGCCGTCGTCATCACCAACCATCCTTCATCACCAATTTCATGATGCTCTCCGCCGTTCGTGAGTAATTCCATCGTGGGCTTGCTGGACGGTGATGGCTTGGATGAGATTTACCATGTAATCGAGTTAGTTTTGTTAGGGTTTGATCCCTAGTATCCACTATGTTCTGAGATTGATGTTGCTATGACTTTGCTATGCTTAATGCTTGTCACTAGGGCCCGAGTGCCATGATTTAAGATCTGAACCTATTATGTTTTCATGAATATATGTGTGTTCTTGATCCTATCTTGCAAGTTGTAGACACCTATTACGAGTTATGATCCGCATCCCCCAGGGTGACAATAACTGGGATTCTTTCCAGTGATTACCGTAGTTTGAGGAGTTCATGTATTCACTAAGTGCTAATGCTTTGGTCCGGTTCTTTATTAAAAGGAGGCCTTAATATCCCTTAGTTTCCATTAGGACCCCGCTGCCACGGGAGGGTAGGACAAAAGATGTCATGCAAGTTCTTTTCCATAAGCACGTATGACTATATATGGAATACATGCCTACATTACATTGATGAATTGGAGCTAGTTCTGTGTCACCCTATGTTATAACCGTTGCATGATGAATGCCATCTGACATAATTATCCATCACTGATCCATTGCCTACGAGCTTTTCATATATTGATCTTTGCTAAGTTACTTTTCCGTTGCTACTGTTACAATCACCACAACACTACTACTGTCGCTTTTGCCATCGTTACTGTTACTTCCATACTACTTTGCTACTAAATACTTTGCTGCAGATATTAAGTCTTTCAGGTGTGGTTGAATTGAAAACTCAGCTGCTAATACTCGAGAATAATCTTTGGCTCCCCTTGTGTCGAATCAATAAATTTGGGTTGAATACTCTACCCTCGAAAACTGTTGCGATCCCCTATACTTGTGGGTTCTGAGTAAGCTAGTCGAGAGACTGAAGAATTCTGTTTCTTTAGTGACTGTGAAGACAACCCTCGAGAAGAAGGACACAGAACTGGCAACAGCTCAAAAGGAGGCCAGTCGGAAGACCAAGGAGGCCGAGGAGAAGCTAAAGTCAGTCGGGAAGCTTGAAGAGGAGAAGAAAACCCTCGAGGTCGCCGTGAAGAAGTCCAAGGAGGATCTCGTCGAATGGAAGACCAAACTTGAACATATCACTGCCAAGAAGGCTGAGCGGGAGCAATTTGTCGAGGATTTCGGCGATACCGTGAGTGAAAAACTCAAAGTTAAACTCTCCCGAATGACCCATGTGTATTTCGGAACAGCCGAATGAAATTTGCTTGACTTTGATTCCTTTTTTGTTTGGCTGAACCCAGAATTCTGCTTCGACATTGGCGAGGAGACCGACAAGATCAAGAAAGAGCTAGATCCATCCCGAGAACTGCTCAAGGATAGTGCTACCATGGCCTTTCTCCGTCTGGAAGAACGCGTCGACGAAGCGGTTTCGTTCATCAAGAGGCTCCGTACCGGCATCAAGGACATCGAAAAGGAGCTCTTCTCCGACGATGAACCCTCTAAGGACCTGGAATCCACTCTTAACCGAGTGAGAGATGTCCCGCACCGAGTGAAGATATGGAAGAAGTCAGCGGCTCGAGCCGGAGCTGACATTGCTCTCTCATTAGTTCGGGTCCACTGCAAGGGAGTGGATGAGAAGAAACTGAAGTCCTTGGAAGTCGCCAATCGGAAGCACGCCAGAATTCAAGACTTCATGGAGATGTTCATGGAGGCGGCCACCAGGATTGCAAAGAGCCTTGACTTGGACACGTTCGTCGAAGCAGTGCCTAACTCCGAGTGATCGCCGGGTTAAAAACTTCTTTAAACATTTGCCTCGGAATGCCGAGTAGTATCTGTATCCATAAGACCTTTAAATGAGCCTGAGGCTCCTATCGTCCGTACTTCTGCTTTGAACGATGCAGTTTTTATTTGTCTTGGTTTTATTCGATCCTTGATTTCCGAATGATTTAAACTTAGGCGATGCGGGGTCGCAGCTAAGTCCCCGAGCGTGGGCGAGACCCACACTCGGAGTAGTTTGTCCTTAGATGAACAATTATGGTCCTGTTCATCTTGACAACCGAGTGCGGAGGATGTCCCACTCGAAAGGTTTTCTAACTTAGGCGACACGGAGTCGTGGCTAAGCGCCTGAGCGCGGGCGAGACCCTCACTCGGAGTAGTTTGTCCTTAGATGAACAATGATGGTCCTGTTCATCTTGACAACCGAGTGCGGAAGATGTCCCACTCGAAAGGTTTTCTAACTTAGGCGACGCGGAGCCGCGGCTAAGTCCCCGAGCATGGGCGAGACCCTCACTCGGAGTAATTTGTCCTTAGATGAACAATTATGGTCCTGTTCATCTTGACAACCGAGTGCGGAGGATGTCCCACTCGAAAGGTTTTCTAACTTAGGCGACGTGGAGCCGCGGCTAAGCCACCGAGTGCGAGCGAGACCCTCACTCGGAGTAGTTTGTCCTTAGATGAACAATGATGGTCCTATTCATCTTGACAACCGAGTGTGGAGGGTGTCCCACTCGAAATGTTTTCTAACTTAGGCGACGCGGAGCCGCGGCTAAGCCCCCGAGTGCGGGCGAGATCCTCACTCGGAGTAGTTTGTCCTTAGATGAACAATTATGGTCATGTTCATCTTGACAACCGAGCGCGGAGGATGTCCCACTCGAGATGTTTTCTAACTTAGGCGACACGGAGCCGCTGCTAAGCCTCCGAGTGCGGGCGAGACCCTCACTCGGAGTATTTTGTCCCTAGACGAACAATGATGGTCCTGTTCATCTTGACAACCAAGTATTTTGTCCTTAGACGAACAATGATGGTCATGTTCATCTTGACAACCGAGCGCGGAGGATGTCCCACTCAATATGTTTTCTAACTTAGGCGACGTGGAGCCGCGGCTAAGCCCCCGAGTGCGGGCGAGACCCTCACTCGGAGTATTTTGTCCCTAGACGAACAATGATGGTCTTGTTCATCTTGACAGCCGAGTATTTTGTCCTTAGACGAACAACGATGGTCCTGTTCATCTTGACAACCGAGCGCGGAGGATGTCCCACTCGAGATGTTTTCTAACTTAGGCGACGCGGAGCCGCGGCTAAGCCCGCGAGTGCGGGCGAGACCCTCACTCGGAGTATTTTGTCCCTAGACGAACAATGATGGTCCTGTTCATCTTGACAGCCGAGTATTTTGTCCTTAGACGAACAATGATGGTCCTGTTCATCTTGACAACCGAGTGTGGAGGGTGTCCCACTCAAGAGGTTCTCTAACTTAGGCGACGCGGAGCCGCGGCTAAGCCCCCGAGCGCGGGCGAGACCCTCACTCGGAGTAGTTTGTACTTAGGCAAAATCAGGTTTGCGGCTAAGTGTTTTGTGTTTTACACCCACAGGGGGTGGCAGTCAAATTTCCACAAGACATAATGAAATAAAACTTTATTCATCGAGATCATTCGGATTCATTACTGGAATGACAAGCTAGAGTAGTTATGTTCTAGGTGTAGAACTTGCGAAGCAGGTCCGCGTTACAAGTCCGAGACTCTTCTACTCCATCTTCGATATTGTAAAGCCGGTAGGCTCCATTATGCAAGACTTTGGAGATTGCATACGGCCTCTGCCACGGAGGCGCTAGCTTGTGGGGTTTCTGCTGATCCAGTCGGAGAATAAGGTCTCCTTCCCTAAAGGCTCGGCCTTGTACGTGTCTGTCATGGTAACGCCTCAGATCCTGTAGATAGAGCGTCGATCTGATGAGGGCCAGCTCTCTCTCTTCCTCCAAAAGGTCGAGGCCGTCTTGCCGAGCTGCTTCGGCTTCAGCTGTTGGAAATATGCCCTAGAGGCAATAATAAATTGGTTATTATTATATTTCCTTGTTAATGATAATCGTTTATTATCCATGCTATAATTGTATTGATTGGAAACTCAAATACATGTGTGGGTACATAGACAACACTGTGTCCCTAGTAAGCCTCTAGTTGACTAGCTTGTTGATCAAAGATGGTTAAGGTTTCCTAGCCATGGACATGAGATGTCATTTGATAACGGGATCACATCATTAGGAGAATGATGTGATGGACAAGACCCAAACTGTAAACGTAGCATTTGATCGTGTCAGTTTATTGCTATTGTTTTCTGCATGTCAAGTATCTGTTCCTTTGACCATGAGATCATGCAACTCACTGACACCGGAGGAATACCTTGTGTGTATCAAACGTCGCAACGTAACTGGGTGACTATAAAGGTGCTCTACAGGTATCTCCGAGAGTGTCTGTTGGGTTGGCATGGATCAAGACTGGGATTTGTTACTCCGTATGACGGAGAGGTATCTCAGGGCCCACTCGGTAATACAACATCACAATGAGCCTTGCAAGCAATGTGACTAAAGTGTTAGCCACGAGATCTTGTATTACGGAACGAGTAAAGAGACTTGCCGGTAACGAGATTGAACTAGGTATAGTGATACCGACGATCGAATCTCGGGCAAGTAACATACCGAAGAACAAAGGGAACAGCATACGGGATTAACTGAATCCTTGACATAGAGGTTCGACCGATAAAGATCTTCGTAGAATATGTAGGAGCCAATATGGGCATCCAGGTCCCGCTATTGGTTATTGGCCGTAGAGGTGTCTCGGTCATGTCTACATAGTTCTCGAACCCGCAGGGTCTACACACTTAACGTTTGGTGACGATTAGTATAATTGAGTTATTATGTTGGTGACCGAAAGTTGTTCGGAGTCCCGGATAAGATCCCGGACATGACGAGGATCTCCGGAGGTAAAGATTGATATATGTGATAATAGTGTTTTGATCTCTGGAAGGGTTCCGGAGTTCACCGGAAGGGGTTCCGGATGTTTACCGAAGTGTTCGGGTGCAGCAACACTTTATATGAGCCAAAGGGATAAAGCCCACGAGGTATTGGAAAGTGCAAAAAGTAGTTTTGCTGCCGCGTAAGCGGTACTACCGCTTGGTGAAGCGGTACTACCGCCCGAGCGGTACTACCGCTTGTGTGAAGCGGTACTACCGCCCAAGCGGTACTACCGCTTGTGTGAAGCGGTACTACCGCCCAAGCGGTACTACCGCTTGTGTGAAGCGGTACTACCGCTTGTGCGCGGCTGTGCACGGTTCGGCAGGGATCCGAGTTGGACTCTTTCCCTGCGGGCCAAACCGACCTGGAGGAGGCTTTTACTCCAAGTTTAGACCCCAAGGCTCAACATATAAATAGAGGGGCAGGGCCAGCACACGGGATACATCAGGATTTCCCAAGCCGTGTGCCGGCAACCCTAGCCCTCTAGTTCCTCCGTCATAATCTCTGTAGTGCTTGGCGAAGCCCTGCAGAGATTGTTCCTCACCACCATCACCACGCCGTCGTGCTGCTGGAACTCAACCACTACTTCACCATCGCTCGCTGGATCGAGGAGGTGAAGGCGTCATCAAGCCGTACGTGTGTTGAACGCGGAGGTGCCGTCCGTTCGGCACTAGATCGGAAGGATCGTGATTGGATCGCGGGACGCTCGGCGATTTGGATCGCGAAGACGTTCGACTACATCAACCGCGTTTATTAACGCTTCCGCTTAGCGATCTACAAGGGTATGTAGATTCACTCTCCCTCTCGTAGATGCTCATCACCATGGATAGATCTTATGTGTGCGTAGGAAAATTTTTGTTTCCCATGCAACGTTCCCCAACAGTGGCATCATGAGCTAGGTCTATGCGTAGATGAGATCTCGAGTAGAACACAAACGAGTTGTGGGCGTGGGTGTATACATATTGCTTGCCGTTACTAGTTGATATTTGATTCGGCGGTACTGTGAGATGAAGCGGCCCGGACCGACATTACGCGTACACTTACGCGAGACAGGTTCCTTCAACTAACATGTAACTTCGTTGCATAAAGATGGCTAGCGGGTGTCTGTCTCTCTCACTTTAGTTGAATCGATTTCAATGAAGAGGGTTCTTTTAGAAGATCAAAAAGCAATCACTACACCACGTTGTGGTTTTGCGTAGGTAAGAACGGTTCTTGCAAACCCGTAGCAGCCACGTAAAATTTGCAACAACAATTAGAGGACGTCTAACTTGTTTTTGCAGGGTATGTTGTGATGTGATATGGCCAATTACATGATGAGATATATGTGATGTATGAGATGATCATGTATTGTATAGAATATCACGACTTGCATGTCGATGAGTACGGCAACTGGCAGGAGCCATAGAGTTGTCTTTAATTATTGTATGACCTGCGTGTCAATCATTAAGCGCTATGTAATGCTTTACTTTATCGCTAAACGTTAGCTATAGTCGTGGAAGCAACAGTCGGCGCGACAACCTTATGGCGACACGTTGATGGAGATCAAGATGATGGAGATCATGGTGTCATGCCGGTGACGATGGAGATCATGCCGGTGCTTTGGAGATGGAGATCAAAAGCACAAGTTCATGGCCATATCATGTCACTTATGATTTGCATGTGATGTTAATCCTTTTATGCATCTTATTTTGCTTAGGACGACGGTAGCATTATAAGGTGATCCCTCACTTAAATTTCAAGATAAATTGTGTTCTCCCCAAGTGTGCACCGTTGCGAAAGTTCGTCGTTTCGAGACACGCCGTGATGATCGGGTGTGATAGACTCTACGTTCGCATACAACGGGTGTAAGCCATGTTACACGTGTGGAACACTCGGGTTAAACTTGACGAGCCTAGCATGTACAGACATGGCCTCGGAACACAAGAGACCGAAAGGTCGAACATGAGTCATATAGTAGATATGATCAACATGAAGATGTTCACCATTGAAACCACCTCAACTCACGTGATGATCGGACTTGAGTTGGTGGATTTGGATCATGTAACACTCGAATGATCGGAGGGATGTCAATTTGAGTGGGAGTTTTTAAGTAATATGATTAACTAAACTCATTATCTAGAACAATAGTCTAAGTTGTCTTTGCAATATTTATGTTGTAGATCATGGCTCGCGCAGTAGCACCCCTGAATTTTAATGCGTTCCTAGAGAAAGCTAAGTTGAAAGATGATGGAAGTAACTTTGTGGACTGGGCCCGTAATCTAAGGATTATCCTTACGGCTTCCCAGAAGGCTTATGTCCTTGATGCACCGCTTGGTGATCCACCCGCTCCAGTTGAGTCTCTAGACGTTGTGAACGCCTGGCAGGCTCGTTCTGATGATTACTCAATAGTTCAATGTGCAATGTTGTATGGCTTAGAACCGGGACTTCAAAGACGTTTTGAACGTCATGGAGCATATGAGATGTTCCAGGAGTTGAAGTTTATCTTTCAGAAGAATGCCCGGATCGAGAGATATGAGATCTCCGATAAGTTCTATGCTTGCAAGATGGAGGAGAACGGGTCTATCAGTGATCACGTGCTCAGAATGTCTGGGTACTCCACCCGTCTGGCTGAGTTAGGGATGCCCCTTCCGCCAGAGGCTATCACTGACAGAGTTCTTCAATCATTGCCACCTAGCTACAAGAGCTTCGTGTTGAACTATAACATGCACGGGATGAACAAGTCTGTCGCCGAGCTGTTTGCGATGCTGAAAGTCGCTGAGTCTGAAATTCAGAAGGAGCATCAAGTGTTGATGGTCAATAAAACCACTAGTTTCAAGAAAAATGGCAAGGGTAAGAAGGGTAACTCCAAGCAGAGTGGCAAAGCAGTTGCTCCTCTCGTGAAGAAACCCAAGGCTGGACCCAAACCAGAAACTGTGTGTTTTCATTGCAAGGGAACTGGACACTGGAAGCGGAATTGCCCCAAGTATTTGGCTGACAAGAAGGCGGCCAACAACAAACAAGGTATATATGATATACATGTTATTGATGTGTACCTTACCAACTCTCGTTGTAGTGCCTGGGTATTTGATACCGGTGCGGTTGCTCATATTTGCAACTCAAAACAGGAACTGCGGAATAGACGGAGGCTGGCAAAGGACGAAGTGACGATGCGCGTGGGAAATGGTTCCAAGGTTGATGTGATCGCCGTTGGCACGCTCGCTCTTCGATTACCGTCGGGATTAGTGATGAACCTAAATAAGTGTTATTTGGTGCCTGCGTTAAGCATGAACATTATATCTGGATCTTGTTTATTGCGAGACGGTTACTCATTTAAATCAGAGAATAATGGTTGTTCTATTTATATGAGTAATATCTTTTATGGTCATGCACCCAATGTGAGGGGTTTATTCTTATTGAATCTCGATAGTAATAATACACATGTTCATAACATTGATGCCAAAAGATGTAGAATTGATAATGATAATACCACTTTCTTGTGGCACTGCCGTTTAGGTCATATTGGCGTAGAACGCATGAGGAAGCTCCATGCTGATGGACTTTTGGAGTCACTTGATTTTGAATCACTTGACACATGTGAGCCATGCCTCATGGGCAAGATGACTAAAACGCCGTTCTCTGGAATAATGGAACGGGCAAGTGACTTATTGGAAATCATACATACTGATGTGTGCGGTCCAATGAGTATTGAGGCGCGCGGTGGTTATCGTTACTTTCTCACCTTCACTGATGACTTAAGTAGATATGGGTATATTTACTTAATGAAACACAAGTCTGAAACATTTGAAAAGTTCAAACAATTTCAGAGTGAAGTTGAGAATCATCGTAACAAGAAGATTAAATTCCTACGATCTGATCGAGGAGGAGAATATCTGAGTTATGAGTTTGGCAGTCACTTAAGACAGTGTGGAATTGTTTCACAATTAACACCGCCTGGAACACCACAGCGTAATGGTGTGTCCGAACGTCGTAATCGAACCTTATTGGATATGGTGCGATCTATGATGTCTCTTGCCGATTTGCCACTATCGTTTTGGGGTTATGCATTAGAGACAGCTGCATTCACTTTAAATAGGGCACCATCGAAATCCGTTGAGACGACGCCATATGAACTTTGGTTTGGCAAGAAGCCAAAGCTGTCGTTTCTTAAAGTTTGGGGATGTGATGCTTATGTCAAAAAGCTTCAGCCTGAAAAGCTGGAACCCAAAGCGGAGAAATGCGTCTTCATAGGATACCCAAAAGAGACAGTTGGGTATACCTTCTATCTCAGATCCGAAGGCAAAGTGTTTGTCGCTAAAAACGGAACATTTCTTGAGAAAGAGTTTCTCTCGAAAGAATTGAGTGGGAGGAAGATAGAACTTGATGAGGTTGTTGAACCTTTACTTCAACCTGAGAGTAGCGCAGCGCAGAAAATTGTTTCTGTGGAGCCTACATTAGCTGAAGAGGAAGTTAATGATGATGATCATGAAGCTTTGGATCAAGTTGCTATCGAACCTCGTAGGTCGACAAGGACGCGTACTGCTCCCGAGTGGTACGGCAACCCTGTCTTAGAGGTCATGTTGTTAGACAACGATGAACCTACGAGCTATGGAGAAGCGATGATGGGCCCGGATTCCGAGAAGTGGTTAGAGGCCATGAAATCCGAGATGGGATCCATGTATGAAAACAAAGTATGGACTTTGGAAGTATTACCTGAAGGGCGTAAGGCCATTCAGAACAAATGGATCTTTAAGAGGAAGACGGACGCGGACGGTAATGTCACCGTCTATAAAGCTCGACTTGTGGCAAAAGGTTTTTCACAAGTTCAAGGAGTTGACTACGATGAGACCTTCTCACCCGTAGCGATGCTTAAGTCCGTCAGAATCATGTTAGCAATAGCTGCCTTTTTCGATTATGAAATTTGGCAGATGGATGTCAAAACAGCGTTCCTTAACGGTTACCTTAAGGAAGAGTTGTATATGATACAACCAGAAGGTTTTGTCGATCCAGAGAATGCTGACAAAGTTTGCAAACTCCAGCGATCCATTTATGGACTGGTGCAAGCATCTCGGAGTTGGAATCTTCGCTTTGATGAAGTGATCAAAGCGTTCGAGTTTATACAAGTTTACGGAGAAGCTTGTATTTACAAGAAAGTGAGTGGGAGCTCTATAGCGTTTCTAATATTATATGTGGATGACATATTGCTGATTGGAAACAATATAGAAATGCTGGAAAGCGTAAAGGAATATTTGAACAAGAGTTTTTCAATGAAGGACCTAGGAGAAGCTGCTTTCATATTAGGCATAAAGATCTATAGAGATAGATCAAGACGCTTAATAGGACTTTCACAAAGCACATACCTTGATAAGATTTTGAAGAAGTTCAAAATGGATCAGTCCAAGAAGGGGTTCTTGCCTGTTTTACAAGGTGTGAAGTTGAGTAAGACTCAATGCCCAGTGACTGCAGAAGATAGAGAAAAGATGAGTGTCATCCCCTATGCTTCGGCCATAGGCTCTATCATGTATGCAATGCTGTGCACAAGACCCGATGTCAGCCTTGCCATAAGTATGGTCGGAAGGTTTCAAAGTGATCCAGGAATGGAACACTGGACGGCGGTCAAGAATATCCTGAAGTACCTGAAAAGGACTAAGGACATGTTTCTCGTTTATGGAGGTGATCAAGAGCTCGTCGTAAAGGGTTACGTCGATGCAAGCTTTGACACTGATCCGGATGACTCTAAGTCGCAAACCGGATACGTATTTATTCTTAATGGGGGTGCGGTTAGCTGGTGCAGTTCCAAGCAAAGCGTGGTAGCAGATTCTACATGCGAAGCGGAGTACATCGCTGCCTCGGAGGCGGCGAAGGAAGGTGTCTGGATGAAGGAGTTCATGACAGATCTTGGAGTAGTGCCTAGTGCACTTAACCCAATGACTCTGTTTTGTGATAATACTGGTGCCATTGCTCTAGCCAAGGAACCAAGATTTCACAAGAGGACCAGACACATAAAGCGACGTTTCAATTCCATCCGCGATTACATCAAGGAGGACGACATAAATATTTGCAAAGTACACACGGATCTAAATGTTGCAGATCCGATGACTAAACCTCTTCCAAGGGCTAAACATGAACAACACCAGAACTGCATGGGTGTTCGATTCATTACAATGTAAATCACATAGTGATGTGAACTAGATTATTGACTCTAGTGCAAGTGGGAGACTGTTGGAAATATGCCCTAGAGGCAATAATAAATTGGTTATTATTATATTTCCTTGTTAATGATAATCGTTTATTATCCATGCTATAATTGTATTGATTGGAAACTCAAATACATGTGTGGGTACATAGACAACACTGTGTCCCTAGTAAGCCTCTAGTTGACTAGCTTGTTGATCAAAGATGGTTAAGGTTTCCTAGCCATGGACATGAGATGTCATTTGATAACGGGATCACATCATTAGGAGAATGATGTGATGGACAAGACCCAAACTGTAAACGTAGCATTTGATCGTGTCAGTTTATTGCTATTGTTTTCTGCATGTCAAGTATTTGTTCCTTTGACCATGAGATCATGCAACTCACTGACACCGGAGGAATACCTTGTGTGTATCAAACGTCGCAACGTAACTGGGTGACTATAAAGGTGCTCTACAGGTATCTCCGAGGGTGTCTGTTGGGTTGGCATGGATCAAGACTGGGATTTGTTACTCCGTATGACGGAGAGGTATCTCAGGGCCCACTCGGTAATACAACATCACAATGAGCCTTGCAAGCAATGTGACTAAAGTGTTAGCCACGAGATCTTGTATTACGGAACGAGTAAAGAGACTTGCCGGTAACGAGATTGAACTAGGTATAGTGATACCGACGATCGAATCTCGGGCAAGTAACATACCGAAGAACAAAGGGAACAGCATACGGGATTAACTGAATCCTTGACATAGAGGTTCGACCGATAAAGATCTTCGTAGAATATGTAGGAGCCAATATGGGCATCCAGGTCCCGCTATTGGTTATTTGCCGTAGAGGTGTCTCGGTCATGTCTACATAGTTCTCGAACCCGCAGGGTCTACACACTTAACGTTTGGTGACGATTAGTATAATTGAGTTATTATGTTGGTGACCGAAAGTTGTTCGGAGTCCCGGATAAGATCCCGGACATGACGAGGATCTCCGGAATAGTCCGGAGGTAAAGATTGATATATGTGATAATAGTGTTTTGATCTCTGGAAGGGTTCCGGAGTTCACCGGAAGGGGTTCCGGATGTTTACCGAAGTGTTCGGGTGCAGCAACACTTTATATGAGCCAAAGGGATAAAGCCCACGAGGTATTGGAAAGTGCAAAAAGTAGTTTTGCTGCCGCGTAAGCGGTACTACCGCTTGGTGAAGCGGTACTACCGCCCGAGCGGTACTACCGCTTGTGTGAAGCGGTACTACCGCCCAAGCGGTACTACCGCTTGTGTGAAGCGGTACTACCGCCCAAGCGGTACTACCGCTTGTGTGAAGCGGTACTACCGCTTGTGCGCGGCTGTGCACGGTTCGGCAGGGATCCGAGTTGGACTCTTTCCCTGCGGGCCAAACCGACCTGGAGGAGGCTTTTACTTCAAGTTTAGACCCCAAGGCTCAACATATAAATAGAGGGGCAGGGCCAGCACACGGGATACATCAGGATTTCCCAAGCCGTGTGCCGGCAACCCTAGCCCTCTAGTTCCTCCGTCATAATCTCCGTAGTGCTTGGCGAAGCCCTGCAGAGATTGTTCCTCACCACCATCACCACGCCGTCGTGCTGCTGGAACTCAACCACTACTTCACCATCGCTCGCTGGATCGAGGAGGTGAAGGCGTCATCAAGCCGTACGTGTGTTGAACGCGGAGGTGCCGTCCGTTCGGCACTAGATCGGAAGGATCGTGATTGGATCGCGGGACGCTCGGCGATTTGGATCGCGAAGACGTTCGACTACATCAACCGCGTTTATTAACGCTTCCGCTTAGCGATCTACAAGGGTATGTAGATTCACTCTCCCTCTCGTAGATGCTCATCACCATGGATAGATCTTATGTGTGCGTAGGAAAATTTTTGTTTCCCATGCAACGTTCCCCAACATCAGCTTCATCATATAGTTCCACTCGGGGGGAATTGTGCTGAAGGTCACTCGGTAACACCGCCTCTGACCCGTACACCATGAAAAAAGGCGTGCGCTTCGTAGATCGGTTTGGGGTTGTACGAATGCCCCACAAGACAGAAGGCAATTCTTTGACCCAAGCTCCAGCAGCGTACCTCAGGTCTCTCATCAATCGGAGCTTTAGACCTTGCAGAATCATTCCGTTTGCGCGCTCTGCCTGTCCATTCGACTGCGGGTGAGCCACTGAGGCGTAATTAACCCGAGTGCCTTGAGAGAAACAGAATTCACGAAACTCTTCTGAGTCATAGTTCTTCCCGTTATCCGTGATAATATCATGCGGTACTCCGAACCTGAAGATGATCTGCCGAATGAAACTAACGGCAGTACCTGCGTCCAAACTCTTCATGGGTTTCGCTTCAACCCACTTGGTGAACTTGTCAACCACGACGAGCAGATGTGTGAATCCACTCGACCCAGTCCGTAAGGGACCGACCATATCAAGGCCCCATACTGCAAATGGCCAAGTGACCAGGATCGTCTTGAGCGCGGACGCCGGCTTGTGGGACTTATTCTTGTAGAACTGACCCCCAACACACAGGTCTACCAGGTCCCTTGCTGCTTCATTGGCTCGGGGCCAATAAAAACCTGCTCGGAAAGCTTTAGCGACCAAAGTCCGAGAGGATACATGGTGGCTACAAGTTCCCGAGTGAATTTCATGTAAGATTTGCAGCCCTTCCTCTGGGGAGATGCATTTTTGGGTGACCCCTGTGGTGCTTTTCTTGTACAACTGGTCTCCCATAACTTCAAATGACTTGGATCGACGGACGATCCGACGGGCTTTTTCTTCATCTTCGGGGAGTTCTTGTCTGAGCAAATATGCCAAATAGGGTTGAGTCCACTCGGGAGTGATTACCAGCATTTCATGGACCAGATCCACTATGGCTGGAACTTCAACCTCAATCGGATCAGAAGGACCGACTGCTTGCGGGGGCTCCTCTGTGAAAGGATCTTCTACGATTGTTGGAGCGCGCAGATGCTCAAGAAATATGTCTTTTGGGACCGCGCGTCGAGTGGACCCGATCTTCGCCAAGTCGTCTGCTGCTTGATTCTTTGAGCGAGGAATGTGATGCAGTTCTAGGCCTTCAAAATTCTTCTCCAGCTTCCTGACAGCGTTGCAGTATCCGGTCATTGCTGGACTCCGAATGTCCCACTCCTTCATCACTTGGTTGACAACGAGGTCCGAGTCGCCGTAGACCATCAGATGACGAATGCCGAGTGATATGGCCATGCGGAGCCCGTACAGGAGGGCTTCATTTTCGGCCTCATTGTTTGATGAGTCGAAGTGGATTTGGAGGACATAGTTCAGCCAGTCTCCTTTAGGAGAGACAAGAACCACGCCAGCCCCCGAGCCATTGAGCATCTTGGACCCATCGAAGAACATAGTCCAGTGTTCGGGAACACTCGGAATTGGTTGTTCCTGCTCGATCCACTCGGCCATAAAATCAACCAATGCTTGGGACTTGATTCCTTTCTTAGCTTCAAACTTGATCTCCAGCGGAAGGAGCTCGATTGCCCACTTTGCCACTCGGTCGGCGGCGTCCCTGTTATGCAAGATCTCCGACAGGGGAACGCTGCTGACGACCGTGACCGAGTGATCTTGGAAGTAATGAACCACCTTTTTGGCAGTCAAGTAAATACCATAGACCAGCTTTTGGTAGTGCGGGTACCTCTGCTTGGAAGGGGTCGGTACTTCTGAAATGTAATATATGGGTCTTTGAACTTTGAATGCCTTTCCTGGCTCTTCTCGTTCAACCGCAAGGATTGTGCTCACCACCTGGCTGGTCGCCGCAATGTATAGGAGTAGAGGTTCCTGGCTGCCCGGAGCAGCTAACACCGGCTGGGTGGAAAGCAAAGCCTTGAGTTCTGCGAATGCGGCTTGCGCTTCATTGGTCCACTCGAATTTGTCGGACTTCTTCATCAATCGGTAGAGAGGAAGTGCCTTCTCTCCGAGTCTTGAAATGAATCGGCTCAGGGCCGCAAGACATCCTGTCAACCTTTGTATGTCGTGTAAACGCTCGGGTTGCTTCATTCGGACTATGGCGCCGATTTTGTCCGGATTGGCATCAATCCCTCGTTCGGAAACGAGGAAACCGAGTAACTTTCCTGCTGGCACTCCGAATGTGCACTTAGCTGGATTCAGCTTTATCCCAAAGCGCCGTAGGTTCGCGAAGGTTTCGGCGAGGTCAGTCAGAAGGTCAGAACCTTTCCTAGCCTTGACTACGATATCGTCCATATAGGCCTCCACATTCTGACTGATTTGCTCTTGCAAGCATTTCTGGATCATGCACTGAAAAGTGGCTCCAGCATTCTTCAAGCCGAATGGCATCGTGACGTAGCAAAAGCACCCGAATGGGGTGATGAAGGCTGTTTTTATTGCATCAGGACCATACATTCGGATCTGGTGGTACCTGGAGTACGCATCCAGGAACGACAGACGTTCGCATCCGGCTGTAGAGTCTACTATCTGATCTATCTGGGGTAAAGGAAAATGATCCTTCGGACAGGCCCGATTGAGATGTTTGAAGTCAATACACATACGGAGTGACTTGTCCTTTTTCGGCACCAAGACTACATTCGCGAGCCACTCGGAGTGGTAGATCTCGCGAATGAACTCGGCGGCGAGGAGCCGAGCTATCTCTTGACCAATCGCCTTGCGCTTCTCGACGGAGGATCGACGCAAGTACTCCTTGACTGGCTTGGCCTTGGGATCGGTTCGGAGTCGGTGCTCAGCCAGTTCCCTGGGAACACTAGGCATGTCAGACGGCTTCCATGCGAAAATGTCCCAGTTCTCACGGAGGAACTGAATGAGCTCGGCTTCCTATTTGTCTCTGAGGGAAGTGGAGATATTCGTCGGGGCGACACTCAGATCACTCGGATGGACATGAACTTGCTTAGTCTCGCCAGCTGACTGGAAAGCCGATTCTGAAGCCGGCCGCTTTGACCTGAGCAGATCGGCCGTATCCACTTCCTTCTTGTACCCTTCAAGCTCGACTGCAAGCACTTGTTCATTTGCTATCTTTGTGCCCTGCTGAAGGCACTCTTCGACGACCTTCCGATCACCAGTGACTGGAATCACACCCTTAGGTCCTGGCATCTTGAGCTTGAGATATACGTAGCATGGTCTGGCCATGAAACGCGCATAGGCAGGCCTACCCAGGATGGCGTGGTAAGCACTTCGGAAGTCAACCACCTCGAAGGTCAGCTTTTCCTTTCGGAAATTCTTCTCGCCGCCGAATACCACGTCCAGAGCGATCTGGCCGAGTGATTCTGCCTTCTTTCCAGGGACTATCCCATGGAAATGCATGTTGCTTTTGCTCAATCGAGACACCGGGATGCCCATAGCCTTGAGCGTGTCGGCATATATAATATTGAGCCCGCTGCCTCCGTCCATCAGGACCTTGCGCAAACGGACGCCACCCACTGCTGGGTCAACGACCAAGGCTTGCCTCCCAGGGGTGGCAATGTGAGGAGGATGGTCCGACTGGTCGAAGGTGACGGGTGTCTTCGTCCAGTTGAGATACTTGGGAGCAGTCGGAACTGCCATATTTACCTCCCGATTGATTACCTTCAGCTGCCTCTTGCTTTCAACGTCAGCGAAAATCACGTTGAGAACCTTGTCGACTTTCGAATACTCTTCTTCCTTTTCCTCGACATCAACCTTCTCACTCGAGGGCTCAGCGCCCATCTCCTGCCTGAGCAGGCGACATTCCCGAGTGGTATGCTTCGGGAGCACAACATTGCCTTCTTCATCCGTCCTGGTATGAATCTGGCACGGCTGGTCAAGAATGTCGGATTTGTACTCGGACTTTTTCTTGGGAATCCATTCTTTCTTCTTTTTCTTGGGCTTCGGCTTGCCTTGCCCTTGACCTTGGACAGCCGCGACCTCCGCCTTGCCAGATTGAGGGGCGTTGCCGGCTCTCGCCTTGCCGCTACGGAGGCGGTCTTCTTCCTCGCCATTGGCGTACTTGTTTGCAATCTCCATGGCCCGACTGAGGGACAGATCCCCAGACCGACCGAACTTCAATACTAACTCCCGATACCGAGTGCCTGCCTTGAAAGCGCACACGGCCTGATGTTCGGTGACATTTTCCACGGTGTTATGCAACGTGGTCCAGCGCTGAATGTACTCTCGGAGAGTTTCATTGTTCTTCTGAACGCAGTGCTGGAGCTCCGTCAGTCCACCCGGACGCTTGTAGGTGCCCTCGAATGTCTTGACGAACACTCGGGCCAATTCTTCCCAACAATAAATGCAGTTGGCGGGTAACTGATTTAGCCACGCCCGTGCGGACCCTTCCAACATGAGCGAAAGGTGTTTCATGGCGACGAAATCATCGCCGCCGCCGATCTGGACAGCGACTCGATAATCTTCGAGCCAAGTCTCTGGCTTGGATTCGCCATTAAACTTTCCAATTCCGGTTGCCAGTCGATAATTGGGGGGTATTTCCGCCTCTCGGATGTATCTGCTGAAACATCCAAGGCCGGAAACGCCCCAGCCGCTCGCCCGGTCTCTGTCATATCTGTTCCGATCAACCACTCATTGAGTGATGTCGGATCGGGCATCGTAGCCCCTGTACCGAACATGACTCCACTCGCGGTTTCTCCCGAGTGGGTAGCCTCCGTCATACGGACGTTGGCCACGCGGACCGCCCCTCGGAGGGGGAGTCCGACTGAAATCACGGTCATCGCGTCCACGTCCTCCGTACGGGCCTCTCGGATGAGGAGGAGTTCGTGGGTCTTTCCTCGGCACGTGCGGACCGTGAGCCGACTGCACAGTATCTGCCCGAGTGGATTAATTATGAATCCGATGATGAGATTGTGATACCTCAGAGTTCTGTTGAAGGGCGGTCTTCAGCAAAGCCTGGATTTGCCGAATGCCCTCTCCTGCCGCCGAATTGGACGGCTGGATCGAATCCGCGATCCGAGTGGCCGCGGCCAGATTCATCAAAGGTGTGCGCATCACCGGGATGGTGTACGGACGATCCTTCGTGAAGGTCAACTGGCGGCGGCTACGGCTGGAACTGGGAAGCTCCCTTGCCACGCGCTCATCGAGTGAATGCTGCAGCCGCTCGAGACGCTCGCGCTCAGCCAGAGTGGCTTGGCGAGCGGCCTCCAGGGCTATCTCTTCGGGGGTGTTCCCCGCAATGGGCGTCTGGAGGACTTGGTCGTTCCTGCGCCTGATTTCTTCCCGCTGCTCCCGAGTGAGGGGGCGGGGAACGTAGCCGTCGGAGCTGGCGTTGCGGCGGTCGCCGTCCCGGTCGCGGGTGTCTCCCGCCGAATGCCCCGGAGGGGCAGCGTCTCGGTCCGTGCCGGCCATCAAAACTTCCGCCACTTCGCCGCTGCTCTCGAAACCAGCAGCATCGGAGTCATCATCATCCGAAGACGAGAAAAGACAGTGGACTAACTCGTCAGCTTCGAGTGCAGCCACTTGCTGTCCTGCGGCTTGGGCCGCCGCAGCGTGCTTGATCCAGCGCTGCAACCGAGAGCGCCCAGAGCGCCGGCAAGAAGCCGCAAGACGAGTCGGAGAAGTCGGTCGATATGGAGTAGACGATTGCCGGAGGAGAACTCCGAACGTCGTCGCGCTTAAGTGCACTGCGCCGCGGGCGGGCAGTGCCTCAGCGTCCAGCGGTGCCTCCTGCAACCACGCCGAATCATCGACGGCGAAGCTGAGGGAGCCGAAGAGGATCTCGCCGCCGAAAGCGTTCATGATGAACGAGAAGACGGAAATTCCACCTGCGCCGGAATTCGCTAGATGCGCAGCCCCACGGTGGGCGCCAACTGTCATGGGAATGACCCTGACAATAGTGCTAGGGGGTACGAATGGCGGGGCGAAGTCTAGCTACGGCTCAGGTGTTTCACTCGGATGTGTACGAGTTTAGGCCCCACTCGGAATTGGTAAAAGCCTTACGTCTCGAGGTCGGGGGCTGGTTTGTTTTGCTTAGGTGGGAATAAGAGAATACAAGTGTCGGAACCTTGCTACGGCGTCCGGTGGTGGCTTCTATAGAGTGCGCCACCACCTGCCGAGCGCCGCAATAAATGCTAGTTAAAGCTACGTTACAGGAACTGCCGCTTTAACTAGAGCGTTACTGGTAACGCACGATTGATCAGTCCCAGAGGACGTCTCTTCATATTACTCAACGCTACGTCTCCTGGACCGTTGAGTTCTTGCTGACTGAGTGTGGCTGTGGCCATCCGAGTGTATCTTCAGGCGCGTCCGAGTGACTCTTTAGGTCTGACCGAGTGCACTTCCACCTCTGGAGCTTCAATGTCGATGAGGGTCCCTAGGTGGCCAAGAAGTTAGCCTTGTGACCCTACCCATGGTAGACGACCTCATCAATAAGCATTATGTTTTGGCAAAATTGCAGTGTTCTTGCTTTTAGATATTTGGAATCGGACAGGGAAAATGCTCCAAATTCACACATCGGAAAGGATGGGTTCACGTGCCAAAACAGCGCCGCCGTGTCCAAATCAAACCCGAGTATCATCGTTACAGCGCCGGCCGCGTGCTCCTTTCCACCGGCGAGGTGCATCGACCCGCGCGGTCATACTCATGGGGAATGACTCGTTCGCCCGATCCCTGCGTCGCCTTGCGCAACTTGGTCTGTCACCAAAACAGCAACTTGACGACGCGAATCTGTTTCGAAGCTACGGCAAGCCGGAAGGCCCGACTCGATCGGTTGGACGTTTCCGCCCCCGATCAGTCCAATCCGACACGGACCAGCCTCAGCCACGCAGCTTCCAGAGAGAGACGTGTCACGTATCTTCTCACGTATGCTTAGCCGTGCTGTACTTCATCAGGTTGACACGCTAGCTAGCTAGCTAGTACTAGTACTACTATACCCTCGACCTGGTTGGTTCTGAAAAACAGTGAACCAATCACAGGTGTTACCTGTTGCGGCCGTTGAAGGGTCGCAATGCCAAAATGCTCACATGCATGACGGCCGCATCGGTTGATCGTGTGGTTAGAAAGGAAGGAACGGATGATATTTCGGGAGCAAATAACGCGAATCCAGCAGACTCGAACAAGTGAAAAAAAGAAGCAGACCGAGGACAGTAGATGCTCACAATCAATCATGCAGTGACAATCAATCAGCACACAATCATGGCCGCCTAGCCAGAGGAAAGTCCGACGGAGTGCAATTATTAGCCGCCACACCAAGCCGACGTGTTTACCCCGTTGCTTGTCCTCTCTGCACATGCACGTACCGTCCGTCGTCGCCCTCCTATTCGTCGTCTGATTAATCTACGTGCTCGAGTAATTGAGCAATCAAGTAGTGAAATCGGCCCGTATGTTTGTTGTATGCTTGTATTACCGAAAAAGGCTCAAGGAGCCGGCCGGAGGAGCTCGACGGCGAGGAGATCGACCGCCACCACGGCCATCCCCTCCTCTCCCTTCTCTCGACAGCAAGAGGACATCGACCGATCGGCGGCGGCTTAATGAACAGTATATATAACTTTCTAATGCGAATACGACGGTAACTAAGGCCCTTATGATTCATATTAATTGTCACTGGTTTAATATTATATATTTTTTCTAATGATACCTTGTGGGTCAAAAATATAATAACACGTGCATTTTATATGGGCAGATAAAAACACAACAGCATTCAATCAGTCAACACCGGCGCCTACGAGCCTCGGAAACGCAATAGCAGCCTGTTGTTTGCGTGTGTGCTCTCCAACGTAAAGAATCCGTTGTTGATCCATGGAATGTGGGCATTCATCTCGTAGTCACTTGCGCAACCAAACAATGTCCCGATTGGAATACCGGTACTACATACAAAAAACTGGTCTTGTGGACAGGGCAGCCGGTTAAAGCGTAGCCTACGCGGCCGCCGCCTACCTAGGCCGGCCAATCACATCTCCTCCACCGGTATATCATCGCCTTCCTCCTCCTCTGCCGGCTCCGTCGGTGGAGGAGTACGAAGATGCCCCGATCAATCGATAGGAGTTTTAGTTTCTGGACTCCACTATAGATCTGTCGTCAGTTTTTTTTCTTACCATGGCAAATCGAACGCTTTTTACAGCAAATTATGTTTTTCGATGATGGCAATTTTTGTTCACGAGCATGATAAATCCATCTCGGTTTGTTTTTTGTCAGAAAAATTACAGTGCTTGCAAACTAAATTTCTCGTCATCGTGTCAATATAAATTGCCATGATAAACGTCAGATTTGCCATCACTAAAAATTTGACATCAGACTATTTGTTTGCCGTAGTCTTTCTCTCATCTTGGGGTTTTTGGTGGGTCTTTGTTCTCCGGCGCTTCGGCCTTTCTTGCAATGGTGATGTCAGTGTTTAATAATTGCTCCTTTGGTTTCTTCTATGGCTTTGACATCACATGAGACGCTGCAATCGGAGATGAGATCATATGGATAAATAGGCCTTCGATGTCCACCGCTTTGGGCCATTCCGGCGGTGGTGGTGGCGGTAGTGTGCAATAAGTTCACCTTCATCTTCGGCTTCTGCAGTGCGTGTGCCATCGAATTTAGTCATGGGATCGAGTGGATAGGTTTTCCTTTTTCCTGGTGGCCACACTAACGTGGGGGAGGGGGTGCTAGCGTTTTTGTCGGGCCAATGGTCCTTTAGCTCCAGCGGGACCGGTTTCGGCATTCCATTGACTCGGACGGACTTATAGGTGTGATCAACTCAGTAGGAACTTCTTCTTCGGACGGTAAATCCTTCGGGGTCGACGCCGTAAGCACTTCCTGCTCCCTGCATGGATACAACTTAATTGTTTCAGCGACGGTGCGGGAACTCCGGCGGCAACAACTTTGGCGCGTCATCGGCATGTACGAGGTGGAGAGGATGGGGGATTTCCCGGAATTACTTGTCACGGAAATGGATGTAGCTAGACGTATTTTAGCTCTAGATACATTTATTTTTATTCATTTTTACGACAAGTAATTCGGGATGGAGGGAGTATATAGTACCATGCACTCTGAGCATAGTATGGTTTATTTATTTCTAAAAACATGGCGTAGACATATCCACACTGAAATGTTAGAAGAATGCCCAAAAATCAATATACAAATATGTTAATATATGTGCCTCCACCGAAATGCACAGACAATCCAATTTTTCAAAAAGATAAATATAAACATTCTCTTTTTTTTGCGGGAAAAAAATAAACATTTGTGGACTGTGGTGACCTTTGTGGTCGCCGTGAGGCGTCCTCCGCCGTCATGTGATTGCACCAATCTTCAGTGAAAAAATTTGGAACACGAAAAATGAAATGCTTGAGCAGCCCAAAAAAAGATACGGACGCCGGGAGCCAAGAGAGGGATAATGTTCCTCCGAGGCCGAGACTCTTTTTTAGACGAAATTCCGAGGCCAAGACTGCATGCATGTTGTCATTTGTCCCGCTCGGCCGGCAACAGGAAATGCACAAGCAACAATCCAGGCAGAGCGTAGCATAGTTTACACAAGTGGTATTTCTTCCACGAAAGAAATACGTCGAGCTGGGACGCATCAGATCGTCCACAATTGACAATTGCACAGCAGCTGGACACCATACCGTGCAATCTTCCACCCAAAGAAACCTGACCATAGTTTTAGGCGTAGAGAGTCGAAGAAACATGTGAATTCTCCAGCCGATTGATTGGCTTCTTCCCGAATGAGAACGGGCCGCGTGCGTCGCGTCACCGGCCACGTCTCGCCCTCTTCCCGAGTATATAAACCCCTCCTCTCCCCATCGCCTCCTCCCTCCCTTCATCCCCATCTCCGGCGAGGGCACCGCACCATCTTATATCATTAGATTAGTACCGACACGCGAAACACTCTCTATCACTCTTATCATATACTACCATCCATCCGTATCCAAGCAAGGTACGCGTCCTCGTTGATCGATCAGCGTGTCTACTTTGTGATTTGTCCTTTGAATTTTGTGTTGGTCGTACGTACGCTGGATGCTCACGCCGGCCGTCTCGCTTGCCGTTCTCGTGTTGCAGCAGAAGGGGTGGTCCTTTGAATTTGGTCGTCGGAGATGACGGTGACGCCGCAGATCACGGTGGGCGACGGGAGACTGGCGGTGCGCGGCCGGACGGTGCTGTCCGGCGTGCCGGACAACGTCACCGCGGCGCACGCTGCCGGGGCCGGGCTCGTCGACGGGGCCTTCGTCGGCGCCACGGCCGCCGAGGCCAAGAGCCACCACGTCTTCACCTTCGGAACTCTCCGGTGAGTTCAGTTTCTTTGTCCGTGTGCGCTGAGAAAAGGATAAATGTGGGGAAGGTGGATGAACACCTGGGCAGACTCTAGAATGCACCATGGATTTCTGAGTTTTTCCTTTTCTCCTGCTCTCTTTTTTTCTATCAAATTTTAGGAAGTTGATTTCTGAGTAGTTCCAGTTTTCATTACTATTAGTTTATTTCTGTAAAAAAATCATACTCTAGTTTTTTTTAGGAATTTTGTTAGTTCTTTTTTTTAAACTCACATATATGAAAGAGATACTGCAGCCATTTTACCCTGAATTTTAATAAAATGACTGTATGCATCATTTTGATGCAGAGACCGGAGGCATCCTCCTTTTATTTATTTATTTACCCTGAATAAAGGCGCAACTTTTCGACTCAGCTTAATTAAATTTGACCGGAATTGTTTGATGCAGCGATTGCCGATTCATGTGTCTGTTCCGGTTCAAGCTGTGGTGGATGACGCAGCGGATGGGCACCTCCGGCCGCGACGTCCCGCTGGAGACCCAGTTCATCCTCATCGAGGTCCCTGCCGCCGCCGGCAACGACGACGGCGACGACTCGGACGGCGACAGCGAGCCCGTGTACCTGGTGATGCTGCCGCTGCTGGAGGGGCAGTTCCGCACGGTGCTCCAGGGCAACGACCAAGACGAGCTCCAGATCTGCATCGAGAGCGGTAATATATAATAACGACCTCTTTTTTACCAGATTATCAATGTGTGGTTGTTTTTGCACTTGGATCAGTGCTGAATTAAGTTGTGTGCGTGCGTGTGTGAGAGCAGGTGACAAAGCGGTGCAGACGGAGCAGGGCATGAACAATGTGTACATCCACGCCGGCACCAACCCCTTCGACACCATCACCCAGGCCGTCAAGTACATCAAACCTCCTCCCCCTCCTCCTCTTCTTCTTCTTCTTCCATCTCTCGCTCGACTGAAATCAAAATCTCGACGCTGAATGTTCCTCATGCGAAATGCAGGGCTGTCGAGAAGCACACGCAGACGTTCCACCACAGGGAGAAGAAAACGGTCAGTAGTAGCAGTACAATTTCAATCCTATTCGATGCGATTTTGATTTTCTACAAAGGAAATATATTAATATCGTGGAGATAGCAATTACACCCTGTCTCTGATTGGTTGTGGTGAATTGGCGTGTATATGCAGGTGCCGTCGTTTGTGGACTGGTTCGGGTGGTGCACGTGGGACGCCTTCTACACGGACGTGACGGCCGACGGCGTCAAGCAGGGGCTCCGCAGCCTAGCAGAGGGCGGCGCGCCGCCACGGTTCCTCATCATCGACGACGGCTGGCAGCAGATCGGCAGCGAGAACAAGGAAGACCCCGGCGTCGCCGTTCAGGAAGGGGCACAGTTCGCGAGCAGGCTCACCGGCATCAAGGAGAACACCAAGTTCCAGAGCGAGAACAACCAGGAGGAGACCCCGGGGCTGAAGCGGCTGGTGGACGAGACCAAGAAGGAGCACGGCGTAAAGAGCGTCTACGTCTGGCACGCCATGGCCGGCTACTGGGGCGGCGTCAAGCCGTCGGCGGCCGGGATGGAGCACTACGAGCCGGCGCTGGCGTACCCGGTGCAGTCGCCGGGCGTCACGGGCAACCAGCCGGACATCGTCATGGACTCGCTCTCCGTGCTCGGCCTCGGCCTCGTGCACCCGCGCAAGGTCTACAACTTCTACGACGAGCTCCACGCCTACCTGGCCGCCTGCGGCGTCGACGGCGTCAAGGTGGACGTGCAGAACATCGTGGAGACCCTCGGCGCCGGGCACGGCGGCCGCGTCGCTCTCACCCGCGCATACCACCGCGCGCTCGAGGCCTCCATCGCGCGCAACTTCCCGGACAACGGCTGCATCTCCTGCATGTGCCACAACACCGACATGCTCTACAGCGCCAAGCAGACCGCCGTCGTGCGCGCCTCCGACGACTTCTACCCGCGCGACCCGGCGTCGCACACCGTCCACATCTCCTCCGTCGCGTACAACACGCTCTTCCTCGGCGAGTTCATGCAGCCCGACTGGGACATGTTCCATGTACTAATTCTTTCTTTCTTTCTTTCTTTCTCTCTCACGTTACTGTTAATTGTTTCTACCGTATGTTCTGACTTCTGACTTCTCATGCATCGATACAGAGCCTGCATCCGGCGGCGGAGTACCACGGCGCGGCGAGGGCCATCGGCGGCTGCCCAATTTATGTCAGCGACAAGCCGGGGAACCACAACTTCGACCTCCTCAAGAAGCTCGTGCTCCCCGACGGCTCCGTGCTCCGCGCGCAGCTCCCCGGCAGGCCCACGCGTGACTGCCTCTTCTCCGACCCGGCGCGCGACGGTGCCAGGTGCTCACCATCATCATCCTTCAAATCCTCCCTCTCACGTGAATGAAACTCTCCCGGATTCTTTCTTTTGAAGTGCTGACATGAGATCCCCTGTTTTTCTTTCTTAGCTTGCTCAAGATATGGAACATGAACAAGTGCGCCGGCGTTGTGGGCGTGTTCAACTGCCAGGGTGCCGGGTGGTGCCGCGTCGCCAAAAAGACGAGGATCCACGACGAGGCGCCCGGCACGCTCACCGGCTCGGTGCGCGCCGAGGACGTGGAGGGCATCGCCCAGGCCGCCGGCACCGACGACTGGGGCGGCGACGCCGTGGTGTACGCGCACCGGGCGGGGGAGCTCGTGCGGCTGCCCCGGGGCGCCACGCTGCCGGTGACGCTCAAGAGGCTCGAGTACGAGCTGTTCCACGTCTGCCCCGTCCGCACCGTGGCGCCGGACGTCTCGTTCGCGCCCATCGGGCTGCTCCATATGTTCAACGCCGGCGGCGCCGTCGAGGAATGCACCGTCAAGACTGACGAGGACGGCGAGGCTGTCGTGGGGCTCAGGGTGCGCGGATGCGGCCGCTTCGGCGCCTACTGCTCGCGCAGGCCGGTGAAATGCTCCCTCGACTCGAGTGACGTGGGGTTCACCTACGACGCCGACACCGGGCTCGTCACGATCGACGTGCCTGTCCCGGAGAAGGAGATGTACCGGTGTGCGCTGGAGATTCAGGTCTAGGCTGCCATGCTCAGGTTCACGGGGACGGGGGTGGCTGAGGCGATCTTGGCCGTTGGATTATTTCCATTGTTCTTGCTTACTGGTTATGAGAGATTGATCGAGAGATGAGAGATTGTCATGCAGAGAGATTGTGCTTTGCTCTATCACTGTCGCGTATGCAATAATGTTACCACTGTATTGTCATTAGGATTTACAGATATGATGAATGCAATAAAAGATGGTGCCCCTTGTGTGACATAGATGATCCTAGCTAATTCTAGTTTTGTCAACATACGACTATACCAACTCACTATATACACCATCGTACATGAAAAAAAGACACACCTTGGTTTTTCAGTAAATGATCTGCGGGTCAGACAAAATGCCAAAGATCAACTATAAAATTGCAATTAAATAGAAAGTTACATTTTTTTTGCAACGAAAATAGAAAGTTACATTTAGATTGTTTAAATTGTTGCGCCTAGTTTTCACCTTTTGCATCTCCATTTTTCACCGTCCACTCAGATGAAAACGATTGTGCAAGATGGGATAACGCCCACACGTGTGGGTGTGGGCGTTTGCATCTCGCCCACACGCATGGATCAACGTCCGTTTGTGTTTGCACGAATCTTGGCATGTTTTGCTAGATTTTTTATGCCACGTAGGACTGGGCTCGTGTGTGGGCATTCAACCGGTCGCCCACACGTCCGTTTCACCACGCGGAGGGGCTGGTGTGTGTGTTGGGGAACGTTGCATGGGAAACAAAAAATTTCCTACGCACACACAAGATCTATCCATGGTGATGAGCATCTACGAGAGCGAGAGTGAATCTACATACCCTTGTAGATCGCTGAGCGGAAGCGTTAAGAAACGCGGTTGATGTAGTCGAACGTCTCCGCTATCCAAATCGCAAGTTGTCCCTCGATCCGATCACGAACTAGCGCCGAACGGACGGCACCTCCGCGTTCAACACACGTACGGCTTGATGACGCCTTCACCTCCTCGATCCAGCGAGCGATGGTGAAGTAGTAGATGAGTTCCGGCAGCACGACGGCATGGTGATGGTGGTGAGGAACAATCTCTGCAGGGCTTCGCCAAGCACTACGGAGATTATGACGGGAGAACTAGAGGGTTAGGGTTGCAAGCACACGGCTTGGGAAATCTTGATGTGTCCCGTGTGCTAGCCCTGCCCCTCTATTTATATGTTGAGCCTTGGGGTCTAAACTTGAAGTAAAAGCCTTCTCCAGGTCGGTTTTGCCCGCACAAGGTCGGTTTGGCCCGCAGGGAAAGAGTCCAACTCGAATCCCTGCAGTACCGCGCACAAGCGGTACTACCGCTCAAGCGGTACTACCTTATCCGGGACTCCGAACAACCTTCGGTCACCAACAAAATAACTCAACTATACTAATCGTCACCAAACGTTAAGTGTGTAGACCCTGCGGGTTCGAGAACTATGTAGACATGACCGAGACACCTCTACGATCAATAACCAATAGCGGGACCTGGATGCCCATATTGGCTCCTACATATTTTACGAAGATCTTTATCGGTTGAACCTCTATGTCAAGGATTCAGTTAATCCCGTATGCTATTCCCTTTGTTCTTCGGTATGTTACTTGCCCGAGATTCAATCGTCGGTATCTCTATACCTAGTTCAATCTTGTTACCGGCAAGTCTCTTTACTCGTTCCGTAATACAAGATCTCGTGGCTAACACTTTAGTCACATTGCTTGCAAGGCTCATTGTGATGTTGTATTACCGAGTGGGCCCTGAGATACCTCTCCGTCACACGGAGTAACAAATCCCAGTCTTGATCCATGCCAACCCAACAGACACCCTCGGAGATACCTGTAGAGCACCTTTATAGTCACCCAGTTACGTTGCGACGTTTGATACACACAAGGTACTCCTCCGATGTCAGGGAGTTGCATGATCTCATGGTCATAGGAACAGATACTTGACATGCAGAAAACAATAGCAATAAACTGACACGATCATATGATACGTTTACAGTTTGGGTCTTGTCCATCACATCATTCTCCTAATGATGTGATCCCGTTATCAAATGATATCTCATGTCAATGGCTAGGAAACCTTAACCATCTTTGATCAACGAGCTAGTCAACTAGAGGCTTACTAGGGACATAGTGTTGTCTATGTACCCACACATGTATTTGAGTTTCCAATCAATACAATTATAGCATGGATAATAAACGATTATCATGAACAAGGAAATATAATAATAACCAATTTATTATTGCCTCTAGGGCATATTTCCAACAGTGTGGGCGTTTATCAGTTCGCCCACACGCCTGTCTCCTCTCCCACACCCAAAGCTGTCAGTTGCCATGTGTTTTGCAGGGTACATGGCAACTGCCCTAGTATGCTTGTAAGCAGATGGCAACTCTCTCTTTACCCGAACATGTTATTTTGCCATGTCTTTTTGTAGTGTTACATGGCAACTGCCTAGTGTTAGTAGGTGGCAACTCCTAAAGTTTTCAAATCATGGCAACTGTAGTAGACCAGACCATACATGGCAACAGCTGCAGTTGTCCATAAAATGGCATCTGGCACTTGACCTGAGATGGCAACTGCAGTTGAGCAACCATGGCAACTGTAGTTGTCAGACATGGCAACTCTAGTTCAGCAACATGGCAACTGCAGTTAAACGAACATGGAAGAGGGTCCGGACCATGGCAACTGCGGGGACGTGTGGTGACTGTCACGCGGGGCGTGTGGGACCATGAGGTAGGAGGCCGGACGTACGGGCGTGTGGGCGTTATCTATTTTGCCCACACGTAGGCGTGTGGGAGGGACCGCGAGGCAAAAGATCGGGCGTGTGGGCATTACTTGGTTTGCCCACACGTAGACGTGTGGGCTGGTTCTCTTAGATACCACACGAAACGTGTGGCCAGACCCCTTAATGCCCACACGTGTGGGCGTTATCGGGACCCTAAGTTTTTGACTTCAAGTGCACTCCCGTCAATCCATAGGTTTTGCGGTGACCGATCCTTGACCAAATAAACAAAAACAAGAATGCACATGAAAGATACATCACACAAGTATCGTTTTCAGTTTCACCTTTTATTGAAAAAGTCCCACGCCCAGATAAATCAACGACCATACAATGTTGCACATACAACTCGCTACAACATCACGCACATTCAAGACAAGATACATCGGTGTAGAAGAACATTAACAACACTCCAGACCACACCAAGCAATGACAAGAGTTGCGCTAGGAAGTCGGAGTCCTCCATCATGACCTAACATCACGAAGAGATGACGCCACGCCCGACGGACCGAGGACTCCAAGACAACACCTTCAACAAAGGAGCAATACCGGAGTGTCGCCGCCGCCCTATCCAAAAGATCAAGGTCTTCACCCGGAGCCATTCGAAGGACGGAGAGAAGTCGTGACGACGCCTTCAAGATGGGTACTGTTGGGGACATCCATAATACGTAGGCCCATGAAGGGCCTATTATCCATGAAGTGAGGACCAACAAAGCAGATATAAAAAACTAAGAACATCCAACTTACTCAGACAAACCTTCAAGGCCTGGGCTAAGCTCTGGAAGATTAAAGCCCCATAAAAAATACGTGCGATCTCAGTCGTTGGATTATTTCTTTCCATTGTTGGTGCTTATATACTGCTTAATAGAGAGATTGATCGAGAGATAGGGTATTGCCATGTAGAGAGATTATGTTGTGCTCTATCACTGTCGCAAATGCAATAATGTTATCCCTTTTGTACTGTCATTAGGATTTGAAGGAATGCAATAAAGGATGGTGCTCCTTCTAAATCAACGACATCAATGATCCCCACTGATTCTAATTCTCTCAACATACAACTACGCCAACTCAGTATACATCGTACATGGAAAAAAGCTACACACTGGTTTAAAGTAAATGATCTTAAGAGCAGACAAAACTCCAGAGCCGGTTCTATGTTTTTGAGGGTCCTAGGGCGAGTCAAAGGCTTAGGCCCTTAAAAGTTAACGCTGAAATTTGTAGGACGAAATCAAGACTCAATATGCCATTGGTATCAAAAGCATAGCAACATACATCTGCAAAAAAAAAAACTTAAATTTTAGTATATTAGATTGAATTTAGATCTATGGATATCAAAGTCATCTAACACAGTAAGATAATCTCATGGGGTGACCTTTGTAACTATTTATTTCTCATTATGAAAAAAAGTAGGGGAAGTATCCGATGAAAATGGCTTTTCAGTGAAAATCTGAAAATGCCTACGTAGGCCATCAGATCTATAATGGACGCAGTGGATTAAATGTGGGATCCCCGAGCATCCACTTAAACGCAATTAACAGAAAACCCCCTTTTCTCCCAATGATTAGCGAAAATCATTTGGGGATTGACCCAACTCCGATCTAACACTCCCACGCCCAATGGCTGCCGGCGGGAACGCCACACGGCGGGTCCAAAACTTCCCGCAGCGGCGAGACCCGAGGCGCGGCTACCACAAATGGCGGAGACGCGGGCATGCACCGCGTCAGAGCACCCTCTCATCGGCAGGTAGGGCTCCCGAGGAGCCACGACGAGGACGCAACCCGGGGAAGACGAGAATATCCGCGGCGTCAGAACAGGCAGCTTTACCGACGAGGCAGACCATGTGGCAGGGGAGTGCAACTGCGTAGGTGACGCGCACGCGGCCGCATCAGCCGTGGGGGTGTAGTAGAGCGGCACCGTTCTACCAGCGCCACCAAGTTGCTGCGCCGGGTGACGGAGGGTGTGATCTGCAGGTAGCGGCGTCCATCACAGTGGCGTCCGGATGCGTTGACCTCGAGCGGCAACACAGCAGACGCGGGTTGCTTCCATGCTACGTACTTCTCTGAAGAATTGTACCTCAGTTTTCCAATCCAATTTCTCAGACAAATGTTCATAGCAGCCTCTGTTCTCTGAAGAATTGTACATGAAAATGCGGAAGCTTGTACCTCAGTTTGCATTGGTTGTGATGAACAAATTAAAAACGTGAAGCATCTTGTTGTACAAACTGATTGTTCCGTGGTGATGAACACATTGAAAAACCTGAAGCATCTTGCTGTAGCATACTGATTGTTCTATGTAATGCGCCATTAACCTGAGAGTACGAGCTGGTGAACGTCGTTGTGTAGTGAACTAGTGATTGATCTATGGATTCCCTTGCATAGCTCTTCTCCGTTTTATGTGGTGATTGTAAACTATGGGCACTAGTGATAGGCTTATGCTCCATGTAACAGCTTACCTCTACATGGCTAGGAAGATCCCGTGGCATGTCAGGGGACATAGGGTTGGCACGAACGAGCGCTGACGTTGAGTAATCTGAAGGTTGCAGCAGCCGACAAAGGCGTCGTCAAGGCCGACAGAGGGAAGGACATGGCCGAAGTCACCACCGACGAAGGGCCTGTTGCTGCCGCTGGAGGGAACGACATGGCTCAAGTCACCACCGGAGGAGGACCCGACGCTGCGACGGAGGTCCTGTTGCTGCCGGCAGAGGGCAAGGACTAAGGGCCGCCAGAACACGGTTCTCCATTGCGGCGTAGATTGGAACGTGAAGCATTCTCAGATACTCACGAAGGATTGTTCCTGCTTGATGATGGATAAGTTACGGGGTTATCTGTTAATTGCGTTTAAGTGATGCTCAGGGATCCCACCTTTAATCCGCTGCGTTCATTATAGATCTGATGGACCATGTAGGAATTTTCAGATTTTCACTGAAAAGTCATTTTCACCGGATACTTCGCCAAAAAAGTAATAGGTAATAACTCATCATCATGAACGGAAATACACATCTAATTTGAAAATTAATCATTTACGTCCTTGCAAATGTAAGTGAGCCACTTAATAAGACTGTCGGTTGGCATTCATACAAATATAGTTGTGTAATTGGTAAAATAAAACCATATGATACCTTTAGACTTGAGTGCTCGTGAAATAAATTCGGCGAATCGAGAGACTCATGCTCCATGGAACGAGACGTCTCACATCATTGCGGTGCAGCGGTGTCATCGTGTCTCGCGTGTCGACGTCTCGTGACTGCATAGCCATTGTCACTAAAAGCCGAACAATTCTGCATTACTTCAGCAAACGATTCCATCTATCCGCACGCTATGATATTGAGTTTTAATCAAACGTATGAACTATTGATGGAAATGAATATTTGTCTACAAGATAGCCAATATAAGATTTGCTAGATATATGGGTCAGAGGAACATCCATATAGTACTACCTCCGTCTCAGAATATAAGACGTTTTTGAACTGCAAAAAGGTCTTATATTTTGGGATGAATGTAGTATAACTTAATAGTTTCGAGGTAATAGTTTTTAGGGGAGAGGGTGGATGCAAAGTATTGCTTTCGGTCAATATTCTATTGAGTTTCATAGTTTTCCGTCCATATACACATGCTTAAGCAAAGTGGTCAATGCAGCCAGAATCATTAGCTAAAGGGACTGTGGTATCCCCAGCCCATCAGGGTTCAAGCCCTGGTGCTTGCATTATTCCTGGATTTATTTCAGAATTTCCGGCGATGCGCATTCAGTGGGAGGAGATGTTCCCGTCGATGACGAGGCGCCTACGGTGACTTCGTAAATCTCAAGATGATATGCCGGCTCAGACTTTCGGAGGTGCTCATAGGGGTAGGGTGTGCGTGTGTGCGTTCATAGGGGTGAGTGTATGCGCGTGTATATGAACGCTTGCGTCTGTACTGTGTTAAAAAAAAAGCAACTAGTGGAAACTACTCGAGAAAAAAACACTAGTACGTTTTTTTTTTTGCTCGCATTAATACTTTTTTAGCAACGTTTAATTCTTTTAGGAACAGATCGCATTAATCAATCACTAATTTTATTTTGGAGGGAACTTTTTTTGTGACATTTTTTTTAGGGAATTAACCAATCACTAATACGAAGGCCCATTGCTGTCATTGCATTGGGCCATGTCAAGAAACAAGGCTGCCTTCTCGCAGCCGACTGCACGGCTGGGGAAGAAACAAGGCTGCCTTCTTGCAGCCCACTGCACGGCTGGGGAAGCCCATGGCTTCGTCGCTTCCGGTTGTCGATCAAATGATTCATCCATTTGTTTAGTACCACATCGCCGAGCGAACATCCGATGAAATTGACGTGTGTACAAATCAAGAAATGGTCCAAATTTTCTTAAGGTTTCACGTGACGGTCCCTGCATCCATCTTTTTAGTCCCTCACGTGTGCTACACGTTTTCACAGAAAGCCCCTTGTACTGTTCGAGGATTCACGCACTGGTCCCTGTAGCCTTCTTTACAGATTTTTAGCATCGATTGTAAATTTTTGTTGATAGCTTACCAAGCTGACCACTTGGTCCTTCTTTACAGGTTGCAGCCTTCGCGTGCATTGATTTTTTTTACACGATGAATGCCCTTGTTTGTTCTATTTCCAATCAAAAAGGTCCTTGCAGCTGCAATTTCAAGCTACGATGGCCACGCAACACCTGTTATTCGACATTGCAGATACCACGTCCATACTTAACCTTTTGAAACCTGTTTCTTTTCCTGCTTTTATGCATTGCGGTGGTGTTATTTTCAGCAGGGTACGTTCAAAAAATAATCGGTTTTGCTAAAACACATCTAGATGTGAGATAAGTATTGCACATCTAAGTCCTATATCATTGATTTTACGTGGAGATTCGTGTGGGTATTTTTTTTCTTTTTCTTTTTATGCTTGATTTTGTCATTTAGATGTGCAATAACTATGCCACATCTAGATGTGCCCTAGACACACCCAAAAATAATTTCTTATCTTTTCCTTACCCGTAGGTACGAATGCGAACAAAACAGAAAGCCGAAGAAATGGCTGGTTGGTGCCTTGTCCCGTTCGACTTATCGTGTCTTGGTCACAAAAGTAGGTTTACCGCGACGTTGAGTCAGTGACTAATTAACATCGATCGGTCGGCGCCACGCTACGCTACGTGTCTGTCTTGGATGCTTTTAGACTGGTGAGTGAGAGTGCGTGCGGCGCTCAACTGTCGCATGTCTTGATGCATTGTTGGCAAAATGTACAGATAAGGCGGGCGGTTGTGCACCAGGCTAGCTTTCAGTTGCACTGCACATGCATGCATTCATATCCCAGATCAGACCGCCGGATCACTATTCCATGTCATTCTGTTCCAACCATTTCCTTTATTTTCCTTCTTATTTGCATATATATATATATCCTTTGTATACACATTTATTTATTTATTTATTTTCCTTTGTATACACTTTTATACACACACAGAGACAACAATAACCTCATACATTAGGAGATACAGCACACTCCATAATTTGTAGTATGTACTTGTATACGGTTTGTCATGCAATGCGCATGCATATGCACGTATATATATAGGACTTGCGAGCGTCGGCATAAGTACGTAGTTTACGTACGTACGTAGCCCTAGCGAGCACCGTCCTTCCTCTTGTAAACCCTCACCTTGAGCCCGTCCTTCATGTGGAGTATGATGGACAGCTTGGGCTTCACCGCGGGGGCACCGGCGGCGACCTCCACCCTGAACCGCGGCAGGATGGCGGCCACGACGGCCTTCATCTGCGTGAACGCCAGGTCCTTGCCGACGCACGTACGGGGCCCCACGTTGAACGCCACGAACTTGTACGACGGCTCATGCCGGAGCCGCCCCGCCGCCGTCAGCCACCGCTCCGGCCGGAACTCCAGGCAGTCCTTGCCCCACACAGCCTCCATGCGCCCCATCGAGTAGAACGACACGATCACTCTCCTCGACGGCCGCACCGCCGGGCCGCTCGGCAGCGCGTCTGGCTGCGCTCCCGCCTTGTGCTCGAACGGCACCGGCGGGTACAGCCGGAGCGACTCCGACAGCGCCGCGTGCAGGTAGACCAGCCGCTTCAGATCGGCGGCGCTGGGGTGGTGGCCAGACGACAGGTTCTCACGGAGCTCGGCGAGGATCTTGGCCTCGACGTCCGGGTGGTTGGAGAGCAGCCAGAAGAACCATGTCAGGGCGGAGCTGGTCGTGTCGCGGCCGGCGATCATGAGGTTCAGCGTCGTGTCGCGCAAGAACCGATCGAACTCGCTTCCGTCCTTTCCTATCTCTTCTTGGCATGCAAGGTACAACGTGAGAAGGTCAGCGGCGTCGCTCCCGTCGGCGTTGGTGTCGGCACTGGCCGCGCGCTCTCGCCGTAGCGAGACGAACTCGGCGATAGACGCGTCGAGCACCTGCTGAGCCTCGGTCATCTTCTTGTGATGGCCGATGTTTAGGTAGGTCTGGAGCTTCAGCCAGGCTATGGGCGTCACATGCCTGTAGAACAGCACCGCCTCGGCCTCATCCATGGCCGCAGCGAATGGCACTCGCGGGAAGTCGGCGGCCAGGCAGCCGGGATCCGTACCGAATATGAACATCGCCGTGAGGTCGAACGTCAGGCGCATGAACAAGTCCTGCAGGTCGACGACCGCGGCGCCGGCAGCGACGCCGTCGAGGAGCGGCACGAGGCCCTCGTCGAGCTTGCGCGCGGTGCTCGCGGCGACGGCGGCGCGGAACCTCCCGTCGGACAGCAGCGCATGCGCCTTGCGCCGCTGGAACGCCCACGAGTCCCCGTCGGCGTTGAAGATGCCGTTGCCGAGCACGTCGAACAGGGCCGCGAAGTCCTCGCCCTTGGGGTAGTTGCCGAAGTTGGTCGTGAAGACATGCGCCACGTCCGTCGGGTTGGCCGTGATAAGGACGTCCACCGGCGAGCCCCACGGGCCCCTGGCCACGTGCGACATCCCCGGCGCCACGCGCAGGAACTCCGTGACCCACTCGTGCACGCGCCCGGCGTTCACGCTGATCGCCGGCACCGACCCGACCACCGGCCAGTTGGTGGGCAGCCCGTCCCGCCGGCGGAGTCTGAAGAGCAACAGGAACAAGAAGCAAGCGAACGACGCCATGATCTCCGGGTACTTGCCGAGGAAGCCTCGAACCCGCCATGACACGGCCTCCATTTCTTTCTTTTGCGTTCTCTTTGTTTACGCTATAGCCGGTGAAGTGTTCTTGTACAAGTGAGCCAGCTGCAGAGCTAGCTAGGCTTATTATATAGTAGTGTCGTGAGGTGAGGGGTTTGGGTTTAGGTGCAGAGATTTGGTGCGCTTTGGCTGATAACGATGTGGCAAGAGAAGGGAGGAAGAAGAGTTTACTCTTCTTTCTACCAAAAAGACTATACTGAATCAATGAAATCACCATCAACAGCTAATTGTATACATAAACGGCATTTTAGCTAGTCTATACTTCAAAGGTGCAATTGAATTAACCGCCCTCCTAATCTCTCGTCATCTCTTCCTCTCGGCTCGATGGTATCAAAGGCCCACCACTGCCTCATGCATATATACATCCTCGTTTCTTCTTGATGCCTCTTCGAGCTTTGCTACACCTACGAAAAAAATTACCGTAAGGAGTTAGTTGGAGGAGGCGTTTTGACTCCCGGAAGCATTGTTGATACGATTATCCTACATCTATGGGCGACTACGGAAGGTCTTACATATGTTTAATAATCCCCCTCCCCCCCCCCCCCCCCCCCCCCCTCACCAATCATTATTGTCCAGCTGGCCTAATACCTTAAACCCGTAACAAAGTTTACATAGATGTAGCATTACTCTTGTTGGTATTCGTTTCGATGCGTCTTTTTGCACTCACGCAGGATTTGGTGTCCACCGGGTTTGGTGCTCACCCACGTCCATGTGAGTTGCACTGCAACAAATTGTGGTGAAAGTTTTTTTGCTGAAGTGAGGTGAAGTTATATTTGTGGGGAACTGAAGTGAAAGTTGAAGATTAGTAAAAGAGCAGCTCCAACGGAATCGTCAAAAGTCGGATCACCAAAAATGTTATGGTGGCCATCACCGAAATTGTTGAGGTTGGGTGACCACAAACTCAGAATCGCTAAAAATCAACATGCATAAAATTCCCTCAATGTGAGACTCATTTATCATTGGGTCATAGCTTCTTGCGCAATTCCTTGATTCAGTACGAGGGGAAGGAGGCGAGGCGGTCCAACGTCGAATCCGTCAGTGGATCGTTTGATTCGGGCCGAGAAAGAGTGATTTTGGGAAAATCATGGTCGATGAAGCCTGTGGGGGGAGGCCGGTGCCTGGGGTCCACGGCGCCGGTGGTGACATAGGATATGTCTCTTATACGACAGACTGGTCGATAACAGGGTGGACGAGGTGCTAGCCTAGGTGGTGACATGATATAATGAGCTAGTGGAGTATTTCCCTTTGTTTTCCAATTGCCAAACCAAAGAGTCTAAGTCCGCACTGAGAACAATGCTACCAGCTATCTCAACTAGCTGATACCACTGTTCCATGAGTTTTTCATCAAAATTCCTTCTGAAGGTAAGTTTCAGATGGCCATCCCATACCTCATTAATACATTTTGTAGACTCATTACAAATAGTGTAAACATGCCAAAACTGAATTGCTAGAGGGGAATTACTAAACCAAGTATCTTCCCAGAACCTAATTTTACTGTCTGTTCCCACCTTCGATCTATAACCAAATTTCAAAGATTGATAAATGGATTTAATATATCTGCGTTTTGAATTATAATGAAAATAAATGTGCATCTTTTTTTGTAGAAACATAGTACATATATCTTACCTCTATTAGCACCTTTGAGAGACCGAGACCCACCTGCCGACGAGTCTTGAGATCGACGAACTCATCACAGGCGCCTCATTATTGACTCAAATGTCACCTTTCATTGAAATATTCCATCTTTTTGAGACACCAAATTGCCAAACATAAAGTCTGATTTCTCACTAAGTACCACATGCCCGCCTAATCATCTACCTATAGGTTGGTTCACAAAATATATGTGTGTCCTGACTCCGTTGTGTTTGCATCTAAACGCTAGATATTATATCTGCTCTTGCTACCCGTAAGAGATTATTGGTGCAATTGGGTTCCTACTTCCTGATGAGGTTTAGAGGGACAACCTTTGGATAAAAGATGGGTATTGGACAGTGGTGTTAATACAAATTGGACCACCTACCTATTTTCTTGAACATGGTGTAAACACAAATGCTCACATACACGCATATGCACCCAACCTTAGACGTATGCACGCACAGCTTACCCCTATGAATATATCTGAAATATTGAGCCGACACAATATCTTGAGATGATGAAGTCATCATAGACGTCTTCATAGTCGACAGGAACTTCACCTCACCGAACGCACATTATTGAATAAATTAAAAAATTTATGACCGCGAGTACCAAGTCTAAAACTTAAACCTGTTGGGGAACGGAGCATGAATTTCAAAAAATTCCTATGCTCACGCAAGATCTATCCATGGAGATGCATCGCTACGAGAGGGGATAGTGTGTCTACGTACCCTCGTAGACCGTTAGCGGAAGCGTCTCACAACGCGGTTGATGTAGTCGAACAATCCTTCGAGCTCCACCGATCGAGTACCGAACGTACGGCACCTCCGAGTTCTACACACGTGCAGCTCGGTGACGTTCCTCGCCTTCTTGATCCAGCAAGACGTCGAGGTAGTAGATGAGTTCCGTCAGCACGACGGCGTGGCGACGGTGACGGTGAAGTGATTCCGGCAGGGCTTCGCCTAAGCTCTCCGAAAATATGACCGAGGTGGAAAACAGAGATCGGGGCACCGCACACGGCTATGGGACAATTGTGTGTTTTGGGTGCCCCCTTGCCCCCGTATATAAAGGATGAGAGGGAGGAGGCCGGCCCCCTAGGGGTGCGCCAAGTGTGGGGAGTCCTACTAGGACTCCTTAGTCCTAGTAGGATTCCACCTCCCATACGGAGTAGGAAAGGGGGAAGGGAGAGGGAAAGGAAAGAGGGGGCTGCGCCCCCTCCCCTAGTCCAATTCGGTTTGGGCAAGGGGGCGCGCGCCTCCTCACGTGGCCTGCCTCTCCTTTTCCCGTATGGCCCAATAAGGCCCATTACTTCTCCGGGTGAATTCTCGTAACTCCCCGGTACTCCGAAAAATACCCGAATCACTCGGAACCTTTCCGACGTCCGAATATAGCCTTTCAATATATGAATCTTTACCTCTCGACCATTTCGAGACTCCTCGTCATGTCCGTGATCTCATCCGGGACTCCGAACAAACTTCGGCCACCAATCACATAACTCATATAATACTAAATCGTCATCGAACCTTAAGTGTGCGGACCCTACGGGTTCGGGAATGATGTAGACATGACCGAGACGACTCTCCGGTCAATAACCAACAGCGGAACCTGGATGCTCATATTGGTTCCTACATATTCCACGAAGATCTTTATCGGTGAACCTCATATGTCAACATACGTTGTTCCCTTTGTCTGGCGGTATGTTACTTGCCCGAGATTCGATCGTCGGTATCCAATACCTAGTTCAATCTCGTTACCGGCAAGTCTCTTTACTCGTTCCGTAATACATCATCTTGCAACTAACTCTTTAGTCACGGTGCTTGCAAGGCTTCTGTGATGCTGTATTACCGAGAGGGCCCAGAGATACCTCTCCGATAGTCGGAGTGACAAATCCCAATCTCGATCCATGCCAATTCAACAAACACTTTCGGAGATACCTGTAGTGCATCTTTATAATCACCCAGTAACGTTGTGACGTTTGATACACCCAAAGTATTCCTACGGTATCCGGGAGTTGCATGATCTCATGGTCAGAGGAACGTGTGTTTGACATAGTGAAAGCAATAGCAATAAACTGAACGATCATTTGCTATGCTAACGGTTGGGTCATGTCCATCACATCACTCTCCTAATGAAGTGATCCCGTTATCAAATGACAACTCATGTCCATGGTCAGGAAATCTTGACCATCTTTTGATCAACGAGCTAGTCTAGTAGAGGCTTACTAGGGACTCAGTATTTGTCTATTATCCACACATGTATTAAGTTTCCGGTCAATACAATTCTAGCATGAATAATAAACCATTATCATGAATGGAGAAATATGATAATAATAAACACTTTATTAATTGCCTCTAGGGCATATTTCCAACAGTCTCCCACTTGCACTAGAGTCAATAATCTAGTTTACATCTCCATGTAATTTACATCCAATCAGTTCTAGGGCTGATCATGTTTTGCTTGTGAGAGAGGTTTTAGTCAACGGGTCTGCAATATTCAGATCCGTGTGTTCTTGGCAAATCTCTATGTCATATGTAGATGCTGCTACCACACTCTGCTTGGAGCTACTCCAAAAACGACTGTCCCACTTTACGTATCCGGTCTGAGACTCATAGTCTTCCGGATCGGTGTTTAAAGCTTGCATCGACGTAACCCTTTACGACGAACTCTTTATCACCTTTATTCCCGAGAAATTCTTCCTTAGTCCTTTTCAGGTACTTCAGGATATTCTTGACCGCTGTCCAGTGATCTACTCCTGGATCACTTTGGTACCTTCCCACCAAGCTAATAGCGAGGCATACATCAGGTCTAGTACACAGCATGGCATACAAAATAGAGCCTATGGCTGAGGCATAAGGGATGACACTCATCTTCTCTTTGTCTTCTGCCGTGGTCGGGCTTTGAGTCTTACTCAATCTCACACCTTGCAATACAGGCAAGAACCCTTTCTTTGACTGATCTATTTTGAACTTCTTCAAAATCTTGTCAAGGTATGTGCTTCGTGAAAGTCCTATGAGGCGTCTCAATCTATCTCTATAGATTTTGATGCCTAACATGTAAAACAACCTTTACCTAGATTTTCAAGTCTTACTCCACTTCACACCAGGCAAGAACTCATTTCTTTGACTTGATCCTATTTTGAACTTCTTCAAAAAACTCATCAAGATGTGTGAACTTTTATCAGGCGTTTTGATCTATCTCCATAGATCTCGATGCCCAATCTGTGGATAACTCAAAAACAGGTTTTTATTGAAAACCTCCTTTCAATTTTTTATGCTTTCCAGAAATTCTACATCATTTCCAATCAACAATATGTCATCCACATATATACTATTAGAAATGCTATAGAGCTCCCACTCACTTTCTTGTAAATACAAGTTTCTCCATAAACTTGTATAAACCCAAACGCTTTGATCACTTCATCAAAGTGAGTATTCCAGCTCCGAGATGCTTGCACCAGTCCATAGATGGATCGCTGGAGCTTGCATATTTTGTTAGCGCCTTTAGGATCGACAAAACCTTCCGGCTGTATCATATACAATTCTTCCTTAAGGAATCCGTAAAGGAATGCCGCTTTGACGTCCATTTGCCAGATTTCATAATCATAAAACGCGGCAATTGCTAACATAATTCTGACAGACTTTAGCATCGCTACAGGTGAGAAAGTCTCATCGTAGTCAACTCCTTGAACTTGGTGATAACCTTTAGCAACAAGTCAAGCTTTATAGACGGTGATATTACCATCAGCATCCGTCTTCTTCTTAAAGATCCATTTATTTTCAATAGCTCGCCGTTCATCGGGCAAGTCTACCAAAGTCCACACTTTGTTCTCATACATGGATCCAATCTCGGATTTCATGGCCTCAAGCCATTTGTCGGAATCCGGGCTTGCCATTGCTTCTTCATAGTTCGAAGGTTCATCGTTGTCTAGCAACATGACCTCCAAGACTGGATTTCCATACCACTCTGGTGCGGAACGTGTCCTGGTTGACCTTCGAAGTTCAGTCACAACTTGATCCGAAGTTTCATGATCATGATCATCAACTTCTTCTCTGGTCTGTGTCGATGTCACAGAAATTTCTTTCTGTGGCGTACTACTATCCAGAGGAGGTACAATTACCTCATCAAGTTCTACTTTCCTCCCACTCACTTCTTTTGAGAGAAACTCCTTCTCTAGAAAGGATCCATTCTTAGCAATGAATACTTTGCCTTCGGATCTGTGGTAGAAGGTGTACCCAACGGTCTCTTTTGGGTATCCTATGAAGACGCACTTATCCGCTTTGGGTTCGAGCTTATCTGGCTGAAGCCTTTTGACATAAGCATCGCATCCCCAAACTTTCGGAAACGACATCTTAGGTTTCTTGCAAACCACAGTTCATACGGTGTCATCTCAACGGATTTAGACGGTGCCCTTGTTTAAAGTGAATGCAGCTGTCTCTAATGCATAACCCCAAAATGATAGTGGCAAATCGGTAAGAGACATCATAGAACGCACCATATCCAATAGAGTACGATTACGACGTTCGGACACACCATTACGCTGTGGTGTTCCATGTGGCGTGAGCTGTGAAACAATTCCACATTGTCTTAAGTGATTGCCAAACTCGTAACTCAAATATTCTCCTCCACGATCAGATCGTAAGAACTTTATTTTCTTGTTACGATGGTTCTCTACTTCACTCTGAAATTCTTTGAACTTTTCAAATGTTTCAGATTTATGCTTCATCAAGTAGATATAACCATATCTACTCAAATCATCAGTGAACGTGAAAACATAACGATATCCACCGCGCGCCTCAACACTCATCGGACCGCATACATCGGTATGTATTATTTCCAATAAGTTGGTTGCTTGCTCCATTGTTCCGGAGAACGGAGTTTTAGTCATCTTGCCAATAAGGCACCGTTCACATGTCTCAAATGATTCATAATCAAGAGATTCCAAAAACCCATCTGCATGGAGTTTCTTCATGTGTTTAACACTGATATGACCTAAGCGGCAGTGCCACAAATATGTGGTACTATCATTATCTTTTGGCATTCGTGTTATGAACATATGTATTACTACGATCAAGATTCAATAAACCTTTCATTTTAAGTGCATGATCATCAATGATATTATCCAAATAAATAGAATAACAATTATTCTCTGAAATTGAATAACCGTCTTGCAATAAACACTATCAGATATAATGTTCATGCTTAACGCAAGCACCAAATAACAATTATTTAGGTTCATCACTAATCCTGAAGGTAGAGAGAGCGTGGCGATGGTGATCACATCAACCTTGGAGACACTTCCAATGCACATCGTCACCTCGTTCTTAGCTAGCCCTCGTTTATTCCGAAGCTCCATGTTTCAAGTTGTAAGCAACTGAACAAGTATCAAATACCCAGGTGCTCCTACGAGTACTAGTAAGGTACATATCAATAACATGTATATCAAATATCTTTGTTGACATTGCCAGTCTTATTATCTGCCAGTTACTTTGGGGAAGTTCCGCTCCCTGTGACAATTCCCTTTGCAATGGGAGCACTAAGTCTCGGGTTTGGTTCAGCCTTGGGTTTCTTCGCGTGAGCGGCAACTGTTTTACCGTTCTTCTTGAAGTTCCCTTTTCTTTCCCTTGCCCTTCTTGAAACTAGTGGTCTTATTAACCATCAACACTTGATGCTCCCTTTTTTGATTTCTACATCCGCAGATTGTAGCATCGCGAATAGCTTAAGGATCTTCTATCCCTTGCATGTTTATAGTTCATCACGAAGATCCAGTAGCTTAGTGATAGTGACTAGAGAACTCTATCAATCACCACTTTATTCGGAAGTCTAACTCCCACTTGATTCAAGTGTTTGAAGTAGTCAGACATTCTGAGTACATGCTCACTAACGGAGCTGTTCTCCTCCATCTTGTAGCTATAGAACTTGTCGAAGGTGTCATACCTCTCGACCCGGGTGTGAGCTTGAAAAACAAATTTTCAGCACTTGGAACATCTCACATGCTCCGTGTTGCTCAAAACATATTTGGAGCTCCGGTTCTAAGCTGTAAAGTATGGCGCACTGAACTATCGAGTAGTCATCTTTTCTTGTCTGCCAGACGTTCATAACGTCCTCAGACGAAGCCATAGGGGTATTTCACTGAGCGGTGCATTAAGGACATAAGCCTTCTGTGCAGCAGTGAGGACAATCCTCAGATTACGGACATAGTCCGCATAGTTGCTTCCATCAACTTTCAACTTCGTTTTCTCTAGGAACATAATAAAAACAGGGGAACTACAGCGCGGTCTATTGATCCACAACATAAATTTGCTAAGACAAGTAAGACTATGTTCATGACAATTGAAGTTCAATTAATCAAATTACTTAAGAACTCCCACTTAGATTAACATCCCTCAAGTTGTCTAAGTGTAACATGATCCACATCAACTAAACCACGTCCGATCATCACGTGAGGTGGATTAGTTATGAATGGTGAACATCTTTCATGTTGATCATATCTACTATATGACTCATGTTCGACCTTTCGGTCTCTTGTGTTCCGAGGCCATGTCTGTACATGCTAGGCTCGTCAAGTTTAACCCAAGTATTCTGCGTGTGTAAAACTGGCTTACACCCGTTGTATGCGAACGAAAGAATCCATCACACCCGATCATCACGTGGTGCTTAGAAGCGTCGAACCTTCGCAACGGTGCATACTAGGGGAGAACACTTATCTTGAAATTTAGTGAAGGGATCATCTTATAATGCTACCGTCGTCCTAAGCAAAATAAGATGCATAAAAGGATTAACATCACATGCAATTCAATATATGTGACATGATATGGCCATCATCGTCTTGTGCTTTTGATCTCCATCAGCAAAGCACCGTCATGATCTCCATCGTCACCGGGTTGACACCTTGATCTCTATCGTAGCGTCGTGACACCTTGATCTCCATCGTAGCGTCGTGGTCGTCTCGCCGGCTATTGCTACTACTACTACTGCTAACTTATAGCGGTTAAGTAAAGCAATTACATAGCGTTGGCATTGCATACAATAAAGAGACAACCATAAGGCTCCTGCCGGTTGCCTGATAACTTACAAAACATGATCATCTCATACAACAACTTATATCACATCATGTCTTGGCCATATCACATCACCAGCATACCCTCCAAAAACAAGTTAGACGTCCTCTACTTTGTTGTTGCAAGTTTTACGTGGCTGCTACGGGTTTGCAAGAACCGTTCTTACCTACGCAAAACCACAACGTGGTGTAGTGATTGCTTTTTGATCTTCTAAAAGAACCCTCTTCATTGAAACCGATTCAACTAAAGTGAGAGAGACAGACACCCGCCAGTCACCTTTATGCAACGAGTGCACGTAGCGGTGAAACCTGTCTCGCGTAAGCGTACGCGTAATGTCGGTCCGGGCCGCTTCATCTCACAATACCGCCGAATCAAGTATCAACTAGTAACGGCAAGCAATATGTATACACCCACGCCCACAACTCACTTGTGTTCTACTCGTGCAAATCACATCTACGCATAGACCTGGCTCGGATGCCACTGTTGGGGAACGGAGCATGAATTTCAAAAATTTCCTATGCTCACGCAAGATCTATCCATGGAGATGCATCGCTACGAGAGGGGAGAGTGTGTCTACGTACCCTCGTAGACCGTTAGCGGAAGCGTCTCACAACGCGGTTGATGTAGTCGGACAATCCTTCGAGCTCCACCGATCGAGTACCGAACGTACGGCACCTCCGAGTTCTACACACGTGCAACTCGGTGACGTTCCTCGCCTTCTTGATCCAGCAAGACGTCGATGTAGTAGATGAGTTCCGTCAGCACGACGGCGTGGCGACGGTGACGGTGAAGTGATTCCGGCAGGGCTTCGCCTAAGCTCTCCGAAAATATGACCGAGGTGGAAAACAGAGATCGGGGCACCGCACACGGCTATGGGACAATTGTGTGTTTTGGGTGCCCCCTTGCCCCCGTATATAAAGGATGAGAGGGAGGAGGCCGGCCCCCTAGGGGTGCGCCAAGTGTGGGGAGTCCTACTAGGACTCCTTAGTCCTAGTAGGATTCCTCCTCCCATACGGAGTAGGAAAGGGGGAAGGGAGAGGGAAAGGAAAGAGGGGGCTGCGCCCCCTCCCCTAGTCCAATTCGGTTTGGGTAAGGGGGGGCGCGCGCCTCCTCACGTGGCCTGCCTCTCCTTTTCCCGTATGGCCCAATAAGGCCCATTACTTCTCCGGGTGAATTCTCGTAACTCCCCGGTACTCCGAAAAATACCCGAATCACTCGGAACCTTTCCGACGTCCGAATATAGCCTTTCAATATATGAATCTTTACCTCTCGACCATTTCGAGACTCCTCGTCATGTCTGTGATCTCATCCGGGACTCCGAACAAACTTCGGCCACCAATCACATAACTCATATAATACTAAATCGTCATCGAACCTTAAGTGTGCGGACCCTACGGGTTCGGGAATGATGTAGACATGACCGAGACGACTCTCCGGTCAATAACCAACAGCGGAACCTGGATGCTCATATTGGTTCCTACATATTCCACGAAGATCTTTATCGGTGAACCTCATATGTCAACATACGTTGTTCCCTTTGTCTGGCGGTATGTTACTTGCCCGAGATTCGATCGTCGGTATCCAATACCTAGTTCAATCTCGTTACCGGCAAGTCTCTTTACTCGTTCCGTAATACATCATCTTGCAACTAACTCTTTAGTCACGGTGCTTGCAAGGCTTCTGTGATGCTGTATTACCGAGAGGGCCCAGAGATACCTCTCCGATAGTCGAAGTGACAAATCCCAATCTCGATCCATGCCAACTCAACAAACACTTTCGGAGATACCTGTAGTGCACCTTTATAATCACCCAGTAACGTTGTGACGTTTGATACACCCAAAGTATTCCTACGGTATCCGGGAGTTGCATGATCTCATGGTCAGAGGAACGTGTGTTTGACATAGTGAAAGCAATAGCAATAAACTGAACGATCATTTGCTATGCTAACGGTTGGGTCATGTCCATTACATCATTCTCCTAATGATGTGATCCCGTTATCAAATGACAACTCATGTCCATGGTCAGGAAATCTTGACCATCTTTTGATCAACGAGCTAGTCTAGTAGAGGCTTACTAGGGACTCAATATTTGTCTATTATCCACACATGTATTAAGTTTCCGGTCAATACAATTCTAGCATGAATAATAAGCCATTATCATGAACGGAGAAATATGATAATAATAAACACTTTATTAATTGCCTCTAGGGCATATTTCCAACAAAACCCTAGTGGGTTGGTTCCACCACGAGGAACCTAACTATCCGAGCAAAGCTCAGTTCACGACCATCTAGTTATTATATTTGTAAAAAGGCGATCACTTGCACCATCTGTTAGATCACTTGGTATTTCCCCGCAAAAAAATAATCTCTTTGTACTTGCCATAGTTTGAAACAATAGTTTCATTCGTACAACACTTTATTTCGAGTAAAATGCATCATGAGTCCTAAAACTATCAAGGTGTGTCAAGTTGGTCCCAACTTGGTAAAACTACATATTTGTGTCCTAAAACTACTTAAGCCGTTCATCGGAGGTCCTATACATTCCTGATCAGCCTTGATTCGTGTCGAATTGACCCCTGCCACATAGGCAATTTTTTGTACATAACCCCCTAAAATAATTTATCTTCTAATTTGTGGTCCCTAAACAGAATCGCGAGCATCTTTGAAATCCCAATGAGATCACCTTGCGCGAATTACAAGAGTGAAAGACCGCATAATTAGAACAGAGAACGTTTGAAGGAGGGTTTATGCAAAATATTACCTACATGGCGGTGGTCAGCCCGCCATGAATGCAGGGCAAAGCTGACCAGGGATGTATAGGACCTCCGGTGAAGGAAAATACCCTTTGGAACATAGTGATAATTACACCTGATAACTGATTTTATTTTTAGAAAAAACAGAAAAAGTCAAAAAGTTCCAAAACTTTTTCCCAACAAACTTGAGCTATCGTTCATGTCGTATAAAAATATTCTATAACGAAATATTGTCTGACAAAATTCTGACAAGAATGACAAATTGCCCGGGACATACAACGTGAAAAATACCTCGTATAGTGACAAATTTGTTTTTTTACGTCCACAAAAACATGTAAGTCATTTCTTCGCGAAAGATTTTATACGAGTGCAACACTAGATCTACTTTGTTCGGAAAAAATTCAGAATATTTTGACTTTCTTACAAATTACTATTTTAAAAAAATGGATGTAATTACACCCGAGAGCCAAACGTTCCTGTCCGTCCGGTGAACAACTTAAATATATTTAGGACACAAAATATGCAATTTTATAGTTTTAGGACTAACTTGATACGTCTTCAATAGTTTTAGAATTTAAGATGCATTTTACTCTTTTATTCATTGCGCGGATTTAACATTGATGCAACAACGGTGAGCCCGCCGGCGGGGCAGCTCAAGCAAGTTGTGTCTCCTTCGTTGCCGACAAATTTGACTCTGTATTCCCCCGTTCCTGTTCATTGCAGGCTTGCTGATTGCCTCTAGTCGGATAGTCCAGAAGCCTCTAGGAAGTGCACTCGTAAGGGTGCCCAGATCAATAAGCAGTCATTCGGGTTCAGGAAAAGGAATGTAAGTTTGACATTTGATGTTTCTTTTCTCTTCACGAAATGCCTGAGGGCGCATCAATGGCGGACGGTACTTAATACTAAATTGCAGCATACCCCGATGCTCAGAGAACTAGCTATGCGAACCAACATGTGTTTGGATGGTTAGAGGGACTGTGGTATCCCCAGCCCACCAGGGTTCAAATCCTGGTGCTCGCATTTATTCCTGGATTTATTTCAGGATTTCCGGCGATGCGCATTCAGTGGGAGGAGACTTTCCCGTCGATGACGAGGTGCCTACGGTGACTTCGTAAATTTCACGATGATATGCCGGCTCAGTCTTTCGGAGGTGCTCATAGGGGTAGGGTGTGCGTGCGTGCGTTCATAGGGGTGAGTGTATGCGCGTGTATATGAGCGCTTGCGTTTGTACTGTGTTCAAAAAAAAAAAAAGAGAACTAGCTATTTGAATCAATAAAGCAACCCAATCCCCTGCAAACACCAAAAAACAAATAAAATGTAGCACGTGCCAGATTTATTGTTATAAAATGTGTGCACAACAATGATAATTGTTAAATATTGTGCAAGTTGGAACAAAAATAATAGTATTCAAATTAGGAATAACGCTTTCTATGGCCCATTTTCCGGTTGCTGCATTGAAGTGTGTTGCGATTATTTTATAATGTGATGTGAAAAATTAGCAAGAGCCATAAGAATAGATAAATGTGAGCTCAATAATGCGGGTGGGACAAAATAAGACCACGAGTATTCATCGCAATACCAAATAATCGGTGTTTACAGCCATCTGACCAAGACCTTCTATCCTTTTTTATATGTATGTATTGATAGGACCGTCGGATCGTGTAGGCTAGGGTTCCAGTAACAGTGGTGAGAAGGAGGGGATGATTACCTTCTCTCTGGTTCGAGGAACTGCCGCCGGTGGCCATGAATGAAGGGCAACGGCGGTGGTGGTGGCTGAGAGAGGGCGAGGTGGTGGTGCTTCCCGTGAGCACCGCGCTAACCCTAGATCGGTAGGGTGTATATGTGGGGTTTGTGGCGGCGGTGAACTTCGTCGTCCATGCCCCGGCCCCCACCTCTGTTAATATAGCGCGGGTCACAGGGGCCCACCAACCATAATGGGTTGGGCGCCCCCGATCAGGGCGCAGATCATAGGGCCCGGTGGGCCGTTGGGCCCACTCGGTGGAGATCAACCTAACATTCTCCCCCTTGATCTCAACTTTACTTTTAACCTTATACTTTCTAGTTTATTTGTTTCATCACATATTGGTACATAGAGCATGTTTCATCGTCACAGCTTAATCGCCGATAGAATCATACAGCTACAACATACGTTTTGTTTAGAAACAAATTCTGTTCCTTTTGGGCTTCTCATGATCCAGGAATCATAAGGCTTTCCCTTAAACCCATGCCGGCAAAGTGTTCCTTGAACAGATTGGGTGGTAAGCCTTTCGTAAGTGGATCCGCAAGCATATCCTTTGTCTTTATATGCTCGAGACTTATAGTGTGATCCTGGATTTTATCTTTCACAACATAATACTTTATCTCTATTGTTTTGGCAGCATTACTCGACTTGTTGTTATGAGCGTAGAATACTGCGGGCTGGTTGTCACAGTACATCTTTAGTGGTTTGTGAATACAATCTACCACTTTCAAGTCGGGTACAAATTTCTTTAGCCATATCGCCTGCCCCGTGGCCTCGAAGCATGCTATGAATTCTGCATACATCGTGGATGATGCAACTACTGACTGTTTGGAGCTTCTCCACGAAATAGCCCCTCTAGCGAGAGTGAACAGGTATCCTGACGTGGATTTTCTATCATCTCTGTCCCCCGCAAAATCCGCGTCTGAATACCCTCTTATCTCTAGGGAATCAGATCTCCTGTATGTTAGCATGTAGTGCTTCGTGCCTTGCGCATAACGCAATGCCTTCTTTACCATCTTCCAGTGCTCCATGCCTGGATTCTCTTGATATCTACCGAGTACCCCGGTGACAAAAGCTAAGTCAGGGCGAGTGCACACTTGTGCATACTGTAAGCTTCCAACAGCCGAAGCATATGGTACTGGTTTCATTAGATCGATCTCATACTGGTTCTTGGGACATTCGAATTTCCCAAAACTATCACCCTTGACTATAGGAGCAGGTGTGGCTTTACTCGCATGTATATTATACTTTTGAAGAACCTTTTCTAAATATGCCTTCTGCGATAGTCCTAAGACTCCATTGTTCCTATCTCGGTAAATTTCTATGCCCAAAACATAAGATGCTTCACCAAGATCTGTGATGTCAAAATTTGAGGATAAGAACTTCTTTGTTTCTAGTAGTAGACTAACATCACTGCTAGCAAGCAAGATATCATCCACATACAAGATTAGGAAAATATATTTCCCATTTTTAAACCTTGCATAAATGCAGTTATCCTCAATATTTTCTTTAAATCCAAAACTTTTAATCGTTTGATTAAACTTTAGATACCACTGTCTAGAGGCTTGCCTTAATCCATAAATGGATTTCTTCAGGCGGCATCCCATATTTTCCTTGCCTTCCATGATAAAACCCTTGGGTTGTTTCATGTAGACCTTTTCTTTTAAATCACCATTCAAAAATGCCGTCTTTACATCCATTTGATGTAACTCTAAATCAAAATGTGCAACTAATGCCATTATGATTCTGAAGGAATCCTTACATGAGACTGGGGAAAAAATCTCATTGTAGTCTATCCCTTCTCTTTGTGTAAATCCTTTTGCCACAAGTCGGGCTTTATACTTTTCTACATTCCCATTAGGGTCATACTTAGTTTTGTAGACCCATTTGCAGCCTACTGTTTTGGCTCCTTTAGGAATTTCCTCTAAGTCCCAAACATCTTTGGAACTCATCGATTTCATCTCATCTTCCATTGCCTCTAGCCATTTTGATGAGTGAGGGCTTTTAATGGCTTCTTCATATGTACTGGGGTCACCTTCCATATGAACCATTTCTGTATTATAAACTTTATAATCAGTAGAAATAGCTGATCTTCTTGTTCTATTAGATCTTCTAAGGGCCTCAGTTTCTGGCACATTCTGTGCCTCAACTTCCGGCACATCTTCTACAATTGGCTGCTGCACCTCCCTTTCATGCTCAACAACGGGTTCAGTCGGCTCCTGACGGACAGGTTCCGGGTCTACCCACATAGTTGTCATGGGTGAAGTTGCAACTGGTAGTGAGAAAAATGGCTCCTGAATCATCGGATTAGGTGCATGCACCCTCTTCTCCTCAAGATCAATTTTCCGAGTTACCAAGCTGTTGGAAATATGCCCTAGAGGCAATAATAAATTGGTTATTATTATATTTCCTTGTTCATGATAATCGTTTATTATCCATGCTATAATTGTATTGATTGGAAACTCAAATACATGTGTGGATACATAGACAACACTGTGTCCCTAGTAAGCCTCTAGTTGACTAGCTCGTTGATCAAAGATGGTTAAGGTTTCCTAGCCATTGACATGAGATGTCATTTGATAACGGGATCACATCATTAGGAGAATGATGTGATGGACAAGACCCAAACTATAAACGTAGCATTTGATCGTGTCAGTTTATTGCTATTGTTTTCTGCATGTCAAGTATCTGTTCCTTTGACCATGAGATCATGCAACTCACTGACACCGGAGGAATACCTTGTGTGTATCAAACGTCACAACGTAACTGGGTGACTATAAAGGTGCTCTACAGGTATCTCCGATGGTGTCTGTTGGGTTGGCATGGATCAAGACTGGGATTTGTTACTCCGTGTGACGGAGAGGTATCTCAGGGCCCACTCGGTAATACAACATCATAATGAGCCTTGCAAGCAATGTGACTAAAGTGTTAGCCACGAGATCTTGTATTACGGAACGAGTAAAGAGACTTGCCGGTAACGAGATTGAACTAGGTATAGTGATACCGACGATCGAATCTCGGGCAAGTAACATACCGAAGAACAAAGGGAACAGCATACGGGATTAACTGAATCCTTGACATAGAGGTTCGACCGATAAAGATCTTCGTAGAATATGTAGGAGCCAATATGGGCATCCAGGTCCCGCTATTGGTTATTGGCCGTAGAGGTGTCTCGGTCATGTCTACATAGTTCTCGAACCCGCAGGGTCTACACACTTAACGTTTGGTGACGATTAGTATAATTGAGTTATTATGTTGGTGACCGAAAGTTGTTCGGAGTCCCGGATAAGATCCCGGACATGACGAGGATCTCCGGAATAGTCCGGAGGTAAAGATTGATATATGTGATAATAGTGTTTTGATCTCTGGAAGGGTTCCGGAGTTCACCGGAAGGGGTTCCGGATGTTTACCGAAGTGTTCGGGTGCAGCAACACTTTATATGAGCCAAAGGGATAAAGCCCACAAGGTATTGGAAAGTGCAAAAGTAGTTTTGCTGCCGCGTAAGCGGTACTACCGCTTGGTGAAGCGGTACTACCGCCCGAGCGGTACTACCGCTTGTGTGAAGCGGTACTACCGCCCAAGCGGTACTACCGCTTGTGTGAAGCGGTACTACCGCTTGTGCGCGGCTGTGCACGGTTCGGCAGGGTCCGAATTGGACTCTTTTCCTGCGGGCCAAACCGACCTTGTGCGGGCAAAACCGACCCGGAGGAGGCTTTTACTCCAAGTTTAGACCCCAAGGCTCAACATATAAATAGAGGGGCAGGGCTAGCACACGGGACACATCAGGATTTCCCAAGCCGTGTGCCGGCAACCCTAGCCCTCTAGTTCCTCCGTCATAATCTCCGTAGTGCTTGGCGAAGCCCTGCAGAGATTGTTCCTCACCACCATCACCACGCCGTCGTGCTGCTGGAACTCAACCACTACTTCACCATCGCTCGCTGGATCGAGGAGGTGAAGGCGTCATCAAGCCGTACGTGTGTTGAACACGGAGGTGCCGTCCGTTCGGCACTAGATCGGAAGGATCGTGATTGGATCGCGGGACGCTCGGCGATTTGGATCGCGAAGACGTTCGACTACATCAACCGCGTTTATTAACGCTTCCGCTTAGCGATCTACAAGGGTATGTAGATTCACTCTCCCTCTCGTAGATGCTCATCACCATGGATAGATCTTATGTGTGCGTAGGAAAATTTTTGTTTCCCATGCAACGTTACCCAACACAAGCTCCCCCTCATCATTTCGTCCTCTAAGAAGACTGCATGTCTTGTTTCTACAAACTTTGTATATCTGTCTGGACAGTAGAAACGAAAACCCTTTGATCTGTCTGGATAGCCAATGAAGTGGCAACTCACTGTTTTGGGATCTAACTTTGCAATGTTTGGATTAAACATTTTGGCCTCAGCAGGGCACCCCCACACCCTGAAGTGGTGTAGAGAGGGCACTCGTCCTGTCCACAGCTCGTACGGTGTGTTGGGCACCGACTTGCTTGGCACTCTATTGAGAATGTGAATGGCGGTTTTAAGCGCCTCCATCCACAATCCCAATGGCAAGGTGGAGTAACTCATCATGCTGCGCACCATATCCATAAGTGTACGGTTGCGCCTTTCAGCTACTCCATTTTGCTGAGGCTCGCTCGGCATTGAATACTGGGCTACTATGCCAGTCTCCTGTAAAAACTTTGCAAAAGGTCCAGGGACTTGGCCATATGGAGTGTGTCGACCGTAGTACTCCCCCCCACGGTCAGATCTTACTATCTTTATTCTTTTATCATGCTGATTTTCAACTTTAGCTTTGAATATCTTAAATTTATCCAATGCTTCAGATCTTTCTTTGATTGGATAAATATATCCATAGCGAGAGTAGTCATCTGTGAATGTTATGAACAAGTCATATCCATCCACACTTTTCACCGGAAATGGTCCACAAATGTCAGTGTGGATGATTTCTAGTGTGCCTGTGCTATGGATTGCACCCTTTTTAATTTGTTTTACATACTTTCCTTTGATGCAATCTATGCATTGTTCTAAGTCTGAGAACTCTAACGGAGGAAGAATTTCACTTTTGACTAATCTTTCTATTCCCCCCTGGAAATATGGCCCAAGCGACAGTGCCATAATTTCGATGAGTCATGAGTTCTTTTTTTTTTCTTTTGTTCTTTGTTCGATGCGGAAGCATGCTCATTCACATTGGACATAGAATATACTTTTTCACGGAGTGATAATAAATAAAGCTCATTGTGAAGTAAAGCAACACCACATAAGCATTATTAAACCATATGGCACACTTTCCATGTCCAAAATAACATTCATAATTGTCTTTGTCCAAACAAGAAACACTAATCAAGTTTCTATGACACGAAGGAACATATAAGACATATCTAAGTAGAAGATTGAACCCATCAGCTAACTCCAAAGAGATGTCACCGACAGCTTTAACTTCTGCTTGAATTCCATTTGCAACTTCAATGCATCTTTCGTTTCTTCGCATAGTCCGCGTCGAATGGAATCCCTGTAAAGAATTTGCAACATGAACAGTTGCACCTGAGTCAATCCACCAAGTAGATTTCGAAAACTGTGTATACAAGGATTCATTTACAAAGGAAACGGTGTCGTTACCTCTCTTTGCCATTATTGACTTTAGCCAGACAGGGTAATCTTTCTTGTAGTGCCTAGTCTGCTTGCAGTGGAGGCAAGTGTCTTTGTCCACTGGAAAGGACTTCTGCTGATGCTGATGCTGCATGTGAGATTTGCCATGCGCCTTTGAAGGAGAACCTTTGCTATTTTGATTGTAATTCTTTTTCTTGTTATCCTTCACATAGTTGAGTGAACCACCATGTGAGGCTTTAAGTCTGTCCTCTTCTTGGACACACATTGCTATTGTCTTTTCAATGTCCCATGTTTCAGGTGACATGTTGTAGTTTACAACAAAGGTTTCAAACTCCTTTGGCAGTGAAGCCATGACCAGGTGGACCAGGAGCGCTGGTTTGATCTCCAGATCCGAATCCATGGGCTTGAGCTTTGCTGCCATGTTGCTCATCCTGAGGATGTGCTCTCTTATTCCATGACCACCGCCAGTGTAGTTCTCTGTCACCAGTTGCTTTATCAACTGGGTGGCATATGTCTTTGAAGAACCAGTGAACTGACTCTTTATCTTTGTAAGCAACTCCCCTACGGAAGTGCACTCTGCAATTGAGCCTACAATGGCGTTCTCAATTGTATTCTTTATAAATGACATACACTTTTTGTTGGCGTTGATCCACTTTTGATTGTTGAGGGTATATGACATCTCCAATGGAGCATAATCCCCTCTCTTTTTATCCAAAGCAGCATCATCATCAGTGGCCTCTCTGACTGGCTCTGTAGGTCTAACCGGCTGTGGTTCGTCCACAACCCAGTCCACCTCAGCACAGACAAATGCCAGGTCTACTTTCTTCCTCCACTCAGTGTAGTTTTCACCTCTGAGTGTCGGAACATCTTTTAGGCAACTCATCAAGTGGTAGCCTTCTGAAATCACAATTTAAGTGAGACCATTGTAACAATCATATGTATTAATCTAACGTTGGTCAAATCAAACATACAATTGTCTATGCAATTAAATCTATATTACCGTTGGGCAAAAAATAGAAATAAATGCACCTTTTATAGCAATAATAAAACATGATCATGTTATTAACAACGTTGGTCATAAAAATAACAGAATCATATTTATTTTAATAATCACTTTAATATGCTCTTTAAATTTAATTCTCTCTAAACTTTTATTTTCTTTGCAAAAGAGCACTATAATATATTTTGCAGCGGAAAAAAAGTATGAATATAAATTCATGAACTTTTTATTCTTTACATAAACTTTTCTTTTACCAAATAAAAATTCATGAACTTTATTATTGTCTTTATAAAATTCATGAACTTTTCTTTTTCTGAAAATTTTATATTTTCTTTTCAGAAACTTTTCAGCAACTTTTCTACTTTTTTCTTTTCTATTTTCTAAACAGAAATTTCGTTGGAAAAATTTGAATAGAAAAAGAAATCATGACTATATATTGTTTTTTGCCTAAAACAGAACAAAAAACAAAAAAGAAAAACGACTCGAGCTCTCTGGGCCGAAAAATGCCCGGTGACCCAGCCCCGGAGCCTGCTCCCTCGCAGGCCCAGCCGGCCCACTCCGCCTATTGGCCAGGCCGCGGTCTAGGGTTACAATCCTGGCCGTCGGTTTCGATCGGACAGCCCGGCGTGCAGATCGGGGAAACAAAACGAGTGAGCGAGGGGACACCGAAACCCTCGGTCATTCCCCTCCTCCCCCCCGCGCCGCTCGCCTCCTCTGTTCTTCGAACACGGCGACGGCGAGCCACCGGCGGCGCTCAGCCTTGCCGCCGTCGACGGGGCCGATGACCTCCGCGCCGCGCGCGCCTTCCCCTTCCCCTTTCTTTTTCCTGTTGCAGAGAGAGCGGGGCCCTTCCTCCGTTCCAGGGAGCTCTGTACTTTCCCCGCGGTGGAGGTTGCTTGCGCGAGACAGAGAGAACGCAGCTGCGCCCCCTCTTCTCCCCTCCGCTCGTGCGGTCGACGCCGACGACCGCTGGCGCGGGCCGCGGTCTCTGTGGCATCCGTTGCCATCCCCCTCGGCGGTCGCGCGTCCCCTTTGCGGTGGGCGCGCCGCCGTCGAGCGGTTTGGCCGTGGTGCCTCCTTTCACCCCCCCCCCCGGCTGTTCTTCTTCCCGTGCCTCGTTAGATGCGCACGGAATCGAGAGGAACGGCGCGGCCGTGACGGCGGCGCACTGTGCTGGTGAGTCTTTCTTCTCCCTTTCCCCTCTTCTCTCTGTTAGGGTTAGGGTTTCTGTTTCTTTCTTTTGCTTTTCTTTGCCACCGAAAATCCTAAGCCTACTAGGTCTGATACCATTGATAGGACCGTCGGATCGTGTAGGCTAGGGTTCCAGTAACAATGGTGAGAAGGAGGGGATGATTACCTTCTCTCTGGTTCGAGGAACTGCCGCCGGTGGCCATGAATGAAGGGCAACGGCGGCGGTCGTGGTAGAGAGAGGGCGAGGTGGTGGTGCTTCCCGTGAGCACCGCGCTAACCCTAGATCGGTAGGGCGTATAGGTGGGGTTTGTGGCGGCGGTGAACTTCGTCGTCCATGGCCCGGCCCCCACCTCTGTTAATATAGCGCGGGTCACAGGGGCCCACCAACCATAATGGGTTGGGCGCCCCCGATCAGGGCGCAGATCATAGGGCCCGGTGGGTCGTTTGGCCCACTCGGTGGAGATCAACCTAACATGTATGACTCTAGATGTTAAGATTGGTTGGTTATTAACATTGACAAATCTTTAGAAATGAGGATCAGAATTGTGCTACCAAGGGCATCTCAACCATGGACGCCCATTTCTCCCCTATATGACCTGACCTCCGACGAGGAGGGTTAGGATTCAGTAGTGTTTAGATCTAGTGTGCATTTCAAAAAAAAAAATGTGAAACCTATCTACCAACGTTGCATAGCTTGCATGGTCCGGGTTTCGCCTAGATTTTTAGGGGATAATGTTGGATGACCGATGCCCGTCTGAATGTTTGTAGACATGTTTGAACGTGTTCGCGACCATTTAAAAGCGTCTGTTTTCCCTTAAAAAAACGTATGTTTGATGCTCCACAGTGGAGAGATGCGTGAGAGGCTGAGACCTCCAAGGGACGTCGACGACTAGAGAATGCGCGTGGTGCCCTGCTGCACCCGGAGTATACAACATGCATACGAGCACTAAAAGTTAGTTCTCTCGACGGCCAAGTCCTCCCAGTCCCAGTGTCGTGTACTCGCCTGAATCACACATATATTCACATTTTATGAATGAACCATCTACGTCTGATCGATCAAATCATATGTCACGTTGTTTTCATATTTATGTAGTTTATACGTTGCACCCTTCGCAAATCGCAGTCGCCTAACTGGCTTTACGTAAGCTATCTGAATGAGATTGTGCGTGCGTGTAGTTGCACGCGCACGTAGACGCATTGCAAAAGATAATAATTCAAAATGGCTCCGGCTAGCTTCTGGTGCCTTTGATTTGATCAAATATACTGAAGAAATATAGACATATAGCAACCACTGGTACTGTGCGTGCGTACGTATAGATTGAACTCCGCCACCAGTGTGTGATCCACGGATGGTTTGTTAGATGAAAAACGAGCAGCGACCGTTGGGGCGATTTGAAATTCGCCGCCGGTGTTCCACCCCGTGCCCGGCCGGCCGCCGGCCATGGCTGGCGTCGGCCTCGCGGGTGCCGTGATGGAGGATGTCTGCGCGCCGTCCTTCTGCTCCGCCCGGTCGTCGGTTCGCTGGGCCGACCTCGCGGACGAGGAGGAGGCGGCTGGTGGCGTGGTGGAGCGGCCGGTCAAGCTCGCACCGCCGCTGGGGGATTTCCTAGTGGCGGCACGGGCTGGGCGTCGGCGTGGAAGGTCGGCTGCTCGTCGGGGTGGCCCTGGGTGGCCGCCGGCCCCTCGCCGGCCCGGTGCGTCGGCGGCCTTGCCCCGGGCGGTGCCTCGCCCCGTTGCCCCCCCCTGCCCCGGCGGCTGGTGACTCGGTGCTCCCCTCCGCGCTGGCCCTGGCCGTGGCTGGGCCAAGGTGCCTGGCCGTGGCCGGGCCGGTGGATGAGGCGGCTGCCGCGCCGTCGTTGCCGCCGCCGGCGGCGCGCCCTCCCCTGGCGGATCCCCTCTGGTCGGGACCTGCTAGGGCGGAGCTGTTGCACGGGCCAACTTGGGCCGGTGCTTCAGGTGGGCTGCGTCGCGCATGGGCCAGCCTGTGGGCTCGTGGGTCGCGTGTGGCTGGGCCTACTGGGCTGTCGGCCCGGGAGGTGGCGGAGGCCGCGGGACGGGCCAGAGTGGCTGTGGATCGCATTAACCGCGACTGGCTGCTTGGCCCGGCGGATCCCAAGCGTTGGATCTGGATCCAACGTGGGGGATCGGATCCGCGGGGGGGTATGCCCGCTTCTAGGTTAGATGTCCAGCGCTCCGGTCGGTTCGCTCGTTCCCTTCGTCCCTCCCGTGCGCCGCCGCTTCTTCTCGCTCCCTCCTCTCTGCTCGTGACGCCGGCTGTTGCTGCTTCCTCGCCGCTGGAGAGTCCTCCGGTTCCTCGCTCCTACTGCGACGCCTTGATGACGAGGGTGGTGGACGACGGCCTGCCCCGGCCCAAGCGCCCCCTGCCCGCTGACTCCTCTCGCCGCGAGGTGGGGGAATCGAGCCGCTCCGGCCGCGCGTCGTCGACCTATGAGGGCACCTCCCTCCGGCGTCCGCCCCCTCCCCGTGGCCCGGCCAGGGATCCCTGGCTGCCGCTCCCTGGCTCCCCGGGGGACGCCCGTCGTCGTGCGTCGGAGCGCCTGCGGGCTGAAGATGTGGCGCGGGAAGAATCCCTCCGTGCGGAGCTCGTATCCCGGCCTCCCCCGGCTCCCCGGGAGCGGGATCCTCCGGCTCGGGCGCGGGATGCTCAGGCTCGGGCGCAGGATGCTCCGGCCCCCCGCTCGGCTGCTCCTCGGGCTGCCTCTCAGCGCGCCTCGGAGGGAGATTGGCGCCGTCGTGGCTCGGGGCGTGAGGAGACTTCCGCGCCGCGGGGTGGCTCATCTGAGCGGGAGGTGCGGCGGGAGGATGCTGGCCGTGGTGATCCTACCTCCGAGCATGGGCCTCGGGAGGATCGCCCCGCCGCCCGTGATGTCACCCCCGAGTGGCGCCGGGAGGGCTCCCGTCCTGGGCGGCCTGCCTCCCCTCGCCGGCCTCGTGATGCTCCGGGTGCGGCGGTCCAGCCAAAGAAGAAGAAGAAACACAAGAAGAAGAAGGCCCTGGGGGTGACCGATAGCTCCATTCCGGTGGGTGCGCCGGTGCAGGCGGCCCCGGCGGACCCCGCGCCCCGTCCCGGTCGCTCCAGGACCCGCGAGGAGACGATGTGCATCAACTGTGGCTGTGCGGGTCACTTCCGCTCGGAGTGCGAGGCCCCTCCCCGTTGTCCTACGACCCTTGCTTATCTGGGCTATGGGACTGAGGGGGGTGGCTTCTACTATGTGGATGCTGAGATTGAGGAGGTGGCGACTCGGCCGCACTTGGCGACGGTCACTCTTGCCCCCGAGCAGGACTTGCCGTCTGGGTTGGTGATCTCGGCTGACCTCATCCGGGCTGAGCTCGCTGCCTACATTGGCGATTTCCGCGACTCCGACTTCACTTGGGAGGTGACCGAGACGGCCCCCCTCTCCTTCGCGGTCCCCTTCCCGTCTGCTGAGCTGCTCCGTGTGTGTTCTCACGACTTCATCCGCTGCCCCATCAACAAGTTCATGATCTCCGTCCGTGCTGCTGCTGCGGAGCCTGACCCTGTGCCTCCTCTGGAGAAGGTGTGGGTCCTTGTCTACGGCTTGCCTAGAGGTGGCAGGGCGGCGCCGAGGGGTGGCAAGCTTGCGCACATCCTCAAGGCGATCTCCGAGCCGGTGGGCAAGTTGGTGACTGCTGATCTGGCATCCTTCGAGGATGATGGCCCCGCCCGCATTGAGATCCTCTGCCCCGCTCCGGCAGAGATTGATGGTCTGTCCCTGATATTCTACTTTGGCACTAAGGGGAAGCGTCTCACCTTCGAGCTTGAGTCTCCGGTTCCTGAGGATCTGCTTGGGCCAGTCCCCGCTGCCACTGTGCCTCGCATGGGTGATGGGCATGGTGGGGATGGGGCCTCGTCTGGTGGGAGCTCTTGTAGTGAGGATGACGATGATGATGATGAGGTTCCTCCGGCTCCGTCTGATGGGCGACTTAGCCCGGTTTCTACTGGTGGTGGCTCTTCCTGTCCTGCTGGGACGGCTTCTCAGGTGGCGTCTGTTGGGGAACGTTGCATGGGAAACAAAAAATTTCCTACGCACACATAAGATCTATCCATGGTGATGAGCATCTACGAGAGGGAGAGTGAATCTGCATACCCTTGTAGATCGCTAAGCGGAAGCGTTAAGAAACGCGGTTGATGTAGTCGAACGTCTCCGCGATCCAAATCGCAAGTCGTCCCTCGATCCGATCACGAACTAGTGCCGAACGGACGGCACCTCCGCGTTCAACACACGTACGGCTTGATGACGCCTTCACCTCCTCGATCCAGCGAGCGATGGTGAAGTAGTAGATGAGTTCCGGCAGCACGACGGCGTGGTGATGGTGGTGAGGAACAATCTCTGCAGGGCTTCGCCAAGCACTACGGAGATTATGACGGGAGAACTAGAGGGTTAGGGTTGCCGACACACGGCTTGGGAAATCTTAATGTCTCCCGTGTGCTAGCCCTGCCCCTCTATTTATATGTTGAGCCTTGGGGTCTAAACTTGGAGTAAAAGCCTCCTCCAGGTCGGTTTTGCCCGCACAAGGTCGGTTTGGCCTGCAGGGAAAGAGTCCAACTCGGATCCCTGCAGTACCGCGCACAAGCGGTAGTACCGCTCACGAGCGGTAGTACCGCTTGAGCGGTAGTACCGCTTCACAGCGGTAGTACTGCCTTACCAGCGGTAGTACCGCTTAAGGCAGCAGCAAAACTCCCTTTTGCACTTTCCAATACCGTGTGGGCTTTACCCCTTTGGCCTATATAAAGTGTTGTTGTACCCAAACACTTCGGTAAACATCCGGAACCTCTTCCGGTGAATTCCGGAACCCTTCCGGAGATCAAAACACTATTATCACATATATTAATCTTTACCTCCGGACTCTTCCGGAGACCCTCGTCATGTCCGGGATCTTATCCGGGACTCCGAACAACCTTCGGTCACCAACACAATAACTCAACTATACTAATCATCACCAAACGTTAAGTGTGTAGACCCTGCGGGTTCGAGAACTATGTAGACATGACCGAGACACCTCTACGATCAATAACCAATAGCGGGACCTGGATGCCCATATTGGCTCCTACATATTCTACGAAGATCTTTATCGGTCGAACCTCTATGTCAAGGATTCAGTTAATCCCGTATACTGTTCCCTTTGTTCTTCGGTATGTTACTTGCCCGAGATTCGATCGTCGGTATCTCTATACCTAGTTCAATCTCGTTACCGGCAAGTCCCTTTACTCGTTCCCGTAATACAAGATCTCGTGGCTAACACTTTAGTCACATTGCTTGCAAGGCTCATTGTGATGTTGTATTACCGAGTGGGCCCTGAGATACCTCTCCGTCACACGGAGTAACAAATCCCAGTCTTGATCCATGCAAACCCAACAAACACCCTCGGAGATACCTGTAGAGCACCTTTATAGTCACCCAGTTACGTTGCGACGTTTGATACACACAAGGTACTCCTCCGATGTCAGGGAGTTGCATGATCTCATGGTCATAGGAACAGATACTTGACATGCAGAAAACAATAGCAATAAACTGACACGATCATATGCTACGTTTACAGTTTGGGTCTTGTCCATCACATCATTCTCCTAATGATGTGATCCCGTTATCAAATGACATCTCATGTCAATGGCTAGGAAACCTTAACCATCTTTGATCAACGAGCTAGTCAACTAGAGGCTTACTAGGGACATAGTGTTGTCTATGTACCCACACATGTATTTGAGTTTCCAATCAATACAATTATTGCATGGATAATAAACGATTATCATGAACAAGGAAATATAATAATAACCAATTTATTATTGCCTCTTGGGCATATTTCCAACAGTCTCCCACTTGCACTAGAGTCAATAATCTAGTTCACATCACTATGTGATTTACATTGTAATGAATCGAACACCCATGCAGTTCTGGTGTTGTTCATGTTTAGCCCTTGGAAGAGGTTTAGTCATCGGATCTGCAAGATTCAGATCCGTGTGTACTTTGCAAATATTTATGTCGTCCTCCTTGATGTAATCGCGGATGGAATTGAAACGTCGCTTTATGTGTCTGGTCGTCTTGTGAAATCTTGGTTCCTTGGCTAGAGCAATGGCACCAGTATTATCACAAAACAGAATCATTGGGTTAAGCGCACTAGGCACTACTCCAAGATCTTTCATGAACTCCTTCATCCAGACACCTTCCTTCGCCGCCTCCGAGGCAGCGATGTACTCCGCTTCGCATGTAGAATCAGCTACCACGCTTTGCTTGGAACTGCACCAGCTAACCGCACCCCCATTAAGAATAAATACGTATCCGGTTTGTGACTTAGAGTCATCCGGATCAGTGTCAAAGCTTGCATCGACGTAACCCTTTACGACGAGCTCTTGATCACCTCCATAAACGAGAAACATGTCCTTAGTCCTTTTCAGGTACTTCAGGATATTCTTGACCGCCGTCCAATGTTTCATTCCTGGATCACTTTGAAACCTTCCGACCATACTTATGGCAAGGCTGACATCGGGTCTTGTGCACAGCATTGCATACATGATAGAGCCTATGGCTGAAGCATAGGGGATGACACTCATCTTTTCTCTATCTCCTGCAGTCACTGGGCATTGAGTCTTACTGAACTTCACACCTTGCAAAGCAGGCAAGAACCCCTTCTTGGACTGATCCATTTTGAACTTCTTCAAAACTTTGTCAAGGTATGTGCTTTGTGAAAGTCCTATTAAGCGTCTCGATCTATCTCTATAGATCTTGATGCCTAATATGAAAGCAGCTTCTCCTAGGTCCTTCATTGAAAAACTCTTGTTCAAATATTCCTTCACGCCTTCCAACATTTATATATTGTTTCCAATCAGCAATATGTCATCCACATATAATATTAGAAACGCTATAGAGCTCCCACTCACTTTCTTGTAAATACAAGCTTCTCCGTAAACTTGTATAAACTCGAACGCTTTGATCACCTCATCAAAGCGAAGATTCCAACTCCGAGATGCTTGCACCAGTCCATAAATGGATCGCTGGAGTTTGCAAACTTTGTCAGCATTCTCTAGATCGACAAAACCTTCTGGTTGCATCATATACAACTCTTCCTTAAGGAAACCGTTAAGGAACGCTGTTTTGACATCCATCTGCCAAATTTCATAATTGAAAAAGGCAGCTATTGCTAACATGATTCTGACGGACTTAAGCATCGCTACGGGTGAGAAGGTCTCATCGTAGTCAACTCCTTGAACTTGTGAAAAACCCTTTGCCACAAGTCGAGCTTTATAGACGGTGACATTACCGTCCGCGTCCATCTTCCTCTTAAAGATCCATTTGTTCTGAATGGCCTTACGCCCTTCAGGTAATACTTCCAAAGTCCACACTTTGTTTTCATACATGGATCCCATCTCGAATTTCATGGCCTCTAACCACTTCTCGGAATCCGGGCCCATCATCGCTTCTCCATAGCTCGTAGGTTCATCGTTGTCTAACAACATGACCTCTAAGACAGGGTTGCCATACCACTCAGGAGCAGTACGCGTCCTTGTCGACCTACGAGGTTCGATAGCAACTTGATCCAAAGCTTTATGATCATCATCATTAACTTCCTCTTCAGCTGATGTAGGCTCTACAGAAACATCTTTCTGCGCTGCGCTACTCTCAGTTTGAAGTAAAGGTTCAACAACCTCATCAAGTTCTATCTTCCTCCCACTCAATTCTTTCGAGAGAAACTCTTTCTCAAGAAATGTTCCGTTTTTAGCGACAAGCACTTTGCCTTCGGATCCGAGGTAGAAGGTATACCCAACTGTCTCTTTTGGGTATCCTATGAAGACGCATTTCTCCGCTTTGGGTTCCAGCTTTTCAGGCTGAAGCTTTTTGACATAAGCATCATATCCCCAAACTTTAAGAAATGACAGCTTTGGCTTCTCGCCAAACCAAAGTTCATATGGCGTCGTCTCAACGGATTTCGATGGTGCCCTATTTAAAGTGAATGCAGCTGTCTCTAATGCATAACCCCAAAACGATAGTGGCAAATCGGCAAGAGACATCATAGATCGTACCATATCCAATAAGGTTCGATTACGACGTTCGGACACACCATTACGCTGTGGTGTTCCTGGCGGTGTTAGTTGTGAAACAATTCCACATTGTCTTAAGTGACTGCCAAACTCATAACTCAGATATTCTCCTCCTCGATCAGATCGTAGGAATTTAATCTTCTTGTTACGATGATTCTCAACTTCACTCTGAAATTGTTTGAACTTTTCAAATGTTTCAGACTTGTGTTTCATTAAGTAAATATACCCATATCTACTTAAGTCATCAGTGAAGGTGAGAAAGTAACGATAACCACCGCGCGCCTCAATACTCATCGGACCGCACACATCAGTATGTATGATTTCCAACAAGTCACTTGCCCGTTCCATTGTTCCAGAGAACGGCGTTTTAGTCATCTTGCCCATGAGGCATGGCTCACATGTGTCAAGTGATTCAAAATCAAGTGACTCTAAAAGTCCATCAGCATGGAGCTTCCTCATGCGTTTTACGCCAATATGACCTAAACGGCAGTGCCACAAGAAAGTGGTATTATCATTATCAATTCTACATCTTTTGGCATCAATGTTATGAACATGTGTATCATTACTATCGAGATTCAATAAGAATAAACCCCTCACATCGGGTGCATGACCATAAAAGATATTACTCATATAAATAGAACAACCATTATTCTCTGATTTAAATGAGTAACCGTCTCGCAATAAACAAGATCCAGATATAATGTTCATGCTTAACGCAGGCACTAAATAACAATTATTCAGGTTCATCACTAATCCCGATGGTAATCGAAGAGCGAGCATGCCGACGGCGATCACATCAACCTTGGAACCATTTCCCACGCGCATCGTCACTTCGTCCTTTGCCAGCCTCCGTCTATTCCGCAGTTCCTGTTTTGAGTTGCAAATATGAGCAACCGCACCGGTATCAAATACCCAGGCACTACAACGAGAGTTGGTAAGGTACACATCAATAACATGTATATCATATATACCTTGTTTGTTGTTGGCCGCCTTCTTGTCAGCCAAATACTTGGGGCAGTTCCGCTTCCAGTGTCCAGTTCCCTTGCAATGAAAGCACACAGTTTCTGGTTTGGGTCCAGCCTTGGGTTTCTTCACGAGAGGAGCAACTGCTTTGCCACTCTTCTTGGAGTTACCCTTCTTACCCTTGCCATTTTTCTTGAAACTAGTGGTTTTATTGACCATCAACACTTGATGCTCCTTCTGAATTTCAGACTCAGCGGCTTTCAGCATCGCAAACAGCTCGGCGACTGACTTGTTCATCCCGTGCATGTTATAGTTCAACACGAAGCTCTTGTAGCTAGGTGGCAACGATTGAAGAACTCTGTCAGTGATAGCCTCTGGCGGAAGGGGCATCCCCAATTCAGCCAGACGGGTGGAGTACCCAGACATTCTGAGTACGTGATCACTGATAGACCCGTTCTCCTCCATCTTGCAAGCATAGAACTTATCGGAGATCTCATATCTCTCGATCCGGGCATTCTTCTGAAAGATAAACTTCAACTCCTGGAACATCTCATATGCTCCATGACGTTCAAAACGTCTTTGAAGTCCCGGTTCTAAGCCATACAATATTGCACATTGAACTATTGAGTAATCTTCAGAACGAGCCTGCCAGGCGTTCACAACGTCTAGAGACTCAACTGGAGCAGGTGGATCACCAAGCGGTGCATCAAGGACATAAGCCTTCTGGGAAGCCGTAAGGATAATCCTTAGATTACGGGCCCAGTCCACAAAGTTACTTCCATCATCTTTCAACTTAGCTTTCTCTAGGAACGCATTAAAATTCAGGGGTGCTACTGCGCGAGCCATGATCTACAACATAAATATAGCAAAGACAACTTAGACTATTGTTCAAGATAATGAGTTTAGTTAATCATATTACTTAAAAACTCCCACTCAAATTGACATCCCTCCGGTCATTCGAGTGTAACATGATCCAAATCCACCAACTCAAGTCCGATCATCACGTCAGTTGAGGTGGTTTCAATGGTGAACATCTTCATGTTGATCATATCTACTATATGACTCATGTTCGACCTTTCGGTCTCTTGTGTTCCGAGGCCATGTCTGTACATGCTAGTCTCGTCAAGTTTAACCCGAGTGTTCCGCATGTGCAACACTGGCTTGCACCCGTTGTATGTGAACGTAGAGTCTATCACACCCGATCATCACGGCGTGTCTCGAAATGACGAACTTTCGCAACGGTGCACACTCGGGGAGAACATAATTTATCTTGAAATTTAAGTGAGGGATCACCTTATAATGCTACCGTCGTCCTAAGCAAAATAAGATGCATAAAAGGATTAACATCACATGCAAATCATAAGTGACATGATATGGCCATGAACTCGTGCTTTTGATCTCCATCTCCAAAGCACCGGCATGATCTCCATCGTCACCGGCATGACACCATGATCTCCATCATCTTGATCTCCATCAACGTGTCGCCATGAGGTTGTCGCGCCGACTGTTGCTTCCACGACTATTGCTAACTCATAGCGATAAAGTAAAGCAAAACGGCGAAAATAATTAAAGACAACTCTATGGCTCCTGCCAGTTGCCGTACTCATCGACATGCAAGTCGTGATATTCTATACAACACATGATCATCTCATACATCACATATATCTCATCATGTAATTGGCCATATCACATCACAACATACCCTGCAAAAACAAGTTAGACGTCCTCTAATTGTTGTTGCAAGTTTTACGTGGCTGCTACGGGTTTGCAAGAACCGTTCTTACCTACGCAAAACCACAACGTGGTGTAGTGATTGCTTTTTGATCTTCTAAAAGAACCCTCTTCATTGAAATCGATTCAACTAAAGTGAGAGAGACAGACACCCGCTAGCCATCTTTATGCAACGAAGTTACATGTCAGTTGAAGGAACCTGTCTCGCGTAAGCGTACGCGTAATGTCGGTCCGGGCCGCTTCATCTCACAATACCGCCGAATCAAGTATCAACTAGTAACGGCAAGCAATATGTATACACCCACGCCCACAACTCGTTTGTGTTCTACTCGAGATCTCATCTACGCATAGACCTAGCTCAGATGCCACTGTTGGGGAACGTTGCATGGGAAACAAAACTTTTCCTACGCACACACAAGACCTATCCATGGTGATGAGCATCTACGAGAGGGAGAGTGAATCTACATACCCTTGTAGATCGCTAAGAGGAAGCGTTAAGAAACGCGGTTGATGTAGTCGAACGTCTCCGCGATCCAAATCGCAAGTCGTCCCTCGATCCGATCACGAACTAGTGCCGAACGGACGGCACCTCCGCGTTCAACACACGTACGGCTTGATGACGCCTTCACCTCCTCGATCCAGCGAGCGATGGTGAAGTAGTAGATGAGTTCCGGCAGCACGACGGCGTGGTGATGGTGGTGAGGAACAATCTCTGCAGGGCTTCGCCAATCACTACGGAGATTATGACGGGAGAACTAGAGGGTTAGGGTTGCCGACACACGGCTTGGGAAATCTTAATGTCTCCCGTGTGCTAGCCCTGCCCCTCTATTTATATGTTGAGCCTTGGGGTCTAAACTTGGAGTAAAAGCCTCCTCCAGGTCGGTTTTGCCCGCACAAGGTCGGTTTGGCCCGCAGAGAAAGAGTCCAACTCGGATCCCTGCAGTACCGCGCACAAGCGGTAGTACCGCTCACGAGCGGTAGTACTGCCTTACCAGCGGTAGTACCGCTTAAGGCAGCAGCAAAACTCCCTTTTTCACTTTCCAATACCTTGTGGGCTTTACCCCTTTGGCCTATATAAAGTGTTGCTGTACCCGAACACTTCGGTAAACATCCGAAACCTCTTCTGGTGAATTCCGGAACCCTTCCGGAGATCAAAACACTATTATCACATATATTAATCTTTACCTCCGGACTCTTCCGGAGACCCTCGTCATGTCCGGGATCTTATCCGGGACTCCGAACAACCTTCGGTCACCAACACAATAACTCAACTATACTAATCGTCACCAAACGTTAAGTGTGTAGACCCTGCGGGTTCGAGAACTATGTAGACATGACCGAGACACTTCTACGATCAATAACCAATAGCGGGACCTGGATGCCCATATTGGCTCCTACATATTCTACGAAGATCTTTATCGGTCGAACCTCTATGTCAAGGATTCAGTTAATCCCGTATACTGTTCCCTTTGTTCTTCGGTATGTTACTTGCCCGAGATTCGATCGTCGGTATCTCTATACCTAGTTCAATCTCGTTACCGGCAAGTCTCTTTACTCGTTCCCGTAATACAAGATCTCGTGGCTAACACTTTAGTCACATTGCTTGCAAGGCTCATTGTGATGTGGTATTACCGAGTGGGCCCTGAGATACCTCTCCGTCACACGGAGTAACAAATCCCAGTCTTGATCCATGCCAACCCAACAAACACCCTCGGAGATACCTGTAGAGCACCTTTATAGTCACCCAGTTACGTTGCGACGTTTGATACACACAAGGTACTCCTCCGATGTCAGGGAGTTGCATGATCTCATGGTCATAGGAACAGATACTTGACATGCAGAAAACAATAGAAATAAACTGACACGATCATATGCTACGTTTACAGTTTGGGTCTTGTTCATCACATCATTCTCCTAATGATGTGATCCCGTTATCAAATGACATCTCATGTCAATGGCTAGGAAACCTTAACCATCTTTGATCAACGAGCTAGTCAACTAGAGGCTTACTAGGGACATAGTGTTGTCTATGTACCCACACATATATTTGAGTTTCCAATCAATACAATTATAGCATGGATAATAAACGATTATCATGAACAAGGAAATATAATAATAACCAATTTATTATTGCCTCTAGGGCATATTTCCAACAGCGTCGGGGGGTGGGTCTGTGGTCTTGGCCGCCCCTCCCCCTGTCGCAACCCCGGTAGCTGACCTGGAGGTCGTGGAGGAGGACGTGGTGAGTGTGGGGATGGAGGTGCGCCCTTCGTCGTCGCCGCGCTCGCCTGGGGTGGTTTGCTACTTGCGTTCGCCGGGGTCCCCCCCTTCCCCAGCCTTGGGGTCCCCGGACTTGGCGCCGCCTCCGGCCTTGGACCTGGCCGTGGTGACCCCTACCGCGGCGGGCTCCAGGCTTCGAGGTGGGGCGTCTCCGCTGGTGGCCACTCGGCAGAGTGCGAGGCTCAGCCAGTCCCGGGTCCTCCTGGATGGCCGGGTCCCGACGATCCAGGAGAAGGCCGCCATGCGGGCGGCTGCTCGCGACTTGTCTTCAGGTACTCCCACCATCCCTTCTGATCCTTCATGTTCTGGTTCTCGGTTTTCTGTGCTTGGTTCCGCTCCATTGTCCCATCTGGCAGAGGTGGCTACCGATAGTGGCATTGTGTTCCGTGGCGAGAAGGGGCCCATCCTTGAGCAGATTTCTGCTATTTGGGCCAAGGAGCGGCTCGATGGGGCGTTGGCTGAAGCCCGTGCTTGTGCTGCACGTGGTGATCCCAGCACCCCGGCGCACACCGACCCTGGTCATAGAGAGACCAGGGAGGGTGCGGCGCCCCTTGTGGAGTCTGTGTTGGAGACGCCCCTGGCAGCCCCCCCCCCCTCGGTGAGGGCGCTGCGTGGGCGTCCCCCCACACGTCTCAACCCCACTGAACACCGAATAGAGGTGTGTGGGTCTAGTTCCAGGTCCGCTTCCCTCGGACCGGAGGCATCCGCTGCCCCTCCTCCGCGGGGGCGTCGTGGTCGTCCGGTGAAGGCATCCCCCCGACCCGCGATTGACGGGCGGGCTAGCTCGGCCCCGCTTGCGGGGCCTAGGGATTCCACTGAGGTTATTATATGAAGCTCCTATGTTGGAACATTAGGGGCTTCGGCCTCTCTGGCCGGCGGCGCCAGCTCATCGAATATTTGCGACAAGAGGAGATAGGCATTGTGGGTCTTCAGGAGACGATTCGCCAGGACTTTAGTATGCATGAGCTCCAGGGGCTCTCTCGCCACCAGTTTGTCTGGCAGTGGTTGCCTGCTACGGGTCAATCTGGGGGCATTTTGCTCGGAGTCAGGGAGGATGCTTTCTCGGTTGAGGATATGGACCGAGGGGAATTCTTCCTGAGCATGTCTGTCACCGACCGACGAGTCCACTTCAGTTGGGAGGTGATTTTTGTCTATGGTCCTGCGGATCATGGGCGCTCAGCCGCCTTCCTTGCCGAGCTGAAAGATAAGGTGGAGAGGTGCACCACTCCGGTAGTGGTGGCCGGGGACTTCAACCTCATTAGGTGGGCTTCTGATAAAAGCTCGCCTAATGTTGATCGGGTCCGCATGCGTCTATTCAATGACTGCATTGCGGACCTTGCACTTCGTGAGATAGCCCGCGTAGGGGCTAGGTTCACTTGGACGAATAAGCAAGCGGATCCCGTCCGGAGTGTCTTAGATCGGGTCTTTGTGTTGGCCCAGTGGGAAGTGGTGTTCCCATTGTGCTCACTCAAAGCGGTCACTCGGATTGGCTACGACCATACCCCCCTGCTTTTCTCGTCGGGGGATGAGGCCCCCCCTAGGACCCGTCGCTTCCGCTTTGAGACGTTCTGGCTAGAGCAACCGGGTTTCTTTGAGTTGGTTCGCGACCGCTGGCTAGAGGCGGCCGCATCCCCGCCTCGTGTGTTCTGTGCTGTGGATGTCTGGCATCACTATGCTAAATTGGCTCGTCAGGCCATGAAGGGCTGGGGGGCGAACCTTGGCGCTGACATCCGGGCCCGTAAAGGGGCCCTGCTAGATCAGATTAAGGTGCTGGATGGCCTTGCAGACGGGCAGGGCCTGTCTCCTGACGATTGGCTTAGGAGATACTCCCTCGAGGCCTCGCTCATGGACATCTACAAGAGCGAGGAGCTGTTCTGGCAGCGTCGAGGGGGCCAGAACTGGCTCCTTAAGGGGGATGCGAACACTGCCTACTTTCAGGCGATTGCTAATGGCCGCAGGAGGAAGTGTGCCATCCCTTTCCTCTGGGATGGGGATGTCCTTCTGGAGAACCCAGTTGACATCTCCACCCATATATACTCCTTTTATAAGGAGCTATTCTCGGCTGAGCCGCGTGGAGGTGTCTCCCTCTGCGCTGATTTCTGGCCGCTTGCAGACCAGGTCTCCGATGCGGAGAATGCGGAACTTACTCTCCCATTCTCTCCTGAGAAGGTGGGTCGGGCGATTGCTTCTATGAAAGCTTGCTCGGCCCCGAGGCCGGATGGCCTCCCGGTAGTTTTCTTCCAGAAATTCTGGGAGATCCTACGTCCGGTCATTATGCCCATGTTCCATGAGTTCTATATTGGAACCCTGGACATGGCTAGGATTAACTATGGTGTCATATCTCTGATCCCCAAAGTAGTTGGGGCTACGGATATTCGGCAGTTCCGCCCCATCACGGTGATCAACATGCTGGAGCGAATCTTTGCGAAGGTTTGCGCGACCCGTTTATCCCCCGTGGCGGAAAGGATTGCCCACCCCCTTCAGTCCGCGTTCTTGAAGGGCAGGCGGATCCATGACGGGATTCTTGCCCTTCACGAGATCGTCCACGAGGTGGCGTCGAAGGGGCTTAAGGGGGTCTTCCTCAAATTGGACTTCCAGAAGACGTATGATCGTCTGGACTGGTCCTTCTTGAGGTTGGTGATGCAGCGATGAGGTTTTGACGAGAGGTGGTGTTCCTGGATCATGCAGCTGGTTAAATCTGGTAACACGGCGATCAACATCAATGGCGAAGTGGGACCCTTTTTCCAGGCTTCCAGAGGGGTAAAGCAAGGGGACCCTGTCTCCCCCCTGCTTTTCAACCTCGCAGTCGATGCCCTTGCGGGCATCCTAGATAAGGCCAAGATAGCCGGCCACCTTAAGGGTGTAGTTAGTCACCTCATCCCGGATGGGGGGGTTACTCACTTGCAGTATGCGGATGACACCATGATTATGGTGGAAGGCTCGGACTCGGACATTGTCAATCTTAAGTTCCTTCTGCTCTGCTTTGAGGAAATGTCTGGACTGAAGATTAACTTTGATAAGAGCGAGGTGGTGGTCCTTGGCTACTCAGAGGCTGAGCAGCTTCGGATCGCGGATAACCTCAACTGTAGGTTGGCGTCATTCCCCATATCTTACTTGGGGATGCCCCTGGATGAGTCCAGGATTTTGGCGAGTGGGTATGATCCGCTTGTGGGACGAGTAGCGTCCCGTGCGGAGCCCTGGTGCGGTAGGTTCACTTCTAAAGGCAGCAAAATTGTCCTCATTAGCTCTAACCTTGCCAGTCTCCCCATGTATATGATGGGGATGTACATCTTGCCCGAAGGTGTACATAGCTCCTTTGACAAGGAGCTGGCTAGGTTCTTCTGGCAGGCAGGGGATGGTCGGCCCAAGTACCATATGGTGAAGTGGGCTGACATATGCCTGCCGAAGGACCGAGGTGGGTTGGGCATCCCTGCGTCTCGCCGGATGAACGTTGCGCTTATGCTGCGTTGGGTTTGGCGGATCTTGCGGGGAGATGGGGGTTTGTGGCTGCAGCTGATTGAGTCCAAGTACTTGCAGGGACAGCCCCTTCTGGCTTGCTCACACTCGGCTGGGTCCCAGTTCTGGAAATCTATTCAGTCCATCAAGGAAGAGATTAGGCTGGGTTTGCGTTTCTCGGTTGGCAATGGGTCTGGGACCCAGTTTTGGTTGGACCCCTGGCTGGAGGGCGAGCCTCTCCGCTTGCGGTTCCCGAGGCTCTTTGCGATTTGTGACGACCCGGCCATCCTTGTTTCTGCGGCTGCTTTGGATGAGGGATGGAACATTGCGTTCCGCCGCTCATTCGGACCAGATGAGGTACGGGAATGGACAGACCTGAGGGAAGTAGTCCCTCTTCCTCTGTCCCAGGACCCTGACTCTGTTTCTTGGAGCCTTTCTCCTTCGGGTGAATTCTCCGTTAGTTCGGCCTATCAGGCATTATGTCGTGTGCCGGTTCTACAGTGGCTATCCCCACTGTGGAAGGCACCGATGCCCTTGAAGATTAAGATCTTCGTATGGCAGCTTCTACGAGATCGTCTCCCTTCGGGGACCGAGGTGCTGAAACGCCATGGTCTGGGCAATGGCCTTTGCCCTTTGTGCCATGTCCCGGAAACGGGAACGCACATTTTGTTTTCTTGCGTAGCAGCGCAGGCACTCTGGTGCTTTGTTCGTGAGGCTCTAGGACCAGAGTGGGAGGCCCATGACCTTGCAGAGTTTCTGCAGGTAAGGGCCACCCAGGTTGGCCGTAAGCGCCGACTGTTCTGGCTCATCTTCGCGGCTATGATGTGGACTCTTTGGGCTACTCGCAACAAGATGGTGATTGAGCGGGTGTTCCCGCGTCGGGCTTCTGACTCGTTCTTCAAATTTCTTGCCTTCTTGCAGCACTGGCATCCGCTCGCTAGGCCGAGGGATCGTGACCGTCTTCAGCTCTTTCTGGACGCCCTGGTGTCTACCGCGCGTCGGCTCTCCGACCGCTCGCCTGCTTCGTAGCTTGCCCCTGGTGGCCTTTGTCGTTTCTGTTTCTTTCATTCGGGCGTCTTTGTGCTGTGGCCCCAGCTTTTCTCTTTTATGAATTTGTTTGAGACGTGGTTGTATGGACGTATGCTTTATCTATAAAGCGGGGCGAAAACCTGTTTCGACCAGTGTGTGATTTGCTTAATTGGTTGACACCGTTGGTTACTGTACAGAAGATAGAGTGGTTTGAGGCGCGACTCTTCTGGATTAGAATTCATCAGTACTGTAGAACGTTACAGCTAGCAAATGGTTGGGCTCCGATCAAGCGAAGATTGATGGAATGAATGCAAGATTTCACTGGTATCCAATCTAAGTCCAAGTGGTTCACTTGGACCCAACCTGAGTTAGAGTGGTCCACTTGGCTTCAGTCCAAGTGAGTTTCAGCCTCGTACAAAAGGACATGATCTAAGTCGATAGCTCATAGTAGCATCTAGCAGAACGTGCCAACTTTTAAGTGTGCGCAAAATCATATTGACGGACTTTGACAATGTTTCATATCCAACTTTTTTTTGTTTCATCATATATGTTGTCGAACTTAAGGTGAGTAAATATCACCCTTGTTGGTATGAGGGGAAGGAGGTGAGGCGGTTCGACGTCGAATCCGCCATTGGATCGTTTGATTCGGGCCGAGAAAGAGTGATTTTGGGGGAATCAAGGTCATTGAAGCCTGTGGGGGGAGGCCGGTGCCTGGAGTCTACAGGCCAGTGGTGACATAGAATATGTCTCTTATACGATAGACTCGTCGACAATAGGGTGGACGAGGTGCTAGCCTAGGTGGTGGCAGGTTGCCGTCGTGGTGTGAGGAGGAGCAAGAGGCGTAGCAGGCAACAAGGTTGCGGGATCCACCTCCAAACTTTGGGACCGAATTCGGGGGTCGAGGCAGAGTCCATGATGTCATCAATGTGGATTACGGGAGGTCAGAGTGGTGCTAGGGCGAAAGATGGGAAGCGTTGTGAGGTGGGTAGAGGAGTGGAAGAAAAATATTGCTTGCGCCAAACTGTTTTTGAGATGAAATGCATTTCAAATATTTCCTCACAACCTTCAAATATGAAGGTTTGGATGTCTAATTTGGAGCGGCCTCGTAAATAGAATGAATAAGCCAGTTGAATCAACCGTTTTCATTTTCTTCCTTTTAACACGGTACAGACGCATACACTTATATATACACATATACTTTCACCCCTATGAACGCACGTGCGCACATCCCACCTCTATGAGCACCTCCGAGAGACTAAGCCGGCACATCATATTTAGATTGACGAAGCTATCATAGATGCCTTCGTAGTCGACGATAACATCTCCTCCCATTGAACGCACATCGTCGGAAGGCTTCAAATAAATTCAGGAAAATGCAAGCTCCGGTGTTAAGTATAGGACTTGAACCCTAGTGGGTTGGGGATATACCAGTGTCCTTCTAACCATCCAACCACCGGTGTCAACTAATTTACCTTTTTCTTCTTGACAACTAAACCAATGGACGACTATAGTACAAAACTATTATTGTAAAAATAATTGTCCAAATAAAAGTATGTTTTAAAACTTACAGAAAATAAATCCTTGAATATCTGGCCTTTCTAATCCCAACCAAACAAAAAAAAAGTATGACGATCAAGCCTGCAATGATGACTCTTGCCTCTTTGACTGTAACCCTACCATTTTGAAATAACCCCCCGCGCGCAAAAAAAAGTTTTCGATTTTTTCCAAATTTGTAAATTTGCAGGTTGCAACAATAAAAAACTAAGAAACTAAAGGTCGACAGATTGGGTCAAAACCTAAAACTTGCATTTCCAGTCATTCTTTGTGTGTGTGTGTGTGTGTGTGTGTGAGAGAGAGAGAGAGAGAGGAGAACACGTATACGCACTTTAAGCGAACTTTAAGCGAACACGTATACCGACTTGCTAGCTTCTTGTATATCTGGTATTTTTCTAGAAGAACAGGGAGGCTCCTCCCCGGTTTCATTCATCAAATGAAACCAACAAGTCTTACAAAAGCCCACTGAGAGGAGCAGTCCAACAGAAAACTTAAGCAACTTAAGCAAAAGTAAAAAACGAGCAAGCTAGCTAGGACTAGTCTTAGTACTGTGCTAATCTTATTCAAGCCACAGGCAGACAAAAGGAGGCGGGGGGCGCGCGCGCGGCGGGGAGATCATCGGAGGTCCTATACATTCCTGATCAGCCTTGATTCGAGTCGAATTGACCTCTACCACATAGGCAATATTTTGTACATAACCCCCTAAAATAATTTATCTTCTAATTTGTGGTCCCTAAACAGAATCGCGAGCATATTTGAAATCCCGACGAGATCACCTCGGGCGAATTACAAGAGGTGAAGGACCGCATAATTAGAACAGAGAACGTTTGAAGGAGGGTTTATGCAAAATATTGCCTACATGGCGATGGTCAGCCCGCCATGCATGTAGGGCAAAGCTGACCAGGGATGTATAGGACCTCCGGTGAAGGAAAATACCCTTTGGAACATGGTGGTAATTACACCTGATAACTGATTTTATTTTTAGAAAAAAACAAAAAAAAGTTAAAAAGTTCCAAAAAACTCCCAGCAAACTTGAGCTATCGTTTCTGTCGTATAAAAATATTCTATATCAAAATATTCTCTAACAAAATTTTGTCAAGAATGAAAAATTGCCCAGGACATATAGCGTGAACAATACCTCGTATATAGTGACAGATTTGTTTTTTTACGTCCACAACAACATGAAAGTCATGTCTTCGCGAAAGATTTTATACGAGTGCAACGCTAGATTTACTTTGTTCGCAAAAAAATTCAGAATATTTTGACTTTCTTACAAATTACTATTTTAAAAAAATGAGTGTAATTACACCCGAGAGCCAAACGTTCCTGTCCCTCCGGTGATCAACTTAAATATATTTAGGACACAAATATGCAATTTTATAGTTTTAGCACCAACTTGATACGTCTTCAATAGTTTTAGAATTTAAGATGCATTTTACTCTTTTATTTATTGCACGGATCATTGATGGAACAACGGTGAGCCCGTCGACTGGGGGTTAAATTTCGTGTTTTGACCCTTTTACAAAAGTTGATCGAGATCTGACCCTTGTTTGTAAAAATTCCGGGATCTGATCCTTTTCCTACCGCCGGGGTCCATGATGGTAGGGTATAACAACCTACCGCCGAGGTCCATGGCGGTAGGAAACTTATTCACGCCAGCGCGACGCACACCTACCGCCAAATAGGCTGGCGATAGCATGTACAACCCTACCGCCGAGGTGCGAACACGCACTGTATCCTATACTTAAGAATTTTTTACGATAGGGCGTGCAATCCTACCGCCAGGATCCTCGATGGTAGGTTGTTATACCTTACCGCATGGACCCTGTCGATTAAAAAAGGACCAGGTCTCAAAAAAATTACAAACTAGGATCAGATCTCGATTAGCTTTCGTAAAAAGGTCAAAACACGGAATTTTGCCCCGGCTGGGCAGCTCAAGCAAGTTGTGTCTCCTTCGTTGCCGACAAATTTGACTCCGTATTCCCCCGCTCCTGTTCATTGCAGGCTTGCTGATTGCCTCTAGTCGGATAGTCCAGAAGCCTCTAGGAAGTGCACTCGTAAGGGTGCCCAGATCAATAAGCAGTCATTCGGGTTCAGGAAAAGGAATGTAAGTTTGACATTTGATGTTTCTTTTCTCTTCACGAAATGCCTGAGGGCGCATCAATGGCGGACGGTACTTAATACTAAATTGCAGCATACCCCGATGCTCAGAGAACTAGCTATTTGAATCAATAAAGCAACCCAATCCCCTGCAAACACCAAAAAACAAATAAAATGTAGCACGTGCCAGATTTATTGTTATATAAAATGTGTGCACAACAATGATAATTGTTAAATATTGTGCAAGTTGGAACAAAAATAATAGTATTCAAATTAGGAATAACGCTTTCTATGGCCCATTTTCCGGTTGCTGCATTGAAGTGTGTTGCGATTATTTTATAATGTGATGTGAAAAATTAGCAAGAGCCATAAGAATAGATAAATGTGAGCTCAATAATGCGGGTGGGACAAATAAGACCACGAGTATTCATCGCAATACCAAATAATCGGTGTTTACAGCCATCTGACCAAGACCTTCTATCCTTTTTTATATGTATGTATGACTCTAGATGTTAAGATTGGTTGGTTATTAACATTGACAAATCTTTAGAAATGAGGATCAGAATTGTGCTACCAAGGGCATCTCAACCATGGACGCCCATTTCTCCCCTATATGACCTGACCTCCGACGAGGAGGGTTAGGATTCAGTAGTGTTTAGATCTAGTGTGCATTTCAAAAAAATAAAAATGTGAAACCTATCTACCAACGTTGCATAGCTTGCATGGTCCGGGTTTCGCCTAGATTTTTAGGGGATAATGTTGGATGACCGACGCCCGTCTGAATGTTTGTAGACATGTTTGAACGTGTTCGCGACCATTTAAAAGCGTCCGTTTTCCCTTAAAAAAACGTATGTTTGATGCTCCACAGTGGAGAGATGCGTGAGAGGCTGAGACCTCCAAGGGACGTCGACGACTAGAGAATGCGCGTGGTGCCCTGCTGCACCCGGAGTATACAACATGCATACGAGCACTAAAAGTTAGTTCTCTCGACGGCCAAGCCCTCCCAGTCCCAGTGTCGTGTACTCGCCTGAATCACACATATATTCACATTTTATGAATGAACCATCTACGTCTGATCGATCAAATCATATGTCACGCTGTTTTCATATTTATGTAGTTTATATGTTGCACCCTTCGCAAATCGCAGTCGCCTAACTGGCTTTACGTAAGCTATCTGAATGAGATTGTGCGTGCGTGTAGTTGCACGCGCACGTAGACGCATTGCAAAAGATAATAATTCAAAATGGCTCCGGCTAGCTTCTGGTGCCTTTGATTTGATCAAATATACTGAAGAAAGATAGACATATAGCAACCACTGGTACTGTGCGTGCGTACGTATAGATTGAACTCCGCCACCAGTGTGTGATCTGCTTAATTGGTTGACACCGTTGGTTACTGTACAGAAGATAGAGTGGTTTGAGGCGCGACTCTTCTGGATGAGACTGTAGAACGTTACAGCTAGCAAATGGTTGGGCGCTGATCACGCTAAGATTGATGGAATGAATGCAATATTTCACTGGTATCCAATCTAAGTCCAAGTGGTTCACTTGGACCCAACCTGAGTTAGAGTGGTCCACTTGGCTTCAGTCCAAGTGAGTTTCAGCCTCGTAAACGCGCCACCCTACATCTTCATGTACAAAAGGACATGATCTAAGTCGATAGCTGATAGTAGCATATAAGTGGGCGCAAAATTATATTGACGAACTTTGACAATGTTTTATGTTCAACATTTCTTTGTCTCACGGTATATGTTGTTGAACTGAGGTGAGTAAATGTCACCCTTGTTGGTAACTCTGACCATTCTTCTCGGACTCGGACTCGTGATAGAAATTTCTGAACCAAGTTAATATTTAATCCAAGTCGTATGGTCATGCTTTTTTGAATCCCATGACTCAAGAGGAAAAGAAAATATCTCTTCAAGTCATAGGGGCAGATCATGTCTTGGCCAACCATGTCTCGAAGCATGTTTTACAACTGACCCGAAAGCTACCTTCACAACTACCCAGTTACAGGATATCATTTGATAGACCCAAAGTAAGTCGATCCATATCCCGAGTACATGCAAAGACCTCAAATCTATGACATATCATATGCCTTGTACTTGAGACTAACATGTGACAACATCTCACTGCGTCTTAAAATGGGTATGTCTAATTAGGCGACCCCCATCCAAAGTTCATACCATCAGTTTAGCATCTTTATGCCCATGACTTATGAAACATGATCATCAACCGAGTCGTATACTAGTCAAAGATATATGTTCTGCAAATTAATCGATATGTAACAGTAGTTTGTTCACCACACCTATGTTGCTATGGAGAGATGCCAGTGGTGAAGTTATGGATTCCCGTCCTTTATTCCTCATAAATACAACCTCATTTACTTTCTTTTCAGTTCTTTGATATTTTGGATTTATTTTCCTTTGCAAACAAAAGTTAATTCCAACCAATCGATACCTTAATTATTATGACTAGCAAAGCTAGTGAGATTGACAACCTCACTAGCCTAAGTTGACCAAGAAAAGTTCTCTAGTTGTGTGCACGGTTGATCATTGGCTTGTAGGGGAACTTCACAGATTTGATACACTGGTTCTCAAATCAGTGGCGTAGCGTGAACCAAATATTAGGGGGAGCCAAATGACTGAATATGACATAGAAAAGCTAGGGTGATCAGAGAGGCCGGAGGATTAGTAGAGCAATTAGCTGAAGGATGGGCTTATTTGGCAGATTTTTTTCTAGGAGGGGGGGGATGCCCCTAATTGTCCCCAAGACGCTCCACCACTGTCTCAAATAAAGAGGGAGGATTCTTTCGATACTACCAGCCCTTGCTCTTCACGCTGCAATAAATATTCATCAAACATGCACATCCAGAGGTACCAGGAAGAAATCAAGGGGTTGTTGTTCTATCATGTCAACGAGATCCACAGTCTCAACCCCAATAGCATCCTCCATCTCACTATATATGTCACCTTCTGCGAGTGCTTCCTCAATATCTGCCCCTACTTTAACTCGTGGGACTCACTCTTTCATTTGAACCCACACCCAAAGAGGACAAGCGTAATGTCTACGGTGTAGCCGACATTCAAATGCACACTTGGGTCGAGTACTTAAAGTACAAGATGAAGTGTTCGCCGAAGGATCGGCATGTGAAGTGGTTCTAGATCGGCAACATCCAGTCGGGTCTACCAACCTTTTCAATGGACGAGCCAATTCAACAAGCGAGCTGGCTAGAGATGCCCGACGGGGACCTTACTTTCTACTAGTAGATGGTCGTGTGAGAGATAGCTAGTTCCCTCGCTTCCTCGAGAGCGTTGAGGTTGTCATGTCTTGTTGCTTCCACGTCCTCCTTGACTCAAAGTGCGACAGAGGTTTGACTCATGGATGATGTCACCCAGCATAATAGCTTTGTCTGAGTAGACCATGAAGAAAGGGATCTAGCCGATGGGTCAGTTTGGGGGTCATTCAAAAACTCTAAAGGACAAAGGCAGGTTCTGTCACCATGTGCTCGCAGATTTCTCGAGAGATGCTAGGAGCCTTGGCTTGAGTTCTCTAGGATGAGTCCGTTGGACAACTCAACCTGCCCATTAGGCATCAGATGTGCAATGGAGGCACAGTCAAGAGTGATGCTTGGTCGTTACAAAATTCATAGATCACGGTAGTGAAATTAGTGTCATTGTTAGTAATGATGTTGCGCAAAACACCAAATATGTATATTATGTCGTTGCTGGACTTGATAGCGCACTCCGCATAAGTATTAGTGATCTGCTTGCCCTCAATTCACTTTGTAAGCTTGTCCGTGACAAGGAGGTGAGTGAAGACCCCATGAACAGTCTTTCGAGCACCATATCCAAACCCCATATGGCCAACGACCAAGTGATGGATATGGTTTTGAGTGCCCGTGTCAGTATGTGAATCTGCTTAGCAAGCTTCTGGCACCCAATGCACTTGCGTACAATCTTTTCAAAGTCCGCCATCGCCATGGGTGTCACACACCAACTCACATAGTCGATTGTCGCACGTGTCAAATCAGGAAGCACACTTGCACGAGCGTTGACATACTTGATATCAGATACGCATACCTTTACTACAACAATGGTACATGAAGCTATTGTAAAAATAATGAAGGGTTGACAAGACCTTAATAAAGTGACTGAATATAGTATCACGATAAAGTCTTGATAAATATAGTTTACAACGAAAGACTAAACTGGGGTACCAGTGGCTAAGACTAGACACCAATTCACAGGGAACTGGCTGGGAAACTCTCCTTGCAAATGAACACTCCGGTTTCACACTAGTAAAAGCCGACACTTCAGCTAGGATCTGACCAAAACAACAATGTTAGTGAGTACTTTTGAAGTACCCGCAAGAAACAAATAACATATATCACTAAACAAAATAATGCATGACATACAACATACTTATAGTTCATAGCAATTCTAGCTATCAAAGCATCACACGTTATCTTTCAAGTACGAAGATAAAACATACAGATAAATACATAATGTTTCAAATATTTTTCATGATCATCGTGAGATCGTAGACAAAATCTCATGATCATCCTGAGATCGTAGACAAACTCTCATGGTCACAATACATAATACGTTAATGACACGCTAATCGTGGCGGAAGCCTCCGCTGGTCCAGCTTTAATCCTAAGAAAAAATCTTGATGATTTTGCTTTACCAATTGGGCTCATAATCAACTACACAAAACTATGTTCATCCCTATGCACCTAGCACAAGACGTAAGCGCCACCATCACAAACATTATACATTGCCATGTCTCTTCTTTCCCTCAAATCTACCTCGGCCTTCCCCTCTCGCCTAACGCACTTCCTTGCAATGTTTTTCTTCCCATCCTTGAAAATGTAGGAAATTCCTAATTGGATGTAAGGCTAAATTTCTAAAAGATATAGATTGGTGCTTCTACCTGCGGTTATTGAACCTCTAGCAATTTACTTCATGTATGTTTTCCTTATTCCAAGAAAGGTTCATAAAACTTTAGATGCCTTCCGTCGCTCCTTTCTTGGGCAGTTGAAGAATCTTGCACAGGTGCTCAATGCCTAATTGCTTGGAACAATGTTTGCAAACCAAACATGGTTGGGGGCTAGGGTTGAAAAACATTCACATACAAAACAGACGCTTGCTTAAGAAATTTGCAGTCAAAGCTTTGGGACCTACCACTTCACCTTGGATTGATTGGGTCAACCTACAACACCCCCAATGCTTTTACTGTCCCTCACTCAAATTCCTTTATCCTTTATAGAACCGTCAACCTACAATTGCCACAACTACACCAAATTTCTTTTCTACCCACAAACAATGGCCAAAATACCTACTTATGGTTTGACTCGTGGATCCATAATACAACACTAGCTATACTATTCCCAAACCTATTTCCCCATTCTACCAAATAACTTGTTAGAGTGGCCACAATTATGAGAGATGGTTTGGACTCTACCATTCAGATCGTCTAACCTTTGTTGTCATGCTAGAGATGGATTATCGGTTGTCTTTGGTGCGGGACTTCATGCCAACGACACTACACGGTCAGTTCTTCCTAAATGGGGGCTCATCATTCACGGCTCGTGATGCTTACAAGCTCATCTCCTACCAACAGGATGAGGACATGCATGCTCGCTTCATTTGGATTTCACAAGCACCATCGAAGGTCAAGATCTTGCATGACTACTTTTCCGGCGATTTCAAGCTCCACAAAAGAACATTGCGCCCAATGCTACATGTTCTCGATGTGCTCACGACACTAGGGATACTGAGCATATATTCATGCGTTGCCCCTACGAACTTGGCAACACTTGGGTTTTGAAATTATGACCGAATTGGATAAGCTATGACATTGGAGGATGCCCATTTCCACCGACCCCGAACATTTGGAGCTTCATCCTATTGCTCATTCTACGCAAGATCTGAGATGCAAGGTACTCAATAGTTTTCCGCACTCAAGACATTCACTCTGCAACCTTTGTTTGATCTATGATTGATGACTTAGATTTTGGGGTCCATAGGCTTAAGAAGTAATCTCTTAAGGAATCGGCCTTCTCGTGGTGATCGTTCTCCTCCTCACATTTGTGAATTTCCATGTAATTCATGTTACCTGGTAACCAGCCTTGTACTGATTACCTACTTTAAGGAATATATTCACGTGGGGGAACTCCCCCCACCGCCCGCTGATTGTTAAAAAGACTATTTACAATAGTTTTTTCATTTTTTATAAGCACCACAATTTAACATGATTACCACAACAACATGCGGAGCAACATCTATTATATCAAACCAACCCCACAATATTCTAGAAATATCCCACCTTTGCTCACCTTGTGTTTTTCCTCATTGAATGTCCTTGTTGGATCGAGATCAATGCTAAACTAGAGCAAAATTTCAACACATTGAATATGAACCGCACTAATTCAAATTCATGTCAACCAACCTTCGTCAGAACAATGATTCGACCCCGGCCGTCGAAACTAGTCTACTTCAACCCGCCGGTCTCCACCTCTCCTCCCGGCCGACCTTGCCTTCATCGCGCAAGTGTCGCCTTCTTGTGCCGCCCAAAGGTATTCCCACTCATAATACTCTGCATGTCCGGTGATCTATGAAAGGTGCACCTTAACAAACTCCACGTTGGCATCTGCACCGCCTCCAGCAGGTGGAAGGCGCAGGCGTCGGACATTGCGGGGCTCGTCGGCAAACGTGTGCGCAAGCGCAACCACGTTGATTTTCGGTTGCATCAGTCAACATGTCGTCTTCCGCATCACAGGTCCTATTCCCCGCGTAGGGGAACAGCGACCTATTCCCCGCGTAGGGGAATAGCGATCGGGGAATAGAGATCAAATACGCACCGTAGTGCCCTACTATTTACGATTGGGCCGACCCAATTAGCAAGGCTCATATTCTAGTTTCTTAGACTAGTTTTTTCTATGTTTTTCTTTCGATTTTTTTATTCATTTTGCGAAAAAAATTCAAATTCATGATTTTTTTTGAAATCACAAACATTTTTAATTCACCAAAAATATCAATTCACATTTTTTTTTAAAATTGGTTTTATTTGGAACTCATGACATTTTCTGAAATACGAGAACAATTTCAAATTCGTGATTTGCTTAAAAATTCGAGGAACATTTCTTGAAATACGTGAATATTTTTAAAATTCAGAACATCTTTTAAATTAGAGAACATGTTTTGAAATTTAGAAATATTTATTGAAATTTGGAAACATTTTAAAATTCATAAACAATTTTGAAAGTTGAGCACATTTTTCAAATTCATGAACTTTTTTAAATCCAGGAAACATTTATTGAAATTTGGAAACATTTTAAAATTCATAAACAATTTTGAAAAATTGAGCACATTTTTCAAATTCATGAACTTTTTTTAAATCCAGGAACATTTTTCTGAAATGCAAGAACAATTTTCAATTTTTTTTATAATTTAAAAATGCTGCGGACATTTTTAGGAAAAAAATAGATTCATAAACATTGTTTGAATTTTGGTACTTTTTTTTAAGTCCTATTTTTTCAATTTTTTGATTCGTGGAGATTTTTTGAAGTTAAAAGTAGCAAGAAAAAAAGGAAATGGAAAAAATAGGGGCGCCCCGCCCCACACTTGGGCTGGCTCAAAACGCACGCGAGGGGAGGGGTAGCGCGATTGCTTGCTTTGCGCCGCTCGAGAGTCCCTATACGCCACCCATGTGCGTCAAAAAGATGCAGATTCGCTGAAGCGAGGGCACTTGGGTTTCCCACCATGCCACCCAATCAGTTTTTTATTTTATGTTTCTTCGGGGGATAGAACTGACAGTATAGCGAATCGGTGTTGTAGCATCCGGTTCACTGTAACGCCCCGCTTTTTTTGCTCGGTTTTTATTTTCAACAATATATACGCTGAACAATTTTTTAATACGCATTGAACATTTTGTAATGCACGTTGAACAATTTTTGAATACTCATTGAGTATCTGTGTTATGTACGTTGAACAATTTCGAATAAAAATTGAGCTGGACCCCAGGTCCAGGCTCAGGGCGCGGAAACTTTTTCCTCTACCTACCTATAGTTTTTGTACTGGGCCCAGATACAACAGCCCAACACGGCCTAGGCCCCAGGCACAAAGGGCCCAGTCAACGTGTCGACCTAGCCCGGACGCACCGTCTCGCATCGCATCGCCCGATGCACGCAACCACACAGCAGTCTCGCTCGCATCGCACGCAGCTACGCCTCTCTGCGACCTAGCTGCCGACGTCCGCCGTCCGTTCCCCTCCGCCCCTCCCGGCCTCCCCTGCCCGCCGCCGTTTCGCCTCGCGCCAGTCGCCGTGCTGCCGCGCCGGCCCTACCTGCTCCGGGCTCTCCCCCGCCCAGGAGGCCAGGGCCGCCCCCGCCACTGCCTGCTAGGGCCAGTGCCAGCAGGCTAGGTTGCTGGGTAATTTCCTGACGCAATTTTAGTTTGTGTAGCATGTGTGTGGTTATATATGTGGAAAACTGCTACAACCACTAACCATGCTGGAACTAGTTATGTGTCTATCTGTATCACTGTATGCAGAAAGAAAATTGAATTGAAATCAAAACTCAAGATGAAAGATCTTTTTCACCGGTTTTTGGTAGTTATGGGAGGCACAGATAAAGCAACCAATTGATTTGGTACTTTTTTATATATCCACCTACTATTATTTGTACTTTGACATTTTTATCTATTTTGGTATATTGTTAAGCATTGAGTTAAAAATTCTTGATTTATCGAGCAATTAAGCTTTATTTTTTGTGTTTTCATATGGGGTATATTCTTTTGAAATGTTATGATGTACTATTTCTTGAATAGTTATAAGTGCCAAAGTTTTTTCATGTTGCTTTGAAATAATTGGCCCGGGGTTGGTTCAATCTTGGCTGTGCCACTGCACAGTAACGTGTTGACGCTTCCCAATTTCCATCCAGATCCTGTCGCTAGGTTTGTCTTCCTGATTTTTCTCCGAAACCTGAACGTGAGAGGTCATAGCAGTTACTAATTTCTTTCCAGAACTGCTGTGCTTCGATCGTTCAATAGGTTGAAAATCCACTAGTTTATAGGCCATGAAGCTGCGATCTGCTAACTGAAAATACTTTAATAGGTTGGAAATTCAATTGCTTCATCTGGATATTCAGTAGAGGACATAGTGATGTTTTTGCATTACAAGGGCATCAGTTGAGGTGTTTTCTAGCTAAATGATTGATGTTTAGATTTGTATTAGATTATTAGAAAATTAGCAAGAAGATGTATTTAGTAGACCTGAGATGCTCGGCTACTTTGCTTGCTGAAACGGTTACTCTTGAAATAAGATTTGCTGGTGCCTTCTGCACAGCTGATGGCTTAGTTACCTCTTGTATATTCAGAAATGTGTTTTGTTTTGTAAGTCATGCTTGCAGCAGTACTTTGTTATATTTGCCTAATTACACAATTTCAGATCATGCCATTGATCTAGTATTGTGTATAGGCAAAAGGATTTTACCATGATATCCAATTAGGCTATTAATTGACAAGGACATCAGAGAACAGAACCACATATATACTCATATTACATTACCATTATTACTATTGTACCAAATGCGTGTGTCTGAAGTAGGTCAAGGTTCTCTCATATCCTACTGCTTATCGATCTATTCCATTGTGATTGCCATATGTTAATTTTAACTACTTTTGCTCTGTTGTTAACAGTTAACACTAACTACCATATCTATTATATGTTTTCTAGTTATTATTTTAAATAGGACATCCAGCTTGGGGTATTTCGAGATATGTTTTATTAGAGACAAGATCTCATACTTCTGCATAACACATTTTGTTTGTGTGTTTTCAGCACTTTGTTGCTTCTATGACGCAACATGCTAGAAACCGGAACCTTTAAATTCTGTGTGCTATTTTGCTTATGAAAGTATGGTATGCAGATGATTGTATTCTGAAGTGATTTACTTGTATTTGGAAAATGAATTGGCATTGTTTCGCAGTTTTGTCATGGACTCTAACATGAAGCAGCTTCAAGAGGCTCTGGTTGACATTGAAACTGATGCAGAGCAACTTCTTCTGGCTAGGCATGAGGTATGTTTGTGTTGCTAATTTATTCTGTTTTTTTTTCATATGTCAATGCTGATGTCTTATGGTTTGTTGTGTGAGCGTCAGCTTGTGCAAAATGACAAGATGAGGAATGCTAACAGGGAGGCGTTGACAGCCATCCGGAAAAGAGCCAGGACAACCAAAAGTAGTGTTCCATCTCCCTTTGACGTCATAATGAAAGAAATGGAAGGAACCTCAGGCAAGCAGCTGGTAAAGGAGATATGCTCGACATGTGGAAACCACGACCCCAAAGAACATACCTGGCTAATGTTTCCAGGATCAGATATTTTTGCCCGTGTTCCATTTCATGCAGCGCACACTATTCTGGAAGAAGGTACCTTTTTTTATCGGTATCTATGAATTCGGTGCATTTTGTTCCTGTCGAAGTAGGTTTGATGCATGCAAAGCCTCAAAATCCAGGAGGGTTTGTTTCAAGTTTATTCAGAAGTTTGTTGAATTGCTTGTTTTCACCACATGATTTCCTTGCCTGGTGAAAAGTAGTGATCTAATTCCGTACTTGTGTCATATAGTTGCGGCATTTTCTTTGCATGCAAACTTTTAAAGTAACTGTTACAGAGAAGCTCAGGGTTAGCAAGCTTAGTCAGTTACTAATGATTATGCAATTCCTTATCGCATTTCTTCACGATGTTGCAGATCAAGAACGCTTAGACTTCGACACCAAGAAGCTGCAGAGCTTTGTCAAGGAGAAGTCGTTTCTGATCTCAGAGAAAGGCGCCCTCGCTGACAAGATCAGCCCTGGGATCGTGAAATCCCTTGTCAGCCTCACAGATAAACCTAAGTAGCCAGGCACATTACAGGAGGCAAAGGCAGCTCGCTTCAATGCCGAGTAGTCCCCATGAAAATTCACACCTGAACTGCTCAATGTGTTCAGCAACTGAAATGTTGTCTCTGGAAACATGTGGTTCGGTTTGGACCCAATTTTAATTCCACTGTAGTACAACTGAAATTTTCCAATGCAGGACAGGACGACATCATCATTGGTAAGGCAAGCGAATTACATGACACGCCGAAGAACTCCGGCGCGAAGCAGAGTCACAGGAGGAAGGGCTTCCGGTAGATGTCGAACATCTCGGAAGAGCAGAGCTGGGGCTCCTGCACGCCGCCGGAGGTGATCATCTTGCGGACGAAGGAGCCGATCCGCCCGGGGAGGAGGCGTCGGCCGGCCCCCTGGCCGTCGCGGATCGTCGCCCTCATCGCGCCCAGCAGCCGCCCGTACGTCGTCCCCGGCTCCGACTCCACGGCCTTGATGAAGCTGTCCGTCATGGCGCCGATGGCGGAGGAGTCGGGGAACCCCTGGCCGCTCGACTCCGCCGACTTCTGGTCGTCGTTGCAGCCGCTGATGGACACGGCGAGGCCCCCGCTGGTGCATTTCGGCTTGGCGGCCGGCTGACGGGCGTGGTTCTCCCACTGCCAGTACCCGGTCCTTGGATGAGATGGATCACAGCAAAGATTCACTCGTCGTCAAGATCAGTAGATCGCACACGGCACGCTCTGCTTCTGTCCCATAATATAAGAGCGTTTTTTACACTGGTAACTCGTACCTGAAGAAGCGGCAGAGGTAGCGGAGGTCGAGGATGGTGCCGCTGTGGCAGGTGTCGATGATGGCGTGGAGCTTGACGCCGGGGCCCAGCGGCCGGACGATGGTCTCGTTGATCTCGTCGTCCAGGACCTTACCCTTGTCCTCGAAGTCCACCGGGCACAGCGCCTCGTTGTACCCGTCCACCTCGTCGCCGGCCGTGTCCAGCTTCTGCACGCCGTGCCCGGAGAAGTGGAACACCAGCGAGTCGCCGGCGCCGCACCCCGACACCAGCCACCGCATCGCCAGCAGCAGGTACTCCCTCGTCGGCACCCTGTACGGCTCCTCGCTCCTCTCCTCTGACACATCGAACATCAGATGATCAGACACGCTTGTAATTCACTTCGTGAATGGGTTCTTGATTGGATTAATCACTGCTACCGGTGAGGACGAGGATGGAGTCGCCGGGGAAGCCAAACTTGTCGCAGAGGAGGGTGCGCATGCATTCGACGTCCTTGACCGTGCCCCTCAGATCGTAGTCGGTGCCCGTGTAGCTGACGCCGACGAGGACGGCGCGCTTCTTGCCGAGGGACGCCGGGTAGCCGGCCGGCAGCTCGCGCCTGGCGGAAAAAGTACATGACATTTCAAAAATATTGACATGTTTCAAAAATATGTTCATGACAGTTTCTAAAAAGTTTATACAATGTAAAATAATATCCGCGTAATTCAAAAAAATGTTTCATATCATTCATAAAAATGTCTGTGAGATCGAAAAAATGTTCACACGTTTCAAACACATATTTGTGAGAAATGTTTATACAATGTAAAAAACATTCATGTAGTTTTAAAAAATGTTTCACACCATTAAAAAATGTTCAACATGTATTTGAATCTTTTTAACATGTACTCAAAAAAACGTTCAAGTCATATTTGAAAAAATGTACATAATGTAAAAATGTATGTATCAGAAATATGTTACGCGTGTATAAGAAAAATATACAATGTGTATTGAAAAAAGTAGACATGTGTCAAAAAAAGGAAAAAAGAAATCTATGAAAACTGAAGAAACTCACGCCAATCGGAGAAAAGAACGAAAATCTATGAAACAAAGAAAACCAAAGGGAAGAAATCAGAGAAGAAAAAACCGGAAAAAATAAAACGATAAGAACAGTGGAGACCAATAAGAAAAAAACACAGGAACTCACGCTAGAGACAGCGACTAGCCTCGCGCCATAGGCGAGGCTACTTTGCTCTCACAGTAGGCGAGAAATAGCCCTGGCGCTCATGTACGGACTTCATTTGATGATCAGATGGATGGCTGTGGCTGTGAATGCATGCCGTAGCAAAATCGTACTAAAAAGATTCGTTTCACTAGCTATTATAGTGTTAGATCTTCTTGGTCAGATAGAACTCATCACCTTCGACAATACGTTCATACACTGCAACGGAATCATGGATGCATCCATTGCATCTCGCCAGGAAAAAACCTCTTGCAGGCTGCTGCGGCATTGCAGTGAGATTCCGGTCTGCATACATTGAGCATTCGACAGCCTGGAATATTACTGTTGGTCATGGTTCATCGCCACTTTCATCGTCGTCGTCCCCGTATGCAGCCAGAGATCCAAGCACGCTCTTGGCGTCACCTTGTGGCTCACATGTGTCGTGCCCATTTGAAGGCAACTCCTTGGGAACAGGCTTACTCTCCGCGTCAGATTTTGCTTTCTTGGCTCGTGGCTTCACGGAAACCATAATGTTTCTCAGGAGCTCAGGCTGGCTCCTCTTCGGAGGTGGCTTAGGCTTGCTCTCCTGAAGAAGAGCATATATATATATAAACAATGATCAAAACCAGGGCAATTTGGTTGAAGAAATGTTTCATTTGCCTCGACCATCATGATGGGGAATGTAACCATAACAACTGGCCCCACATGTGCAATATCCAAATGTGATTTTCGTCACGTCCTATTAAAAGTGTGGCATGAAATTAAATATGCTTCCTTGTTGTAGCCTACCTCAGGCCTGGAGACTGTAGGCACCTCACCAAGTTCATGAGCAATCGTGGACTGGGCAGCTACAGCCTCCTGAAGGAAAAAAAAAAACATTAATTAGGTATGCCATGCGAGTGAATCACGCTTGGGCCTCTTGGCAGATCATATACTACCAAAGTATAGTTACAACCCTAATCGTAGCAAGCAAGCCTTCCTATCCTATGCCTACCCACATTGTTAGTAATATATTACTCACGTGAAAACTACGGAGTTGTTCAGCTTCTTCATTGGCCACCTGCTGATCATATTCTCTCCTTGACTGCACCATATTAAAGAAAGGAGTAAGATGTTGCATGGCAGCACACGATATGAACCACATTAACAGTTAGCATACTTGAAATCCCATGTTTTATGTCCAAAATTCTTATTTATTCAAATATCATATAGCCAAAGACCAGTACTAGCGTACTAGTAACTTGAAATATGAAAAACAAGCTACTCGACCATTTTACTGCAGACAGTTGCCTACTTTTCACTTTTAAGAATTTCCATGTGACAATTGTTAAGTCCGAACACAAATTACTGTCATGAATTGGAAAGAAGGATCCTCCCGAGGAAAATAGTAGCACACATTTTCCATAACTCCTTCACCCACAATCGTACCCAAGGTAAACAATGAAGTTGTGGTCTCTTGTAATATTATTCACCAAAGTTGCAAATAACAATGCTGCCTTTTCTTAATAATAATATTCAGCATAGTTACCCAAAGAAGGTGAATAATAAATTGATGTTAGAAAACAAATTCATCTATAAAGAATAATTGTGGTTGATTTATGTTGAAACTCAAGAAATATTTACTTGTGGTTGCAGTAACTGATCAACAAAATACCATTTTCAATAATTTGGTTGCCAGTTCAATTCTAACATCGCAAAAATGGTTAAATCCTAAGGTGGTTGGCTGGTATCCTGTACTTCTGTCTTGATACAGGATATGCTAGGTGTCTGCTATCTGATGTAGTGGGTGCTATCACAAACTTAGGATACCTGGTCACTGGAGAATCTTTTTTTTTCACAACCCATGATCTCATTTTGACGGGAATCTTTGCAAATACACAATGTTATACTTTTTTTCGAGCAACCGGCAGGAGCGCTACCTTTTTCATTAAGTGGGGGGGGGGGGGGGGGGGGGGAATATATACTCCCACCGTCCCAAAATAAGTATCGCTGATTTAGTGCAAAGTTGTACTAAATCAACGACACTTATTTTGGGACGGAAGGAGTACAAGTTATACTATCTATTACACAATGTTATACTATCTATTAGATCCATAACTTATTTCAGTTTTGAGATAGTCGAAGCCTGCAACTAGTTGTGGATTCTTGTTCCCCTAGGGAAAAAGACCTCTCCTATCAAATGTCTGAGCAATGCAAAGGTCAAAGCAACATTATGCCCCAAAAAACCTACACGATATTATGTAAATAAGTAGTCTAGATAATAGATATGTTATGGATGCAAGATATAGACAAGCCTATCAACTACGATGAACAGAGCATACAGCATAAATTGGATCAAGGCACACAGTTCTTGTGTGCCTCAACCCTCTTGGCCCCTGTTCGGTTACCCAGAGATCGGCCAGGATAGACGCCCAATCCCCATGGTTAACCGGGATCAGCCCCGCTGGGTATGTATCCCTGCTCACACCTAAAAATGTGTTCAGTTAATCCCTCTCAGGATCCCACCCGGCCTGTTCCCCCACAATCCTGTCCAACCTGGTCATGGTCGTGTTATTTGGATGCAAATGTTTATGTTTGGTACAACACACTGGAACAGTTCATGGATCATGTAATAGAGTGGCCACAGTACTGCAATCATATATTGCAGATTTCACATCTTCGAACTACTCATGATGAAATGATCTCTGTAATTAGGCAAGCCCTTGCCAGGATTTCATCAAGTCAAAATGAGCCCAATGTTAACTTGCTTTCTATGGAGTACAAACCCTGGAAAGAAAGGGAGTCTAATCCACATAGCATGCTTTCATCAACTGAAACCATGGAGGTAACTCGTCACAAAAAGAAAAGGGTAGATAATTTTTGGCCACCGTAAAAAAATCTTAGGGGCAACTGTTAACTTGGAACTGAAAGTGGAATGGCCCTGGGGAATGTATTGTTTGCCATTTTGTTAGGATAATAAGATCCTGCCACTTGCTTGCTGTTTTGATATGCTTTACTGCTACCTAATCCCTTTTCCACATTGACATGATTGGATTTATTTAAGCTTCTGAACCATCATGGCAGTTAATGGGTACATCTCCAACTCAGCTAGGAAGGACACCTACTTATTCGTTGCAATAAAGGAAACTGAGTGACCAAGGTCTCTGTCAGCACCTCTCAGAATAAGAGCATTTTACTAGTTAACCTTCATTCGGCACCTGCTGATTCAGGCTTTAATCTAAAGCTATTGAGGTATTAGGGAATTTCTATATGATTGCCTGTTAGTTTGACAGTTCATATTTCCAAAAGTGAGATGCTTGGATGCAGTGCTGGTTTTTGTTTTTCTTTTCTGTTCTTTGTGTAATTTAGAAACCAGATGCATCTCTTTGACCTACTGTAAAAATATTCGATTGCAGACAACTGTTCCGCCGTCTTCACTTGCTCACTCTACAAGCATGTCAAGTACTGCTCATTCGAGTAGTTTTCTGAGCCCTCGAAATACCTCCGCAGGTGGCTTGATTGCTTGTCATATTCATGAGAACAGTGGTGATTACGTTTTTTTTCTTCTACAATCTTTACGGCCACTCCATGAATTATTTGTATGGCCCTCTTGTATAGGTTTTCCTTGGCAACATTCCTGCACCACGGGATTTGGATTTTGGCAGCAGCGGAGCAAAGAGATAGACCGATTGAGGTTGGCATTGCTATTGTTTTCCTTGGGGTTTGCTCTCATGGGAGAATATACAATGTGGTTGGGCTAATTGATTTTCTTCTTCACCTAGACTACTACATCTGAAGTTCACAAAAAGATCATGCTTATGAGGAACAGTATATCCACCTCTAATATGGAAGCCAAGGCAAAAGAATTTAACAAAGTGCTTCAGGAACAATATTATCATTGGTTTGCACAATATATGGTCATGAAAAGGTACCATATCCATTTGTTTCCTTTCTTTTTGCACCGGTTTTTCTAACCTTGAAGCACTAGTTTCATGTTTATCTTTGCATGGCAAGTATCGAGCCAAATTTTCATGATTTTTACCTGAAATTCTTTGACAAACTTCTCAAGATCCTTGAGTAAGGAGATGCTGAAAGCTACATATGAGAACTGCAAGGGTATGGTCACTCTAATTTGTCTACTTTTTTCTGCCTTGAGAATAAAACAAGTTCGTTGAACCTTAAGATTTTCTTATCCCGGTTTTGTTAAGATCAGATCTTATCAAATCTAATTCTGAGGAACGCTCCTTACTAAAAATGTGTGGGCAGTTGGTTAGGAAAACTTACCATCGGAAGGAAGCAGGCATAAAGTGCTAAGGTCTTGGTGACAAAATGGCTGTACAAACTGTTTCATTTTGTTATACAAGTTAACTCAAACCATGATGCCTCTGCAGTGTGTGCAGCTTTTGGCTATATAGTTGCTTTTCATCTTACGGTATTCTGGCACTGAAAATAGCTCAGATGTGGACAGAGATCTTCATTTTTGTTCTTATTAGAGAAGCTAGATTCTGTTAACTTTCATATTTTTCATACCAGATTATGTGTATGGAGTTGTGTACAATTGTGACTTGTATCAACATGAAGGTGATTCTTATTTTTTTGATCTTTCCTGGAGGTGTCAATGTGTCATGGATGATTTGGACTGGTTACTGTCAAATTGCTAGCCATGGATGATTACTGTTTAGCATTGCCACTGTCAAATCCACTTTTACCTCTGGTAACCGAACAGATTTTAAATGGGAGGATTACACACGGATTAGAAACTGAAACAGGGGTAAAAGAGTGGCAGGAGGGTGTCAACTGAAACCCCGTAGGTATTGATTCTACCCGGGGAATCAAACCCCAAGACCAAACAAGCCCTAAGGTGGTATAAAGGCCAAGGGCAAAAAATGCTTTAGGCAGCTACATACATATAAATCCTATCTTGGTTCAATATTTCAATCTAGAGAGGAAACTGGTAGATATACTGTCAGCACTGATGTGCTGTCCCCTTTAGTCTGACGAGAAGAGTGTGGTATATCAACAATGCTTCTGGGTTTAGATAACGGACGGCCCAGATATCATCAAGGCAGCAGCGAGAATTAACAGTAGATGGGGCAGTTTTATCAACCGTTGAGTCTTGTATCATTTACCATTCATAATCGTTTTACTCCTACACACTGCTCATCTGAGTGATTAATGTACCCGCACTATTTATTTAGATTCGGCTGTGAATGAGAAGTAGGAATTGAGATGCTAAACTAGTCTAGTTAGCTGTAGCGTGTCTCTTTCTTCCCTGTCCCTATCTACCTTTTGCGGAAACCCTCGAGCACCCTAGCAAAATCCCCGCAAAATTCCCCAAATCCCCTTCCGGGCGTGACATACATACCTATGGTTTCTACTTTCCATCTTGAATAATCATTTTTAATGCTAGCAATATGTTAAAAGCTTACCAAAGCCAAGTTGTCAAGAAACTCTGTCTCATCCTCATCCAAAGCCTTTGGGGGTCCTGGATGGAACAATAAAAATATCAGAAAACAAGAACAAATTTGACTAAACCCCGCATCTTGTGTTTTAGCCATTTCAACCGAGTAACAGCAACTAGCAGAGAGCAATTTTCCAACAAGACCAAAACAAGTTTTGCAATTTATTTATCCCAGGTTCAGGCCAAAACAAGGATATACTCCTCTTTGTTTCAGAAAAAGTACTGGTAAGCCCAACTGTAAATTAACACTATAACTACGACTAGCATAGACATGCTTTGCTTGTCCATCAACACTTCGGGCCGCAGGCTTAGTGTTTGCATTGCAACTCACTTCTTGCTTGCTCTAACTGACTGCATCCTTCTGATTGGGCACTACTGCACTAGCAACTTCACATTGAATTTAGTGTTTCGCAAGATGGGAAGTGGTGCAGTGGGTGGATAACTTACTGTGCTTGAAGCGCTCATTGAACTCGGCATCCTTCTTATCCTTGTTCTCCTGCAGGATCTGCACAGCACGAACATAAGCACTAGCCATCAGTACCGTCGCCGGAAGCGGATTATTGGCAAGCAAATGGAAGCCAAGGCGAAAAAGGGAAAAAAATATAAACCTGGAAGAGGGGCTTGTCGCGCTGGGCAGTGCCGTCTTCCACCCGCTCCCCTCTCGACCGCTTCGTCTCGTCGAGCTGCGATTTTTATCCCCACCCCGCCAAAATCTCAGCAATTTTTCCTAGGTTTTCCGCATCCGATTCTTTCTTACTACTCCCCTGACGAAGAATTGGATGGTAGGCAGAGATTAGGAGACCGTAGCCTTGCCTGCTCCTCGGAGACGAAGCTGACGAGGCGGATGGCCGGCGGAGCAGCCGCCTTGGAGCTCGACGGCGTCTCCTCCCAGCTCATTAGGACGGCGACGACTCCTCTTTCTCCTCCGCCGCGCGGGCTGACGAGGCCTCTGCGGGCCTGCGAGATCCCTAAAACCAGACGAATCGCGAGTCTCGCTCACAGCCGTTGGATTACGATCTCATCAATCTCAGGGCCCCTTTGATTTGCATTTTAACTAGGGGCATTTGATTTATTTATTTATTTTGCCACTCTTTACTTGGGACTTTGACAATTTGTCGCTGCTTACTTTCTTGTATTTGACTTATTACTAGTAGAACGTCCATGCATTGCTACGGGCTATAATGATACCAATAAATCAAAAGAATGATTCAGATCGTCTCTACGATCGAAGCTCATATGTCCTCGTTGAAAGAGCATGGTGCCCCATGTGTGGTTTGGGTTATCGATGACATTATCTATGGGCTAATGATTGCCTTGAATTATATTTGAAGGATTTGTTCATAGGCATTTTTTGAAGTTCATTTATTGGTTTCAAGGAGTTTATGTGACGATCAAGGTGGTATTCAAGGATTTATCCAAAGATTGGTCATATGAGAGTTGAGCTTATTGCAAGCATGTCTTGAAGAAGATTATATGAACATTCATGTTCACCTTCAAGACATCATCTTTATGAAGAGAGAAGATAAGATATAAGGTTGATCAAGACTAAAGCAAAGAAAGCCCCCCTCCCAACCCCGCCTTAGCGTCGTCTCCTCGGGAGGCAGCCGGGGCGACGCGCAGTCCTCCCCCCTCCTCCTCCCACTCCCCTCGCCGCTGCCGACGGGCGCCCCCACATTTGGCTCGGGTGGTGCCGATGGCGGCAGGATCTTCCTTACCCGCGTCGCGTTCCACTTTCTCGGGGCAGGTGGGCGGCGGCGGTGCGGCTCGACGGGCGCACCCATGAGGTGGGGATGTTGCTCCTTGGTAGCGGGGTTGTCTGGTGGCATGGGGATGGCCGGCGACGCACCCATGGCCCAGATCTGGGTCCTAGCAGGCCGGCTTCAACGCGGCCTCGCGGCTTACTGTGCTGAGAAGGGGGGGCTCGGACCGGGGGGGGGAGGGCAATGGTGTGTCTTCTGCAGCGCGACGACGAGGGCTGTCCGCGGGTCTGGTATGCCCCTGTTGTTACGTTCGGTCGGTTATCGTCGTGGATGGACGATGGAGGTCGGACCCTCCCGCATGCCGGCGGTGCTGCTGCCCTAGTCCCGACCCCTCTTCTTTGATGTGCAGGCTCCATGTCTCGGTGTCGTGGGGAGACAGCGTGGGAGGCTTCAAGCTCGTGTTGGCGTAGGGTGGTGGGTTTTAAGGGATCTGCTAGAGATACTCTTACCAGATCGGCAGGGAATATATAGCTTGACAGACCGAGCAAGAAATAAAGTAGTCGTACTAGTATAGAAACGTAAAGAGAGAATCATCTACTTACGGAGAAGGAAATAGCAAAATCAGTTGCATGCATTGTACGTATCTACTGAGCACGCATGTGAGGACGACTCTATGGACAGCGTGAAGGAAAAAACGGAGCCATTCACATGTGCATGCAGCTCGGTCTCTCTAGCTCCGACGGTTCTGACTCAGGTCATCTTCGAGGCGGACCCGTTAACCGTTCGCATTTATTTAAACCATATTGTTCGGACCGTAAAATCATCCAAACTACCCGCATCTATTTAAACCGTATTGTTCGGACCGAATGTAGTTATGTATCGATCCGTGGAACGGTTCAGACGTGATTTCTTCCGCATATTGAAGACAAAAGTGGGAAGCTTTGCGGAAGTCCGGACACAAAAAACGTCGCTATCCGACATCCCCAGCCCACCCAATCCATCACTCCCGGTCTTATTTCCTTGCACTTCGCCCCTTCTATCCCTTGCTTTCCACCCTTCACCTCCGCCGCCGCTGCTCCTTATACGTCTCCGGCCGCCAGAGAGGCATTGTCGGACGTCCGCAACCAGCACCGACGTGCCCGCTCGCCGTTTACGACAGAACTTTTCACCTTGGAGCCGTTTGACCCTAGGTACACTTCGCCCCCTGTCGAGGACCTTCATGGCGGACACTACGCCCGACAGGTGTTCGGTCAAATGCCATTGAGCTTATTTTAAAATGCTATGTCATTTTTTAGAGTTCGAAGGATGGCGAGCTACTCGACCATGAAGGATGAGTTGTTGTGCAATGTGTGGCTGACCGTATTCGCGAATTTCGTTGGCAGGACCAGAGGGGAGCCCTTCTGGCAGCAAGTGCACAAAATCTTTCACGCACAAAAGCACATTGCGCCCTACGACATATACACCATTCAACCACACAACGTGAAATCGTTGTCCTATCGCTCACACACTATCCAGATCAACGTCATCAAATTTTATGACGTGGTTCGTCAGCTCAAGGCAATGTGGCCATTGCACGCGGCAGAGGACGGGATCGTAAGTTTTTTGCTTCCTCTTGCGCAATTTGTTGATTGATTCATTCACTCAATATTGATCTACACATTATATATAGCCCGCACGCGCTGCCATGACGTACCACATTAAAGAGAGACGGCCATTTACGTGCACACACTGTTGAATGAAGCTGAAGGGGCAGTATGTGTGGGAGGACATGATCTCTGATCAAAGACATCTACTTAATTTGAGACCTTGTTGTACTAGATTTAATTTACATTGTATGAATGATTTGTGCTATTTTCTATCCAAACTTTGATGAATATCGTCCGGTTTGCATGAATTCCGTCCGATTTATTTAAATACGGGCTGAAATGTGTGCGGCTATGGTTGAATGACGGTCTCCCGCATTCGTGTTCGCGGACTGGTCCCCTTTCCACGGGCGGATACGGAAAGAAATTTACGGGTTATCTGTGACGCCCCCGATTTCGACCGTACGCTAATCAAACACGCAATGCGTACGACCAAGATTAGGGACTCACTGATTGATATCACAACACAACACTAGACACAAATTAAAGTCATACAGCTTCATATTACAAGCCAGGGGCCTCGAGGGCTTGAATACAAAGCTCGACAAGCACGAGTCAGCGGAAGCAAAAAATATCTGAGTACAGACATAAGTTAGACAAGTTTTGCCTTAAGAAGGCTAGCACAAACATAAGTAGCGGATCGAAAGAGGCGAGGCCTCCTGCCTGGGAACCTCCTAACTACTCCTGAGCGTCGACACTCTCCACGTAGTAGTAGGCTCCAGCGGTGGTGTAGTAGTCGTCTCCGGCGTACTCCATCTCCTGGGCTCCATCGTCTGAACGCAGAATCGTATCGAGGGAGAAAGAGAATGCAAAGCAGCGGTGAGTACTCATCCAAAGTACTCGCAAGACTGACATCAGAACTATGCTAAGTATGCATCATTATCAAGGGATGGGGTTATATCTGGGCTGACTGCAGAAAGCAAGAATAGGGGGAAGGCCTAGTCCTATCGAATACTAGCATCTTCAACATCTTGCAGCATTAGAAGAGAGTAGACTAGTACCTCATATATAGCAATATTATTGTAGCAATTTTATTAAGTAACCACGCCCAGAGATTCTTCCTCGACTCCCTGCGAGGAAGCAATCCCGGAGCCAACATTCATTTCAATTTAAAGTCTCAATTATAGTTGTAGAAGGTCAATGCACAACTCCAAGTCGTCCTGTTACCGTGGACACGGCTATTCGAATAGATTATTCATCCCTGCAGGGGTGCACCGCATTTCCAACACGCCTGATCACCTCCGGTCGGACACACTTTCTTGGGTCATGCCCGGCCTCGGGATAGCAGCACGTCGTCGCCCCACCTAGGCTCAACGAAGAGGCCAGCCCGCCGGTCTAAATCCTAAGCACACAGGGGTCGTGGGCCCACTTGCCCTACGCGCTCCTGCACGATGCGTACGCGGCCGGAAGCAGACCTAGCACACTCCAGTCCAAGAGCTGTACCGTCCAGTCCAATCCGGCGCGCACCGCTCCATTGCTGACGTCCGAAGAGCTTCGGCTGATACAACGACGCTGAGTACCCATAACTTCTCCCACGCGATGGTTTGGTGCGTAAAAAGGCCAACGACCCAACTCAGATCAAATACCCAACCCATTAGCATTTTATTAATGCGGGGCAATCGCGACCCATAAAGTGCGGTCCCGTCACCCCGTCTCGAGGATGTGTGGCAAGGGCCTCTCCTGCCCGTCCACGCCTCAACATAACCTTTTGGATGCCTTACCGGCGCATCCCACCACATCTCACACACGGGTACCCTTGGGGCCGACCCGTCTCAAGACTGTCGGGAACTCAGGTCCACCTCAACCAGGGTGGTACCGCCTGTCCCTCCAGTCCCGTCTTTCACATGTAAACAATGTCAAGTTAAAGTAACTGTGTGTATAAAACATCAAGGCAGGAACTGAGGAATCACCCTCAAAGGGCCCCGCTCGATGAAACCGTCAAGGTGGACCTAGAGGAATCACCCTCGGGGGTCCCACACTTGAGGGGTTGCACGACAGAGACATCGTCGGGAGTGGTGAAGGAGGAATCACCCTCGATAACCACGACCGACTAGCTGCACTACAGAGTTAGCATCATGAGTACTTCACGAGGTGTCACCCTCGGTACTTGATAGTAGCTCTGCAGAGTCGTACAACTAAGGGGTGTGCGGTGATGTGAGGGGCCTGGCTCGTCGGTCGGTTGACCGAGTCTTCGAGTCATCGAGTCGTCGATGAAGAAGCAGGGGCAACTGGGACTAAGGGGGGTCACAGGGGATCCACTGATCAACCTATACTAAGCAGTTGATATGATTGCAGGTATAGTAACAGTTTATCAAAACAGGCTATGCATCAGAATAGGAGCTAACTAATACAGTAGCAAAATCTAATGCAAGAATAAGAGGGAAGAATGGGCGATATCGGAATGCTCAAGGGGGGTTGCTTGCCTTGCTGCTCTGCGGCAAAAGGCTGATCGTCAACGGCGTAGTCGTACCCGGCAGCAACGTCAGTCTCGGAGTCTACCAGAGAGAAGAGGGGGGAAGAAACAATAAATATAAAGCAGACAAATGCATCACGATGCATGACATGACAATAAGTAGAGCTAGGTATGCACTAACGTAGTACTACACGTTGCAGACGGAGCGGGAGAATATCTGACGATATTTCCCGGGTCTTTGGATTTATCGGACAGACGATCCGGAGGGGAAAAGTTCCATGTTTGCTATGCTAGGAGCATGTGACAGACGAACGGATAGCGTATTCGGATTCGTGGGATTTTTCTGATCAACTTTCATGTATAAAACTTTTTCATCTGAGCTACGGATTATTTTATACGATTTTTCAAAGATTTAAACAATTTCTGAAATTATTCTATTTATTTAAATCAACATTATCCAGAACAGTGCAGAGTGACGTCAGCATGACGTAATGGTGACATCAGCAGTCAACAGGACGGCTGACCAGGTCAAACCTGACATGTGGGGCCCTCATGTCATTGTCTCATATTTAAACCAGTGTTATGTTAATCCTAAAACAGATTAATTAGGGAAGGGCCCCATTGGTCAGTGTCACATTAGGCAGATTAATTAATTTTAACTTAATCTATTTACTAATTAAGCAACTGACAGGGGTGGCCCACTGTCATACTCACAGGGGGCACCTGTCATAGACTGGTCAAGCCCAGTCAGCAGGGTTGACCAGGTCAACCGGTCAACGGGGTCGGCCTGGCCCACTGGCCAGTGACCCTGCGGGTGGCCCCGACCGTGCCACGTCGGCGGCGGCGCCGTCCGGCCACCGGAGAAGCTCCGGCGAGCACCAGGAACGGCGGGGGTGCTCGGGTTTTGCGCACAGGGCACCAAATCGAGCCATTCTTGGCGCGTTCGAAAGCAGGCGTCACCGCCGTTCCGTTCCGGCCATCAGGGCGAGCTACGGCGACCTGTGGAGCAAGCTACATTGTCGGCGGCGGAGGTGCTTTCGGGCGGCGATGGCAAACAGCTAACCGAGGCGCAAACAACCTAGCTAGCGTGCGGGATCGGTCCTACGGGCGCTCTGGAGCACGCCCGTGGCATGTAAGGGCTGCCAAAGGCACGCACGGCACGAGCACGTCGGCAATGGCGGACGGCAGAGCTCGGTCACGGTGGCGACTAGCTAGAGGGAGCTACGTGAGCGCACTAAGGGAGAGGGGCGGCCAGAGGAGCTCACTGGCGTCGCTGGGAAGGCCCGATGGAGGAGCTGGTGCAGTGCAGACGGCGAATCGACGGCGGCGAGCCTTCGGGTCCCGAGGAGGAAGACGGTCGATGGTGACGTCTGGGCGCAGCTCCGGCTCGATCCAATGTACGGGGAGGACGAGGAGGTCGGTGCGGTCCTTGGCGCGACGGCAAGGCGCGGGAGGCACGGTGGCCGCGTCTAGCCGACGGCCATGGCGGCGGTGGCGCTCGGGAGAGGAGGGGGCGAGCGATGGAGAGGGGGAGAGGAGTGGCAGAGACGTCCAGAGGGGAGCAGGGGGGCGTTCTTCTCCATCCACGCCAGCAGGGGGAAAGATCTCGCGCGACAGGAGCCGGACGAGCGAGCGCGCGCGTCGGTCGCCATGGCGTCGGCCTTCTCCTGGCGCTGGCGCGAGGAGGACGAAAGGCCGGCCACAATGGGCTGGGCCGCACTGTTGGGCTGGCTGGGCCAAGTGCACAGTGCCGCTTTTCCATTTTTCTTTTTCTTTTCTGTTTTCATTCTTTTGCTTCTGTTTTATTTTCTTTTGGCCACAATTCCTTTTAGCAAAAATGTGCAATATGGTCCATCAAATAGCTTGCAATATTCTTCATTGCCACAATAAGTTTAAACATTTTTGGGCACTGTGGGAATTAACCATGCAATTAATGAGCACTTTTAAATGCAAAAATGACTCTATTTTGATGGTGGGATCCACACCAGCTTGAGGGTGATGTTGTTTTCCTAAACAACATTTGTTTTGTTAGTTATAGCAAGTGTGCAACATTTTTCCCATGCTGTTTGAGGATTTAATTTATCACAATAAAATCCTAGGGCATTTAGAAGTGGAATTTGAAATGAGATATGAAATCCATATTGATCATACACTGTTTAGCAAAATTGGATTAGCTTAACATTGTGATCACTGTAGCCTGATCACCTAGGTTACTGTAGTTGAATTCCAGGGGTGTTACAACTCTCCCCTACTAAAAGAAATTCTCGTCCCGAGAATTAAGAGGTAGAAGGGAGTAGTTCTGGTTACGAAATTCTAACGATTCTTCTCGTTCTTGGTTAATCTCCTCGAAGAAATTGATCCCTTTCATTGATGTCTTCAATCCTCCGTTTCAGGTCATCTTGAATAAGTCGTCATCCTCCCTTCAGGATCTTCATCGCCCTACATATGCGATAAGAGGGGCAACCCTAGAAGAACGAATCTAAACAAGGTTGGGCATCTAATGGTGAACTCAGGCAGATTACAAGAATTATTCCTCAAGTTAAGACTCGAGGAATCACTAAGAGCAAAATGTGATGGTATAAAAGTTTCAAACGGGTAGGCAATCATTCGATGCCTGATCAGAAGGTGAAAGGGATTTAGAGCAACGAAAATAATTATTGCGTCTGATATTAGGATAGATCATCCCTTGGGCGGTGGCTCGGGAATTACAAACGAAGCCAAGTGCAAAAGATACTTTGGAATCAAAGTTGTACAGGAGAGTCAGGTTTCGATCCTGTGGAACTGTGGGTTATGGGCCCACCATGTGGATTAAGAGTAAGAAGAGCGGTGACATCTTGCACGGTCATGGTAGCAACACATGTCAGAGGATAACCTGGCCTTTATGTCGGCAACAACATCGGTACCAAGGGCGGGGAACGAAGAGAACCATCTTCCTGCTCGTCGAAACGAGGCGGACCAATAGGCAAAGTTCTCGTCCACCGGCGGTTACCGGAATGTTAACAACATTAGTAACAGGGTTTTACTGCCAGGGTTGTACACCGAGGTGTTTACCTAAGCAGGTAATTATCACTGCTCAGATAAGTTAGATTACAAGAAAGGCTAAACAGACCAATGGAAAGGAAAATGTGATTATCACATTAAATAGACCAATGGAAAGGAAAAATATAATTAAACACGAATATCCGGAGTATATCCTTCCCAAGGACAAATAGAGCATGATATACATATCAGGACAGCAGGTGGATAACCATTTAGATAAAGGGGCGAGGAAAATCCATGACATGCCCATACAATGGGGTTTGAATAATTGATCAAGAAACAATTAGCATTGAGCTTACATTGTTCCTTTTGGTGATCGATATACCACATCCATGCTTCGGGATAGCAATGATATGGTGTTTCGAGCAAAGGATGAAGCTTGGATACACAAAGGATCCGGTAGGAACAACTTATAAAATAAGTCTTACAATTCCCCCGTGGAAGAATGGCAACCCTAGCTGAACAAAGCATTATAACAATAGGTCATCCGGCCAGGTGTGCTAGCTACAACATCACCTTACCGAGTAATAAAGACCAAAGTTATAATTCTTGATAATGTTCCAACCATCATATCTGTCTGAGATTCAGATCTGGTTGGTGTCAGGATACTTCAGACAAAGAGGGCCTGAGGAGAAAAGGATGAAACACAGACCTACGAGATGATGTTGCAAGAATCTCGGGATGAACGACTGAAGCAAGACTTGAATCATTAGCCAGGCTACAAGACATCTGAACACAAGGTCAAGACATTCGTGCCCACATGGAAGTTTCTAGAATGGAGGGCAATCAAGTTCTGATTGGGGACCATCATAGAGGATATCAAAGTCCCATGTGTAAGTCTGGACTAGGACAAATCAAATCAATCAGTGGCCTGGCGTGTTAGGAAATACATATGGAGTGAAGGTAGCAAATCTATCGAACCATAGAATACTTCGCACATGCCTGAATGATTTGGAACGATTCCAGAGGAAGCGAGACAAAATTTTCCCATAAGTACGGTGGCAAAAATGCACGTGAACTTATAGAAAAACACTTCTTTTATCAAACATATTCTTCATGAACTAGGCACAAAGATAATGCTTTCAAGGTTTCCAACACTAGCTTAAATGTTCATCATGAACCACGAGGGAGAAGAGGATGTGGTTGATGGGCTCAGCAACAATTCGTCGAGATTCCCACAAAGAAGGATCTCCACGATTGAGTGAACAAACCCAAATGATATATTGAGGTATGCCCGAAGGAAACATCCACAATTAAACATTAATCGAAAGGTGCACCCGAAATACAAACTAAGTAGCACGACCAATGTTAGAGTGCTGACTCAACAGCCAATACACTAAGAATGGACTTATTGTTCATTAACTCCAAGGTGATAGAGTTGGTATGCCAAAAGTATTGAATTTACACATCACATTCCATTTGTCAGTATTCCGGTTGGAAACAACACGGGAACAAAGAAATGAAAGGTGATGGCAAGGATGTCGCCAACGACAACGCCAATTACCACGGACAAGGATGCTACTCTCATCATGAATTTAATTGATATCCTGGAAGAGCCCAGAATGCTGATGAGGATCACGACACATTTGTCGCGAAGTCTCATGAGGATGTAATCGACCAGCGACGACATCAAGCAAAGAAATGATGAAGCGAAGGGTGGTCGGAACCACAGTTTAGAGTGCTAGCTCAGAGTCGAAATTGCCTTCCAGACAACCAACATGACGTTGCAAACTCGATGTAAGCTTAGAGCACTGTTGGAATTGGGTTCCGGGGATGAAGGATATAAATAGCATGGTCAAGCCTTAGCATGACGATGACGATGTAGCCAAACAGCTTGGAAAGACATGATCGAGCACAAACTCATAACCAAAGAAGATTACTAAGAGTTGTTGAATCGCAATGCGGACTCGATTCAATTTTCGGTGTCCTTGAGTGTCCAACAACTCAGAACACGAGGAAACTGGAATCAGTGAAGGAAAACATAGCTGATGAGGAGCTTATAAGAAGCTATGTAGCTTCATGATTTTCTCGAGATACCAGGGGTAATAATGAGATGTAGATCAGAATTAAAGCTTGGACCGATGTATTGATCTGCAGAAGACAAGTTCTTAAACTGGTCTAAAAATGGGATCAAAGAAGAACAATCATGGTCGGAACCATGGTTGTAAAGTATCAATTCACAGATACAAGGTCAAATCAAACAAGGAGAAAGATTATTGTTACGAGGAGCTCCTATGATGAGATCAACATCGTTTCCATGGGCATGAACACAAGGTTCAAGGTCGACTCCCACTTCATCAATGCATCACCTTCCATTTACACCTCGCCTTTGGTGAAGTTATAGTTTTGAAAGATTATCTGGCAAAACGCCAGAAAAGTATGACTCGTGAAAACTGTCGGGTTCACACGAATTAAGGAAGGCATAGGTCCAACCCATCGGGGCATCTTAGGAACATATACCACAAGCTTCAAGAGTAAGTAACACATGCTTGACAACAGAGCATGGCTGACAAAAGTATAGGATACAACCTTTTAGAGGGAGAAGGCACAATTTACCAATGACATCACGTATCAAGGGAAGAACATTACAATAATTTTGAATGTGAAGGACGCTATCGGATAATAACCCAACATTGGGTCTGGCGGTCCACAAGTACCTGATGTGAGTATCGGTACTCAATCAGAGGGAGAAGAATGCAAGGCATGAGATCACAGAACATCCAAATAATTTGATGCTTAAATAACCAAGGGAATTAAGATTTCCAAATTGGTGTATCGGAAATAGATGTTCCGATCAAATACAAGTAAGATGAAAGGACTTAGATGGACAATCAATCAAGGTTGATTTGTCGAGAACCAATTCCTGATTGGAAAGACGTCTGGGACAGACGGATAATTTATGATAAACAACTGATGACTGCGTGCATCCACACATAGGTTGAATCAATAAAATCAAATGAAAATCACAGAGGATTTTAATGGATATTGCTTGACATACGGAATTAACCACCATGTAAGCAGGTGAGAAAAGTCAAGAGCAATAGGCTACTGAGGATTACGGAAGATCGAATAGCGTTTCAAAGAATTCTGAGGAACACATGATCAACCGAGGAAGAATGAATCTCCAGTAAGATAATTCGATGTACCTTGTAATAACAAGAGCAACTGGATATGAAAGTATGAGCGACAATTGCATGTAGTCATCCATAGGGGTTGACGGCGGAAGGAAATCGCAAAAGCGATGAGCACAAGTTCTCGGGAGAACATCGGAGAGTATCTTCGAAGTCTTCTGATGAATCGAGCCATCATCTGAAATGAGGGGCTCTCCGGGGAAGTAGTTACGAGAACCTAGAGTTAGAGTTAGCAAAATCTTTAACCCGAAAGAGAAGAGAGATCAGAACCGAGAGTATAGATGAGGAATAAAAGATCCTAATACCACCCGATTGAGAAGTGAGCCCGTAAGCCACACAGCAATGTTAGTAAAAGTTTTTCAATGACTAGACTCAACTTCGGCCAAGGAGTTGGAAAGGGGGCTACCTACAAGCAGTCGGCTCTGATACTAACTTGTGACGCCCCCGATTTCGACCGTACGCTAATCAAACACGCAATGCGTACGACCAAGATTAGGGACTCACTGATTGATATCACAACACAACACTAGACACAAATTAAAGTCATACAGCTTCATATTACAAGCCAGGGGCCTCGAGGGCTTGAATACAAAGCTCGACAAGCACGAGTCAGCGGAAGCAAAAAATATCTGAGTACAGACATAAGTTAGACAAGTTTTGCCTTAAGAAGGCCAGCACAAACATAAGTAGCGGATCGAAAGAGGCGAGGCCTCCTGCCTGGGAACCTCCTAACTACTCTTGAGCGTCGGCACTCTCCACGTAGTAGTAGGCTCCAGCGGTGGTGTAGTAGTCGTCTCCGGCGTACTCCATCTCCTGGGCTCCATCGTCTGAACGCAGAATCGTATCGAGGGAGAAAGAGAATGCAAAGCAGCGGTGAGTACTCATCCAAAGTACTCGCAAGACTGACATCAGAACTATGCTAAGTATGCATCATTATCAAGGGATGGGGTTATATCTGGGCTGACTGCAGAAAGCAAGAATAGGGGGAAGGCCTAGTCCTATCGAATACTAGCATCTTCAGCATCTTGCAACATTAGAAGAGAGTAGACTGGTACCTCATATATAGCAATATTATTGTAGCAATTTTATTAAGTAACCACGCCCAGAGATTCTTCCTCGACTCCCTGCGAGGAAGCAATCCCAGAGCCAACATTCATTTCAATTTAAAGTCTCAATTATAGTTGTAGAAGGTCAAGGCACAACTCCAAGTCATCATGTTACCGTGGACACGGCTATCCGAATAGATTATTCATCCCTACAGGGGTGCACCGCATTTCCAACACGCCTGATCACCTCCGGCCGGACACACTTTCCTGGGTCATGCCCGGCCTCGGGATAGCAGCACGTCGTCGCCCCACCTAGGCTCAACGAAGAGGCCAGCCCGCCGGTCTAAATCCTAAGCACACAGGGGTCGTGGGCCCACTTGCCCTACACGCTCCTGCACGATGCGTACGCGGCCGGAAGCAGACCTAGCACACTCCAATCCAAGAGTTGTACCGTCCAGTCCAATCCGGCGCGCGCCGCTCTATTGCTGACGTCCGAAGAGCTTCGGCTGATACAACGACGCTGAGTACCCATAACTTCTCCCACGCGATGGTTTGGTGCGTAAAAAGGCCAACGACCCAACTCAGATCAAATACCCAACCCATTAGCATTTTATTAATGCGGGGCAATCGCGACCCATAAAGTGCGGTCCCTTCACCCCGTCTCGAGGATGTGTGGCAAGGGCCTCTCCTGCCCGTCCACGCCTCAACATAACCTTTTGAATGCCTTACCGGCGCATCCCACCACATCTCACACACGGGTACCCTTGGGGCCGACCCGTCTCAAGACTGTCGGGAACTCAGGTCCACCTCAACCAGGGTGGTACCGCCTGTCCCTCCAGTCCCGTCTTTCACATGTAAACAATGTCAAGTTAAAGTAACTGTGTGTATAAAACATCAAGACGGAACCTGAGGAATCACCCTCAAAGGGCCCCGCTCGATGAAACCGTCAAGGTGGACCTAGAGGAATCACCCTCGGGGGTCCCACACTTGAGGGGTTGCACGACAGAGACATCGTCGGGAGTGGTGAAGGAGGAATCACCCTCGATAACCACGACCGACTAGCTGCACTACAGAGTTAGCATCATGAGTACTTCACGAGGTGTCACCCTCGGTACTTGATAGTAGCTCTGCAGAGTCGTACAACTAAGGGGTGTGCGGTGATGTGAGAGGCCTGGCTCGTCGGTCGGTTGACCGAGTCTTCGAGTCTTCGAGTCGTCGATGAAGAAGCAGGGGCAACTGGGACTAAGGGGGGTCACAAGGGATCCACTGATCAACCTATACTAAGCAGTTGATATGATTACAGGTATAGTAACAGTTCAGCCTGGGAGTTCGGTTACACCAAACCGATCGGTGCGGTTCTTCGGTTTCTACATGGTTTCGGTTTTGAGAAATCGCTGACCGATCGGTCAATGAAAACTTGCCAAACCGAGGCTTCGGTGCACCGTGAAATCGGTTCGGTCACCGGTTGACACCGAACAACAATGATATATACTTATATAATAGTAAAAGCAAGCAGCGACAGGAATCTCTGCTACCGTACTGACAATACACAGTAGTATTACCTTTACGCTGTAGCACTGCCTGCTAAAGCTAGACCCCACGCCAGCGCTCCTTCATGCACAAAATTTTAAAATAAGAAAAGTATAGATATGACTAGGGATGGGGCTGAGCATCGGGAACGCCAGGAAGGAACGGGAGGTGAAGCATCGATAATTAAAATCCATGCGGGAAGCGAGGAGGCGGCCGGAGGTGGCTCGCTCGCTACCGAGGTACTCGACAACTCACGCGTGCGGGTGTGGGCGTGCGGCTGCGGGGGTCGAGGGATTAACCATCAGGTTAGCGCTCAGGCGAATATGGGCCGGGCCTCTCTTTTTACTCGGTGTTCGGTCAGTTCGGTTGATCGCGGGCTACACCCGAATCCACCGATCTAATTTCGGTTTTCCAGACATGCAAACCGAGCGTACTACCGAAGTACTCGGTTTCGGTGTATTCGGCTTCGGTGCCGGTTATTTCGGTTCGGTACATCGGTTTTCGGGTTATATGCCCAGCCTGAGTAACAGTTTATCAAAACAGGCTATGCATCAGAATATGAGCTAACTAATACAGTAGCAAAATCTAATGCAAGAATAAGAGGGGAGAATGGGCGATATCGGAATGCTCAAGGGGGGGTTGCTTGCCTTGCTGCTCTGCGGCAAAAGGCTAATCGTCAACGGCATAGTCGTACCCGGCAGCAACGTCAGTCTCGGAGTCTACCGGAGAGAAGAGGGGGGAAGAAACAATAAATATAAAGCAGACAAATGCATCACGATGCATGACATGACAATAAGCAGAGCTAGGTATGCACTAACGCAGTACTACACGTTGCAGACGGAGCGGGAGAATATCTGACAATATTTCTCGGGTCTTTGGATTTATCAGACAGACGATCCGGAGGGGAAAAGTTCCATGTTTGCTATGCTAGGAGCATGTGACAGACGAACGGATAGCGTATTCGGATTCATCGGATTTTTCTGATCAACTTTCATGTATAAAACTTTTTCATCTGAGCTACGGATTATTTTATACGATTTTTCAAAGATTTAAACAATTTCTGAAATTATTCTATTTATTTAAATCAACATTATCCAGAACAGTGCAGAGTGACGTCAGCATGACGTAATGATGACATCAGCAGTCAACAGGACGGCTGACCAGGTCAAACCTGACATGTGGGGCCCTCATGTCATTGTCTCATATTTAAACCAGTGTTATGTTAATCCTAAAACAGATTAATTAGGGAAGGGCCCCACTGGTCAGTGTCACATTAGGCAGATTAATTAATTTTAACTTAATCTATTTACTAATTAAGCAACTGACAGGGGTGGCCCACTGTCATACTCACAGGGGGGGCACCTGTCATAGACTGGTCAAGCCCAGTCAGCAGGGTTGACCAGGTCAACCGGTCAACGGGGTCGGCCTGGCCCACTGGCCAGTGACCCTGCGGGTGGCCCCGACCGTGCCACGTCGGCGGCGGCGCCGTCCGGCCACCGGAGAAGCTCCGGCGAGCACCAGGAACGGCGGGGGTGCTCGGGTTTTGCGCACAGGGCACCAAACCGAGCCATTCTTGGCGCGTTCGAAAGCAGGCGTCACCGCCGTTCCGTTCCGGCCATCAGGGCGAGCTACGGCGACCTGTGGAGCAAGCTACATCGCCGACGGCGGAGGTGCTTTCGGGCGGCGATGGCAAACAGCTAACCGAGGCGCAAACAACCTAGCTAGCGTGCGGGATCGGTCCTACGGGCGCTCTGGAGCACGCCCGTGGCATGTAAGGGCTGCCAAAGGCACGCACGGCATGAGCACGTCGGCAATGGCGGACGGCAGAGCTCGGTCACGGTGGCGACTAGCTAGAGGGAGCTACGGGAGCGCACTGAGGGAGAGGGGCGGCCAGAGGAGCTCACTGGCGTCGCTGGGAAGGCCCGGTGGAGGAGCTGGTGCAGTGCAGACGGCGAATCGACGGCGGCGAGCCTTCGAGTCCCGAGGAGGAAGACGGCGATGGCGACGTCTGGGCGCAGCTCCGGCTCGATCCAATGTACGGGGAGGACGAGGAGGTCGGTGCGGTCCTTCTTGGCGCGACGGCAAGGCGCGGGAGGCACGGTGGCCGCGTCTAGCCGACGGCCATGGCGGCGGTGGCGCTCGAGAGAGGAGGGGGCGAGCGATGGAGAGGGGGAGAGGAGTGGCAGAGACGTCCAGAGGGGAGCAAGGGGCTGTTCTTATCCATCCACGCCAGCAGGGGGAAAGATCTCGCGCGACAGGAGCCGGACGAGTGAGCGCGCGCGTCGGTCGCCATGGCGTCGGCCTTCTCCTGGCGCTCGCGCGAGGAGGACGAAAGGCCGGCCACAATGGGCTGGGCCGCACTGTTGGGCTGGCTGGGCCAAGTGCACAGTGCCGCTTTTCCATTTTTCTTTTTCTTTTCTGTTTTCATTCTTTTGCTTCTGTTTTATTTTCTTTTGGCCACAATTCCTTTTAGCAAAAATATGCAATATGGTCCATCAAATAGCTTGCAATATTCTTCATTGCCACAATAAGTTTAAACATTTTTGGGCACTGTGGGAATTAACCATGCAATTAATGAGCACTTTTAAATGCAAAAATGACTCTCTTTTGTTGGTGGGATCCACACTAGCTTGAGGGTGATGTTGTTTTCCTAAACAACATTTGTTTTGTGAGTTATAGCAAGTGTGCAACATTTTTCCCATGCTGTTTGAGTATTTAATTTATCACAATAAAATCCTAGGGCATTCAGAAGTGGAATTTGAAATGAGATATGAAATCCATATTGATCATACACTGTTTAGCAAAATTGGATTAGCTTAACATTGTGATCACTGTAGCCTGATCACCTAGGTTACTGTAGTTGAAATCCAGGGGTGTTACATTATCGTTGGAGATGCCCACACGAACGTGCTGCCAGAAAATTAAAACTAGTCAGCTTATCCTTAACTTTATTTGCGTGTAGATAATTACAAGTTGTCCATGGTGCATGTATAAATGTGGATGGTCCATGGAACTAATCATGCATGCACATGTCATATCCAATTTGCCGAGTGCCTAGAAAACTCGGCAAATGTTTTTGCCGAGTTCAACTCTCGACGAATGGTATTCGGCTTGCACTCTTCGAGCAAATTGCGGACTTTTGCCCATCGGGTACTCGGCAAACTCTTTCCTGAACGTCGAACAGTGTACTCGGCACAATAAAGGCACTTGACGGGTTAGGCGGAGACCGCGGTTGCCCATGAAAATCGAGTTCCGATCACATGTACTCGACAAAGCCCAACGCACAAGAGGCCGCCATGTGTCCTGACGTGTTCACTGAGAGCCCATTTTTCCGTGTTGCCTCCTGCAGAACTCGGCAATGTACTACAACCAAGAGGCAGCCACATGTCCTATCTAGTTTGCCCAGCTCCCATTTTGTAGAGATTCCTTCCTCAGAACTCGGCAAAGCCCTACGCCTAAGAGTCCTGCCACATGTCCAATCCAGTTCGCCGAGTTCATCCTTACGACTCTCGTCAAAGAAGGTTTGTTGTGCACCCAGCTTTGCCAAGAGAAGAAATTCGGCATACCCTCTACCGCGACTCCCCAACGCTCCACTTTGCAAAGATCTTTTGCTGAGTACTCATCAAATCCTCCGTCGAGTGATCAGAGCACGACGTGTGTCATCTTTACCGAGTTCGGCTCTCGGCATTTTCTTTTTTGCCGTCAACAAATTTTAAAAATTATTTTCAATTAGCCCTGCTGATGGTGTCCTGGACTAGGGGGTACTCACCACGCCGTCTCCCGACCAGTGGGTTGGGCCGAGGACCCCCAGGGCGGTTCACTAATGGGCCAGTTCGGACAGCCCATGATGCATACGAGGAAGATTCCACGAGACTTGGTGATCAAGACAAGGACTCCTCTCCACCGACATAGCCGACTAGGACTCTTGTTATCCTAGGCCTTTGGTGTGTTATATAAGCCGAGGCCATGCTAGTCATTAGGGACAATCAGATCATCAGAGATTACAATCATAGCTCTTAGGGTTTAGACCACTACATACGATCTCGAGGTAGATCAATTCTGTACTCGATACCCCATCATCAATACAAAACAAAGCAGGACGTAGGGCTTTACCTCCATTAAGAGGGGCCGAACCTGGGTAAATATCGTCTCCTTCGTCCCCTGTTAACCATCGATCCCAGATTCATAGTTCGGGACCCTCTACCTGAGATCCGCCGGTTTCGACACCGACATTGGTGCTTTCATTGAGAGTTCCGATGTGGGATCGCCAGAAGGATCGATGGCTCGTCTGCAGATTGGCAGCGGTTTTTTTACAGCGAATTTGTGTTCGTCGTCCCCATTTTCTCGAGCGTCGCTTTGATGATTGCTTCAGTGGAATTGTGCGGAATTGTATCTACAACAACCTTGCAAAATTTCGTCGCGTTCCGATGGAGGAATCTCCGGCAAACTCCGATCTACCGGAGCCGTGTCGAATCTGGACGAGTTTAGGTCGAGGAGTGCAGCGGCTAGCTCGAAGATCGTTTGCAAGCCATTCATCGGCTACAGAATTCTCATACCGATCACCCCTCAAAATTTCAGCTCGATCCGACCGTCCAAACTCCGGGAAATGTCCAATGAGTACATCAATTTTCGGATCTATTTTCTGCGCGAAAACGAATCCGACCCGAATTCATCTTTCTTCATGAACGAGATATTGGACATCCTTTTTGGAGTATTTTTTTTCTAGGGTATTGTGTGTTGTTTTCAAACACGTGCCCACAAATTTTAAGTCTTTTCTGAGGTGATCTTCATCGTCGCGCCGATGTCAAACCAGCCCGACCACGTTGCTCCATGGTTACCGACCTGCGTCAACATCAACTACGCCATCGCTCCATCGAGCCAACGACAATCACCTCGGATCATCACCTCGGCGAGCCGACCAAGTGTTCGGCATTGTGAAGGACAACTAATCGTTAAGACAACGTCGTCGCCCCGTGGATTAAACAGATTGGGCGCACCGCCATCACTACGCGGTCACTTTTAGCAAGCCGGCATTGACCGTGTCACAAATTTCGACCTGAGGCTTGATGTCTACTATGCAACTTTATTCTTGTAGACTTTGTTGGGCCTCTAAGCACAGAGTTTTGTAGGAACGTAGCAATTTCCCCTCAAGTGGATGACCTAAGGTTTATCAATCCGTGGGAGGTGTAGGATGAAGATGGTCTGTCTCAAACAACCCTGCAATCAAATACAAGAAATATCTTCTGTCCCCAACACACCCAATACTATGGAAAATTGTATAGGTGCACTAGTTCGGCGAATAGATGGTGATACAAGTGCAATATGGATGGTACATATAGGTTTTTGTAATCTGAAAATATAAAAACAGCAAGGTAGCAAGTAACAAAAGTGAGCACAAACGGTATTGCAATGCTTGAAAACAAGGCCTAGGGTCCGTACTTTCGCTAGTGCAATCTCTCAATAATGCTAATATAATTGGATCACATAACCATCCCTCAACGTGCAACGAAGAATCACTCCAAAGTTCTTATCTAGCGGAGAACATAAGAAGAAATTGTTTGTAGGGTACGAAACCACCTTAAAGTTATCCTTTCCGATCGATCTATTCAAGAGTTCGTACTAGAATAACACCATATGATACGCATCAACCAACTCTAATGTCACTTAGATACTCCAATGTCACCACAAGTATCCATGAGTTAATTATACGATACGCATCAAACAATTTCAGATTCATAATACTCAATCCAACTCAAAGAACCTCAAAGAGTGCCCCAAGATTTATACCGGAGAAAGTAGGACAAGAACGTGTATCAACCCCTATGCATAGATTACCCCAATGTCACCTCGGGAATCCGCAAGTTGAGTACCAAAACATATATCAAGTGAATCAATAGAACACCCCATTGTCACCACGGGTATCCATATGCAAGACATATCAAGTGTTCTCAAATCCAATATTCAATCCAACATAATGATATCTCAAAGGGAAAGATTCAATTCATCACAACATGATAGCAAGGGAATAACATCATATGATCCGACTATATTAACAAAGCCTATGATACATCAAGATCGTGACATCTCAAGAACACGAGAGAGAGATTGAACACATAGCTACTGGTACATACCCTCAGCCCCGAGGGTGGACTACTCCCTCCTCATCATGGCCTCCGTCGGGATGATGAAGATGGCCACCGGAGATGATCTACCCCCTCCGGCAGGGTACTGGAACGCCTCCAGATTGGTTTTTCGCCGATAGAGAGAGTTGCGACGGTGGAACTTCTTGTCTAGGGTTATTTTTTGGGGTTTCTGAATATTTGGGAATTTATAGGCATCAGAGGCGGTGGAGAGGGGCCCCGTGGAGGGCACAACCCATCAGGGCGCGTCGGGGGCCCCCTGGCGTGCCTTGGTGGGTTGTGCTGTCCACAGCCCACCTCTCTGGCACTTCTTTGGCCCACTAGGTGTCTTCTGGTCCAAAAAAATTCTCCAAAAAGTTTTGTCGCGATTGGACTCCGTTTGGTACTGATATTCTGCGAAGTAAAAAAACAAGCAAAAACAGCAACTGGCACTTTGGCACTATGTCAATAGGTTAGTCCCAAAAAATGATATAAAGTTGCTATAAAGTGATTGTAAAACATCCAAGAATGATAACATAACAGCATGGAACAAGCAAAAATTATAGATACGTTGGAGACGTATCAAGGCGGCATCCCCCCGCCGTCGCTTTTTCAAGCCGACGTCCACCACGCCGACCTGCTTTGACATGTCGGCTGGCATGGGGGCTCTAGCGTCACCTTACCGACCTGCTCTGTCACGTCGGATAGACCGGGGGCTTCGCCATCTCCTCATCAAGCTGCTCCGGGGACTTCGGCGTCGCCAACCGACCAGCTTTGTCATGTTAGCTGGACTGGAGGCTTCGCCATGCCACATCGACCGTGCTGCATCACTACTTCATCAAGCCAAGATCTTCGCTCGTTCATCTCGGGATCGGCTTGGGGGCTGGAAGCTTGGCCCACTACAAGCTCGGCCCAGGTCGTCAACACCGAGCACATTAACCAGCTAAGTCGCTTTCATGCCCAATTTTTCCAGTTTTTATTTCTATGTGTTTCAACCAAGCATTATATTTGTGTTAAACAAAAAAGTTGTTTGTTAAAAACTTAGCTTGTTATAAGCGTCGTTTGTTAAAAACACTTTCTTTACCCAATTTAACCGGGGGCTCTTAAATTTATATGAGCCGTTTTATAATAAATGTTTTCTTCTTGATTGTTGTAAAGTCTTTTTCTACTACTCCTTTTTCCGACGCGAGTGTTTGGTCAATAGTCGGGTAGCCTGGTTTCTCTCTAAAGCCGCTCAAGTTTAGTTCTCTAAACTGTCCTGAGAAGCACTCCGCCTTCGGGATAGGAGGTTGAAGCCGAAGGCTGACCCGCTTGAAGTCTGGAGATCAGATGTATCATTTAAAGCATGACCGAAGCACATATTACTTTTCAGACCAATTTTCGGATTGGCACCAAGAAACTTGACTTAGCTCGGACGTAAAGTTTTTGTTAAAGTTTTTTGGTTTTCTGAGCTTATGGCACCTTTAACCTATTTTTATGTTTTTCTTTCAGGAGGCAGGACATCCTCTTGTTCGAGGTGTTTTGCGTGATGGTTCTGCTCGGAAAATCTTTTCTGACCGACAGTTTGGCATCTTCCCTGCCGAGCTACACCTCGACGTTGTCAAAACAAACTCAATGGATGAACTAGTTCCCGAGGAGATACGATCCTAGGGTCGGCCATGTTGCCCAACCCAAGTCTCGGAGGCTACTGTATTGATTGATTCAATGCAATAAATTTCAAAGTGCAATACAGTTTCCGAGGAGATTACGATCCTCAGGTTGGTCGGCCGCACCCAACCTGAGTCTCGGGGGCTAGTGCACAATGCATTTTAATTCCTAAAGTATGCTGCCGAGCAAGGAATTGATCCTCAGGCCGATTTCGCGAATCGACCTGAGTCTCAGGGGCTATTGGGATTAGTGGTTTTATTTTATCCTTTAGGAGCATCCTGGGTTTTAGACCGACATGCACCTTGAGGGCTACTGGCTATATATCTCGACAGAGAATAAATTGCACCAATCGAAAATATCCACAAAAAATCAGCCCACGGTTGGGGTGGTGCACCACCTTGGAAGCAGCCCGGCATAAAGTTCGGGCGCAAGTGGATGATTTCCGGCATTAAGCTCGGCTGAATTCCTTCAATTTTTTAAAGACCGAGGTAATCTATGACACCTCGGACGCTGATCATCGTTGGAGCTCGGATGCAGTCCGGCGTTGGAGTTCAGAAGCACTCCGGCATAAAGTTCAAGATCGGAGACACCTTGAAAGCAGTCCGGCATAAAGCTCGAATGCGGATGGCTGGCTCCATGAAAGACTATTTCCGGCATTAAGCTCGGATAAACTCCTTCAACTTTTTCAAAGACCGGGTTAATCTATGACACCTCGGATACAGTTCGGCATTGGAGCTCGGCTGCAAAAAGACACCTCGGATGCAGTTCGGCGTTGGAGTTCGGATGCAAGAGGGCACCGCCGCACGGGAAACACTTCAAATCCGAGGTGTGGTGTAAAAAATAATAAGGCATTGATAAAGGCCAAGAAATTAAAGGGGCTCCTCGGATGCCCGACATGTGAACTATTCGGATACTCCTCGGCGATCCTCAAGATCGGAGATGGGAAGATTTGTTGAACCAGTTTTCAAGACCGACGACTGAAGACGAAGAATAGTTCGGAAGAACCGAGGAGCATCCCCAACTTGAAGACCGATTCAGGGGGCTACTGATGGTTTCCTGGACTAGGGGGTACTCACCACGTCGTCTCCCGACCAGTGGGTCGGGCCGAGGACCCCCATGGCGGTTCACTAATGGGCCAGTTCGGACAGCCCATGATGCATATGAGGAAGATTCCACAAGACTTGGTGATCAAGACAAGGACTCCTCTCCACCGACGTAGCCGACTAGGACTCTTGTTATCCTAGGCCTCTGGTGTGTTATATAAGCCGAGGCTAGGCTAGTCATTAGGGACAATCAGATCATCAGAGATTACAATCATAGTTCTTAGGGTTTAGACCACTACATACGATCTCGAGGTAGATCAACTCTGTACTCAATACCCCATCATCAATACAAAACAAAGCAGGACGTAGGGTTTTACCTTCATTAAGAGGGCCCGAATCTGGGTAAATATTGTCTCCCTTGTCTCATGTTACCCATCGATCCAAGATCCACAGTTCGGGACCCCCTACCCGAGATCCGCCGGTTTTGACACCGACACCTACAACAAAATACATATAGCAATAATATGCCACATATCAAAACTAGCACCACATTATAGCCAAACCAACATTCCACAATATACATAGCAAGACTATGTCCTCAAGCAAACAAACACAAAGTTTTGAAGCACACAAGCACAAGTAGAGGCATAAGAAGTTCATAAGCACGAAGTTCATCAACATAACTCGGACTTCACATGGTTTTGGATTTCGGAGTGGGAGCATCACGAGCAGTCATTTGGCTTGCTTGCCCAACTTCAAGTTCGACTCAATCGATGGACTAAGTTCTAAGCACATGAGACAATAAGATGAATGATAAGGATGAAAATGGTGATTGAAAAAAAAATCAAAGATAACTCACCAAGTTCAAACCAAGAACATGTGGAGGAGGGGTTGGTATCTCTGGCATAGGTCTTCCCTGGATAGCAAAACGTTTTGCCACCATCGCTCGCAACGACTACACTTCAACATTATGTGCCTCGATCCGCTTACGGTCTTCATCCCACGATCCCTCAACCTCCTCCCGCTTTCTCCATTCTTCATCCACCAAAAAATTGCCACTTCCCACTTAAAATGTTTCCTTTGGCTGTCTAGCCCCATGCACACGGGTCCAGGGAAAACTCTCTGGACACCATGTGCACATGGGATATGGAGTGAAAATGTGAAATCCTACTGGAAACCATGTGCACACGAGGCCTTGTGGATTTCACTCTGGATGCCCCGTGCACATGGGGCCTCTTGGCTGCCGGCAGGTACATCTTGGAGAGGACTATATAAAACCCCCTTCTCCTACCTCCAACCCTAACCCTAAAGTATTTGGAGCCTCCACCATTCGTACACTCCATTCTGTGCAATACTATCAATCCCTCCAACCAAATACATTCATATTTTGATTGAGAGATCAACATCCCGTCTCCACTTCCAGTAAATTAATTTGTGTTCCTTTCTCGTTTTTTTCATCAACACTTGTTACTCTTGGAGAATGGGATCCTAGGCGGTATGAGTCAAGTCCCGGAAGCTTCCTTGCTTGTGGTGTGCTCTGGAAAGTTTGTAAAGGTGTCGTGCTCTCCTTCAAGACCAATGCTGAGTGATTTGAGACTTATCCGTTGGGGTTGACTCAGAGGAAGAATAAGGTGAGCCACTTGGTGGCGCTCCGGATCTTTTGCTTTGGCACCTCTCCAACAAATATTAACACTCCCCAAAGAGGGTAAACTTCAGAATAAAATCGTCCTCGACTCACTTGTTGTCAATCCATTCTTGGGCCTTCACTTATTTTGTATGCTTGTAAGCTTGCTAATTTGCTTGTTTCCATGCTTACAATGTTGCTTGCTATGTTGTCATATAGATTGTTCTCATGTTTCATATCTAGCAAACTTAGTTTATCCGCATTATTCTAAAATTGGCAATTAAGTTAAAATGTGTAATCACCCCGTTACCGCCTCCGTCTCTAGTCGACCATATCGATCATTTCACCTGCACACCTTGTAGGGCTGACATCACCTGGGCTTTCCAAAGGAGATCGTTTTCTCTGGTTAACTTCTCGGTTGGGCTGGTCCAAGGTTGTGGACGACATCGCTTGAGGTAGAATCCATGGCGATGAAAGTTTGTTTGATTATTTTCTGTAGCTAGATCTATTGAAAGAGGACGACTGTGTATACCATGTAAAACAATGCAAGTGTTCCTACTCTCGCATGGGAGAGTCACATTGTATATATTGATCAAGGGTAGGAACGACCCTATAAGTTGATTGGGACCGATCGCTAGAGATAATGTCTGTTTACACTGAGGAGGAAGAGATAAACAGGGACAGGTACACGTACACAAGATGCTTCTTGAGATTACAAGCAATATGCTACCTAATGTTTCTTTAATAAAGGGAGGATTTTATTGGCTTAAACTGAAGTATAAAAAGGATACAAACACAATGAACACACATTCAGCCTCTGCAGAGTTAGGATGCATGTAGCCAACATCAACATACACATAGAAAAACCAAAGTTATATGTAGGCAAAAAAAGGAAAGAGACCCCCAAAGCGACCAGATCCGTGATCATCAAACTACAACAATGATCATATCCGCACGAACCATCTCATGACATCACATGAATGATGTGGTTCTTCAACGGCCATGCCACGCTCAAGCGCCGTCACGGGATCCAATCACCCAAGGCTAGAATAGATTTCACTCTGAAGAATCAACCCATGCATATTCGAACAATGCCTTCAACATGGTAAAAAACATCGTCGTTGCTAGGTATAACTAATTCGGGCCATACATAGGATTTCACCCAGTAGCTCGAGGTCGGGTGCTCTAGTAGCACCACCATCGAAGCCACTCGTGTGTTGTCGCCACCAATTTTCCGCGATCCCAGTAGCTACATGCAATGTGACTGCCGCCGTTGCACAACCATCCCTCTGTGTCATGCCGTCGTTCATAGTTTGCATCTCATCGTCAAAGTCAACCAAAAGATCTAGAGAAAGGAATCCTCAGGAAGACCTTTCGTTGGCCATCGTAATCCGTGGCGAGGCCGTCGATGCAGGCCGGAGTGGTCACCACAATGATCAGAACCTACGGCGGAGCACACCACCGTTGACTACCACGTCACCCTAGATAGGCATGCCTAGTCCTGTCTGCCGAGGGCGCGACATGTCCGGAACTAGAGCACAAAAGACAAAGAAGATCAGACCATAGCCACCGGGTGCCCGCAAGGAACACAACCACCGCAAATAGGAGCGCACAGCCGCGCCACAAGCACGGTGTCGCGCCGCTGCCTTGCATCCACGCCATGGCGACCACGCTACTCCGACGGCTGGGAAAGGCAGGACGGCTGCTAGGGTTAGCACCTGGATGGGGAGGGATGACAGAGGAGCGATGAGAGGGAGGACCGCCCACCGCTGCCTGCTACCACCTGAGGCTTTTCCCGGCGCTGGGCTGACAGGCGACGACGAGGGGAGGGGCGGTGAGAGCATTGATACGTCTCCGTCGTATCTACTTTTTCTCACACTTTTCCCTTGATTTGGACTCTAATTTGCATGATTTGAATGAAACTAACTCGGACTGACGCTGTTTTCAGCAGAACTACCATGGTGTTGTTTTTGTGTAGAAATAAAAGTTCTCGGAACTGGACAAAACTTTTTGGAGATTTATTTTACAATAAATAAAAAATACTGGAGCCAAGAACCACCGGAGGGGGAGCCCTGACTGGGCACGATACACAGGGCGCGCCACCCCCTCCAGGCACGCCCTGGTGGGTTGTGTCCACCTCGGGGCCCCACTGACCCTAATTCCGACGCTATAAAATCCTATTTTTGGAGGAAAAAAATCAGAGAAAAAGTTTCGTCGCGTTTTACGATACGGAGCCGCCGCCACCTCATGTTCTTACTCGGGAGGCCAGATCTGGAGCCCGTTTGGGGCTCTGGAGAGGGGAATCTTCGGTCTTCGTCATCATCAACCCTTCTCCATCGCCAATTCCATGATGCTCCCCACCGAGAGTGACTAATTCCTTCATATGCTTGCTGGTCGGTGAGGAGTTGGATGAGATTCATCATGTAATCGAGTTAGTTTTGTTAGGGCTTGATCCCTAGTATCCACTATGTTCTGAGGTTGATGTTGCTATAACTTTGCCATGCCTAATGCTTGTCACTAGGGCCCGAGTGCCATGATTTCAGATCTGAACCGTTTATGTTTTCACCATTATATCTATGTTCTTGATCCGATCTTGCTAGTCATATGCACCTATTACGTGTTATGATCCGTAAACCCTGGAGTGACAATAGTCGGGATACTTTCTGGTGATGACCGTAGTTTGAGGAGTTCATGTATTCACCGTGTGTTAATGCTTTGTGCCGGTTCTCTATTAAAAGGAGGCCTTAATATCCCTTAGTTTCCTTATGGACCCCGCTGCCACGGGAGGGTAGGACAAAAGATGTCATGCAAGTTCTTTTCCATAAGCATGTATGACTATTTACGGAATACATGCCTACATTACATTTAAGAACTGGAGCTAGTTCTGTATCGCCCTAGGTTATGACTGTTATATGATGAATATCATCCAACGAGTTCACCGATCCAGTGCCTACAAGTTTTCCACATATTGCTCTTGCTAAGTTATTATTGCTACTGCTATTGTTACACTTGCTACAAAACTACTGCTATCACTGCTACCGTTACTGTTACTGCTACTACTGCTATCCAAACTATCATACTACTGTGCTACTGATCACTCTGCTGCAGATATTTAATCTCCAGGTGTGGTTGAATTGACAACTCAGCTGCTAATGCTCGCGAATATTCTTTGGCTCCCCTTGTGTCGAATCTATAAATTTGGGTTGAATAATCTACCCTCAAAAACTGTTGCGATCCCCTATACTTGTGAGTTATCAAGACCTTTTTCTGGCGCCGTTGTCGGGGAGCATAGCTATATTTGTTGAGTCACTTGGGATTTATATCAATTGATCACTATGAAGAATTTGAAGGATCCAAAAACCATGATTTTTCCCTCTAAGATGAGGAGAGGTAAGGAATTGCCATCTAGCTCTGCACTTGATTCACCTTCAGTTATGAGTAAGCTTGCACCACCACCACATGCTATTAATCCTGATATGTCGCAAGTTATTGATGATGCTACTTCTGCTATGAATGATGCTTATGATGATGATGCTAGTACCATGCTTGATGATAATGTGCCACTAGGTGAATTTCTTGATGAACAAATTGCTAGAGCTAAAGAGAATGAAATTACCGAAACTGATGAGATTGCTGAAACTGATGAAGCCTTTGAAACTGATGACTGTGAAACACCTATTAGGCCTAGCTCTCCTAGATTTGAAATGCCTAAGATACCTGAAGGTTATGTTATGGATGAGGAGACAACTAGAGAAATCCTTTCTTGTAAGGATAGAAATGATCTTAAGAAATTACTACGCAAGTATAAAGAGAAGACTTTGAATGCTAGAATGAAATGTGATCCTAAGTTTGCTACTTCACCTATCTTTGTTACCGATAAGGATTATGAATTCTCTGTCGAACCAGAGTTAATTACTTTGGTTGAATCTGATCCTTTCCATGGCTATGAAACTGAAACTGTAGTGGCACATCTTACTAAGCTGAATGATATAGCCACCCTCTTTGCTCATGATGAGAAGATTCGCTACTACTATATTCTCAAATTATTTCCGTTCTCATTAAAGGGTGATGCTAAGACATGGTACAATACTCTTGCTCTTGGTTGTGTGCGTAGTCCCTAGGATATGATTTACTACTTCTCTGAAAAATATTTTCCTGCTCATAAGAAACAAGCTGCCTTACAGGAAATATTTAACTTTGTGCAAATTGAAGAAGAGAGTCTCCCACAAGCTTGGGGGATGCTTCTCCAATTGCTTAATGCTTTTCCTGATCACCCTCTTAAGAAAAATGAAATACTTGATATCTTCTATAATGGACTAACTGATGCTTCTAGGGACTTCCTAGATAGTTGTGTTGGTTGTGTTTTCAGGGAACAAACTATTGAACAAGGTGAGGAATTATTGAATAAACTACTGAATAATTATGATGATTGGACTCTTCCTGAACCACCACTTAAACCCACTCCGAAGAAGAGGGGTATCTTATTTCTCAGTCCTGAAGATATGCAAGAGGCAAAGAAATGTATGAAGGAAAAAGGTATTAAAGCTGAGGATGTTAAGAATTTACCACCTATTGAAGAAATACATGGCCTTGACACACCACCACCTCCACATGTGGTAGATGTAAATTCTTTATTAAAGTTTGATGAAAGTGATATCCCTTACAATAAACATCCTAGTCAATGCTTATATGAGTTTTGATAACTACATTATGAAACAAGATCACTTCAATGCACATGTTCTGAAACAATTGAAATATAATTCTGATATGATTGCTCGATTGAGTGACTTGTTATTTAGAATCAGTAATGATGTTAGAGGTGTAGGAAAACATGCCTCTATGGTTCAAACCCAGTTAGAACAAGTTGCTAAGTCTCAAAAAGAATTGCTTGATGAAATGAATAGTAATATGAATGATTTTGATGCTAGAGTAGTAACTAGAGGAGGTAGAATGACCCAAGAACCTCTTTATCCTGAAGGTCATCCTAAAAGAATTGAACAAGACTCTCAAAGAAATAATACTGATGCACCTAGTCCTTCTAAGAAAAAAAAGAAAAAAAAATGATAGGACTTTGCATACCTCTAGTGAACCTGAGATACAAAAACCTCTTGATAATAATGATGTCTCTATTTCTGATGCTGAAACTCAATCTGGTAATGACATTCACCTAGTGATAATGAAAATGATAATGATGATGTTCATGAGGATACTCAACTGAAAAATGATAAGGAACCAGATAATGATGTTGAAGTAGAGCCTGCTGTTGATCTTGATAACCCACAACCTAAAAATAAACGTTATGATAAAAGAGACTTTGTGGATAGAAAACATGGTAAAGAAAGAGAGCCATGGGTTCAGAAACCCATGCCCTTTCCACCTAAACCATCTAAGAAAAAGGATGATGAAGAATTTGAACGCTTTGCTGAAATGATTAGGCCAGTCTTTTTGCGTACCCGCTTAACTGATATCTTAAAGATGGCCCCTTATGCAAAATACATGAAAGACATCATCACTAATAAAAGAAAAAAACCTGAAGCTGAAATCTCCACCATGCTTGCTAATTATTCTTTTAAGGATGGAGTACCTAAAAAACTTGGAGATCCTGGAATACCAACTATACCTTGCTCCTTTAAAAGAAATTATGTCGAAACTGCTTTATGTGATTTAGGAGCCGGTGTTAGTGTTATGCCTTTCTCCTTATATAAAAGACTTGATTTGAATAAACTCACACCTACTGAAATATCATTGCAAATGGCTGACCAATCAACTGCCATACCTATCGGTATTTGTGAGGATGTGCCCGTTGTTGTTGCAAATGTTACTATCTTAACGGACTTTGTTATTCTTGAGATGCCCGAGGACGACAACATGTCGATTATCCTTGGTAGACCCTTTTTGAATACTGCAGGGGCTGTTATTGATTGCAATAAAAGCAAAGTCACTTTTCATATCAATGGTAATGAGCACACAGTGCACTTTCCGAAGAAACAATTCCAAGTGAATGGTATAAATGTTATTGAAGAACCTCCTACACTCACTATTGGAAGCTTTCAACTACCTCTACCTACTGCCAAAAAGAAATATGATATACTTATTGTTGGGGATATGCATATCCCCATTGAGGTAACTTAGTGTTTTACGAAAGTTTTCGGTTTCATGCTAATCGGAAGTGGTTGTTAATAAGACTTGATCAACCTTATTAATGGATCATTTTTTAGAGGTATGAAGTTGATGAATCTAGTAGGCACAATCTTCTGCTCCCACCTTTTATTTTTTGTTTTACTTAGTCAAATAAAATAAAATGCCATGATTATCATGTTTTCTGTTTTCACCGTGCAATAAAAAATGACCCGAAAATAAAAGTCCTCAGAATGTTCTGCAAATTTGATACGATTTTTACTGAATATTTCTGAATTTCTGGCGCAAACAACATTAGAGGGGGTGCACCTGGTGCCCACAAGACAACAGGGCGCGCCAGCAACCCCAGGCGCGCCCTGGTGGGTTGTGGCCCCGACGTGGGCCCCCTCACTTATCCCTTTAGCCCATGTCATCCCCTACCTCTAGAAAAAATTCACCATAGATCTCATTCCCGTGTTCTTGCTCTCAAACCCGCGGATTTCGTTCTCTTTGCTCGAAGCTCCGTTTCCAAAACTGTTTGGAGGGATTGCTACTTGGTATGTGACTCCTCCATTGCTCCAATTAGTTCTTGATTTAGTGGGTTATTTTTAGAGTAATTAGCTACTCTTGGTGCTACTCTAGATGAGCTTGCATGTTGAATTCTTAGAGTTCTAAGTAGTTTGAATGCTTAATATGGCCTCTATGCATCCTTAGGAGTAGTTGCTATCAATCTTACGGAGTTTTGTTGACAAAATTTTTGTAATCTAATTTTTTTAGAATTTTTTTTATAGGAATAAGATGGATTTCTTTAGGAAGTTTTCCTCCAAGTAAAATGCTAAAGGAGTCATTGGGGAATCATCGGACAATGACCTCCACAGTCCAAGACCAGTGGAGGTGCGGCCGTGCGAATGGCCACATGATGCCTTCATGGAGGAGGCCGGGTTCCATCAAGAGTTTGCCCAATTCGGTGCAAATGCTGGGCTAACCGAGTTACTCGCAGCTAAGTGTGACCAATACCACATCCTTACAAATTCCTTTGTGCAAAGTTTTCAATTTCTGAGAAGGAATAATCCTCCCGAGGTGCAGTTTAAGCTATATGCTGAAACGCACAAAATCCCGCTCACTGACTTTTGCGACATATGCTTGATCCCTTCTGATGGGGAATTAAGAGAGCCTGGACCAGGGGAATTTGAGGACTTTCTCCTCACTTTAACAGTGGGTGAAGATAGAGGCGTGTCAAAAGCCACTGCTACCAGTTTGCAGTTTCCTTCTGTGCACTACTTTGCTTTATTCATCGTGAAGTGTTTAACCACTAGGGAGAAGGTTGGCGCACTCAGTGCCCCCGACTTCGCCATTTTACATCGTGCACTGCACAATGATCACACCTTTAGCATGGGGGCTATTATTGCATGTCGCTTACACCTTAACAGGACTAAGGGAAAGATACATGGTGGTATTTATACTACTCGCTTAGCGAGACACTTTAATGTTCAGATTCGCCCACATGATTATCCCTTGTCCCAAGTTTATCTAGATCACAAGGCATTGCAGGATCACCAATTTATTGAGGCAACTGATTCTTTTCATAACATTCGTTACAACTTGGTATTCAGCATCGAAACCCGTGATGTTATCGCATTGCCTACACCTGCTTTGTTTGATTCTATTGCCAGGAACGGATACAGGATCATGCCAGAGGACATTACAGCCTACCGGTACAACCTAGCAGCTGCTGAGGAGGGCCCCCAGGAGTGGGACGCTCAGGTGTCGCCTCCACCTCACTTCGACTTAGGACCGGATGGTTACTACGGATGGTGATTACCAAGCTAGGCCAAAAGCCTAAGCTTGGGGAGTACGTATTTCCACCGACATTATATTCATGTTCACACCTTTCATTCCAGTTGTCGGTGTTCATACTTTTTCATTGTATTATCCGTGCTAGATTTATTTTCTCGCTTTCTTCTTGCGTGTTTGAAAAACTTTGAGAAAACCCAAAAATATTTCCTACTTCTTTTCAGCTTTTTTCTAGCTTAATTTAATCATAGCATCAAAAGAAAACCCAAAAAGATTTCTCGTTTCTTCTTTTACTTGTTGCGAGCTTTCCTGTGTAAATAGTTTTTCTCGTTTTTGTTTTTCCCTCTTTAATTTGCTCTCTTCAAGAAAAAACAAAAACTCCAAAAATATTTTAGTGTGTTTCTCTGAAATTCTCTTCCTTTTATTTGAGTCGTACCAAGGAGAAGACCACGATGAAAATGTTGAGTGGCTCTCATGTGCACTATTGTTAATCTAACAAAGAGCCCATGTTACCTTGTCTTCTCTTGTATAAAATGTTTGCAGATTCCAGCTTAGTCCACGACACTCTTGCACTATTATTATTTTCTAATCATTCGGTCGTGCAAGTGAAAGGCAATGATGACGATATTTGATGAAGTGACTGTGGCAGAGAAAAGCGGGTATGAATTCAACTTGTTTTTGTTTTTGTAAATATGTTTAGCCTAGTATCCTTGATTCAGCATATTATGATCAAACATGTTTGCAATGAAAATTAGAGATTATAGTTGCCCATGCCATGCTTAAGTAGCCAGGAGTGGATAATGATTTATCTTGGATGCCAACATGCATTAAAATGATTGTGATGTGATATGATGATATGGTATCCTCCTCTGAATGTTTCAAGTGGCTTGACTTGGCACATGTTCACGCATGTAGTTGAATCAAAACCAACATAGCCTTCATGGTATTTATGTTCATGGTGTCCATATCCTACTCATGCTAGTAGTCGATGTTGATTATGCGTAATGCATGTTCATGACCGTTTTCGCTCTCTAGCCGTCCGCTTCTCAATCTATTTGCTAGCCTTCGCCTATACTAAGCGGGAATACTGCTTGTGCATCAAAATCCTTAAACCAAAGTTATTCCAGATGAGTCCACTATATCTACCTATATGCGGTATTACCCCGCCGTTCCAAGTAAATTTGCATGTGCCACCTCTAAATATTCAAATGAACATCTGTTTTGTGTGCCTGGACCGCACATGGAGCGACAGGGGGCGGTCAGTATCTTCCATGTTAAGCGGGTTATTCTCATGATGAGTGTTTATTCACTCGTCCTTACACGAGAGGGGCGGTAATAGGGTCCCAGTCCCGAAATCAAAAATTCCAAATAATTAAACAAAACTCCCCCAGGAATGTTGTTGGTATGGACGGTATCCGTGGATTCGGCTAGCCGTGGAGTGTGATTGTTGGTGGAGGGGCAGTAAACCTTTACTTTTACCGCTTGGGAACCGCCGCTAATATGTTTAGCACGGAAGATATTGATAACTCTTGGTCATAACGTTGACAGGAAGGGTGTACCTCCCAAAATTATATCTATCTCTTATTTAAACCTTGAGCTCTAGCACCTCTGCAAATCCCTGCTTCCCTCTGCGAAGGGACTATCTATTTACTTTTATGTTGAGTCATCACCTTCTCAAATAAGCGCCAGACCTGAGAGCACTATTGTCACCCTCATGCATTGTGTATAGTTAATGTTGGGTGCAACATGACTAGATCTTTTCTACCATGAATTACAATGTTTAGTCGCTGCTTGAACTTTGGAGGTGTTCTGCATTTATGTTTTGCGGTCTCAGAAAGGGCTAGCGAGATACCACTGTTGTCATATTATATCATGATTGTTTTGACAAAGTGTTGGCGCTTGAGATATTTTATTATTGCTCGCTAGTTGCTTATGTCATTGATATGAGTTAATATAATTTCTAAGAGTTATTGCTGGCATGGTTAGTCATAATCTTTGTTGAAAACCTGGGTGCTACTTAAGCATATATATGTAAACAAGAACAAAAGAGTTCATAAATGTTTTTCTTCATCACTTTCAGTTTGTAAACTGAATTGCTAGAGGACAAGCAATGGGTTAAGCTTGGGGCAGTTGATACGTCTCCGTCGTATCTACTTTTTCTCACACTTTTGCCCTTGTTTTGGACTCTAATTTGCATGATTTGAATGAAACTAACCCGGACTAACGCTGTTTTCAGCAGAACTACCATGGTGTGGTTTTTGTGCAGAAATAAAAGTTCTCGAAACTGGACGAAACTTTTTGGAGATTTATTTTACAATAAATACAAAATACCGGAGCCAAGAACCACCGGAGGGGGAGCCCTGGCTGGGCACGATACACCAGGGCGTGCCACCCCCTCCAGGCGCGCCCTGGTGGGTTGTGCCCACCTCGGGGTCCCACTGACCCTAATTCCGACGCTATAAAATCCTATTTTTGGGGAAAAAAATAGAGAAAAAGTTTCATTGCGTTTTACGATACGGAGCCGCCGCCACCTCCTGTTCTTCCTCACGAGGCCAAATCTGGAGCCCGTTTGGGGCTCCGGAGAGGGGAATCTTCGGTCTTTGTCATCATCAACCCTTCTCCGTCGCCAATTCCTTGATGCTCCCCACCGGGAGTGAGTAATTCCTTCGTAGGGTTGCTGGTCGGTGAGGAGTTGGATGAGATTCATCATGTAACCGAGTTAGTTTTGTTAGGGCTTGATCCCTAGTATCCACTATGTTCTGAGATTGATGTTGCTATGACTTTGCCATGCTTAATGCTTGTCCCTAGGGCCCGAGTGCCATGATTTCAGATCTGAACCATTTATGTTTTCACCATTATATCTATGTTCTTGATCCGATCTTGCTAGTCATATGCACCTATTACGTGTTATGATCCGTAAACCCCGGAGTGACAATAGTCGGGATGCTTTCCGGTGATGACCGTAGTTTGAGGAGTTCATGTATTCACCGTGTGTTAATGCTTTGTTCCGGTTCTCTATTAAAAGGAGGCCTTAATATCCCTTAGTTTCCTTATGGACCCCGCTGCCACGGGAGGGTAGGACAAAATATGTCATGCAAGTTCTTTTCCATAAGCACGTATGACAATTTACGGAATACATGCCTACATTACATTTATGAACTGGAGCTAGTTCTGTATCGCCCTAGGTTATGACTGTTATATGATGAATATCATCCAACAAGTTCACCGATCCAGTGCCTACGAGTTTTCCACATATTGCTCTTGCTAAGTTATTATTGCTACTGCTACTGTTACACTTGCTACAAAACTACTGCTATCACTGCTACCGTTACTGTTACTGCTACTACTGTTATCCAAACTATCATACTACTTTGCTACTGATCACTCTACTACAGATATTTAATCTCCAGGTGTGGTTGAATTGACAACTCAGATACTAATACTCGCAACTATTCTTTGGCTCCCCTTGTGTCGAATCTATAAATTTGGGTTGAATACTCTACCCTCGAAAACTGTTGCGATCCCCTATACTTATGAAGACCTTTTTCTGGTGCCGTTGCCGGGGAGCATAGCTATATTTGTTGAGTCACTTGGGATTTATATCAATTGATCCCTATGAAGAATTTGAAGGATCCAAAAACCAAGATTGTTCCCTCTAAGACGAGGGGAGGTAAGGAATTGCCATCTAGCTCTGCACTTGATTCACCTTCGGTTATGAGTAAGCTTGCACCACCACCACATGCTATTAATCCTGATATGTCGCAAGTTATTGATGACGCTACTTCTACTATGAATGATGCTTATGATGATGATGCTAGTACCATGCTTGATGATAATGTGCCACTAGGTGAATTTCTTGATGAAAAAATTGCTAGATCTAAAGAGAATGAAATTGCTGAAACTGATGAGATTGTTGAAACTGATGAAGCCTTTGAAACTGATGACTATGAAACACCTATTAGGCCGAGCTCTCCTAGATTTGAAATGCCTAAGATACCTGAAGGTTATGTTATGGATGAGGAGACAACTAGAGAAATCCTTTCTTGTAAGGACATAAATGATCTTAAGAAATTACTACGCAAGTATAAAGAGAAGACTTTGAATGCTAGAATGAAATGTGATCCTAAGTTTGCTACTTCACCTATCTTTGTTACCAATAAGGATTATGAATTCTCTATCGAACCAGAGTTAATTACTTTGGTTGAATCTGATCCTTTCCATGTCTATGAAACTGAAACTGTAGTGGCACATCGTACTAAGCTGAATGATATAGCCAGCCTCTTTGCTCATGATGAGAAGATTCGCTACTACTATATTCTCAAATTATTTCCGTTCTCATTGTCGAAATCGGGGCTCCGCAAAACCCAACAAGGTTCGAACACTGGGGCGTGTGCGAAGATCTCAACCGGCTCAACATCTCAACTTGTCACCCTACGGCCTAGCTATGTCGAGTACGCTCTTGCGAGGAAGAAGATGGACACAGTGGTTTACCCAGGTTCGGGCCACCTTGCGGTGTAAAACCCTACTCCTGCTTTCTAGTGGATTGGCCTCTCGAGGAGGCGGTGGATGAACTGGTACAGTGGTTGGGAGGCCTCGTGAGGGTTCTTGGTGGTCATGAACTCGACTTGGCTCAACCTCGTTCGACATCGTTCGACCTGCTTTCTACGATGGGAGCTCGTCCCTACTTATAGGGGCCACGGTCCTCTTCCCGCGTCGCACCGGCGGTAAGGGATCCCACAACGGCCAAATTTGAAAGGGGACAGGAGGTACATCCTATCCTGACGATAGGTGGTCTTCGCCTGCAAAGCTTCTGGGTGTGACGCAACGGTGGGCTCGGCGATGACATTCGTCCTGCCGAGCTCGTGGTCTTGGTCCTCTTGCACCAGGAAGGAAACCTTTGGGGGGTTCCTTGGGAACCCGCGTACGTCTTTGTCTCCTTTGCACCAAAGAGGAAACTGTCCTCCCTCTGCGCCCGCTGGCGCCCGCCTGTCTTGTTCGTCAGAACCCACATTATCCCGGCCTCACGAGGCCGGGTACTTGCATAGGAATCTCCGCTCCTCGGGAGGTGGCCTGAAGGGGTGCCGCTCCTCCGGAGGCCTTGGCGTTGTCCTCCTCGCGAGGCGGGGGCTCGTTGCGGGGCCGTACCGGGCCCTCGTGGTGGGCCACGCGCTGGGCCGCAGGTAGGCAGGTCTGGGTACCCCCGTTCCCAGAACGCCGGCAGTAGCCCCCGGGCCCAAGGCGTGCCAATCTTAGCTTCGAGGCGAAGGCGAGGAGCGAAGGGCAAAGCGCCTGAGGTGGCTTGAGACTGCGTCGATATTTCCCCAAAGAGGAAGGGATGATGCAGCACAGCGACGGTAAGTATTTCCCTCAGTTATGAAACCAAGGTTATCGAACCAGTATGAGGATCACCGCCACCCAATAAACAGCACCTGCACATAAACAACAAATACTTGCAACCCGACGCGAAAGAGAGGTTGTCAATCTCTCTACAGTAATAAGATAGATTAGGTAGTGATAGATAGGAGAGATAGCTCTCTCAAGAACACAAAATAAAAAGAGTAAATATGCAGCAATATATTTTTGGGTTTTTGGTTTTGTAGATCTAAAAACAAAGAGTGCAAAAAACGTAGATCGGAAAGCAATATGATGGAAAAGTAGACCCGGGGGCCGTAGGGTTCACTAGTGGCTTCTCTCATGAGTATAGCGCACGGTGGGTGAACAAATTACAGTTGGACAATTGATAGAAAATCGAATAGTCATGACGATATCCAAGGCGATGATTATTATATAGGCATCACATCCAAGATAGATAGACCGACTCCTGCCTGCATCTACCTCTATTACTCCACACATCGACCGCTATCCAGCATGCATCTAGTGTATTAAGTTCATGGAAAAACGGAGTAATGCAATAAGAACGACGACATGATGTAGACAAGATCTATTCATGTAGGAATAGACCCCATCTTTTTATCCTTAATAGCAACGATACATGCGTGTCTTGCTGCCCCTTCTGTCACTAGGAAAGAACACCGCAAGATCGAACCCATCACAAAGGACCTCTTCCAATGGCAAGAAAAATCGATCTAGTTGGCCTAACTAAACCAAAGATTCGGATAAGAAATACGAGGCTATAAGTAATCATGCATATAAGAGATCAAAGAAGACTCAAATAATATTCATGGATAGAAACTGATCATGAACTCAAAATTCATCGGATCCCAACAACACACCGCAAAAGTTTACATCAAATAGATCTCCAAGAGACCATTGTATTGAGAATCATAAGAGAGAGAGAAGAAGCCATCTAGCTACTGCCTACAGACCCGTAGGTCTATGGTGGACTACTCACGCATCATCGGAGAGGCACCTATGAGGAAGATGAACCCCTCCGTGATGGTGTTTAGATTGGATCTTGAGGTTCTGGAACTTGCGGCGGCTGGAATTGTGTTTCGTCGACTCCCCTAGGGTTTTTGGAATATTTGTGAATTTATAGGCATTAGAGGCTGTGCGGAAGGGAGCCGAGGAGGGCACAACCCATCAGGGCGCGCCGGGGGCCCCCTGGTGTGCCCTGGTGGGTTGTGCTCTCCACAGCCCACCTCTCCGGCAGTTGTTTGGCCCACTGGGTGTCTTCTGGTCTAGAAAAAATCTCCAAAAATTTTTGTCGCGATTGGACTCGTTTGGTATTGATTTTCTGCGAAGTAAAAAACAAGCAAAAACAGCAACTGGCACTTTGGCACTATGTCAATAGGTTAGTCCCAAAAAATGATATAAAGTTGTTATAAAATGATTATAAAACATCCAAGAATGATAATATAACAGCATGGAACAAGCAAAAATTATAGATACGTTGGAGACGTATCAGCGCCGTGGGCCCCCATTCGCCTATGGGCCAGGCTCGACGCGTGGCGCGCGACGGGGAACGGACACCTCCGCCCCCAATCGCCTCGGCAACTGTCCTGGCCGACAAAAGTCTGGCGCCCTCGGTGGAGCCATCATTGCTCTTCTTCCTTGCGCCTTGCTCCCTTGCTCAGATCCCCTTTCCTCTGTGAGAAAACTCCTCCAGGTCTTGGCGCAACATCGCTCTTCCTCTTGCCCTTCTTCCTCCAAGATTCCTCGGATGGCACCTGCCGGGAAGACGAAGCCTGAGGCTGCAGCCTCGGCGCCCACTTCTCCCTCTCCGGCGCTCGTGACGTCCTCCATCGCCAAGGAGGGGGATCTGGCTTTCGCGCTTCCGCTGACTGCGGGGGATTGCAACGAATGGGGGAGGACCTTGATCTGGTGCGGCTCCGCCGGGCGGGGCACCCTGGCGAAGACGGTATACCCTTTCTTCCTCCACAGCATCTTCTGCGGGCTTGTCCCGCCCTTCTCGGGGTTCTTCTCCGCCATCCTTGCGCACTACGGGATCCAAGCTCTCCACCTTCAGCCCAACTCCATCTTGCTCCTGTCGATCTTCGCCTTCTACTGTGAGGCCTTCGTGGGCGTGAAGCCTTCTGTGGCCCTTTTCCGCCACTACTTCAGCATGCGGCTTCACGACAGCACGCAGCGGTCAGGGTGCGCCTCCTTCGTCGCGGTCCAGGGCGGCAATGTGCTCCTGAAGGCCGGGAAGATGGTGGAAGGCTTCCGGCACCGCTGGGTCTTCTTGGATGTTCAAGGGGTCGATTTACATCTGGAGTTCCCGACGAAGCTCCCCGAGAAGACCCTCGGGTGGGCCTCCGCGAAGCTCACCGACCCCCGGGCGGCGCCCGTATTGAAGAGGATCTCCTCGGACATGGCCGCCAGGAAACTGACCGGGGTGATGATGGTGAAGGAGTTCATGACGCAGCGCCTGGCGCCGCTCCAGCAGCACTCGAAGCCCATGTGGGAGTACGAGGGCATGGGAGACGCCATCAGGCTCGGATCCGTCAGCCTGACGGGCAAGGAGCGGGACAAGGCCCTAAACACCTTGCTCTTCACTAATCCCGGGGACCTTCTTGAGGCCTACGCCCCGCTGTACCGCCACGACGACAGCAAGGCGTTGGCCGCCGCCATGCCTGATTTTGATGATCTGGGGCTCACGCCATCTGGGCTCCCCAATCCCACAGTGCTGGTGTCCTCCAGCAACACCAGTGGCGGAGAGGATTCAGAGGAGACCGTGGATGGCAGGGAGGGGGCGTCCCCTCCGTCGCAGAGCGTGCTCCTCCACAGCCTTGACGATGATGATGACAACACCGACCAACCCCCAGCCGCTGACTCCCAGCGCTTCGCCCGGGTGCACAGGGGGCCGGGGCCTTCCCCTCAAGCCGCTCGGACGTCCGGCCGGTCGTCCTCGAAGAAGCGCACGACCGCGGTTCCTCAGGGCGTTCTCCACACCCCTCCGGGCGACAGCACCTTGCCGGGGGCCGGCGAGGAGCATCCCGCTCGCCTCCTGGACGCGGCCAAGTCCACGCCGAAAGGGAGTGGGGGCGTTCCTACCAGCACCGAGGTGGAGAAGAAGAGGAAGTGGGTCGCGCGCGAGGAGTAAGTAGCCTTCTTTGTTTCTGCTTGATCTTGAACTACGCACGTGCTCACGGCCCTCCTCCTCTCATTGGCCAGGGTCGAGGTCGTGCCGAAGAGGAAGAAGGCGAGTGCTGAGCCGAAGGAGCCCCCTGCCCTAGGGGCACCATCGGCTTTATGCCTCGATGGAAGCGTGCCGCGCCAGCCCAGCACGCCGCTTGGAGGACTAGCCACCGGGGGCGCGGAGGCTCTCGTGGTGGCTTCTCCTGCCGCCGCCGTGGTGGCCCCGACGCTGATGGAGGAGGCAGCTCCTCACCCCCTCCTGGTGGAGTCCGCTCCTGTGGTCGCAGAGGTGCAGCCTCGGGAGGAGCCAGCCCACGCGGGCCAGCTGGTCGTGGGGTCGCCCACGCTCGCCGTGATGGAGGAGAAACTGGAGCCCCGGGCTCCCCAAGTTAGCCATGCTGCCGGGCCTTCAGTCACGGCGCCCGCCGATGCGCCGGTGCTGCCTCCTGGTCCGGCTCTCGTGCTTGCGCGTTGCGGTCCTCTGATCAGGCCCGACGCCTTGGATGAGGCCTACACCAAGCTTGGCAGGCTTCGGGCCGACCTTCAGGAGGCTGAAAGGTGCCTCGCAAGGGAGCGTCTGGGGCTCATTTCTGGGTGGTCCCGGGCCGGGGCGACCACCCAGATGGCCTGGAGCCGAGCCAAGGCTACCATCGCGAAGAGCGAGGAGGAGGCCGCCGAGGCCAAGGCAGCCCGAGATGCGGCACTAGACGCGGCAGAGTCTGCCAGGGCACGCTGCGGCGAGGCGGAGGCCCATCTGAGGGTCTTTCAGGATGAGCAAGCCGCACTCGCGCAACAACTTCGTGAGTAGGGGGAGACCCTCCAGGTCCGCGTGGCGGAGCTCGCAGACCGCGACTCCGCGCTGTCCCGAGTGGCCGATGACCAAGCAAAGGAAAGCGAGCGCCTGGCCAAGCTGAAGGAGGAGGTGGAAGAAGCCCAGGCGTCTGATGTCTACTACACAACCTTCTTCTTGTAGACTCGTGTTGGGCCTCCAAGCGCACAGTTTTGTAGGACAGTAGCAAATTTCCCTCAAGTGGATGACCTAAGGTTTATCAATCCGTGGGAGGCGTAGGATGAAGATGGTCTCTCTCAAACAACCCTGCAACCAAATAACAAAGAGTCTCTTGTGTCCCCAACACACCCAATACAATGGTAAATTGTATAGGTGCACTAGTTCGGCGAAGAGATGGTGATACAAGTGTAATATGGATGGTAGATATAGGTTTTTGTAATCTGAAAATATAAAAACAGCAAGGTAACTAATGATAAAAGTGAGCACAAACGGTATTGCAATGCTTGAAAACAAGGCCTAGGGTTCATACTTTCACTAGTGCAAGTTCTCTCAACAATACTGACATAGTTGAATCATATGTAAATCCCTCACGTGCGACAAAGAGTTCACTCCAAAGTCACAAATAGCGGAGAACAAACGAAGAAATTATTGTAGGGTACGAAACCACCTCAAAGTTATCTTTTCCGATCAATCGTATGAGCTATCCCTATAAGTGTCACGAACAACCCTAGAGTTCGTACTAAAATAACACCTTAAGATACACATCAACCAAAACCCTAATGTCACCTAGATACTCCAATGTCACCACGAGTACCCATGGGCTTGATTATACGATATGCATCACACAATTTCAGATTCATCATGTTCAATCCAACACAAAGAACTTCAAAGAGTGCCCCAAAGTTTCTACCGGAGAGTCAAGACGAAAACATGTGCCAACCCCTATGCATAGATTCCCAAGGTCACAGAACCCGCAAGTTGATCACCAAAACATACATCAAGTGGATCAATAGAACATCCCATTGTCACCACGGATATCCCATCGCAAGACATACATCCAGTGTTCTCAAATCCTTAGAAGACTCAATCCGATAAGAAAACTTCAAAGGGAAAACTCAATTCATCACAAGAAGATAGAGAGGGGAAAACTCCATATGATTCATCTATATTAATAAAGCTTGCGGTACATCAAGATCGTGCCATCTCAAGAACACGAGAGAGAGAGATCAAACACATAGCTACTGGTACATACCCTCAGCCCCGAGGGTGAACTACTCCCTCCTCGTCATGGAGACCGCCGAGATGATGAAGATGGCCTCCGGTGATGGTTTCCCCCTCCGGCAGGGTGCCGGAACGGGCTCCCGATTGGTTTTTCGTGGCTACAGAGGCTTGCGGCGGCGGAACTCCCGATCTAGGTTTCTTTCTGGGGGTTTTGGTATTTATAGGAATACTTGGCATTGGAATCAAGTCAGGGGGACTCCCGAGGGACCCACAAGCCAGGGGGCGCCTCTCCGATATCTTTTTGCTCCAGTATTTTTTATATTTTCCAAAAATATTCTCCGTAAATTTTCAGCCCATTCCGAGAACTTTTATTTCTGCACAAAAAAAACGACACCATGGTAGTTCTGCTGAAAACAACGTCAGTCCGGGTTAGTTCTAATAAAATCATACCAAAATCATATAGACTTATTGTAAACATGGCATGAATACTTCATAAATTATAGATACGTTGGAGACGTATCAGCATCCCCAAGCTTAATTCCTGCTCGTCCTCGAGTAGGTAAATGATAAAAGAAATAATTTATGAAGTGTGAATGCTAGCAAGTGCACAAGTTTGATCAATGATAATTCCAATCACCTTTTCTATCATCAATATAAACCATAAACAGTAGCTCATCTCATAAAACTTCTCATGATCAAGTAATAAGCTATTCACATGTTAAAGTATAGACCAGAAAGTTTCTTGAAAACTAACAAACCATATTCCTAGTCATCGAAAAATTGCAATTCATCTTATTTCCAGGAAGGGTCTATGTAAGAGCTTTGATTTAGCAAATTCCACATACTCAACTATCATATAGTCTTCCATGATTATTGACACTCAAAGCATATTTTTAGAACAAATAGCATCCATCGAACACAGAGAAAGATAGGGGCTTAATGTTTCGCCTCCCAACTTATTTATCATATAGATAATTGTCAACAATAATAATTCATGATCAAATATATTTGTGTGGATATATATGTCTAGATCATTCCCCAACACATGACGCTTGCCAAGAGAAAAAGGCAAAATATAGGAAGTGGTGAAGATCACCATGACTCTTGCATAAAGGTAAGTACTAGAAAGTAAAAGATAGGCCCTTTGCAGAGGGAAGCATTGATTTGCAAAGGTGGCAGAGCTCGAGCTTTTAAAACAGAGATGAATAATAATTTTGAGCGGTATGCTTTCATTGTCAACATAACAACCGAGAGATCTCGGTATCTTCCATGCTAGATACATTATAGGCAGTTCCCAAACAGAATGGTAAAGTTTGTACTCCCCCTCCACCAATCAATCACACTCCACGGCGAGCCGAATCCACGGGTACCGTCCATACAAACAACAATCCTGGGGAGTTTTGTTTCATTATATTTTGATTTGATTTTTGAGCATGGAACTGGGCATCCCGAATACCAGTCACTTTCTCGTGAATGATAGTGAATCAACACATATCGTGAGAATAACCCACCTAGCATGGAAGATACTGACAGCCCCTAGTCACTATATGAGCGATTCGGGCATACAAAACAGAATATTATTTGAAGGTTTAGAGTTTGGCACATGCAAATTTACTTGGAACGGCAGGTAAATACCGCATATAGGTAGGTATGGTGGACTCATATCGAACAACTTTGGGTTTAATGGTGTTTGGATGCACAAGTAGTATTTCTACTTGGTGCGGAAGTTTTGGCTAGTATGAGGTGGAAGCAAGCACCACATGTTGGAGGATCCATAACAATATAAGTTCTATACAAATATACCCAAACATAACTCATTAAGTTGTCTTCCTTGTCCAATTTTAACTAATTTGCTCGAGTTTGAAAATAATTAATGAGCTCACAATCATAGAAGATGTCCAAGATAGTATATTTATATGTGGAATCTCTCTTCCTTCAATATTCTTTCATGAATTGTTCAAGTGACCAATGCGGTGTTTGCTAACTTTCAATAAATTTTACCACCTATACTTATTATGTATGAAGTCATTACTCCCCATGGGATAAGTATATGAAGCATATTTAATTTCAGATTTATGATATTCAATTCATTCAACCATTTACTCATAGAATATAAGTGAAGCACGAGAGTGAATGACAAACTACTCCAAAAAAGATGTAAGTGAAAATCAATGCGTAGGCAACAATTAAATAACTATGTGAAGACTCTCTCATCTAAGAATTTCAGATCTTAAGCATTTTATTAAACAGCAAGAAAAAGAAAAATAGCACTCCAAGAATAGCACGCATCATGTGAACGAATAAAAATTTAGGCTCAACATAGGCTAACCGATAATTGTTGATGAAGAGAGGTGGGATGCGTAGCACCCCCAAGCTTAGATGCTTGAGACTTCTTGAAATATTTACTTGGGGTTCCTTGGGCATCCCCAAGCTTGAGCTTTTGTATCTCGTTCAATCCTCCCATATCATGGTTTCACCTATTCTCAAAAACATCTTCCACACAAAACTTGAAAAGAACTCGTGAGATAGGTTAGTACACATAATAATAAATCAACTCTTTATGTACTGCCAAGACAAGTTGCATAATAATTTTCAAACATCATCTACTGTTTACTATCATTTACACAATTTATATCTACCAATATCGGCTATGGAAACTAGAGGATAAGTAGATAACAAAACTATGACAGCAATCTGTCCAAACAGAACAGTCTGTAGTAATTTATGAAAATAGTGTACTTCCGTAACTCAAAAAATTATGAAAATTTAGGACATGCTCAATAATTTATATGACAACACTGTCTAAAAATTTCAGAAACGTTCCACGTTCCAGTAAAATATGAAAATTCAAACACTACAGCAAAAGTTTCTGTTTTTACACAGCACACATCAAAACATGCAATGCAAGCATCCTAAGACAATTCTTGGAACTTTTTATTGAAAAACAAGATTATAAATAACACCTAACAGAGAACAACAAAATAATATGATGCTGCAAGCAAAACTCATATTATGTGACGAATAAAAATATAGCTCCAAGTAAGATATACCGATAGTGTTGAAGACGAAAAAGGGGATTCCTTCCGGGGCATCCCCAAGCTTAGGCGCTTGAGTCTTTCATGGATATTAACTTGGGGGTGCCTTGGGAATCCCCAAGCTGAGGTTCTTGTCACTCCTTATTCTCCTCATATCGGTGTCTCACCCAAAACTTGAAAACTTCAATCACACAAAACTTAACGGAACTTCGTGAGAAGGGTTAGTATAATAAATAAAGATAATTCACTTAGGTACTGTCAAGACAAGATTCATAATTGTTCCTACATGATACCTACTGTATTCTATCATTCCCATAATGTATATCATTCAATATAAGCTATAGAAACACTAAAACATGTAAACTATGCATGCAAAACAGAATCTGTCAAAAACAAAACAGTCTGTGAAGATCTGTAGCGTAACCATACTTCCCTGTCTCTAAAAATTCTGAAAAATTAGGAAAATCTAGGAAATTTGTATTTCAATCATGTGTAAAAAATTCAGATCAAAATCACGTTCCAGTGAATTTACAAAATTCCTGGACTGAGAGCAAAAGTTTCTATTTTTGCACAGAATCAAGTCAACTATCATCCACACTATTCCAAAGGCTTTACTTGGCACTTTATTGAAACAAAAGCTATAAAACATGATTATACAGTAGCTTAATAATGTGGAGACACAAAAACAGTAGGTATAAATATTGGGTTGTCTCCCAACAAGCGCTTTTCTTTAATGCCTTTTTAGCTAGGCAGGATGATTTCAATGATGCTCACAAAAAAGATAAGAATTGAAACACAAAGAGAGCATCATGAAGCATATGACTAGCACATTTAAGCCTAACCCACTTCCTATGCATAGGGATTTTGTGAACAAACAATTTATGGGAGCAAGAATCAACTAGCATAGGAAGGCAAAAGAAGCATAACTTCAAAACTTTGAACACATAGGGAGGAAACTTGATATTATTGCAATTCCTACAAGCATATGTTCCTCCCTCATAATAATTTTCAGTAGCATCATGAACGAATTCAACAATATAACCAGCACATAAAGCATTCTTTTCATGATCTACAAGCATAGAAATTTTACTACTCTCCACACAAGAACATTTCTTCTCATGACTAATAGTGGGAGTATCATAAAAGAATTGAATACTACAAATTGGTTCCACATTAAAAGAGTAATATTCAGTAAAAGGATATTCATAATTATGACAAGTATCATAATAGTAATCATCACTCTTTTTCATCGCATAAGTATCATCACAATAGTCATCATAAGTAGGAGGCATGCAATCATTATAACAAATTTGATCATTCAAAGTAGGGGGAATAAAAAGATCATCTTCATTAAGCATAGCATCCCCAAGCTTGGGACAAACATTAATTGCAGCGAATAAATTCTCAAACATGTCATTTTCATCAAACATAGCATCCCCAAGCTTGTGGCTTTGTATATCATAAACATAATCACTCTCATCATTAATAGTATGAATAGCACCAATAGTATAGCAATTATTATCATCATCCTCCAAGTTGGTGCCATAAATATTTTCAAGATTATAAGAAGTATTATTATCTTCCCAATCATAATTATCACAACAAGCAATAGGCATAACAAAATCATCCTCAAGTGTATCATCTTCCACAACTATTTTTGATTCATTCTCATGAGGCCTATCAATAATGGGAGCAACATTATTTGGGAGAGATACATCTTTACCTTTACTTTTCCTTCTTTTCTTCTTCTTCACCACATTATGTGTGGGTTTATTTAATTCCTCCAAGCTTCTTTTTGAAGAGGTTGGTTGAATAAAAAGCTCCTCCTCTTCCCCTTCATCATAAGAAAAAATAGGAGGATATTGGGAAACCTCTTCCCCTTCATTAGTATTCTCTTCATATTCTATTTGTTTTCTTGTCTTTAAGTAATTGGCAATATAAGGATTCTCAATGCAATTTACCACACAATACATATAGATTTCATTTAGATCAAAATCAATCATTTTCATGAGAACCCAAGCTGGATCATCCTTAGTTTTATGTTTCATTTCTTCATACCCCAAAAATAGACTAAGTTCATTATGATGCTCAAGGGTAATGAGGTTATCACAATTTTTGGACACAATTCGATCATGAAATAATTCACATTGGAAATTAAAATGACCACTTTCATTGCAAAGTTCACAAGGACGGCGAGAAATATTAAGTCTTTCAGCACAAACATATAGCCTCTCTTGCAACCATTTAGTTTCTAAATACTTATGCCTCTTACAAAATCTATCTTCCCTTTTAGGCATGTCTTCACAAACTCGATGCACTCCACAAAAATTGACATGCTTATAAGAAATCTTTTTATCATGACTAGTGCAATCATCATTAGTACTATGGATATTCAAAGAATTCATACTAACAACATTGCAATCATGCTCATCACTCAAAGATTTAGTGCCAAACATTTTAATAACTTCTTCTTCTAACACTTGAGCACAATTTTCTTTTCCATCATTTTCACGAAAGACATTAAAAAGATGAAGCATATGAGGCAACCTCAATTCCATATTTTTTTCTATAGTTTTTTTTATAGACTAAACTAGTGATAAAACAAGAAACTAAAAGATTCAATTGCAAGATCTAAAGATATATCTTCAAGCACTCACCTCCCCGGTAACGGCGCCAGAAAAGAGCTTGATGTCTACTACGCAACCTTCTTCTTGTAGACTCGTATTGTGCCTCCAAGCGCAGAGTTTTGTAGGACAGTAGCAAATTTCCCTCAAGTGGATGACCTAAGGTTTATCAATCCGTGGGAGGCATAGGATGAAGATGGTCTCTCTCAAACAACCCTGCAACCAAATAACAAAGAGTCTCTTGTGTCCCCAACACACCCAATACAATGGTAAATTGTATAGGTGCACTAGTTCGGCGAAGAGATGGTGATACAAGTGTAATATGGATGGTAGATATAGGTTTTTGTAATCTGAAAATATAAAAACAGCAAGATAACTAATGATAAAAGTGAGCACAAACGGTATTGCAATGCTTGAAAACAAGGCCTAGGGTTCATACTTTCACTAGTGCAAGTTCTCTCAACAATACTGACATAGTTGAATCATATGTAAATCCCTCACGTGCGACAAAGAGTTCACTCCAAAGTCACAAATAGCGGAGAACAAACGAAGAAATTATTGTAGGGTACGGAACCACCTCAAAGTTATCTTTTCCGATCAATCGTATGAGCTATCCCTATAAGTGTCACAAACAGCCCTAGAGTTCGTACTAAAATAACACCTTAAGACAATCATCAACCAAAACCCTAATGTCACCTAGATACTCCAATGTCACCACGAGTACCCATGGGCTTGATTATACGATATGCATCACACAATTTCAGATTCATCATGTTCAATCCAACACAAAGAACTTCAAAGAGTGCCCCAAAGTTTCTACCGGAGAGTCAAGACGAAAACATGTGCCAACCCCTATGCATAGATTCCCGAGGTCACGGAACCCGCAAGTTGATCACCAAACCATACATCAAGTGGATCAATAGAACATCCCATTGTCACCACAGATATCCCATCGCAAGACATACATCAAGTGTTCTCAAATCCTTAGAAGACTCAATCCGATAAGAAAACTTCAAAGGGAAAACTCAATTCATCACAAGAAGATATAGAGGGGAAAACTCCATATGATTCATCTATATTAATAAAGCTTGCGGTACATCAAGATCGTGCCATCTCAAGAACACGAGAGAGAGAGAGATCAAACACATAGCTACTGGTACATACCCTCAGCCCCGAGGGTGAACTACTCCCTCCTCGCCATGGAGACCATCGGGATGATGAAGATGGCCTCCGGTGATGGTTTCCCCCTCCGGCAGGGTGCCGGAATGGGCTCCCGGTTGGTTTTTCGTGGCTACAGAGGCTTGCGGCGGCGGAACTCCCGATCTAGGTTTCTTTCTGGGGGTTTTGGTATTTATAGGAATACTTGGCGTTGGAATCAAGTCAGGGGGACTCCCGAGGGACCCACAAGCCAGGGGGGCGCCTCTCCGGTATCTTTTTGCTGCAGTATTTTTTATATTTTCCAAAAATATTCTCCGTAAATTTTCAGCCCATTCCGAGAACTTTTATTTCTACACAAAAAATGACACCATGGTAGTTCTACTGAAAACAGCGTCAGTCCGGGTTAGTTCTAATAAAATCATACCAAAATCATATAGAATTATTGTAAACTTGGCATGAATACTTCATAAATTATAGATATGTTGGAGACGTATCAGCGTCTCACGCCCGGCGCGTCTCCGAGACGATGGCCTGGCTGGAGGCCAAGGAGAAGGCCCTCGCCGATGCTGAGGAGAAAGCGGCCGCGGAGCGCGACGCCTTCCCCTCCCTTGAACTCGAGCTTCGCAAGTCGCTGCGCTCCATCTGCAGGGGCGGATTCCGGGAGCCTTTGGTGGCCCCTGAAGCCGGCTACGCGGGGCTCTCCTTCAAGCTTGCCGAGGTGCTCGAAGGCGCCTCCACCACGGTGGACACCATTTTGGAGGATGAATGCCGCGATCTCCTTGCCATGGCCGTGACGCAGGTCTTCACCCAGCTCTACCTCCGTGAGCCCGGCTTCAACTTTGACGTGGTGCTCATCCTGGTTGCTCCCGCATCCCGCGCCGCTGTGGAAGCGGCCGTGAAGGGCCCGGTGGACGCATTGGTGGAGAAGTTCACCTGCATCGCCACTGCCAAGCCCCCGCGGTGGAAGCAAGCGGTGGTGATGACGGCAGCAGCGACGTCGACGATGAGGACGCCGCGGCTGGGGCAGTTGGCGACGCTGGCCATGGCGGTGGTGGCCCTTCCTCCTAGTTCTTATCCTGCAACATTTCACTGTGCCTCGCGGAGGCGTGAGACTTTGAATTCGTAAATCATTCAGTGTATGTAATAATTGCTTGAATTTTCCTTGAATTTCGTGATTCCCTTTGGTGCCTTGCTTCCTTCCCATTTGCTTTATTGCTCTACGTCGGAGGGGCCCAATCCCGCGCATACCTCGACCGCCGTTGGAGCGTCCGGATCGCCAGGATGAGACCAAGGGGTGAGGGGCTACATGACCAGTGAGGCCCCTGAGTCGCGATGCTCAGGGGTCCCCCTTGACGTGCAAGCAGCACACACGAAGGAAACACGGCGACACCAGGGTAGACTTGGGGCGCCTTGGTGCTCTGCGTCGGCAGGGCCCAACCCCGCGCATACCTCGACCGCTGTTGGGGCATCCGGATCGCCAGGATGAGACCAAGGGGCGAGGGGCTACGTGACCAGTGAGGCCCGTGGGTCGCGATGCTCAGGGGTCCCCCTTGACGCGCAAGCAGCGCCCGTGAGGTGAATTCGTACCTTTTCTCGCCAGCTTTTACCTGGGAGGGACGCGAGAGGACCAGGTGCCAGAACCTGGTGAGGTGGCTCACGCCAGGTCTGTCCTGAGCGTAGCCCCCGGCTAGCCCCCTCACGCGTGCATCCCAGGGGAACGCTGCATGACGGGGCTGTGCAAAGAGCCGGGAGGCCATCCTGAGGTTGGTGCAACCGCTAGGGCGCCCTCAATTGTTTATCCCCCAGCGCGGAGCATGGGGCTTCCACTGGGCATGGGCATAGCCGCTGAGCGACAGTGTCGTCCGCCAGCGCGGAGCATGGGGCTGCCACTTGGGCGTGGGAATGGAGCTCTATGGTAGAGTCTCCGGGCGTGTACATCCCATTAAGTTCGCACTCGTGGCCTGCACGGTTGAACTGGGAGGTGTATCTGGGCACCCGTGAGCCAGCGCGGGACTCACAAGGCCCTACCTCAAAGGCGGGTTGCGCCTGAACTTTTATAACGCGAGGCGCGCTTGCTGGACCTGTGGGGTGTGGGTAACCTGCGCCGAATGAATCTCCGGAGGCCATCGCATGAGAAGGCCAAACACCAACGGCCCCAGGAGGTGACGTGTGCGGGGCCAGGCCGCCAGACAGAGCTCGGCCGCTGGGTTTATCAACGCTGCAGGGACGGACCCGAGCACAGATGCCGTGCCCAGTCTTCTCATGCGACAAACCCGAGGAAAGACACCCTGCGTGTGGTTCCCGTGACGGCAAAGCGCCAAACAGCGGTTATTGGAACCGGGCCGCGCGCCCTGACTCACCCACACTCGATTAGCTCATGCGAGGACAAGCACCAAGGGCCTCGGCGAGGTGACGTACACGGGGCTGGCCCACGAGACAGAGCTCAGCCGCTTGGATTTATCAACACTGCAGGGACGGACCCGAGCACAGACACCGTGCGAGCCCTTAATCATGAGGCGGTCGAAAGAGGGATCGTAAGGGCGCGGCGACATTCATGGTGGCGAAGCACCGGGCATGCAGTTGGAATACTTAGGAAATTCATTAAATGCAGATTCAGTCTGGTGCATGCGCAAAACGGTACAGCTGGGGGGACGGGCCCTAGTAGCTTGAGGATGCGGGGCGCCCTCAATTGAACAAACCAAAAGTCACCTGGTGCCGGCGCCGCTGAAACGTCGGGGTAGTCATTGAAGCTGGGTCATCACGAGCTTGAGTGCTCCGGAGGCTCGAGAGGCCCGCGAGGGTCTTGGATCTCCGGGAGGTCCTCGCGGCGTCGGGCCTCATGAGACGCGAAGGCGGTCTGCATGAGGCGCTGGTAAGTTGCACCCGCTTTCATGAGGGCAAAGGGCATGCGGACGTAGCTGCAGGGGAAGCCCCCGGTGCGCCCGACACGCGATGGCCAGAGGACCTCCTGCGACGAAGCCCTGTTGAGGTCAGGGAAGTTGACGCAGATGCGTAGCCTGCCGTCAGGGACGGCTGCCATGCCTGGTGGCGCTGCGTGGTGCTCGGCGCGCAGGGCCTGTGCCTCTTGAAGTTCCCTGATTGCGTTGGTGATGAAATCCCTTGCGCCTAGCGCCTCGCGCCTTGCTTCTTGCTTGTGGGGGTGTACGTCGAAGCACGCCTCCGAGTGGTGCCCGAGCACCTCCCCCGTTGTGCCGGTCAGGTCGGTAGCTTTCTGGATGGAAGCCCCCGAGCCTGTCCTGAGGGAGGTGTCGGGCGCGCCTTCCTATGCGAGAGGGAGAGGCGCCCCAGCAGTGGATGCCGAACCTGTAGCGCCAGCGGTGGAGGTCCCAGCCCCCTGGCGGCTTTTGGGGAGGAGCTGCTTCTGCTTCTTGCGGGTGTCCTCAGTAGGCGGGACGTCGCCCTCATTGTCAGAGTCTTTGGCCGCCGCGGCCCTATAGGCGCGCTCGAGGGAGCATACGGCATCCTTCTCGTCGCAGGCGACCGTGATGACGCCGCTGCACCCTGGCATCTTGAGGACGTTGTAGCCATGGTGGACTACCGCCATGAACTTGGCGAGAGCGGGGTACCCAAGGAGGCCGATGTGAGCAACGTCGCAGTCGATGAGCTCGGTGCGGTAGTTGTCGCGCCTTCCGAAGGTGATTGGGAGGCGCACCTACCCCAGGGGCGTGGTAGTGCCGTCTGTCACTCCTGAGAAGGGCTTCGTCGGCATGAGCTGGTCGTAGGGCACCTGGAGCGTCTCGAAGGTCTCGACAGAGAGAACATTGAGCCCAGCGCCACCGTCGATGAGGGTCTTGGTGACGAGGACGTTGCTGATGACGGGTGAGCAGAGCAGAGGGAGAATGTCCGCGGTGGCTGAGCACTTTAGTTGGTCCTTGGAATCGAAGGTGATGGCCCACTTCGACCACTTGAGGGGATGCGTGGCCTCAAGATTTGGGAGGGCGGCGTTCACCTCGCGAGAGAACTGGTTGAAGATGCGGTGTGAGGCTAGGGCTTGAGCCCCGCCCAGGATGCAGGTGACCGCACGGGGCTCCTGGAAGCCCCCAGCCTCATCGTCCCACCGGTCGTCTTCGTTCCTCCTTTGTGGCGGCGGCAGTGGAGGGAGGCTGGCCCTATCCCGAGGACGGGCCTCCCGAGGGTCGTCGCGCCAGGGCCCGTCACGAGGCTCACCACGCCAGTGGTCATCGCGAGGCTGGTCGCGCCAGTCCTGTCGTGAGTCGCGGTTGTCCCGACGGCCTCCGCTGCGTCCTCCTCCACGGCCGTAGCCACGGCCACCGTGCTCGGGGCGGTGACCAAGGCGCTCGTCGCGGAGCTCCCTGAGCTCTTGGCAGTCGCTGGTGCTGTGGGTGTTGGTGTAGTGGAAGACGCAGAACGGGCGGTTGCTCTTGAGGGGTTCTTCCTAGTCTCGACCGCGATTTGCCTCGGGCTCGGCGGCCAGAACGGCGGGGTTCTTGCGCTTCACTTCCTTGCGCTTGGTCTTCTTGTCTTCGTGGTCTGCCTCCGGAAGCTCGCGGAGGGAAAGCCGGCCCGCCTCAGCCTTCGCGCACTTGTTCGCCAGGTTGAACATCTCCAGAGCAGAGCACAGGTCGTCGTGGATGGCGAGCTCCTCCCTCATCCTGAGGTCCCTGATGCCGTCGGTGAACGCCGAGATGATGGCCTCGTCCGACACCTTCGGAATCTTGAGGCGAACGCTCGTGAAGCGTTGTATGTGCTTGTGTAGGGTCTCTCCCTCCTGCTGCTTCACGCGCCGCAGGTCGCTCACCGCCGGGGGGGCGGTCCTGGGTGCCCTGGAAGTTGGCGGTGAAACGCTCGTGAAGTTCGTCCCAGGAGGAGATCGATTCCTTCGGGAGATTGAGGAGCCAGGAACGTGCGCCATCCTTCAGAGCCATGAGGAACCAATTTGCCATGACTTTGTCGCCGCTGCCTGCGGCCTCGATGCTCAGCGAGTAGAGCTGAAGGAACTCTACTGGGTCGGCGGTGCCGTCGTAGCGCGGAGGGAGGTCCGGCTTGAACTTGCTGGGCCAGACGACGCGACGTAGCTCTGAGGTGAAGGCGCGGCAGGCAGCTTCGCTCTTAGGCATGGCGTGAACGGGGGAAGCCTGGTCTTGACGTTCGTTCGCCGCAACCTCCAGCGGCGCACGGTCTTGATGCTGGCGTGGCTGCGGACGGAGCGCACGCGCGTCACCTTGCGGCCGCGGCACCACCTGGCGGCTCACCTCATCTCGAGCGCGCGCTGGTGCTGCGCGTGGCTGGTCACGGGGGTGCGCCTTGCGCCTGGGCTCGAGGTCGGCGCTTTGCAGGGACGGAGGAGGAGGGGGCGCGCCATGGGCCATGTCGCCCGCCTGGAAGGGCCGGGGACGAAACGACTGGGAGGGCGCCGGGGCCTCGCCGGTGGCGTCGACGAGCTCGGCGATGCGTCCGATCCACTCTTCGTAGCAGTCGTTGGTGGGGCGGTAGCGCAGCAGCTCGCATGCCATGAGCAGCGCAGTCGGTGTGTTCGCCGGTCCATGGCGGGAGTGGGAGGACGACGCCGTGACCGGGACGGGGGACGGAGTGGCGGTTTACCCGTCGCGCTGGACGGAGGGTGGCAGCGACGAGTCCTGCTGCTCTTGAGCAGCCAGGCCCGTGGCGGCGTTGGCGGCCGGAGAGATGGAACAGCGCGGGGCGCCGCGACCCTCGGGCGCCGTCTGGGCGACGTGAGCGGCCCGGCGCTCAGCACGAACTCGGCGGGCGTCAACCATGGAAGCGATGGAGTTGAGACGGGGTGAAACCGGAGGAAGATTTTGACACGCCCCTACCTGGCGCGCCAAATGTCGGAATCGGGGCTCCGCAAAACCCAACAAGGTTCGAACACTAGGGCATGTGCGAAGATCTCAACCGGCTCAACGTCTCAACTTGTCACCCTACGGCCTAGCTACGTCGAGTACGTTCTTGCAAGGAAGAAGATGGACACAGTGCTTTACCTAGGTTCGGGCCACCTTGCGGTGTAAAACCCTACTCCTGCTTTGTGGTGGATTGGCCTCTCGAGGAGGCGGTGGATGAACTGGTACAGTGGTTGGGAGGCCTCGCGAGGGCTCTTGGTGGTCATGATCTCGACTTGGCTCAGCCTCGTTCGACCTCGTTCGACCTTGTTCGACCTGCCTTCTACGATGGGAGCTCGTCCCTACTTATAGGGGCCACGGTCCTCTTCTCGCGTCGCACCGGCGGGAAGGGATCCCACAACGGCCAAATTTGAAAGGGGGCAGGAGGTACATCCTATCCCGACGAAAGGTGGTCTTCGCCTGCAAAGCTTCTGGGTGTGACGCAGCGGTGGGCTCGGCGATGACATCCGTCCTACCGAGCTCGTGGTCTTGGTCCTCTTGCACCGGGAAGGAAACCTTTGGGGGTTTCCTTGGGAACCCGCGTACGTCTTTGTCTCCTTTGCACCAAAGAGGAAACTGTCCTCCCTCTACGCCCGCTGGCGCCCGCCTGTCTTGTTCGTCAAAACCCACGTCATCCCGGCCTCACGAAGCCGGGTACTTGCATAGGAATCTCCGCTCCTCGGGAGGTGGCCTGAAGGGGTGCCGCTCCTCCGGAGGCCTTGGCGTTGTCCTCCTCGCGAGGCGGGGGCTCATTGCGAGGCCGTACTGGACCCTCGTGGTGGGCCACGCGCTGGGCTGCAGGCAGGCAGGTCTAGGTACCCCCGTTCCCAGAATGCCGACACTCATTAAAGGGTGATGCTAAGACATGGTACAATACTCTTGCTCCTAGTTGTGTGCGTAGTCCCCAGGATATGATTTACTACTTCTCTGAAAAATATTTTCCTGCTCATAAGAAACAAGCTGCCTTACAGGAAATATTTAACTTTGTGCAAATTGAAGAAGAGAGTCTCCCACAAGCTTGGGGGAGGCTTCTCCAATTGCTTAATGCTTTGCCTGATCACCCTCTTAAGAAAAATGAAATACTTGATATCTTCTATAATGGACTAACTAATCCTTCTAGGCACTTCCTAGATAGTTGTGCTGGTTGTGTTTTCAGGGAACGAACTGTTGAACAAGCTGAGGAATTATTGAATAACATACTGAAGAATTATGACGATTGGACTCTTCCTGAACCACCACTTAAACCCACTCCGAAGAAGAGGGGTATCTTATTTCTCAGTCCTGAAGATATGCAAGAGGCAAATAAATGTATGAAGGAAAAAGGTATTAAAGCTGAGGATGTTAAGAATTTACCACCTATTGAAGAAATACATGGCCTTGACACACCACCACCTCTAGAGGTGGTAGAGGTAAATTCTTTATTAAAGTTTGATGAAAGTGATATCCCTTACAATAAACATCCTAGTAAATGCTTATATGAGTTTGATAACTACATTATGAAACAAGATCACTTCAATGCACATGTTCTGAAACAATTGAAATATAATTCTGATATGATTGCTCGCTTGAGTGACTTGTTATTTAGAATCAGTAATGATGTTAGAGGTGTAGGAAAACATGCCTCTATGGTTCAAACCCAGTTAGAACAAGTTGCTAAGTCTCAAAAAGAATTGCTTGATGAAATGAATAGTAATATGAATAATTTTGTTGTTAGAGTAGTAGCTAGAGGATGTAGAATGACCCAAGAACCTCTTTATCCCGAAGGTCATCCTAAAAGAATTGAACAAGACTCTCAAAGAAATAATACTGATGCACCTAGTCCTTCTAGGAAAAAAAAGAAAAAGAAAAATGATAGGACTTTGCATACCTCTAGTGAACCTAAGATACAAAAACCTCTTGATAATGATGATGTCTCTATTTCTGATGCTGAAACTCAATCTGGTAATGAACATTCACCTAGTGATAATGAAAATGATAATGATGATGTTCATGAGGATACTCAACTGAACAATGATAAGGAACCAGATAATGATGTTGAAGTAGAGCCTGCTGTTGATCTTGATAACCCACAACCTAAAAATAAACGTTATGATAAAAGAGACTTTGTGGCTAGAAAACATGGTAAAGAAAGAGAGCCATGGGTTCGAAAACCCATGCCCTTTCCACCTAAACCATCTAAGAAAAAGGATGATGAAGAATTTGAACGCTTTGCTGAAATGATTAGGCCAGTCTTTTTGCGTACACGCTTAACTGATATCTTAAAGATGGCCCCTTATGCAAAATACATGAAAGACATCATCACTAATAAAAGAAAAAAAACTGAAGCTGAAATCTCCATCATGCTTGCTAATTATTCTTTTAAGGATGGAGTACCTAAAAAACTTGGAGATCCTGGAATACCAACTATACCTTGCTCCATTAAAAGAAATTATGTCAAAACTGCTTTGTGTGATTTAGGAGCCAGTGTTAGTGTTATGCCATTCTCCTTATATAAAAGACTTGATTTGAATAAACTCACACCTACTGAAATATCATTGCAAATGGCTGACACATCAACTGCCATACCTATCGGTATTTGTGAGGATGTGCCCGTTGTTGTTGCAAATGTTACTATCTTAACGGACTTTGTTATTCTTGAGTTGCTCAAGGACGACAACATGTCGATTACCCTTGGTAGACCCTTTTTGAATACCGCAGGGGCTATTATTGATTGCAATAAAAGCAAAGTCACTTTTCATATCAATGGTAATGAGCACACGGTGCACTTTCCGAAGAAACAATTCCAAGTGAATGGTATAATGTTATTGAAGAACCTCCTACACTCACTATTGGAAGCTTTCAACTACCTCTACCTACTGCCAAAAAGAAATATGATATACTAATTGTTGGGGATATGCATATCCCCATTGAGGCAACTTAGTGTTTTACGATAGTTCTTCGGTTTCATGCTAATCGGAAGTGGTTGTTAATAAGACTTGATCAACCTTATTAATGGATCATTTTTTAGAGGTACGAAGTTGATGAATCTAGTAGGCACAATCTTCTACTCCCACCTTTTATTTTTTGTTTTACTTAGTCAAATAAAATAAAATGCCATGATTATCCTGTTTTCTGTTTTCACCGTGCAATAAAAAAATGACCCAAAAATAAAAGTCCTCAGAATGTTCTGCAAATTTGATGCGATTTTTTTCTGAATATTTCTGAATTTCTGGTGCAAACAACATTAGAGGGGGGTGCACCTGGTGCCCACAAGACACCAGGGAGCGCCAGCAACCCCAGGCGCGCCCTGGTGGGTTGTGGCCCCCACGTCGTCCCCCTCACTTATCCCTTTAGCCCATGTCATCCCCTACCTCCAGAAAAAATTCACCATAGCTCTCATTCCCGTGTTCTTGCTCTCAAACCCGCGGATTTCGATCTCTTTGCTCGAAGCTCCGTTTCCAAAACTATTTGGAGGGATTGCTACTTGGTATGTGACTCCTCCATTGCTCCAATTAGTTCTTGATTTTGTGGGTTATTTTTAGAGTAATTAACTACTCTTGGTGCTGCTGTAGATGAGCTTGCATGTTGAATTCTTAGAGTTCTAAGTAGTTTGAATGCTTAATATGGCCTCTATGCATCCTTAGGAGTAGTTGCTATCAATTTTACGGAGTTTTGTTGATAAAAATTTTGTAGGCTAAAATTTTTAGAATTTTTATTATAGGAATAAGATGGATTTCTTTAGAAAGTTTTCCTCCAAGAAAAATGCTAAAGGATTCATTGGGGAATCATCGGACAATGACCTCCACACTCCAAGAACAGTGGAGGTGCGGCCGTGCGAATGGGCGCATCATGCCTTCATGGAGGAGGCCGTGTTCCATCAAGAGTTTGCCTAATTCGTTGCAAATGCTGGGCTGACCGAGTTCCTCCCAGCTATGTGTGACAAATACCACATCCTTACAAATTCCTTTGTGCAAAGTTTTCAATTTCTGAGAAGGAATAATCCTCCCGAGATTCAGTTTAAGCTATATGCTGAAACGCACAAAATCCCGCTCACTGATTTTGCGACATATGCTTGATCCCTTCTGATGGGGAATTAAGAGAGCCTAGACCACAAGAATTTGAGGACTTTCTCCTCACTTTAACAGTGGGTGAAGATAGAGGCGTGTCAAAGGCCACTGCTACCAGTTTGAAGTTTCCTTCTGTGCACTACTTTGCTTTATTCACCGCGAAGTGTTTAACCGCTAGGGAGAAGGTTGGCGCACTCAGTGCCCCCGACTTCGTCATTTTACGTCGTGCACTGCACAGTGATCACACCTTTAGCATGGGGGCTATTATTGCATGTCGCTTACACCTTAACAGGACCAAGGGAAAGATACATGGTGGTATTTATGCTACTCGCTTAGCGAGACACTTTAATGTTCAGATTCGCCCACATGATTATCCCTTGTCCCAAGTTTATCTAGATCACAAGGCGTTGCAGGATCACCAATTTATTGAGGCAACTGATTCTTTTCAGAACATTCATTACAACTTGGTATTGAGCATCGAAACCCTTGATGTTATCCCATTGCCTGCACTTGCTCTGTTTGATTCTATTGCCAGGAACGGATACAGGATCATGCCAGAGGACATTACAGGCTACCGGTACAACCTAGCAGCTGCTGAGGAGGAGCCCCAGGAGTGGGACGCTCAGGTGTCGCCTCCACCTCACTTTGACTTAGGACCGGATGGTTACTACGGATGGTGATTACCAAGCTAGGCCAAAAGCCTAAGCTTGGGGGAGTACGTATTTCCACCGACATTATATTCATGTTCACACCTTTCATTCCAGTTGTCAGTGTTCATACTTTTTCATTGTATTATCCGTGCTAGATTTATTTTCTCGCTTTCTTCTTGCGTGTTTGAAAAACTTTGCGAAAACCCAAAAATATTTCCTACTTCTTTTTAGCTTAATTTAATCGTAGCATCAAAAGAAAACCCAAAAAGATTTCTCGTTTCTTCTTTTACTTGTTAGGAGCTTTCCTGTGTAAATAGTTTTTCTCGTTTTTGTTTTTCCCTCTTTAATTTGCTCTTTTCAAGAAAAACCAAAAACTCCAAAAATATTTCAGTGTGTTTCTCTGAAATTCTCTTCCTTTTATTTGAGTCGTACCAAGGAGAAGACAACGATGAAAATGTTGAGTGGCTCTCATGTGCACTATTGTTAATCTAACAAAGAGCCCATGTTACCTTGTCTTCTCCTCTTGAATAAAATGTTTGCAGATTCCAGCTTAGTCCACGACACTCTTGCATTATTATTTCTTTCTTATCATTCGGTCGTGCAAGTGAAAGGCAATGATGACGATATTTGATGAAGTGACTGTGGCAGAGAAAAGCGGGTATGAACTCAACTTGTTTTTGTTTTTGTAAATATGTTTAGCCTAGTATCCTTGATTCATCATATTATGATCAAACATGTTTGCAATGACAATTAGAGATTATAGTTGCCCATGCCATGCTTAAGTACCTAGGAGTGTATAATGATTTATCTTGGATGTCAACATGCATTAAAATGATTGTGATGTGGTATGATGATATGGTATCCTCCACTGAATGTTTCAAGTGGCTTTACTTGGCACATGTTCACGCATGTAGTTGAATCAAAACCAACATAGCCTTCATGATATTTATGTTCATGGTGTCCATATCCTACTCATGCTAGTAGTCAATGTTTATTATGCGTAATGCATGTTCATGACCGTTTTCGCTCTCTAGCTGGCCGCTTCTCAATCTATTTGCTAGCCTTCGCCTGTACTAAGTGGGAATACTGCTTGTGCATCAAAATCCTTAAAACAAAGTTATTCCAGATGAGTCCACTATATCTACCTATATGCGGTATTACCCTGCCGTTCCAAGTAAATTTGCATGTGCCACCTCTAAAAATTCAAATGAACTGTTTTGTGTGCCTGGACCGCTCATGGAGCGACAGGGGGTGGTCAGTATCTTCCTTGTTAAGCGGGTTATTCTCATGATGAGTGTTTATTCACTCGTCCTTACACGAGAGGGGCGGTAATAGGGATTCCTAGTCCCGAAATCAAAAATTACAAATAATTAAACAATACTCCCCCAGGAATGTTGTTGGTATGGACGGTACCCGTGGATTTGGCTAGCCGTGGATTGTGATTGTTGGTGGAGGGGCAGTAAACCTTTACTTTTACCGCTTGGGAACCGCCGCTAATGTGTTTAGCATGGAAGATATTGATAACTCTTGGTCGTAACGTTGACAGGAAGGGTGTACCTCCCAAAATTATATCTATATCTTATTTAAACCTTGAGCTCTGGCACCTCTGCAAATACCTGCTTCCCTCTGCGAAGGGACTATCTATTTACTTTTATGTTGAGTCATCACCTTCTCAAATAAGCGCCAGACCTGAGAGCACCATTGTCATCCTCATGCATTGTGTATAGTTAATGTTGGGTGCAGCATGACTGGATCTTTTTTACCATGAATTAAAATGTTTAGTCGTTGCTTGAACTTTGGAGGTGCTTTGCATTTATGTTTTTCGGTCTCAGAAAGGGCTAGCGAGATACCACTGTTGTCATATTATATCCTGATTGTTTTGACAAAGTGTTGGCGCTTGAGATATTTTATTATTGCTCGCTAGTTGCTTATGTCATGGATATGAGTTAATATAATTTCTAAGAGTTATTGCTGGCATGGTTAGTCATAATCTTTGTTGAAAACCTGGGTGCTACTTAAGCATATATGTGTAAACAAGAACAAAAGAGTTCGTAAAAGTTTTTCTTCATCACTTTCAGTTTGTCAACTGAATTGCTTGAGGACAAGCAATGGGTTAAGCTTGGGGCAGTTGATACGTCTCCATCGTATCTACTTTTTCTCACGCTTTTTCCCTTGTTTTGGACTCCAATTTGCATGATTTGAATGAAACTAACCCGGACTGACGCTGTTTTCAGCAGAACTACCATGGTATTGTTTTTGTGCAGAAATAAAAGTTCTCATAACTGGACGAAATTTTTTGGAGATTTATTTTACAATAAATAAAAAAAACTGGAGCCAAGAACCACCGGAGGGGGAGCCCTGGCTGGGCACGATGCACCAGGGCGCGCCATCCCCTCCAGGCGCGCCCTGGTGGGTTGTGCCCACCTCGGGGCCCCACCGACCCTAATTCTGACGCTATAAAATCCTATTTTTGGAGAAAAAAATCAGAGAAAAATTTTCATCACGTTTTACGATACGGAGCCGCTGCCACCTCCTATTCTTCCTCGGGAGGCCAGATCGGGAGCCTGTTTGGGGCTCCGGAGAGGGGAATCTTCGGTGTTCGTCATCATCAACCCTTCTCCATCACCAATTCCATGATGCTCCCCACCGGGAGTGAGTAATTCGTAGGCTTGCTTGTCGGTGAGGAGTTGGATGAGATTCATCATGTAATCGAGTTAATTTTGTTAGGGCTTGATCCCTAGTATCCACTATGTTCTGAGATTGATGTTGCTATGACTTTGCCATGCTTAATGCTTGTCACTAGGGCCCGAGTGCCATGATTTCATATCTGAACCGTTTATGTTTTCACCATTATATCTATGTTCTTGATCCGATCTTGCTAGTCATACGCACCTATTACGTGTTATGATCCGTAAACCCCGGAGTTACAATAGTCGGGATACTTTCCGGTGATGGCCGTAGTTTGAGGAGTTCATGTATTCACCGTGTGTTACTGCTTTGTTCTGGTTCTCTATTAAAAGGAGGCCTTAATATCCCTTAGTTTCCTTATGGACCCCGCTGCCACGGGAGGGTAGGACAAAAGATGTCATGCAAGTTCTTTTCCATAAGCACGTATGACTATTTACGGAATACATGCCTACATTACATTTATGAACTGGAGCTAGTTTTGTATCGCCCTAGGTTATGACTATTATATGATGAATATCATCCAACGAGTTCACCGATCCAGTGCCTACGAGTTTTCCACATATTGCTCTTGCTAAGTTATTATTGCTACTGCTACTGTTACACTTGCTACAAAACTACTACTATCACTGCTATAGTTACTGTTACTGCTACTACTGCTATCCAAACTATCATACTATTGTGCTACTGATCACTCTGCTGCAGATATTTAATCTCCAGGTGTGCTTGAATTGACAACTCAGCCGCTAATACTCGCGAATATTCTTTGGCCCCCCTTGTGTCGAATCTATAAATTTGGGTTGAATACTCTACCCTCGAAAACTATTGCGATCCCCTATACTTGTCTGTTATCAAGCATCTACAGCCGGAGCCCTCATATCCGTCTCATACGCCCGGGCAGGCCGTCCGGTCACTGCCCGGTCATGAAAAATTGACCCGGACGGACTCCCTAAACGGGCCTCAAACGCCCGGGCTGACCGGCACCCCGTCATATCCAGCCCAAATATGGGGTGGATATGGGGAAGCCCGGACATGCCCGGGCACGCCCGCCTGATAGGCCCGGCCCACCGTCGACCCATGGCTGTCCCACAAAAAGGTGCATCTGGCTCATCGCTCTGAAACCCTAGCTCACTCACTCTCCTCTCTCGCTCCGTCCTCTCTTCTCCCTGCACCGATTCCAATCGAATCCGGCGAAATGTCGAGCTCCGACAGCCTGTCCGACGATGACCTGGATCCGGAGTATGAGCTTGCCGTCCGCATCGCCTTGGAGTGGTCCAAGGTGGAGACCGGGGGCAGCTCCGGATCTGCAGCCTCATCGCTTCCCCTCCGTCGCAGCTCGGACGCCGGCGCTGGCTCCTCCCGGCCCGTGCGTAGCTCCGGCAGGCGGCCTACGCAATCCATGCCTCCCCTGCGCCATCCCCTGGACCCGCCGGCTGCTCCCCTAAGGGGGCAACGGTGGGTTCTTGTGCCCGCCGCGCAGGCCCGGACGCGCACGCCGGAATCAGAGGCGCGCGCCGCCCGCCGCGAGCGTCAACGGCAAAGGGAGAGGTTAGAGGCGGATCAATCAGTGCGCCGCCACCACAGGATGGAGGCGGAGCCCGATGAGGACGCGCAACTCCTCGAATGGGTCTACCACTGGTCGCTTACGACCGTGGAGATGGACGTGCGGCGGCTCCGGCGGAAGAACGCGAAGGCGCTCCGGATTGCCATTGAGCAGTCCGGGCGCGAGGCGGCGGAGGCAGTGGCAGATGCGTCTCGGCTCGCCAAGCTCAAGCGGCAGCAGGACAGGGAGGTTCGGCGGCTACAAGGGTTCGTCATCCTCTCTGACGACGACGTTGACGATCACGGCTCCTCGTCGGACGACTCCGACGATTCCCCACCAGCCGTCGACTCCTATAGCTGCGTCGGTGACCGGAAGGGCAAAGGACCGGCGAGGAAGTGGTGACTGTCCCCCGTCTCCATTTATTTAATTATGTTTAGCTAGTTCGTAGTCAGGATTTGCCGATGAACTCCGATCTTAGTTTTAGCATCTTTCAAATTCTTCATAGTGATCAACAGATATTCCTCAACCTCATGAATAAATGAGATGATATGACTTTTCTCCAACCAAGTAAGCTCGAAGTCATGACTGTAGTAGGTCCGATCTATTATCTGCCGTGTAGTTCTTGTAGCAGAGAAATAAGCTGATAATTAAAAATAAAGAAATTTAGTCGATATGAGTACCAAATACTTTTCAATAATCAATATAATTTACCTAACAAATCTGTTGACAAACTCACTGCAGGTAGAACTGGAATCAAGTCATCCGCATGCACCCAAATTTCTATATTATTATCACGAACATCGTCATTACCAAGATCAAAGATAATGTTCATGTCCTCATCCAACCCATAGGCCTTGCAAAATGCTCTCCAATTAGAACAACCAAAATATGTGCGATCTTCTTCATTTTTACCTTAACAACAAAAGTGTAATGCTTCGTTCTTAGGTGAGCTATCTTAGGCTTTGTACTATCCTTCTCTTTGAAATGGAACTTGTACAAGACAACGAATCTTGCATGGCAGGGAACGCACTAGTCGAATTGTACAAAAGAAAATTAAAGATTAATTAAAGCAAAAAAGCACACGTCATACTTCATTAACAAAAAATACATGTCGTCTTTACATACCGTAATAATTTCAAAGTCATCCTGTAGCTTGACGATGAAGGACGTATCGTTGTCTAGGTGAGGATAATGGTCGCATATACCCCTGTCATCCCAGCACAAAGGGCACTCAGGGATCCTCCCCTCATCGTCAGACGACGACGACATTTCCTGTGTTCATGATTCTAAGATAAAAAATCGACGGCAATTTTTTTTCTTAATGCTCATTGATTCTAAGATTAACAAATTAGTATTTAAATTAGAATGCATTGAATAAGCAAATACTGAATCATAGTAGTCAGCCGCCGATGAGGTTCGATCTGAGGGGCGAGGGATGGCGTGATAACCCACAAGTATAGGGGATCGCAACAGTTTTCGAGGGTAGAGTATTCAACCCAAATTTATTGATTCGACACAAGGGGAGCCAAAGAATATTCTCGAGTATTAGCAGCTGAGTTGTCAATTCAACCACACCTGAAAGACTTAATATCTGCAGCAAAGTATTCAGTAGCAAAGTAGTATGGAAGTAACGGTAACGATGGCAAAGTGACAGTAGCAGTGTTGTAGTGATTGTAACAGTAGCAACGGAAAAGTATCTTAGCAAAGATCAATATATGAAAAGCTCGTAGGCAATGGATCAGTGATAGATAATTATGTCGGATGGCATTCATCATGCAATGGTTATAACATAGGGTGACACAGAACTAGCTCCAATTCATCAATGTAATGTAGGCATGTATTCCATATATAGTCATACGTGCTTATGGAAAAGAACTTGCATGACATCTTTTGTCCTACCCTCCCGTGGCAGCGGGGTCCTAATGGAAACTAAGGGATATTAAGGCCTCCTTTTAATAGAGAACCGGACCAAAGCATTAGCACTTAGTGAATACATGAACTCCTCAAACTACGGTAATCAACGGAAAGAATCCCAGTTATTGTCACCCTGGGGGATGCGGATCATAACTCGTAATAGGTGTCTACAACTTGCAAGATAGGATCAAGAACACACATATATTCATGAAAACATAATAGGTTCAGATCTGAAATCATGGCACTCGGGCCTTAGTGGCAAGCATTAAGCATAGCAAAGTCATAGCAACATCAATCTCAGAACATAGTGGATACTAGGGATCAAACCCTAACCAAACTAACTCGATTACATGGTAAATCTCATCCAACCCATCACTGTCCAGCAAGCCTACGATGGAATTACTCACGAACGGCGGAGAGCATCATGAAATTGGTGATGAAGGATGGTTGGTGATGACGACGGCGTCGATTTCCCCTCTGCGGAGCCCAAATCAGACTCCAGATCTGCCCTCCCGAGGAAGAACAGGAGGTGGCGGCGGCTCCGTATCGTAAAACACGATGAACTCTTCTCTCTGATTTTTTTCTCCCCGAATAGGAATATATATAAGTGGAAACGAGGTCAGAGGAGCTTCAGGGGCCCCACAAGACAGGGGGCGGCCCTAGGGGGGGCGCCCCCCTGGCTTGTGGCCAGGTGGTGGACCCTCTCCGGTTGATTCTTTCGCCAGTATTTTTTATTAATTCCAAAAATATTCTCCGTAAATTTTCAGGTCAATCTGAGAACTTTTATTTCTGCACAAAAATAACACCAAGGCAATTCTGCTGAAAACAGCGTCATTCCGGGTTAGTTCCATTCAAATCATGCAAATTAGAGTCCAAAACAAGGGCAAAAGAGTTTGGAAAAGTAGATACGTTGGAGACGTATCAACTCCCCCAAGCTTAAACCTTTGCTTGTCCTCAAGCAATTCAGTTGATAAACTGAAAGTGACAAAGAAAAACTTTTACAAACTCTGTTTGATCTTGCTGTTGTAAATATGTCTAACTGATGTTCAGGTTTTCAGCAAAGATTATAGACTAACCACATTCACAATAACATTTAGGTCTCACATTTACTCATATCAATGGCATAATCAACTAGCGAGCAATAATAATAAGTCTCGGATGACAACAATTTTATCAAAACAATCATGATACAATATGATATAATGGTATCTCGCTAGCCCTTTCTGAGACCGCAAAACATAAATGCAGAGCACCTCTGAAGAACAAGGACTGACTAGACATTGTAATTCATGGTAAAAGAGATCCAGTCACACTCATACTCAATATCAATTAATAACAAAGCATACAAATGAAGGAGGTGCTCTCTAACTGGTGCTTTTTATAAGAGGAGGATGACTCAACAAGAAATAAAGTAGATAGGCCCTTCGCAGAGGGAAGCATTGATTTACAGAGGTGCCAGAGCTCGAGCTTTTAAAACAGGGATGGATAATGATTTTTGAGCGGTACGCTTTCATTGTCAACATAACAACCAAGAGATCTCGATATCTTCCATGCTAGATACATTATAGGCGGTTCCCAAACAGAATAGTAAAGTTTTTACTCCCCCTCCACCAATCGATCACACTCCACGGCGGGCCGAATCCACGGGTACCGTCCATACAAACAACAATCCTGGGGGGGTTTTGTTTCATTATACTTTGATTTGATTTTTGAGCATGGAACTGGGCATCCCGAATACCAGGCACTTTCTCGTGAATGATAGTGAATCAACACATATCGTGAGAATAACCCACCTAGCATGGAAGATACTGACAGCCCCCAGTCGCTACATGAGCGATTCGGGCATACAAAACGGAGTATTTATTTGAAGGTTTAGAGTATGGCACATGCAAATTTACTTGGAACGGCAGGTAAATACCATATATAGGTAGGTATGGTGGACTCATATGGAACAACTTTGGGTTTATGGAACTGGATGCACAGGCAGTATTCCCGCTTAGTACAAGTGAAGGCTAGCAAAAGACTGGGAAGCGACCAACTAGAGAGCGACAACAGTCATAAACATGCTTTGAGATTAACCAACATTGAATGCAAGCATGAGTAGGATATAAATCACCATGAACATAAACATCGTGGAGGCTATGTTGGTTTTGTTTCAACTACATGCGTGAACATGTGCCAAGTCAAGCCACTCGAATCATTCAGGGGAGGATACCATTCCATCATACTACATCACAACCATTTTAATATGCATGTTGGCACTCAAGACAAACCATTATTCACTCTTAGCTAATTAAGCATGGCATGAGTAACTATAATCTCTAATGGTCATTGCAAACATGTTCAACCCATAACGAGCTGAATACTGAACGATGAGCTAATCATATTTACAAAAACAAAATAGGTCGAGTTCATACCAGCTTTTCTCCATCTCAGTCACTTCATCATATATCGTCATTATTGCCTTTCACTTGCACGACCGAACGGTGTGAATAATAATAAGAGTGCACGTGTATTGGACTAAGCTGGAATCTGCAAGCAATAACTCAAAGGAGAAGACAAGGTAATATGGGCTCTCTGATAGATAAAAAATAATGCATATGAGAGCCACTCAACATTTTCATCGTGGCCTTCTCCTTACGACCCACAGAAAAGAAAAGAAAATTATTTACAAGGGAAAGCTCCCAACAAGCAAAAGAAGAACGAGAAATCTTTTTGGGTTTTCTTTTAATACTACACTAAACAAACTAGAAAGTAAAGCTAGAACTATTTTTTTTGGATTTTCTCAAGGTTAATTAAACACACAAGAAGAAAGCAAAAAGAAGAAGTAAACTACCATGGATGGTACAATGAAAAAAATATGAACACCAACAACTGGAATGAATGTGTGAACATGAATGTAATGTCGGTGAGAAATGCGTACTCCCCCAAGCTTAGGCTTTTGGCCTAAGTTGGTCTAGGGCCATGGCTGGAAATAACCCTCTCCTGGATACTCCGGAGGATACCGAGGGTTCCACTGGTTGGCGAGCTCCTGTGGCTCCCACTGAAAAACTGGAGCCTGATACGGGTCAAGGGCTGGTGCAGGCTCAGGTGCTGGGGGTTGCGACAGGCCCCAATATTTGTATATGTCCCCGGGCATAATAGTGTACCTGCCTGAATGGATATCGAACAAAGAAGAAGCAGGCAAAGCAATAATCTCACAAGTACCCTGACTAAATACTAAGTTGTAAAGCAGCCTCTTATCATTATCTTTCCTAATAAAATCATGTGCTACCATACTATCATAATCTAAATATCTTGTAGGAAGGAGCATTTCCTCTTCCTCGTCAAGCCTAATAGGTATCTCAAAGTGTTTAGCTAAACGAGATACATAGATACCTCCGAATATGGGGCCCTTCGAACGGTTTAAGTTCAACCGTTGGGCCACTATAGCGCCCAGACTAAAAGTTCTATCAGCAAGTAAAGCGTGGCGTAGAATAGCGAGGTCGGGAGCACTGAGGCTTCCACTCTCGCCGCGGCCAACTAAACATCTCCCCGCAAATAATGAATAATAGCGTAGAACAGGAAAATGTACACTAGCTGCTCTGGCCTTTGACACCCCTCTCTCTTCCCCTACAGTGATTGCGGCAATAAAATCCTCCATGTCTCTAGGGCGTGGTTCACTGATGCTGCCCTCAAAAGGTATTTTGCAAACATTGCAAAAATCGTAAAGTGACATTTCCTTAGGCACATCATATAAATAAAATTCTACCATGGGAGGATTTTTCCTAGGATAAAAGTGAAAATTTTGCACGAAAGTATTAGTAAGTAGGAGATACTGGTCACACTTATCGTTGAGGAAGTCGGTGATGCCTGCATTTTCTGCTAGATAATAGAAATCTTCATAAATTCCAGCCGCCCTCAAGAATGCTTCACTTGGCCATTCAAATGGTCGAACCTCCACGGTGCGAGGAATATTGTATCTGGGCTTCTCATTTTCATTTTCTCTAGAACCCCGGCTTGAAGAGCCTCTTAACAATCTCCTCATCATTTCTTTCTCTGAACAATAATTCTGAAATTGTAGTAACTCCAAATAAAAGTGAACAAAACTCAACAAAACTTATTGCAACTACTCCCACAAGTGCCTAGAAGCTATATCATGCATCCAAACTACTTGGGACCATACAAATTTGACATGCAAGCTCAAGAACAAGGTCACCACAACAGCAAAAATTTGCAATATATAAAGCACTAGAATAAAAACTAATTGGACCATTGGAGGAGTCACATACCGATGAGCAATCCCCTAAAACAGTTTTGCAAATGGAGCTTTGAGCAAGGAGATCGAAAATGGTAGCAAGATGAGCCAGAACACGGGTTTGAGCAATGGTGGGATTTTTTCTGGAGGAAGACGAAGTGGATGGGTGCTGGAATAAGTGAGGGGGCCCCACGTGGGACCCACAAGCCAGGGGGGTGTGCCCAGGGGGGGTGGGCGCGCCTTGCAGGCTTGTGGCCCACTGGTGCAGCCCCCTGATGTGTTCTCAGTGCCAAAAATTCTTAAATATTCTAGAAAAAATCATACTACATTTTCAGGGCATTCTGAGAATTTTTATTTTCAGGTCATTTTTCTATTGCACGGATAAACCAGAAAACAGAGAAATAATAGCATTTTTACTAAATTGAAACTAAAGAACAGAGAATAAAAGTTGGGTACAGAAGGTTGTGCTTTCTCAATTCATCCATCTCATGCTCATCAAAAAGAATCCATCAATAAGGTTGATCAAGTCTTATTGACAAAGTTTTTTCAAAGGACATGGAACCGGAGAATTTTCGAATAACACTAGGTTACCTCAATGGGGATATGCATGTCCCCAACAATAAGTATATCATATTTCTTTTTGACAGTAGGAAGAGGGAATTCAAAGTCTCCAATAATAATCGTTGAAATTTTTTCAGTGGAGTTGATACTATGAACTTGAGGTTGTTTCTTTGGAAAGTGTACCGTATGCTCATTACCATTAACATGAAAAGTGACATTGCCCTTGTTGCAGTCAATTACAGCCCCTGCAGTGTTCAAAAAAGGTCTACCAAGGATGATCGACATACTGTCGTCCTCGGGAATATCAAGAATAACAAAGTCCGTTAAGATAGTAACGTTTGCAACCACAACAGGCACATCCTCGCAAATACCGATGGGTAAAGCAGTTGATTTATCAGCCATTTGCAAAGAGATTTCAGTAGGTGTCAACTTATTCAAATCAAGCCTACGATACAAAGAGAAAGGCATAACACTAACACCAGCTCCAAGGTCACATAAAGCAGTTTTAACATAATTTCCTTTAATAGAGCATGGTATAGTAGGTACTCCGGGATCTCCTAGTTTCTTGGGTATTCCACCCTTAAAAGTATAATTAGCAAGCATGGTGGAAATCTCAGCTTCTGGTATCTTTCTTTTATTTGTCACAATATCCTTCATATACTTAGCATAAGGAGACATTTTCAGAATATCAGTCAAGCGCATACGCAAAAAGACAGGTATAAGCATTTCAACAAAGCGCTCAAAGTCCTCATCATCCTTTTTCTTGGATGGTTTAGGAGGAAAGGGCATGGATTTCTGAACCCAAGGTTCTCTTTCTCTACCATGCTTCCTAGCAACAAAGTCTCTTTTATCATACCTTTTGTTCTTAGGATGTGGGTTATCAAGATCTACACCAGGTTCAATCTCCACATCATTATCATTACTAGGTTGAGCATCAACGTGAACATCATCATTAATATTATCACTAGGTTCATGTTCATTACCAGATTGTGTCTCAGCATCAGAAATAGAAATATCATTTGGGTTTTCATGAGTATCAATAATAGGTTCACTAGCAGCATGCAAAGTCCTATCGTCATTCTTTTTCCTTTTATTAGAATGACCAGGTGCATCAGTATTAACTCTCTGAGAATCTTGCTCAATTCTCTTAGGATGGCCCTCAGGATACAAAGGTTCCTGAGTCATTCTACCACCTCTAGTCACAACTCTAACAGAATGATCACTGTTCTTACTAATCATCTCATTAAGCAAATCATTCTGTGCCTTAAGTACTTGTTCTACTTGAGTAGTTACCATAGAGGCATGTTTACTAATAAGCTTAAGATCATTAACAGTTCTACTCATATAATCACCCAAGCGATCAAGCATGTAAGCATTATGTTTCAGTTGTCTACTAACATAAGCATTGAAATTCTCTTGCTTCACAATAAAGTTATCAAACTCATCCAAGCATTGGCTAGCAGACTTATTATAAGGAATATCACCTTCATCAAATCTACGGAGAGAATTTACCTCTACTACCTGTGACGGGTTATCAATACCATGTATTTCTTCAATAGGTGATAGATTCTTAACATCTTCAGCTTTAATACCTTTTTCTTTCATAGATTTCTTTGCCTCTTGCATATCTTTAGGACTGAGAAATAGAATACCTCTTTTATTCGGAGTTGGCTTTGGAGGTGGTTCGGGAATAATCCAATCATTATCATTGCTCAATATGTTATTCAATAGTAGTTCAGCTTGTTCAACAGTTCGTTCCCTGAAAACACAACCAGCACACCTATCTAGGTGGTCCCTAGAAGCATCGGTTAGTCCATTATAAAAGATATCAAGTATTTCATTTTTCTTGAGAGGATGATCAGGCAAAGCATTAAGTAATTGGAGAAGCCTCCCCCAAGCTTGTGGGAGACTCTCTTCTTCAATTTGCACAAAGTTAAATATTTCCTGCAAGGCAGCTTGTTTCTTATGGGCAGGAAAGTATTTTTCAGAGAAGTAATATATCATATCCTGGGGACTACGCACATAACCAGGAGCAAGAGAATTAAACCATATCTTAGCATCACCCTTTAATGAGAAAGGAAACAACTTAAGAATATAGTAGTAACGATTTTTTTCCTCATGAGTGAATAGGGTGGCTATATCATTCAATTTAGTAAGATGTGCCACAACTGTTTCAGATTCATAACCATGGAAATGATCAGATTCTACCAAAGTAATTAACTCAGGATCGACAGAGAATTCATAATCCTTATCAGTAACAGAGATAGGTGAAGTAGCAAACTTGGGATCATATTGCATTCTAGCATTCAAAGATTTTTCTTTCCACTTGCGTAGCAATTTCTTAAGATCATCTCTATCCTTACAAGCAAGAAAGTCCCTAGCTACCTCTCCTTCCATAACATAACCCTCGGGTATATCAGGCAATTCATATCTAGGAGAGCTAGGTCTAGTAGGTGTATCATAGTGTTCAGTTTCAGTAATTTCATCAGATTCAGAAATATCATCAGTTGCAGCATTGACTCTAGCAATTTGTTCATCAAGAAATTCACCCAGTGGCACAGTAGTATCAAGCAAAGTATCATCATAAGCATCATGCATAGCAGAAGTGGCATCATCAATTACTTGTGACATATCAGATTCAATAGCAGGTGGTGGTGTCGCAAATTTACTCATAACAGAAGGTGAATCAAGTGCAGAATGGCAGTTCCTTACCTGTCCTCGTAGTTGAGGGGTAGATCTTAGTTTTAGCATCTTTCAAATTCTTCATAGTGATCAACAGATATTCCTCAACCTCATGAATAAATGAGATGATATGACTTTTCTCCAACCAAGTAAGCTCGAAGTCATGACTGTAGTAGGTCCGATCTATTATCTGCCGTGTAGTTCTTGTAGCAGAGAAATAAGCTGATAATTAAAAATAAAGAAATTTAGTCGATATGAGTACCAAATACTTTTCAATAATCAATATAATTTACCTAACAAATCTGTTGACAAACTCACTGCAGGTAGAACTGGAATCAAGTCATCCGCATGCACCCAAATTTCTATATTATTATCACGAACATCGTCATTACCAAGATCAAAGATAATGTTCATGTCCTCATCCAACCCATAGGCCTTGCAAAATGCTCTCCAATTAGAACAACCAAAATATGTGCGATCTTCTTCATTTTTACCTTAACAACAAAAGTGTAATGCTTCGTTCTTAGGTGAGCTATCTTAGGCTTTGTACTATCCTTCTCTTTGAAATGGAACTTGTACAAGACAACGAATCTTGCATGGCAGGGAACGCACTAGTCGAATTGTACAAAAGAAAATTAAAGATTAATTAAAGCAAAAAAGCACACGTCATACTTCATTAACAAAAAATACATGTCGTCTTTACATACCGTAATAATTTCAAAGTCATCCTGTAGCTTGACGATGAAGGACGTATCGTTGTCTAGGTGAGGATAATGGTCGCATATACCCCTGTCATCCCAGCACAAAGGGCACTCAGGGATCCTCCCCTCGTCGTCAGACGACGACGACATTTCCTGTGTTCATGATTCTAAGATAAAAAATCGACGGCAATTTTTTTTCTTAATGCTCATTGATTCTAAGATTAACAAATTAGTATTTAAATTAGAATGCATTCAATAAGCAAATACTGAATCATAGTAGTCAGCCGCCGACGAGGTTCGATCTGAGGGGCGAGGGATGGCGTGATAACCCACAAGTATAGGGGATCGCAACAGTTTTCGAGGGTAGAGTATTCAACCCAAATTTATTGATTCGACACAAGGGGAGCCAAAGAATATTCTCGAGTATTAGCAGCTGAGTTGTCAATTCAACCACACCTGAAAGACTTAATATCTGCAGCAAAGTATTCAGTAGCAAAGTAGTATGGAAGTAACGGTAACGATGGCAAAGTGACAGTAGCAGTGTTGTAGTGATTGTAACAGTAGCAACGGAAAAGTATCTTAGCAAAGATCAATATATGAAAAGCTCGTAGGCAATGGATCAGTGATAGATAATTATGTCGGATGGCATTCATCATGCAACGGTTATAACATAGGGTGACACAGAACTAGCTCCAATTCATCAATGTAATGTAGGCATGTATTCCATATATAGTCATACGTGCTTATGGAAAAGAACTTGCATGACATCTTTTGTCCTACCCTCCCGTGGCAGCGGGGTTCTAATGGAAACTAAGGGATGTTAAGGCCTCCTTTTAATAGAGAACCGGACCAAAGCATTAGCACTTAGTGAATACATGAACTCCTCAAACTACGGTAATCAACGGAAAGAATCCCAGTTATTGTCACCCTGGGGGATGCGGATCATAACTCGTAATAGGTGTCTACAACTTGCAAGATAGGATCAAGAACACACATATATTCATGAAAACATAATAGGTTCAGATCTGAAATCATGGCACTCGGGCCTTAGTGGCAAGCATTAAGCATAGCAAAGTCATAGCAACATCAATCTCAGAACATAGTGGATACTAGGGATCAAACCCTAACCAAACTAACTCGATTACATGGTAAATCTCATCCAACCCATCACTGTCCAGCAAGCCTACGATGGAATTACTCACGAACGGCGGAGAGCATCATGAAATTGGTGATGAAGGATGGTTGGTGATGACGACGGCGTCGATTTCCCCTCTGCGGAGCCCAAATCAGACTCCAGATCTGCCCTCCCGAGGAAGAACAGGAGGTGGCGGCGGCTCCGTATCGTAAAACGCGATGAACTCTTCTCTCTGATTTTTTTTCTCCCCGAATAGGAATATATATAAGTGGAAACGAGGTCAGAGGAGCTTCAGGGGCCCCACAAGACAGGGGGCGGCCCTAGGGGGGCGCCCCCCTGGCTTGTGGCCAGGTGGTGGACCCTCTCCGGTTGATTCTTTCGCCAGTATTTTTTATTAATTCCAAAAATATTCTCCGTAAATTTTCAGGTCAATCTGAGAACTTTTATTTCTGCACAAAAATAACACCAAGGCAATTCTGCTGAAAACAGCGTCATTCCGGGTTAGTTCCATTCAAATCATGCAAATTAGAGTCCAAAACAAGGGCAAAAGAGTTTGGAAAAGTAGATACGTTGGAGACGTATCAACTCCCCCAAGCTTAAACCTTTGCTTGTCCTCAAGCAATTCAGTTGATAAACTGAAAGTGACAAAGAAAAACTTTTACAAACTCTGTTTGATCTTGCTGTTGTAAATATGTCTAACTGATGTTCAGGTTTTCAGCAAAGATTATAGACTAACCACATTCACAATAACATTTAGGTCTCACATTTACTCATATCAATGGCATAATCAACTAGCGAGCAATAATAATAAGTCTCGGATGACAACAATTTTATCAAAACAATCATGATACAATATGATATAATGGTATCTCGCTAGCCCTTTCTGAGACCGCAAAACATAAATGCAGAGCACCTCTGAAGAACAAGGACTGACTAGACATTGTAATTCATGGTAAAAGAGATCCAGTCACACTCATACTCAATATCAATTAATAACAAAGCATACAAATGAAGGAGGTGCTCTCTAACTGGTGCTTTTTATAAGAGGAGGATGACTCAACAAGAAATAAAGTAGATAGGCCCTTCGCAGAGGGAAGCATTGATTTACAGAGGTGCCAGAGCTCGAGCTTTTAAAACAGGGATGGATAATGATTTTTGAGCGGTACGCTTTCATTGTCAACATAACAACCAAGAGATCTCGATATCTTCCATGCTAGATACATTATAGGCGGTTCCCAAACAGAATAGTAAAGTTTTTACTCCCCCTCCACCAATCGATCACACTCCACGGCGGGCCGAATCCACGGGTACCGTCCATACAAACAACAATCCTGGGGGGGTTTTGTTTCATTATACTTTGATTTGATTTTTGAGCATGGAACTGGGCATCCCGAATACCAGGCACTTTCTCGTGAATGATAGTGAATCAACACATATCGTGAGAATAACCCACCTAGCATGGAAGATACTGACAGCCCCTAGTCGCTACATGAGCGATTCGGGCATACAAAACGGAGTATTTATTTGAAGGTTTAGAGTATGGCACATGCAAATTTACTTGGAACGGCAGGTAAATACCATATATAGGTAGGTATGGTGGACTCATATGGAACAACTTTGGGTTTATGGAACTGGATGCACAGGCAGTATTCCCGCTTAGTACAAGTGAAGGCTAGCAAAAGACTGGGAAGCGACCAACTAGAGAGCGACAACAGTCATAAACATGCTTTGAGATTAACCAACATTGAATGCAAGCATGAGTAGGATATAAATCACCATGAACATAAACATCGTGGAGGCTATGTTGGTTTTGTTTCAACTACATGCGTGAACATGTGCCAAGTCAAGCCACTCGAATCATTCAGGGGAGGATACCATTCCATCATACTACATCACAACCATTTTAATATGCATGTTGGCACTCAAGACAAACCATTATTCACTCTTAGCTAATTAAGCATGGCATGAGTAACTATAATCTCTAATTGTCATTGCAAACATGTTCAACCCATAACGAGCTGAATACTGAACGATGAGCTAATCATATTTACAAAAACAAAATAGGTCGAGTTCATACCAGCTTTTCTCCATCTCAGTCACTTCATCATATATCGTCATTATTGCCTTTCACTTGCACGACCGAACGGTGTGAATAATAATAAGAGTGCACGTGTATTGGACTAAGCTGGAATCTGCAAGCAATAACTCAAAGGAGAAGACAAGGTAATATGGGCTCTCTGATAGATAAAAAATAATGCATATGAGAGCCACTCAACATTTTCATCGTGGCCTTCTCCTTACGACCCACAGAAAAGAAAAGAAAATTATTTACAAGGGAAAGCTCCCAACAAGCAAAAGAAGAACGAGAAATCTTTTTGGGTTTTCTTTTAATACTACACTAAACAAACTAGAAAGTAAAGCTAGAACTATTTTTTTTGGATTTTCTCAAGGTTAATTAAACACACAAGAAGAAAGCAAAAAGAAGAAGTAAACTACCATGGATGGTACAATGAAAAAAATATGAACACCAACAACTGGAATGAATGTGTGAACATGAATGTAATGTCGGTGAGAAATGCGTACTCCCCCAAGCTTAGGCTTTTGGCCTAAGTTGGTCTAGGGCCATGGCTGGAAATAACCCTCTCCTGGATACTCCGGAGGATACCGAGGGTTCCACTGGTTGGCGAGCTCCTGTGGCTCCCACTGAAAAACTGGAGCCTGATACGGGTCAAGGGCTGGTGCAGGCTCAGGTGCTGGGGGTTGCGACAGGCCCCAATATTTGTATATGTCCCCGGGCATAATAGTGTACCTGCCTGAATGGATATCGAACAAAGAAGAAGCAGGCAAAGCAATAATCTCACAAGTACCCTGACTAAATACTAAGTTGTAAAGCAACCTCTTATCATTATCTTTCCTAATAAAATCATGTGCTACCATACTATCATAATCTAAATATCTTGTAGGAAGGAGCATTTCCTCTTCCTCGTCAAGCCTAATAGGTATCTCAAAGTGTTTAGCTAAACGAGATACATAGATACCTCCGAATATGGGGCCCTTCGAACGGTTTAAGTTCAACCGTTGGGCCACTATAGCGCCCAGACTAAAAGTTCTATCAGCAAGTAAAGCGTGGCGTAGAATAGCGAGGTCGGGAGCACTGAGGCTTCCACTCTCGCCGCGACCAACTAAACATCTCCCCGCAAATAATGAATAATAGCGTAGAACAGGAAAATGTACACTAGCTGCTCTGGCCTTTGACACCCCTCTCTCTTCCCCTACAGTGATTGCGGCAATAAAATCCTCCATGTCTCTAGGGCGTGGTTCACTGATGCTGCCCTCAAAAGGTATTTTGCAAACATTGCAAAAATCGTAAAGTGACATTTCCTTAGGCACATCATATAAATAAAATTCTACCATGGGAGGATTTTTCCTAGGATAAAAGTGAAAATTTTGCACGAAAGTATTAGTAAGTAGGAGATACTGGTCACACTTATCGTTGAGGAAGTCGGTGATGCCTGCATTTTCTGCTAGATAATAGAAATCTTCATAAATTCCAGCCGCCCTCAAGAATGCTTCACTTGGCCATTCAAATGGTCGAACCTCCACGGTGCGAGGAATATTGTATCTGGGCTTCTCATTTTCATTTTCTCTAGAACCCCGGCTTGAAGAGCCTCTTAACAATCTCCTCATCATTTCTTTCTCTGAACAATAATTCTGAAATTGTAGTAACTCCAAATAAAAGTGAACAAAACTCAACAAAACTTATTGCAACTACTCCCACAAGTGCCTAGAAGCTATATCATGCATCCAAACTACTTGGGACCATACAAATTTGACATGCAAGCTCAAGAACAAGGTCACCACAACAGCAAAAATTTGCAATATATAAAGCACTAGAATAAAAACTAATTGGACCATTGGAGGAGTCACATACCGATGAGCAATCCCCTAAAACAGTTTTGCAAATGGAGCTTTGAGCAAGGAGATCGAAAATGGTAGCAAGATGAGCCAGAACACGGGTTTGAGCAATGGTGGGATTTTTTCTGGAGGAAGACGAAGTGGATGGGTGCTGGAATAAGTGAGGGGGCCCCACGTGGGACCCACAAGCCAGGGGGTGCGCCCAGGGGGGGTGGGCGCGCCCTGCAGGCTTGTGGCCCACTGGTGCAGCCCCCTGATGTGTTCTCAGTGCCAAAAATTCTTAAATATTCTAGAAAAAATCATACTACATTTTCAGGGCATTCTGAGAATTTTTATTTTCAGGTCATTTTTCTATTGCACGGATAAACCAGAAAACAGAGAAATAATAGCATTTTTACTAAATTGAAACTAAAGAACAGAGAATAAAAGTTGGGTACAGAAGGTTGTGCTTTCTCAATTCATCCATCTCATGCTCATCAAAAAGAATCCATCAATAAGGTTGATCAAGTCTTATTGACAAAGTTTTTTCAAAGGACATGGAACCGGAGAATTTTCGAATAACACTAGGTTACCTCAATGGGGATATGCATGTCCCCAACAATAAGTATATCATATTTCTTTTTGACAGTAGGAGGAGGGAATTCAAAGTCTCCAATAATAATCGTTGAAATTTTTTCAATGGAGTTGATACTATGAACTTGAGGTTGTTTCTTTGGAAAGTGTATCGTATGCTCATTACCATTAACATGAAAAGTGACATTGCCCTTGTTGCAGTCAATTACAGCCCCTGCAGTGTTCAAAAAAGGTCTACCAAGGATGATCGACATACTGTCGTCCTCGGGAATATCAAGAATAACAAAGTCCGTTAAGATAGTAACGTTTGCAACCACAACAGGCACATCCTCGCAAATACCGATGGGTAAAGCAGTTGATTTATCAGCCATTTGCAAAGAGATTTCAGTAGGTGTCAACTTATTCAAATCAAGCCTACGATACAAAGAGAAAGGCATAACACTAACACCAGCTCCAAGGTCACATAAAGCAATTTTAACATAATTTCCTTTAATAGAGCATGGTATAGTAGGTACTCCGGGATCTCCTAGTTTCTTGGGTATTCCACCCTTAAAAGTATAATTAGCAAGCATGGTGGAAATCTCAGCTTCCGGTATCTTTCTTTTATTTGTCACAATATCCTTCATATACTTAGCATAAGGAGACATTTTCAGAATATCAGTCAAGCGCATACGCAAAAAGACAGGTCTAAGCATTTCAACAAAGCGCTCAAAGTCCTCATCATCCTTTTTCTTGGATGGTTTAGGAGGAAAGGGCATGGATTTCTGAACCCAAGGTTCTCTTTCTCTACCATGCTTCCTAGCAACAAAGTCTCTTTTATCATACCTTTTGTTCTTAGGATGTGGGTTATCAAGATCTACACCAGGTTCAATCTCCACATCATTATCATTACTAGGTTGAGCATCAACGTGAACATCATCATTAATATTATCACTAGGTTCATGTTCATTACCAGATTGTGTCTCAGCATCAGAAATAGAAATATCATTTGGGTTTTCATGAGTATCAATAATAGGTTCACTAGCAGCATGCAAAGTCCTATCGTCATTCTTTTTCCTTTTATTAGAATGACCAGGTGCATCAGTATTAACTCTCTGAGAATCTTGCTCAATTCTCTTAGGATGGCCCTCAGGATACAAAGGTTCCTGAGTCATTCTACCACCTCTAGTCACAACTCTAACAGAATGATCACTGTTCTTACTAATCATCTCATTAAGCAAATCATTCTGTGCCTTAAGTACTTGTTCTACTTGAGTAGTTACCATAGAGGCATGTTTACTAATAAGCTTAAGATCATTAACAGTTCTACTCATATAATCACCCAAGCGATCAAGCATGTAAGCATTATGTTTCAGTTGTCTACTAACATAAGCATTGAAATTCTCTTGCTTCACAATAAAGTTATCAAACTCATCCAAGCATTGGCTAGCAGACTTATTATAAGGAATATCACCTTCATCAAATCTACGGAGAGAATTTACCTCTACTACCTGTGACGGGTTATCAAGACCATGTATTTCTTCAATAGGTGATAGATTCTTAACATCTTCAGCTTTAATACCTTTTTCTTTCATAGATTTCTTTGCCTCTTGCATATCTTTAGGACTGAGAAATAGAATACCTCTTTTATTCGGAGTTGGCTTTGGAGGTGGTTCGGGAATAATCCAATCATTATCATTGCTCAATATGTTATTCAATAGTAGTTCAGCTTGTTCAACAGTTCGTTCCCTGAAAACACAACCAGCACACCTATCTAGGTGGTCCCTAGAAGCATCGGTTAGTCCATTATAAAAGATATCAAGTATTTCATTTTTCTTGAGAGGATGATCAGGCAAAGCATTAAGTAATTGGAGAAGCCTCCCCCAAGCTTGTGGGAGACTCTCTTCTTCAATTTGCACAAAGTTAAATATTTCCTGCAAGGCAGCTTGTTTCTTATGGGCAGGAAAGTATTTTTCAGAGAAGTAATATATCATATCCTGGGGACTACGCACATAACCAGGAGCAAGAGAATTAAACCATATCTTAGCATCACCCTTTAATGAGAAAGGAAACAACTTAAGAATATAGTAGTAACGATTTTTTTCCTCATGAGTGAATAGGGTGGCTATATCATTCAATTTAGTAAGATGTGCCACAACTGTTTCAGATTCATAACCATGGAAATGATCAGATTCTACCAAAGTAATTAACTCAGGATCGACAGAGAATTCATAATCCTTATCAGTAACAGAGATAGGTGAAGTAGCAAACTTGGGATCATATTGCATTCTAGCATTCAAAGATTTTTCTTTCCACTTGCGTAGCAATTTCTTAAGATCATCTCTATCCTTACAAGCAAGAAAGTCCCTAGCTACCTCTCCTTCCATAACATAACCCTCGGGTATATCAGGCAATTCATATCTAGGAGAGCTAGGTCTAGTAGGTGTATCATAGTGTTCAGTTTCAGTAATTTCATCAGATTCAGAAATATCATCAGTTGCAGCATTGACTCTAGCAATTTGTTCATCAAGAAATTCACCCAGTGGCACAGTAGTATCAAGCAAAGTATCATCATAAGCATCATGCATAGCAGAAGTGGCATCATCAATTACTTGTGACATATCAGATTCAATAGCAGGTGGTGGTGTCGCAAATTTACTCATAACAGAAGGTGAATCAAGTGCAGAATGGCAGTTCCTTACCTGTCCTCGTAGTTGAGGGGTAGATCTTAGTTTTAGCATCTTTCAAATTCTTCATAGTGATCAACAGATATTCCTCAACCTCATGAATAAATGAGATGATATGACTTTTCTCCAACCAAGTAAGCTCGAAGTCATGACTGTAGTAGGTCCGATCTATTATCTGCCGTGTAGTTCTTGTAGCAGAGAAATAAGCTGATAATTAAAAATAAAGAAATTTAGTCGATATGAGTACCAAATACTTTTCAATAATCAATATAATTTACCTAACAAATCTGTTGACAAACTCACTGCAGGTAGAACTGGAATCAAGTCATCCGCATGCACCCAAATTTCTATATTATTATCACGAACATCGTCATTACCAAGATCAAAGATAATGTTCATGTCCTCATCCAACCCATAGGCCTTGCAAAATGCTCTCCAATTAGAACAACCAAAATATGTGCGATCTTCTTCATTTTTACCTTAACAACAAAAGTGTAATGCTTCGTTCTTAGGTGAGCTATCTTAGGCTTTGTACTATCCTTCTCTTTGAAATGGAACTTGTACAAGACAACGAATCTTGCATGGCAGGGAACGCACTAGTCGAATTGTACAAAAGAAAATTAAAGATTAATTAAAGCAAAAAAGCACACGTCATACTTCATTAACAAAAAATACATGTCGTCTTTACATACCGTAATAATTTCAAAGTCATCCTGTAGCTTGACGATGAAGGACGTATCGTTGTCTAGGTGAGGATAATGGTCGCATATACCCCTGTCATCCCAGCACAAAGGGCACTCAGGGATCCTCCCCTCGTCGTCAGACGACGACGACATTTCCTGTGTTCATGATTCTAAGATAAAAAATCGACGGCAATTTTTTTTCTTAATGCTCATTGATTCTAAGATTAACAAATTAGTATTTAAATTAGAATGCATTCAATAAGCAAATACTGAATCATAGTAGTCAGCCGCCGACGAGGTTCGATCTGAGGGGCGAGGGATGGCGTGATAACCCACAAGTATAGGGGATCGCAACAGTTTTCGAGGGTAGAGTATTCAACCCAAATTTATTGATTCGACACAAGGGGAGCCAAAGAATATTCTCGAGTATTAGCAGCTGAGTTGTCAATTCAACCACACCTGAAAGACTTAATATCTGCAGCAAAGTATTCAGTAGCAAAGTAGTATGGAAGTAACGGTAACGATGGCAAAGTGACAGTAGCAGTGTTGTAGTGATTGTAACAGTAGCAACGAAAAAGTATCTTAGCAAAGATCAATATATGAAAAGCTCGTAGGCAATGGATCAGTGATAGATAATTATGTCGGATGGCATTCATCATGCAACGGTTATAACATAGGGTGACACAGAACTAGCTCCAATTCATCAATGTAATGTAGGCATGTATTCCATATATAGTCATACGTGCTTATGGAAAAGAACTTGCATGACATCTTTTGTCCTACCCTCCCGTGGCAGCGGGGTCCTAATGGAAACTAAGGGATATTAAGGCCTCCTTTTAATAGAGAACCGGACCAAAGCATTAGCACTTAGTGAATACATGAACTCCTCAAACTACGGTAATCAACGGAAAGAATCCCAGTTATTGTCACCCTGGGGGATGCGGATCATAACTCGTAATAGGTGTCTACAACTTGCAAGATAGGATCAAGAACACACATATATTCATGAAAACATAATAGGTTCAGATCTGAAATCATGGCACTCGGGCCCTAGTGGCAAGCATTAAGCATAGCAAAGTCATAGCAACATCAATCTCAGAACATAGTGGATACTAGGGATCAAACCCTAACCAAACTAACTCGATTACATGGTAAATCTCATCCAACCCATCACTGTCCAGCAAGCCTACGATGGAATTACTCACGAACGGCGGAGAGAATCATGAAATTGGTGATGAAGGATGGTTGGTGATGACGACGGCGTCGATTTCCCCTCTGCGGAGCCCAAATCAGACTCCAGATCTGCCCTCCCGAGGAAGAACAGGAGGTGGCGGCGGCTCCGTATCGTAAAACGCGATGAACTCTTCTCTCTGATTTTTTTCTCCCCGAATAGGAATATATAGAAGTGGAAACGAGGTCAGAGGAGCTTCAGGGGCCCCACAAGACTGGGGGCGGCCCTAGGGGGGGCGCCCCCTGGCTTGTGGCCAGGTGGTGGACCCTCTCCGGTTGATTCTTTCGCCAGTATTTTTTATTAATTCCAAAAATATTCTCCGTAAATTTTCAGGTCAATCTGAGAACTTTTATTTCTGCACAAAAATAACACCAAGGCAATTCTGCTGAAAACAGCGTCATTCCGGGTTAGTTCCATTCAAATCATGCAAATTAGAGTCCAAAACAAGGGCAAAAGAGTTTGGAAAAGTAGATACGTTGGAGACGTATCATGGTGAGGAGGATTAATTTTTTTAGCAAGATCATCATATAATATCACTAATACATCTCGAATAATCCAGTCAATGCATCATCGAATATTATCACTAATACATCTCAAATATTATCATATAATATCACTAATATAGCTCAAATATTATCGAATAATCCAGTTAACTCACGGTTCCTGAGCCGCGGGCGGTGGACACCCAAAGAGAAGGAACCATCACAGGATCGTAGCTCGGGTGAGATCCCTGAAGAAATTGCTAGGTATTGGAGAACCTGGCGTCCAATGCAACCATGTAGCAACGGACGTGCTCGTCCTCCTCCCTGACACGGTGACGTACCACCTCCTCGGGGGCCGGCTCTCTCTTTACTGATAGTGGCCCATGCGACTGCCACCAAAGACGCTCCGTTTCGACGACGAGACCCCGATTCCTCACCAAGCTGCGCGCCCCGGAAGGTAGCACCTCCCAGTGCCAGCCCGGCGGAGCCCTGTCCCGAACATGGCGCCTCTCAAACTAGTTATCGCCGCCGAGTCGACGACGAGGATGTGGGACGGGCATCGTCGCCTTTAGATAAAAACAAAACTAGATACCATCATATATTCGTCATCACCATCGGTTCATCTCATCGAACCATAAAAAATATCTCAAATTATCTACACTATCTAACTATCATCTAAACTATCTAAGAGTAGGGCATTTTGGAGACCGAGCTCCATGGATCCCTTTATATTTAAAAAGTACACATGTATGCAAGGATGTAAAGGGTATTTGTGAAAATTTGCACACATGTACATTATGTATCTAGTTATATGTGTGAAAATTTGCACACATGTATGCAAGGATGTAAAGTGTATGTGTGAATATTATCTATCTATCAATCATCTACCTATCTAACTATCATCTACACGACCATAATTGACTACGAACGCTCTCAATTGACATAGCAAAATTCGTGGCTGTAGGGGTTCTAGCCATGCCGGCGATGAAACACGGCGGCGGCGAGCTTCGGCCGCGGTGGCCAACGGGGGAGAAATCGACCGAGGGGAGAGAGGAGCAGGAGATCACGGCAAAGCTCGGGGAGGAGGGCGAGGAGGTCCGGCGATGACAAGAGGGGGCGGCGAGGCTCGGGGACGACGAGGAGGCGACAGAACGATGACGGCAATCTCCGGCAGCCTGGCGGCGTCGTGGTGTGGTTCGACATCGGGGGAGAAAATGAAGAGGAAGATTGGGGGAGGGAGAAGGCGTGGTTAAATACCCTCGGGCCTTTAGTCCCGGTTGGTGGCTCCAACCGGGACTAAAGGCCCACCTTTAGTCCCGGTTGGCGACACAAACAGGGACTAAAGGCCCTTTAGTCCCGGTCGGAGCCACCAACCGGGACTAAAACAAAATTTCAGACGAAAGGGCACGAAATCTTAGGCCTTTAGTCCCGGTTGGTGGCACCAACCGAGGCTAAAGCTAAATTTCAGCCCACGAAAGGGCGCGAAAGCTTAGGCATGTAGTCCCGGTTTGTGGCACCAACTGGGACTAAATCTATTTTTCATTTAGCTCCTTTAGTTTTAGACCTTTGTAGGATATTTTAGCTCAAATTTGCACACTGGCTCAAATTTGCACGCTGGCTCAAATTGATACCAAGCTCATTCCTGATAAATTTCAAAGCCATTGAATTCCTCTAAGTACCTCTATTCATCATCAAACACCTTCTGCCAAAATCTCTCTCTCTTACATAGCTCAAAATATTGGTCAAAATTACCCTTAATTACCCTTTCTGGATATTTCAAGCTTTTGAAATATTTACAAAGGAAATATTCATCATAAATTCCAAGAAAATTCTAGCATGTCACAAATACCAATTCTGCCCATCTCTAGGGTTTGGCAAAGTTACATTGGCAACTTTCTCCCATTGTTACTAAGCCCTGTTAAATTCCAAATTCTAAAAGGATAGGAATAATTGAAAATTCATAACTTAATAAAGATTCATAACACCCAAAACACATATATACCCTATCTCTTACAAAGTTTCCCTCCGGTTTGTCCGAAGTGGGACATTCCAACTATAAGTCCGGAAACTCACTAGAGAGAAAGTGATGACGGTGAAGCCGCTGGTCATATCCCAGAGTGGGATCTTGGGGTATAAAACTTTTTCTTTGGGTGTGTCCCTTGCTTATGATTGCACCGTAACCATGGAGAATCTTCATCATTTAACAGGATGCTTGGGTCAGTCTTCACTGTGATGGGAGGAATTTCATCAAACTTTTCATAATCTTCTGACATGTCTGTCTTGTCCTCCACTCCCACGATGTTTCTTTTCCCTGAAAGAACTATGTGGCGCTTTGGCTCATCGTATGATGTATTCACTTCCTTATCTTTTTCTTTTTCTCAGTTTGGTAGACATGTCCTTCACATAGAAAACTTGCGCCACATCATTGGCTAGGATGAATGGTTCGTCTGTGTATCCAAGATTGTTGAGATCCACTGTTGTCATTCCGCACTGCGGGTCTACCTTTACCCCGCCTCCTGTCAGATTGACCCATTTGCACCGAAACAAAGGAACCTTAAAAGAAGGTCCATATTCAAGTTCCCATATCTCCTCTATGTAACCATAATATGTGTCATTTTCCCTATTGGTGTTTGCTGCATCAAAGCGGACACCGCTGTTTTGGTTGGTGCTCTTTTTATCTTGGGCGATCGTGTAAAATGTATTCCCATTTATCTCGTACCCTTGGAAAGTCACTACAGTCGAAGATGGTGTCCTGGCCAACAAGTACAGCTCATCTTCAATGGTGGTGTTATTCGTGAGCTATGTTTGCAACCAACCGCCGAAAGTCGCCATGTGTGTTCGTTTAATCCAGGGGTCAGACTGCTCCGGGTTCTTGGAGCATACAATATCCATGTGTTCCTTGATATACGGGGCCACCAATGTAGAACTTTATAGAACTGTATAGTGTGCTTGAGTGAAAGAATGCATGTCCCTACGTATTATTGCTTTCGGTCCTAGCGTGCCTTTTCCACTCAGTCTCCTCTCATGCCGCGATTGAGTAACACCAATCGGCTTAAGATCAGGAATAAAGTCAACACAAAACTCAATAACCTTCTCTATTCCATAGCCCTTGGAGATGCTTCCTTCTGGCCTAACACGGTTATGAACATATTTCTTTAAGACTCCCATGAACCTCTCAAAGGGGAACATATTGTGTAGAAATACAGGATCCAGAATGGCAATCTCTACGACTAGGTGAACTAGGACGTGCGTCATAATATTGAAGAAGGATGGTGGGAGCACCAACTCGAAACTGACAAGACATTGGACCAAATCATTCTGTAACCTTGGTAGGATTTCTGGATCGATTACATTCTGAGAAATTGCATTGAGGAATGCACATAGCTTCACAATGGCTAATCGAACATTTTCTGGTAGAAGCCCCCTCAATGCAACCGGAAGCAATTGTGTCATAATCACGTGGCAGTCATGAGACTTTGGGTTTTGGAATTTTTTTCTCTGTCATATTTATTATTCCCTTTATATTCGACGAGAAGCCAGATGGGACCTTGATACTGAGCAGGCATTAAAAAAAGATTTCCTTCTCTGCTTTGGTAAGAGCGTAGCTGGCAGGACCTTGATACTGCTTTGGATGCATGCCGTCCTTTTCGTTCATACGTTGCTGGTCCTTCCGTGCCTCCGGTGTATCTTTTGTCTTCCCATACACGCCCAAGAAGCCTAGCGGGTTCACGCAAAGATTCTTCGTCACGTGCATCACGTCGATTGCAGAGCGGACCTCTAGGACTTTCCAATAGGATAGCTCCCAAAATATAGATTTCTTCTTCCACATGGTTGCGTGTCCGATAGCGTCATTCGGAACAGATTGACCGCCAGCACCCTTTCCAAAGATTACTTTTAAATCCTTGACCATATTAAATATATCATCACCAGTACGGTGGACAGGCTTCTTCCGGTGTTCTGCCTCACCTTTGAAATGCTTGCCTTTCTTTCTTAAGGGATGTCTGGTCGTAAGAAATCGACGATGTCCCAGGTACACATTCTTCTTACATTTATTCAAATATATACTTTCAGTCTCAATTAAACATTGCGTGCATGCATTGTATCCCTTGTTTGTATGTCCTGAAAGGTTACTAAGAGCAAGCCAATCATTGATGGTTACAAACAGCAACGCTCGTAGGTAAAATTCCTCATGTTTGTGCTCATCCCACACACGTACACCTTTTTTATCCCACGACTGTAAAAGTTCTTCAACTAATGGCCCTAGGTACACGTCAATGTCGTTGCCGGGTTGCTTAGGGCCTTGGATGAGCACTGGCATCATAATGAACTTCCGCTTCATGCACAACCAAGGAGGAAGGTTATAGATATATAGAGTCACAAGCCAGGTGCTATGACTGCTGCTCTGTACCAAACCATAAGTTCCTTGCGTCATCTGCAAAGTCCGGCCACTTTCTCTCAATTTTTCTCCACTGCGACCCATGAGAGGGTACTCTCAACATCCCGTCTTTCTTACGGTCTTCTTTGTGCCATCGCATAAACTTGGCATGCTCTTTGTTTCTGAACAGACGTTTCAACAGTGGTATTATAGGAGCATACCACATCACCTTCGCAGGAACCCTCTTCCCGGGACGCTCGCCCTCAACATCACCAGGGTCATCTCGTTTGATCTTATACCGCAATGCACCGTATACCGGGTATGCATTCAAATTCTCGTACTCCTCACCACGGTAGAGGATGCAGTCATTAGGGCATGCATGTAGCTTCTGCACCTCTAATCCTAGAGGGCAGAGAACCTTCTTTGCTTCGTACGTACTATTAGGCAATTCGTTATCCTTTGGAAGCTTCTTCTTCATCAGTTTCAATAACTTTTCAAATTCCTTGTCAGATACACCATTCTTTGCCTTCCATTGTAGCAATTCCAGTGTGGTACCGAGCTTTGTGTTGCCATCTTCGTAATTTGGGTACAACAATTTTTTGTGATCCTCTAACATGCGATGCAACTTTAACTTCTCCTTTTCACTTTCGCATTCTCTCTGTGCATCAACAATGACCCAGCGAAGATCATCAGCGGGCACATATGGTGCCTCTTGATCTCCAGCTTCCCCCGTTGCAGTATCACCGTATTGAGGGAACATAGGATAGTTGTCATCATCCTCTTCTTCTTCATTGTCTTCCATCATAACCCCTCTTTCTCCATGCTTAGTCCAACAATTATAGATCGGCATGAAACCAGACTTAAGCAGGTGGGTGTGAAGGACTTTCGAGGAAGAGTAGTCCTTCCTATTCTCAAAGTGAACACATGGACAACACATAAAACCATTCAGACTGTTTACCTCATCCACACCGATAAAATTATGCAGGTCCGTAATGTACTCGGGAGTACGTCGGTCACCGTACATCCATTGCCGGTTCATCTGCATTATATAATTAAGTATATCAAAAACCATTACATAACATCATGAATAGAGAAATGACCAAATTAATACAAGTTCATCACATTAAAACCAAAGTACAGTAGTGATCAAATGTTATTACTGCAAAAATAAATACATAAAGTTCATACATAGTTCTCATAAAATAACATACAACTATCTAGAGCATCTAAAACATACATTCAAACTAACATACAACTATGTAAAACATTTAAATGCAACAACAAATGCGATCAAAATCGCAACTAAGGTAACAATTGATCCAACAGCATAATGATACCAAGCCTCTTTATCAATAGCATATTTTCTAATCTTTATAATCTTCAAGCGCATTGCATCCATCTGGATCTTGTGTAGATCGACGACATCGAAAACATGCAACTCCAATTTCATCTTCTCTTCTTTAATTCTTTTCAATTTTTCTTTCAAATAATTGTTTTCCTTTTCAACTAAATTTAACCTCTCGACAAGAGGGCCGGTTGGAATTTCCGGTTCAAATACCTCCTACGTAAAAATATCTATGTCAAGTTGGTCGGCATAATTGTCATAAAAACTAAATGAAACAAATAGTTATAAAAGATAATATATCACATCTGAATCATAGACCGGACGAGAGCCGACGGGGGCGGATATCAAAACCATGGCACTATATAATAACAAACAATAATACAAGTAAGAAAATTATACAAGTAACTATATCTAAATCATACAAGTAAGATTTAAAAAAAAGATAAGAACAAGAGGCTCACCACGGTGGTGCCGGCGACGAGATCGGCACAGGCAATCGACGGCGGTGAGGACTGGGACGAGAGCTTGGAGGACAGAGGAGAAGAAAGAGGAGAAAGCTTAAGTGTGGTTCGGGCACCTCATATCAATGACATCATGCTCTCAGGCATTTCATCGAACACCTCTTGTGCATAGAAAGGGAACACAAAGTAGCACACACCTCCCACCTTCTATGAAGGCAAAAACAGAGGAGAGGGCGGGCAGGGTCGAGGGTATATATAGGCAAACTTTTAGCCCCGGTTGGTGTCTAAAACCGGGACTGAAGAGTGACCTTTAGTCCCGGTTGGAGACACAAACCGGGACTAAAGGGTCTCGACCCCTTTAGTCCCGGTTTGTGTCTCGAAGCGGGACTAAAGGTCCCACTCGAACCTGGACCGATGCCAGCCGAGCCCCGTCCGGCGTCCTAGCCGCTCGAACCGGGACTAATGCTAACATTAGTTTCGGTTCGTAACGCGACCGGTACTAATGCTCCGATCGATCGGGCTAGAACGAAAGGCCGATTTTCTACTAGTGAAATGCGATGATGGCAGTCATGCTTGAGGAGGCCCGAGAAGAAATAGGGAGACTTCCCAATCTTTTTCTAGGTGAAGCATGCATTAGAGTAGGCGATTTTCTATAGAGTTATTCGCAAAAAAAAAGAATACTTTGTATAGAGTTGGACACACCGCTATAGGGCCATGTCTCATCCTTTGGTCTGTTTTGTTTTGCTTTGCCACAACACAGTGTGAATCCTTCGTTCATTCCTTAACTCTCATTTTTCTTGCGCTCGGCTCTTCTCTATACCCTCGTGAGATGCAGAAAGTCGTTGGTAACGATTGACAAGGGAAGTAAAAACAATCAAGGCGAAGTATCCAGTGAAAATGGGTTTTCAATGAAACTGCTCAAAGAGATTGACAAAGTGAGACGCATGTTCCTTTGGGCTCAGGAGGAAGAACTAACAGGTGGCAAATGCAAAGTCGGATGGAGGTCAGTGTGCACACCAACTGAATACGGAGGTCTGGGTATAGCCGACCTGGAAAAATTCTCCCGGGCATTGAGGCTCAGATGGTTGTGGCTGGAATGCACAAATGAAGATCGACCTTGGAGGGGCTCAGAGGTGCCGTGCGATGCAAAAGACAGGGCTCTTTTTGATCGGGCAACCACAATCACTCTTGGGAATGGCAAGCGTGCATCCTTCTGGCACTCATCCTGGCTCACCTCACCATGTCTTGAGCAGTTGTTTCCTGACCTGTACAAGCGCTCTAGGGGGAAAAAGAAATGTGTGGCTGATGCACTTGAAAATTATTCATGGGTAAGAGATCTGCGGCACCATGCAAGCAATGACTACCTGCAAAATTTCCTAATCCTATGGAGAGCCATCCGCGATGCAAATGTGACTCTGCAGCCGCAAGTTGAAGACCAGATCCTCTGGCGTCTAAACAATTCAGGATCTTACACTGCAAGCTCCGCATACAGTTTGCAGTTTGACTCCATGCAAAAGACAAACAACAAAATGATCATCTGGAAAACCTGGGCTCCTGGCAAGATCAAGTTCTTCTTCTGGCTGCTGTTACAAGATAGGCTATGGTGCAATGACAGACTTCAACGCCGAGGGTGGGAAAATGCATACTTCTGCCCTATGTGCAGGAGGAATTTGGAGACATCCTCTCATCTATTCTGGGATTGTCCAGTCTCGAAAGAGATTTGGCGCCGTGTCTCTTCATGGCCAGGATGTAGTAAACTTTCCACTCTGGTCAACGCCGATGGCGACACGGCCACCACTGCTCAACGAGTGCACAGTATGCTCCAACAGTCAAGAACAAACCTAAGGGCGAAGCTGAAATCAATGATGTTTCTTGTCTCTTGGCACATCTGGGCAGAAAGGAACCAACGCACTTTCAGACAGAAGGAGAGTCAGGTAGCGCAAATCATTGTGGCAATCAGAAGCGACATGGACTGCTGGAGAATCGCGGGGGCCAAATGCCTCAAAACACCTTTGGGGGATCCTGGCTAGTGATAGCAATCTTTATCATCAACTCTTGTAAACCACCATGATCAATTGATCATGAACGCTTTTGTCGCCCCTCTCCTTCTTAATATATGAAATGACGGCAGTATGCCGCTTCTTTCAAAAAAATCTGAAAATTCCTACGTGGGCCATCAGATCTATAATGAACGCCACGGATCAAAGGTGGGATCCCTCAGAATCCAGTTAAACACAATTAGCAAATACTCCCTCTGTTCCATTTTATATGTTGTTTTAGAGAATTCAGTACAAAATTTCGTAGTTCAAATATTTTCTGCACTTTCCAAAGATACCCCTGGTCGGAGAAGGCTACCTGAAGATGTCGTCGTCGTTCTCTCGGAGCGCCCACCATGACAGCGCGCTTGGGCGACCTGAAGCTAGCCGATTGGCTGCCGGTGACCTCGATCTAGGGGCTCCGCCGGCGAGCTTGGGCAACCTGAAGCGAGGACAGACTGGACCGAGCTTGGGAGACGTAGGGAAACGATCTGAGGGCGAGGACGGCGATTTGCTGAAGACCTGAGGGGGTGGGGGGTGGGGGGGAGAGAGACGGCCTAGTAGAGGCGAGGAGCTGCTGGGGAGGTGATCTGCTGACGGCGGCGGCGGCGGCGATCTACTGCATCGCTTGCCTGTTCGCTGTATTGCCTGCCTGTGTACTTTGTAACAGGGGCAAACATGTCATTTTACTGGTTTTTGGAGCTTGTCGGAAAATGCCAGAACGACTTATAATAGGGAACGGAGGGAGTAACTCCCTATTTTCGCAATGATTAGCCCAAATCATTTGGGGATTTCCTTACCCAACTCCGATGTAACTCCCCATGTCCATGGGATGCTGCCGCCGGGAACGCCATGGCGGCTCCGAGACTTCCCGCAGCGGCGAGACACGAGGCGCAGCAGCCACAACTGGCGGAGACGCGAGCGCCCACCGCGTCGTGGGAAGACGAGGATATCCGCAGCGTCCGAACAGGCCTCGCCGACGACGCAGACCGTTGACAGGGGAGTGGAACTGCGAAGGCGACGCGCACGCCAGCCGCACTAGCCGTCGGGGTGAAGTAGAGCGGCCAGGACACTGAGAGCGTCGTCGTGCTACCAGCGCCACCAAGCTGCTGCGACGGTTGACGGTGGGTGTGACCTACAGGTAGCCGCATCCATTACATGAAAATCTTGAAGCTTGTGCACTGATATTAGCTAATCTGTTAGTGCTGGACCTGTGCAACTCCCCTGTAGTTTTTGAAGATGATTGTTCAGTGGTGATGAACAAATTGGAAAACCTGAAGCATCTTGTTGTAAACACTGATTGTTCGGTGGCACTGTACATTACATGTACCATTGCATGAGCATCTCATAGTCTAATTTGCTAGTACACCTAGCGCTGATGGGGATATGTTTTATTTGTTGAAATCGAATACCCTAAAAATGTTTTCTAAACGGCAGAAATCATTGTACGCGTGAGCATCAATCTATTCTTCTATGTAATGCGCCATTAATTAACCTTAGAGTACGAGCTAGTGAACGCTGCCTAGTGATTGATCCATGTCTTCTATTGCATAGCTCTTGTCCATTGGATGTGGTGGTCGTAAACTCTGGACAGCTCACCTCTAAATGGCTAGGAAGAGCCCGTGGCATGTCAGGGGACACGGGTTGGCACGAATGAGGACTGATGTTGAGTAATCTGAAGCTCGGGACGCAACCGGGGGAAGGTGAGCAGCAGTCGACAGATGCCCCGTCACGGCCGATGGAGGCTTGAGTCGCCAACGACGAAGGGTCCGACACTACCGGCAAAGGGAACTACATGGCTCGAGTCGTCATCGGAGGAGGGCCCAAGGCTGCTGTCGGAGGGCCTGTTTGCTAGTTGCTACCGGCGGAGGGCAAAGACTAATGGTCGCCGGAACATGATTCTCCATTGCGGCGTAGATTGGAACGTGAACAGATCCCAGGGATACTCACAAAGGATTTTTACTACTTGATGATGGATAAGTTAGGGGGTTATCTGCTAAATGTGTTTAAGTGGATGCTGAGGGATCCCACCTTTGATCGGTGGCGTCCATTATAGATCTGATGGCCTATGTAAGAATTTTCAGATTTTCATTGAAAAGTCATTTTCACTGGATACTTCGCCAACAATCAAATCAAATAGAATCTATTTATTTTGCAAAACTAGGGAATATGTAGCTTGCAAACGGAGCAAGAAATAAAGTAGCAGTAGTAGAGACGAAAAGAGAGAATCGTCTATTTACGGAGAAGGAAATAGCAAAAAGCAGTTGCATGCATTGCATCTACTTATCACGCGTGTCAGTACGACGGCAGAGGCCGCGTGAAGGGAAAACGGAACGATCAGCATGTCCATTCAGCTCGGTGTCTCTAGCTCCGACGGACCGACTCACCAAGTTAACCTACGGAAAAGTATAAAAATAATCTAATCAGCGTATCTTTAATTAATTTTACGTGTAGATAATCACCAAGCTGTCCATGGTGCATGTAAAAATGTTAAATGTGGACGATCCATGAACTAATCATGCATGCACGCGTCACTGTTTTGAATTTTGTGCACCACGTACTCGATATGCCACTGCCATGCAGTGCAAATAGTCCTCGCCACACCGCCATATATAGAGCTACCTATAGGTTCCAAAGTAAGTAGGCAATGATGCAGGCACGAGAGTCGCAAAAAAAAAAAAAAAAAAAAAAGTAGGCAATGATGCATATCGATTCTCCTGCACCATATGGCACATGATGCATGCATGCATGCATGCATCTCAAAAGAGAGAGAGAGAGCTCGCTGGATCGATCGTCGCCGGGCCGGAGACGCATACGTACGTCTGGTTCCAACGCTCTGCTATATATATGTGCCATTCCTGCAGAAGCCCTAGCTGAGCTCAGTTGCCGTCGCTAGCCAAAGTAACCACTCCCGCTGTTAGCTAAAGTAACCACCACTACTTCCTCCTCCTCCTTCTTCATCTTCTTCTTCCTCCTCTTCTTTTTCTTCTTCTTCATCTTCCGGCAGCCGCGATGAACAGAGGCAAAGGCAAGTCCGCGGCGCCTGCTGAGGTGATCACCTTGCGTATCTATCATACCTATTGAATATTGTTGTGCAATTATATGGCCTTCACATATGTAGTTGCGAGTGAATCAATCTTTTTGTTGTGCAACTGCCGGGGTAATTGTCTCTGTGCTGTGAAGAACAAGAAGTGCTCTTTTTGTACCATGCATGTCGAAATATATAGAAGAGTTCCATAATCATCAGCATGTAACTACGTACGCGCTGCCGATCCAACCACCATCAAACATCATGCCGCTGTATACTACTAGTCTGCTGCTGCTGCTGCTACAAAAGTGTTCAAATGAGCATGTGGTTTGGTATTAGGCCCCGCTTGGAATCTCTGTAAGTGGAGTCTAGGGTGCGCTTGGTTCGTCTTATTTATCGCTTGGTTCGTGGGGTCTCTCTCTCTCTCTCCCATAGATGCCACCATCCACCATGCATGACGAGAGACGCCGTGGACGACCACCATCGGCCGTGGCCGTCGTCGCCTCAACTCGAAGGCCGGCGGAAGCTCCAGCCGTGAGGCAGTGCTCGCACCGGGGACCGGTAGCTAGACACCATGCTCGTGTTCCTCGATCGGCCCTCGCCCTGTGGCGCAGCGAGGCCGCGAGCCCACGACGGACGCGGGATCCGGCTGCAGTGGCGTTGGGGCGGCGGCGCGCGAAGGTGCTCCGGCGGCGGCGCGGACGTGGGGGCAGCGTCCGCCCGAAGCTCGGCGACGCGCTGGCGCCCGTGGTGGCGGAGGCGGACGATTAGGCGTAGGTGGCGGGCCAGGGTGGTGGAGCCGACGCGGTAGGAGGTGACGGCGCTGGCGTTTGACGATGGTGTCTCCGGTGAACGGCGGCGGCAGTGGCCTCGGCGTGCTCCTCTGAGCCGCTGGGGCGCTTGCTTCGGCTGTGATACTGATAAAGAGGAAGTAATAGACCTTTAGACCATGGAGTGTCTATTTAGCGTTTGACTGTTTTACAATTGAAAAACAGTCAAATTTCCTCACTAATAAGCAGATGCCACTTGTAAACCCACCCCAGCCGGCACTGTATGTAGCTGTAGTTCAAAAATAAAACGGGCCAGGAAATAAACCCGATTCAACAAAACCTGGACCACAACCCGGTTCCAAAAAGACCCGGTTCCACTAAAACAGCTGCCATTCACCAATTCTTGACCCCCTTCACCGGCTTCACCAATTCTGACCCCCTTCACCGGCTTCACCAATTCTTCATCCCCTTCACCCTGCTTGACCTATTACATGAGAAAAACAACTATAAAAAGAACCATCAGAGAAACTAGTTAGAAAGAAATTCCAGAGACAACAGGAGACTCTGGAATGCGTGATCGCTAGCAATTGCAAAACTCCAGAATTACAGAAATTTTGTTGTCTAATGTCAAAAATTACATTAACAAAGGCATGGAGACTACATTGCAATCCTGAAAAAAATAGTGGATTTACACTGTAAAATACAAAGTAAATGCCACTGCAAGTTCCCAAGGATTTACAATTGTATTACTGATGAAGTCACACTGTAAACACCCACGAATTACAGTCATAGATCCCACGGATTACACTCTAAATCCCCTAGAATTGCACTGTTATTATCAGGTATTTACTTGTAAAAACTGATGAACTTACACTGTAATTACCCAGGAATTTCAGTGCAAATCCCCTGGAAAAATATGTTGTACATTAACTCAGGGAATTACACTGTAAAAACTGATGAATTTACACTGTAAATACCCAAGAAGTACAATGTAAATCACCAAGAAGTACAGTGTAAATACCAAAGAAGTACAGTTACTGGAGTCCAAAGATACATACTACATACACAGGAGATTAAATTGAAAGTATGCGAGCATATACAGAGAGCATATGCTATAAAAACACAGCAAAATTACAATGAAACTTCAGAGGTAATGTACTACAATTTACAGCGTAAATACTTGCAGAGCAACATTTTAATTACCCAACTCTTTCCATCTATTTCTAATCGGTTTGCTGCTCATAATTATGCTTACACTGACATTCCCCTTTTCAAATATGCCAGATGAGGAGCATGATAAGGACAGTAACTGAAGAGGATCTACTGAGAATGTCACGGGAAGAACTCATACTACAGTGTAAATCTGTATTAAAATCCACTGTAATCTATCTGACAAAAACCTACAACAATTACAGTGCTGAAGCATTCAAATTAAAACGGAAATCTACAGTGAAATACAGTGTAAGCCATACAACAATTCATTACTGAAGCTAACTGAAGAACACCAAGAATCTGCAGTAAATCACTGTAATCTATATGAAGCATATAACAATTAAAGACTTGTAGCGTATAAATTATGGAGAAAATCTGTAATAAATTACAGTGATGAAGCAATTGAAAGTAATCTATCAAACAAAAAAACAAAAACCCTACAACAATTACAGTGCTGGACCATGCAAATTACAGTGTAAAACTACTAAATAATATAGTGTAACCATGCAACAATTACAGTCCTGAAGAATAAAAAATAGTGAAAATCTGGGGTAAATTACACTGTAAATCAAGGGTTGGAAAATTACAGTGCAATTTTATGCATATTACAGTGCAAATCTGAGCTAAATTACACTATATCTCTAGGGTATATTGTACTGTAATTACAATAAAGAAGCATGGGCATTACACTCAAATTCTGAGATAAAATTACACTGTGATTCTGGGGTAAATTACAGCGACAAAAGCAAGAAAAATCCATTTGGCTAACACTGCAACAACACTACAGGCCTACATCAGCACTACACGCCTAGTACACACAAATTCAGAAAAAATCTAGGGTATATTAGCATGGAACCAGGGAAACTAAACACCTACATCTAGTAACAAAAATCAAGAGGGATTCTGGGACTACAAGAGCTAGCATGCGCAGGAAACTGAACACATAAGGAGTCAACACATCAGAAACCATAATAGAGCAGGAAACTGAAACAAATAACACCTACATCTACATAACAAAGGGCCGGCCAAAATCAAACTACAAATGGCAAACTACATCTACATCGCATAAGCCAGCAGAATACTAGGCCAGGCAATCTACAACTACATCTACAGACAAAAAATGCACGTGGATTAGACACCCATGCCATCAGAAAACAGGGGAATCCAGCACTACAACTACAAAATCGCCCCTACCAGCACCTCCATCGAGCATATCAGGGGAATCACAAAGCAGCCGGGCATCCATGGGGAGAAGCAGAAGCAGCCGCTAAATCTTCAAATAGCACACAAAACCTACAACAATGCATAAAAAAAACGACTACCAACAATCCACAATCCTAGATCTGGAAGCTACACGAACAGAGACAGGGCAAATCGAACACGAGAAAGAGGGAGAGACAGGAACAACCAACCGAGTGAGCCGAGAATCGAAGGGAAAATCAAACTCGAGCAGAGAGGGGGCTCGGAAACGCCATGAATCTGACGGAATCGCCTCCTCTCCTCCGCCGCTCGAGCGCCTCCTTCTATTACTCCTCTTTTCCCCTGTGCCTTAGGGAAACAGTACCGCCTAAAATGAAATGGGAAAAAAATTCAGAAGGGGGGCAAAGAAAAAGAAAAACTGAGACTCTGAGAGACAGCGGGGGCGCTAACGGGCTAGCCCAAAATAAAAACACGCCTGACAAAGAAACCCGCGCCCGAAAATCAGAGTTCTCAGCGCGAATCTTAGCGCCAGATCGGACGGACAGAAAATTGAATGACAGCGAATTGAAAAACACTCGACTGTAAAATAGCAAAACCGTTTATTTTTTGTATAAAGTTGGATAAACCGCGCGCAATGTTTGTTCCTCTTGTGTCTTTCTTTTTCGTGCTTTCGTTTCTTTCTCCCCTGGCTTTACCCGTGGAACTTGTACGCATGCATGGAAGTATACTGCTAAAAATGTTACCGCACTGTTTGAACTAAAACAAAAAACAAAACAAAAATCTTGTCATCATTGTCTTAGAAGAATCATCTAATTTATGAGCTGTAGAAAGTTCATGCATTTTTCTCTCTTGTGTAGAATCCACAATCCAAGGTTTTCACTCTCAAGCTTGGGAACCTTCAGGCCAGCTACCCCAAGTTGATGGCTGACATCGAAGCTCAGATCGACACTATGCTCACGGATGAGATCAAAAGGCAGCCAAAGCTTGAGAAGATGCCACTTAGGGTCAAGGACACAGCACTGTACACTCCAGCACAAGGAACATTCCTGGTGAGGATTGAACCAGAACATGACGAATTTTTGTCTAAAAAGACCATCTGTCAAGTCGAATTGCCAGAAAAGACCACCTCTAAAACGAATTGTCGAAAAAGATCAGCTGCACCGTGACGGCAGGTGCGTCAGCTGACACGTGGCACCTGCCGCCACGAGCAAAGGCGGCAGCCCCGGCCGCCACGCATGCAGGCGGCAGCTTCACTCGCACAGAATTTTCATCCGCCTTGCAACGGAACAGCTTGGCAGGTGGGCCCTGCCGCCATCCCCTAAGGCGCCAGCCTTCAGAACAATGGGACGTTGCATGCGCGTGAGACTTGCTTAGATTTTGTTTTTTAGTCAATGACCACAACTTACTGACGCACAAGTCTACATTTATCTCGATCTTTCCACACCCCTGTCACGTGAGTCTCTTCTCAGGCCGGTCCTTAAACCAAATCATCTCTTACAGATGCATATTTTCTCCTTTTTTTATTCTCCTCTAAGAAAACAAAACAAGCAGTCCCGGGCATGCATGCGTGGCTGCAGACCTATTTCCTATCGTTTTGAAGGCTGCCGCCGTTGTCAGGCAAGCTGGCAATGGAGTAGCAGCAACAGTAGCTGCCGCCTTAGGGATTGGCGGCAGGGCCCATCTTCGTCAGGCCGTTCCGTTACGATGCGCCATTTGGGTGGAAATCCTGTGCGAGAGGAGCTGCCGCCTGCGCTCGTGGCGGCAGTGGCTGCCGCCTCCGCCCGTGGCGGCAGGTGTCACGTGTCGGCTGGCGCACCTGCCGCCACGATGCAGCTGGTCTTTTTTGACATTTCGTTTTAAAGGTGGTCTTTTCTGGCAATTCGACTCGGCAGATGGTCTTTTTGAACAAAAATTCGAACATGGCAGCAAAGTCGTCACTCTGCTGATCCGCTGGGTGGATCTGTACATCATGGCGTTCTACGTCGAAGGTAACGAGTGTTAGACCCCTTGGATCACTAGGCTAGATTAGATCGGTAGTGGTGAGAGGAGATACCTTCTCCTTGTGACGACGAACTCCCGGTGCCGGCCATAGTGACGGTGGCGAGGAGCTCTGCGTAGAGGTCGACGGTGAAGTGGCTGGTGGCGCTTCCCGTCGCTTCAGCGCCTCCCTCTCGATCGGACTAGGGTTAGGAGTGGGGAACAGTGGCGGCGGCGAACCTCGTACCTTGTGCCGTGGTCCCCACCTCCTCTATATGGCACTGCGCGACAGGGGCCCACCAGCCTTGCTTGGGCTGGACGCCCCCGATCAGGGCGTGGATCAAGGGTCCAATGGGCCCATTGGGGAAGAGATCAATCTAACATTCTCCTCCTTGATCTCATCATATACTTTTAACTTTATACTTTGAAATAACTCTTTTCAAAGTACTCGTTTCATCACAGATTTGCATGTAGAGCATGTCTCATCATCACGGTCTATCCCGATAGAATCAACACCTACAACACACTCCTCTGTTTTGAAACAGATTCTTTAACCTTGGGCCCTTTATTTGTCCGGAAATCTTAGACTATACCATAAAACCCATGTCGACTGTGTGTTCTCCGAACACACTGGGAGGTAAGCCTTTAATAAGCAGATCTGCAAACACTTGTCTGTTGCATTTATGCTTCAAGCATTTCTACATAATTCCGGACTTTCTCCTTTACAACGCATAACTCTGTGTCAGTGTGTTTGGCATCAACACTTGACTCGTTGTCATAGGAGCGAAAAACTTAAAATGGTTATCGCTGTTGTCAACCATTATCAACTCCGGGTACAGGTCTCCTTAACCATTTTGCCTGTCTCTCAGCCTCATATCAAGCTATAACATGTTTTTGCATCACATTGATGATAATTGTTTGATTCTTTGGAGCTTTTCCACACAAAAACTCCAAGTGTGAAGGTTAGCGACAATTGTGGATTTCGCTATACATTTCACAAGTCCTGTCTTTGTACTCACAATCTTTTGAGAGCACTTATTTCTTTCAGCATGAGGCCGATATCTTTGACTCTATTCCAGTGATCTATATATGGACTGGACATTGCCAAAACAACCCGGATACGTGAACTGTGTCAGGGTAATATATTGAGCTTCCAACAGCTGAAGCATATGGCACCATATCCGTTTTCAATATTTTCTCATCAATTTTTGGAACACCATAGTTTCATAGTTTCCAGTTCCATTACCCTTGACTATAAGAACAGGCGTAGGTTTTCTCGCATGCATACTTTAGAGACCTTTCTTAGCATGTCCATGCGACATTTCTAATACCCCCTTTTATTCTTTTCTTGGTGAATCTCGATAATTATAACGAGAGACACTCTACCGAGAACATTCTTTTGAACTTTGAGGACAAGAACTTCTTTTCTCCTCCTGCAGTAGATTGACATGACCACTAGCAAGTAGGACGTCATCCACATGCACAGGATTAGAATGAATTTCCTATTCTATAACTTTGCATGAATACAATTGTCTTCTCATTTTCTTTAACCCAAAATAACATCCGATTCTTCTAACTTTAAATGTCACTGTCTAGAGACTTGCTCTAGTCCATAAAAGACTTCTTGAAGCAGTATCCCTTGTGTTCTTTACTTTCATCTGATGTAACTCAGATCATGATGTCGGTCATGATGTGCCACTAACACTCATTGTAATTTATTCATTCTCTTTGCACAAAATCTTTCGATTTAAGTCGCGCTTTACACCTTTACATATTTCCTTTGGAGTCACATTGGCCTTGTAGACCCTTTACAGCCTACTGTTTTGGCTCCATTGGAAATTACTTATGAGTCCCAAACATCGTCGGGATTCACCAATTTTATTTCGTCTCACATAGTCTCTTATCATTTAGACAAACAGACACTTCTCAAAGCTCGATTGAGCGCTTTAAATGAGGTGGGATCAACCTCCATTTGAATTTCACTAACATAGACTTTATAGTAATCAGAAGTATCTGATTTTCTCATTCCTTGAGACCATCTGTGTCTCAGGTACTGGCACTTCTTTTCATATGGGACTGTTGTTGCTCTGTCATTGCCAAGAGGCAAATTAATTGTATAGTCTTTCATTTCCAAGAGGCAGTAGGTTTTACAGGGACCTTTATCACAAGATCCATGTTTACTCATTCCTCCTTTATAGAGCTAACAACAGGTGTTGTATAGGTCATACAACATGCTCCCCCAGATTACTCCATCTTCACTAAAAATGGCGTATCTTTAAACTTTATTATTTGGGTTTATTCTATTAAAACTTTCTTCTTTATGGCACTTTAAGCACCGTCTTAGTATTCCTTAGACTGCTTTCGGAACTGTAAAAGATCCAGGAATACAACTATTTCTTTTCTTTAGGGGTATTATTATGACCGTCGTACTCCCCCAGACGATCACATTCTTCATTAATGGATCACTTTAGATGCATAATGTGCATCACATTATCTAAAGTATAGAGGAGTTTCATCATTCTTAATTTATCTCATATTTCTTTCTCCCCCTCGAAATGTGGCAAGAACTTTTCTGCCACAATTTCGAAAAACCATTCATAACTCTTGTGAATTGAGGAAACTTCGATTATCTATTTCATTTATCTGATTACTTCCTACGAAATGAAGTTATCTGTTAACTGGTATGGGAGTACTTTTTCCTCATTCCATTTCAGAAACTCAACAGAGTTCTTTATCATTAGTACTTTTGCAAGTCACACTTGCATATCATTCTTATCTTTAGGTTCGTCTGTAACTTTTATTCTCTTTGGATTTATTGAGTGCTTAATGACCGTTACACATAAGGTGTACGGTCGATACTAGGAAAGCATAATAGCTACTCCATACTTTTCTCCCAGAGTGGGACACATTAAAAGCACATGAGTCATCATATCTTTCTCCTGTCATACAGGATAAGTCCTTTGCCAAAAAAATTGCCGCCATACGGGTGACGCAGGTATTTTCCCAGACTTTTCCTGCCATGCGGGTTTTTATCATAATCATCTTTTCCCGCCATGCGGGTAATTCCCTGTAAAGGACATAAATGCCAGAATTGGCTCTTTTGACTGCATATTCAATCATCAAATTTAGAAATAAATTCGAATGCTCTTTGACACACATGCTTGATCCGACGTTGGTCAAATTAAACACGCATGTTGATTGTTTCATCTCAAATCATGTTGACTGAAAAATCTTCTTCATAGAGAGTACATGAAAGACATTCGTCAACCAAGACTCTCAATGATCTATCTCTTTTCTTTTGAAGCCATTCTTTAGAGAGAACATACTCCCTCACGTTATGACCTTCCTTGGTCATCTTTCGGGTCACAAGTACCCAGTCATTCGCTTTCACGAATGAAAGCATGGAAAACTTTTAGTCTGAGAAAAAAATAGCCAATAATCAACAATAATGAGCATAAAAATAACCCTATGTTGGTCTGGTTAAAAAATATGCACATTAAACTTTTAAAACTTTCTTTTATATTCTAAATCACCGTTGGGCAGAATTAGAATAAAACATCATCCTTCTACATTAATTCCATATCACCGTTGGCCGGAAATGGAAATAATGCATATAACTCACAAAAAATGTGATGATAGTATGTCTATTAAACAACTTTGCTAAGAAATAATCATCATCAACAACTTTATTGCAGCGGGAACAAAAAATATACATTTCTCTAGTTCAAGAGCATTTCTTGATCTTTATCTGTTCTCTGAAAATTGATCACTTTGATACAAAATTTATCAGAGATTTAAGCTTTGAACATAAGACTCATAGAATTATAGTACTGTTATCATCAACGTTGGTCAGAAAATAACAATACCATATTTTAACTTTAAAACAAATATCTTTCTTTTGTCATAGCGGAAACTATCTGAATCTAATTTCACCCACAGGGGAAAAACATTGCTAAGAACAGTTCTGCCAATTAATTTTTCCCGTTGGTTCCAATTTAATTTGAGGATAAAACTTTTACTTTGCAGCGGAAACTTTACAATATTCTATTCAGAAACAATTCTGTACTCTTTTACTCTCTAAGCAATTTTAACCGGTTGGTTCAAAATTGCATTAGAGAAGCAACAATTTAATCTTTTACTTTAGTTCTATTCACTTTTAAAAGAGCACTTTTATTTTTATTTGCAGCGGAAAACATGAATAAAAAAAATTCACGAACTTTATACTTTTCAGAAACATTTCTGTCACGTTTCTATTTTCTAAACACATTTTCGTTGGATTAAATTTGAATAGAGAAACTATTTATAAGATTTGCCCAAAAACTGAACAAAAAAGAAATAAAACACGGCAGCTCCAGCCGGCCTCGGCCTGGCGCGTGAGGCCCGCAGCTGCCCACGGCCTGGGGCCGCCGGCAGCGGCAGCCTCGGCCCAGCGCCAGCGCCTCTTTCGGCCCAAAAGGCCCAGCGTGCCAGCGCCGCCTGACCCTGGCCATCGGATCAGATCCGACGGTCACCCGTGCCGATCGGACGAACAAAAACGGGGCATGGCTCGGACGGGGGGAACCCTAGTTCATTTCCCCCCCCCCCCACGCGCCGCTCGCTGTTCTGCTCGCTCCGGTGAGCTCTGTCCAGCGCGGCGAGTTAGGACCACGCCGGCCACCGCGACGGCGTCGAAGTCGCTGCGCCGCGCGAGCTCCTTTCCCCCTTTCCCCTCCCTTTCTCCTTTCCTTTCTCCTGTGACAGAGAGAGAGAGAGATGCGCGGTCAAGCCCTCCTCTGCTCGTCTCCCGCAAGGGCAACGCCCTACCACCGGCGAGTCTTTGACCGGTCGCCGGCGACGGGGTCGAATGGCCACCGCGCCGCGCGAGCCATCTCTTCTTTCCCCTTCTTTTCCTTCCTCCACTACTGCCTACAGCAACAGAGAGAGAGATCCGGCGGCTTTCCGATGCGGCGCCCCCGCTGACCCCTTTGCCGGCGTGCGCGAGCACCTCGAGGGTGAACGCGCCGAAGTCAAACGGCTTGGTGGTGGTGCCCTTTGCCCCTCTCGGGGTGGAGTTCTTCTTCCCGAAACCTCGGCATGCCGATGCGTGTCGGGATCGAGAGGAACGGCGCGGCCGGTGCGGCGGCGCTCTGATTTGGCGTGATTTCTTTGCCCTTTTGCCCCTTTTTCTGTTAGGGTTAGGGTTCTTGGGGGAATCTTTCTTTCTCTGTGATTTCTTTGTACCGAAAATAATCTAGATCCTAGTCGCTCTGATACCATTGTTAGACCCCATGGATCACTAGGCTAGATTAGATCGGTAGTGGTGAGAGGAGATACCTTCTCCTTGTGACGACGAACTCCCGGTGCCGGCCATAGTGACGGTGGCGAGGAGCTCTGCGTAGAGGTCGACGGTGAAGTGGCTGGTGGCGCTTCCCGTCGCTTCAGCGCCTCCCTCTCGATCGGACTAGGGTTAGGAGTGGGGAACAGTGGCGGCGGCGAACCTCGTACCTTGTGCCGTGGTCCCCACCTCCTCTATATGGCACTGCGCGACAGGGGCCCACCAGCCTTGCTTGGGCTGGACGCTCCCGATCAGGGCGTGGATCAAGGGTCCAATGGGCCGTTGGGCCCATTAGGGAAGAGATCAATCTAACAACGAGAACTACTGGCAGTTACTCCACTACCAATAAATCTGTCGGTGAAAATACAAACACTCACACATACAGAAAGGAGGGAGTTCTTTTATTTAAGGAAAGAACTTAATTTGGTGTTTTTGTTACCTGAATGAATCACCCTCCCTCCCTCCCAATATATGCACCTCGGCGAGCTAGCTTGCTTCCCGGTGTGATGCGAATCCACCTCATTTGTGCATCATCACTCACAAAACAATTGGCTGCTTATATTAGTGTCAATCCATCGCTCACACACGAACGAGGCGGGATAGAGACTAGCCTTGTTAATCTTAGAACGTTGAGCCCCCGCAAAAGGAAAAAAATTAGAACGTTTTGAGAACAAATTTCCTGAAAGATGAGAAACATGAATTCCTAGACATGATGTCGAATTGATTTACGAGCAATGGATTCAGAGTGTACAATGCATGGCATGACAATCGTCAATCCCATAGTGTTTTGATATCCAGCCACAACATCAACCTTGTATGTAAAGATAACTTCTGCAACAAATGCAAACACCGCTTGGTTCCCGCTACCAAATTGCCCATTAATCTATGAGCATAAACAGAAAAGCAAATGGAAACACTTCTTAAGCACGTTATAATATTCTTGTCAAGCCACTCCAAGACTTGTTTGTTATACAAAAGTGAGAAGGGACTCAAGGTTCTGAAATCCGGCCCCCTATCTTTCCCGACTGTAACGATTTCCGAAGCAATCCGCTTTGCGCTGTGGAGGACATGGGTGACCACCAACATTGATGAACAACTGGACAGTCCGGTACCCAAGGAGCACAGTCAGCTGTTCAACTACTGGGCGGACATTTCACGTTCTGTGGCGCAAGGCAAACCTTGGAACGGGATCGCGGCAACTGATCTGATGAAGAAGCTCAGAGTTGTGAAGAGAGGTGACTATATCAAACCTGAAAAAGTTCAGTGGGCGCCTTCAGCAAGCGGTTCGGGAAAGAACTGATCCTCCTAAGGTTAGCATTGCCAGATATATGACGGGATATATAAGTCTTCACTCATTATGTTTAATTACGCCTCTTTTCTGTAATTAAGTACAATATGATCACTTGAGACTTTTTATTAGCCTCCTTTATAACCAAGTACTCCCTCCGTTCTTAAATATAAGACCTTTTAGATATTTCACTATGGACTACATACGGAACAAAATGAGTGGATCTATACTCTATAATATGTCTATATACATCCGTATGTAGTTCATCGTGGAATCTCTAAAAGGTCTATATTTAGGAACGGAGGGAGTATAATACTAGTATGACTTGAGACTTTTGGAGGCTGTTTGGTGTTGACCACATTCTTGGACGTTGCTTGGATTGAAGCCAATTATTTGGATGCAGCCTTCCGTACTCCCGTTCAATTTCTAGCCAACGAGCTGGCCAAGTGCGGGCGGCGAAAACCTTCGCCAATATTTTGGCACGCCCACATGTTGGCGTGGCCAGCCTGGGCAGAAACCAAACATGCCCTTGACCTTGATAGCCTCCCCATTTTGTTACCTTTGAGTGATCTTAGCATATGAAGCAAACAACAAAGTAGTATGTGCATCAATTTACAGCAAATAACGGAATTTTCCTCCAAGAAGAAAGATACTCATGACTATTAAATATACCTCCTGGTTCCATTATCTCCAATACCAAACATCCAGCAAGCACAAATCTTCCAGCTTGGTAAGATGAGAGGAAGAGGCTGCTAGCTGGCTACTGGGCCATGCCCTACCACCCCACACAGGCAAGGTGCAACAGCCACCACCCTATTAACCACTGTAATTCAGCGAACCATAACACTCGGTCCATGAGAGGTCCCTCATTGGGTGATATTTGGCACCCCTCGGTATTGTGAGGATGGCAGTCCATGTAACCTTCACTTGTAGCTCATAGGAACCGTGAGTGCAAACATGCTCTTCATCAGGGTGTTGTAGAGTAACATGAGTGCCTTCATCCTCATCATTATCAAAAATACAAACATGGACCAAAAACTCTTCATCATCGTCGCATGTAGGTATAGGGATAACTACCAAATTACGACTCAAGGGAATGGAGCCATCATCTCCGACTAATATCCCGCTGCAATTCATTGCTCTACCATCATATAGAATAATATGGGTCTCGGCATTTCTAGTCCCAGCAGATACTTTGCCAACGAAAGGGGCATAGGGCGGACCGTTCAAAATGTTGATTTGGAGGCTAGCCGCCACCGGATGTTTAACAGGTGCAAATACTAATTCCACTGTACTGAGCCAACTAGGTAGCATCGTAGTGATGGGTTCAGAGTCAAAGGTGCGGGACTCAATTACGCCTTTGCTAAAGTCTTCATCGTCAGGATCACCCTTCACCTTCAGGTTGAACTCAAAATGTATATGATCGAATGCTACTAATCCTCGACGTGGACCTGTCAATGCTAACATATCCTCCTGCAATTAATTTATAAAAAAGGTCACAACATGTCTACGTAGTTGAACAAGCTATGTAGCTAGCTGGACATGAAAAGCAAAAGCACACTTGACAAGTCGGACAGGTTCAAACAGTTTGAAGATATGTTGTTTAACTAGCTCGGGGAGCATCGGTCAGTCGTATAATTCTGTTGCCACACTGCTTTAGTGCCCATAAATTGCTACCAGCAGCCAGATATTTGTGGCTTACATAGTACTAGTGCATTCAGATGCACAAACTGTGTACTCCTACATAGTTTCTTTTATTTCCAGTATATAAAAGGCATATTTTACAGCATGACGCCATGACATAATAAACAACTGGCCAAACCACATTCCCTAGACAGAATAAGCAGTCACGTCTCAAAGAGGAATACTACTGAGAAACAAAAATTAAACAAGCATAGCACCAAAATAATTTGATGAAGTTGTATGGTTTGGCAATAACACCCATTCTTAGAGCACTTACATCGACAGATTAAATAAAATAGATATCGACAGTAATCTACAACTATTTATTTCTACAAGAAATTGAAGTGTACCAATGTGAAATCAATCATCGTATTTGCAACTAGAAACCAAAAAAGCTACCAGTAAAGCTTAATTTAGCTTAAGTACGCAGCTGTCCTCGTTTCAGTCAATCTAAACAGTTCGGGAGGAGCGAACTACCTTGGAGCTGATGATCTGGGGATCGTCTCGCTCGCGTCTGAACAAATAGACGCATCTGTAGTCGATGGTATCTCTCGCGAGAACGGTACCGAACACACTGACCGGGTAACCCCGATCGGATTCGATTAACTTGACGGAAACGACATTGTACGACGTCTCCGCCCGGAACTCCCACAGCTGCGGCGTTACATCCTCAAGCAGCGGCCCAAGGCCAACCTTGGCTGCAAGCAAAGCAAAATCAGGGACAAGAGATATACACCCCAGATCAGGAGAACCATTTCAGTTCCCCACCAAACTACAGGAGACTATAAACTAAAATGGTTGTAAATTGGTAAATAAATAGTGGAGATACTGACACTCTCTGTCGAGGTCGAAGCCGGCGAGGTTGACGCCGCAGAAGCGGGTGAGGACGCGGGCTCTCTTCTTGGGGTCGTACTCGGTGATGCGGTCGCGGCACGCGGCGTGGAGGGCTATGATCTCCGACGGCGACTTCAGATCGATCCCCTCGTCGTCGTCGCTGTAACAGAGTGTCATGGGGAACCTGGCAGCCTCGATCTCGTCGGCGCGGGGAATCCGCCGGTGGTGCCTGACGTCGTCGTCGCCGACGCCGCGCCGCATCGATCGACCGAGATCCAACCTTTTTTTTTTCTAGAAGACGAGGAGGATGGCCCAGGCTGCCGTGCCTTCTTCGAACGGCGCTGAAGCCCGCACTGGCAGATCCTATTTGCCGCCCGCGGGCGGCAAACAGAAGTGTCGGCCAGCTCAGTTCGCGGCAGCTCGTGCTGCACGTTCGCTGCTTCGTTTTTTTTCATTCGTTTTTTCTGCGGTTTTTTCGTTTTTATTTTTTAAACACAGTACAGACGCAAGCGCTCATATACACGCGCATACACTCACCCATATGAACGCACACACGCACACCCTACCCCTATGAGCACCTCCGAGAGACTGAGCCGGCATATCATCTTGAAATTTACGAAGTCACCGTAGGCACCTCGTCGTCGACGGGAACGTCTCCTCCCACTGAATGCGCATCGCCGGAAATCCTGAAATAATTCCAGGAATAAATGCGAGCACCAGGATTTGAACCCTGATGGGCTGGGGATACCACAGTCCCTCTAACCATCCAACCACAGGTTGGTTCGCGCGGTTTTTTCGTTTTGTTTTTCCTTTTCTGGTTCTTTCATGTTTTCAGGTTTTTCTTTATTATTATTATTTTTCTATTTTCTTTAATTAATGCATCGCGAACACTTTTTTACTACCCGGTGAATTAAATTTTCGAAAGGATGTTCAGAGTTTCAAAAAATGTTCGAAATTTCAAAAAAATAAAGATTTGTCAAGTTTTCTAAAATTTGTTTGCAATTTCGAGAAAAAAATCACATTTTTAAAAAAGTGTCCATGTTTTTAAAAACTGCTCATGTGTTTCTATTTGTGTCATTTTAAAAAAATCAAATTAAAAAACTGTAAGGAATTTCAAATTTATTCACAATTTAAAAATATGTTCACGTTTTTCAATTTTTGTCCACTCTTTTAAAATTTGTTCACAATTCCAAAAAAAAAAACAGAATTAGTAATTTCAAAAAATGTTCACAATGTTTTGAATTTTTTGTTCAAGTTTTCTTCAAAAACAAATAAAAAATTTAACAATTCAAAAGAAGTGTTTGGAATTTGAAAACTATTCGTAATTTCAGAACATGTTCACATTTTTGAAAAAAATCACGTTTTCCAAAATTTGTTCACTTTTCAAAACAGACTAAAAAAACATCTGCGTTTTTGGGGGAAAACAGGCTGAAAAACCGAAGAAGAAAATATTAAAAAGAGCTTTGTTGGCAAAGTGGGTCGGCCCATGTGTTTAAGCTTCAGCGAAACCACATCAAGTTGTTGACAAAGTGGGTCGTCCCATGTGTTTAGGCTTCAGCGAAACCATGCCAAGTTGACGCACACAAGCGTCAACTAGGAGCTCTCGCCTGCACTGACACACCGCTAGCCCAATGCCAATGTAGTGGGCCTTAAAGCATTTTTATTCCAAGCAAAATGTTTGTATCTGAACATGTCTCATGCAGTATTGCCTAAAAAAGTCTCGTGTGTAGTAGAAGTAAGATGCTTCCCCTCTCCCTAGGTTTGGTTCCTCAGAGCCGTCGCCCATGACGTTGAGATTTCTTCTCTGCAAGTCACCCCCTTGCTGGTTTTTGCTTGGGTCAATTAAGGGGTAGGCCATCCTGCTATCGGCCTTGGTAGTTATTCGACGGGTGTTTGGAGGTTGGTGATGGCGGTGATGACTTCCAACTGCGTGTGAAGAGGCTGGCTATGGTGATCTCGATAATATGGTGCAACAACTCGGATTAAAGAAGATGACATGGATGATTTGGTATTCAAGGAGGTGGTCAGGGACCTTGAGGAGACGGTCCAATGGATAGCTCTTGCTAGGGTTTGTATTTGCTATAGCCAACCTAGTTCTCTAGGAACATGCGACCAGCTTGGGATCTTGCTCAAAATACTAGGTTCCGACCTCTAAAGGATAACCACTACTCCATTCAGGGCAATTGTCTTGGGGATTTGGATTGTGTCATGGGAAGTGGCCCATGGAACTTCCGGGGGTCTAGTATTGCTTGCCCCATATGACGGATTTATTAAGCACTCGATGATCAATCTGAATTACATGGAAATAGGATGCAAATTCACAACCTCCTTGGTGGGTACTATCCCCTTGTCAAGGCCTTGGACTCTAAATGTTGGTGAATATATTGCTTCTGAACCGGCTTCCAATGATTTTGTTGGAAATTTCTTTCGGTTAAGATCTAGCTTGACGTTCGTAAACCACTCAAGCACAATGTCTCAATCAGTCGTGGTGGAAAATGAGAAAAAAATCCTAGTTAAGTATGAGGTGTGGTGTGTGGACTGCATGGGCATGTTTATAAAGAACACGACAATGGCCTTCACCCTCCAACACTCATATTCAAAAATCCCAACTCTACAGTTTTGTGTCAAAAATCACTAATTTCAAGGCTATTTTTTTTTGCAAAAAAACACTAGTCGGTGGCTTAGACCATTTTAAGCACGTTTATGACAGGTGGGTCCCACCGGATAGGGTGACATGGCGCCAATTACATCCATGTACAATTTATTTTTGCAAAAGACCCCTGAAGAAAGCAATCAGGTCCTTGGCCCTGAAAACAAAAGCAATCGGGACCTTGTCTCCCACCGATCCGGTGGGATTGCTCCAGTGCGTGGCCGGGGCCGCCGCCGTTCGCGCACGTGCGCTGCCTCTGCCTGCTCGCGACCGCCGCCTGCTCGCGTCCTCCTGCGCACGCGTCGCGAACGGCCGGTGGAGGGCAGCAAGTGGAGCCGCTTCCCGAAGGACCTGTAGCTCCCCTCCGACTGCAACGTCGACGGCATCCGCGCCAAGTTCAAGAACGGGGCGCTCACCATCACGCTCCCCAAGAAGCACCCTTCGCCGCACGCCCGTGCCCGAGCCAAGGAGGCCCTACGCGGCGTCGTCCCAGAAGCCATCGCCGGCGCTCCCGAATCCCGCCAAGCCGTCAGCCACGGTGTCGCCCCCCGTTATCCCTTCCCCAATCGTAGGCCGTCGCTGCTCTGCAAGCCGGCGGAGATTCCCGCGCCGACTAGGCAGGCGCCTGCAACAACCGTTGCGGCTATGGGACTGGGCTGGTGGGCTGTGGGCCTGGCCCCTGTAAGTGTGTGTGAGTCGGTAGGATAAATAGTCGTCGACAGCCTGTGGCTGGGATATCGATTATTCTTGTATCAGATGTTGAACTCTCCCTAAGCGGGGTATCTCCTCTCCTGATCTTCTTCCTCCCCACGTCACCCTCTTCTTTGGAATTCTATGAACCAAACCCTAGGGTGACGCCGAGGAGTGTACCTGGTTGGTAGCACTTGGTATCTAGAGCCTTGTATCAGATCCGAGAAAAATTCCTTCATTTTTTTTGTGGTGGTGATTTTTCTTTGATTCCTGCGATTTGATCCCTAAATTCCTGGCAAAAGATGTGGATCCATCTGGATTCCACGCAAAACGCTAGGGCGTACCTGCGTCAGGGCGGATCGAATCGGAAGGGGTTTCCACGGCGAGATCCGGTCGACCAACGCTTTTGGCTCGCATGGCGGCGGCGGAGCTGACCTTGGCTGAATTGCAGAAGCTGGTGGCGGAGAGCATCACGCAGAGTCGGGCGGTGTCGGAGGCCAGTGCCCACAACGCGAAGGGGATTACGGAGCTCAGCAACGTGCTCGACACCTACGTGTCGTCGTCTGCACAGGTGTTCGATGCGCTGGCCAAGTCCACCACCGCGTCGCTGGACCGCACCGAAGCCATGCTCGGGCGGGTCCTCATCTCCAACACCAACCTGGATGCGGCGGTGGAGGAGATGCGACGTTCTTTGAAGGGTGTCCGTCGGCGGGTTGATTCGCTGGAGCAGGCTCCTGTTGCGCCGCAGCCACAAGCTACGCCGCGATATGAACCACCGCGAGCGGATACGCATAGAGGCGATTTCTAAGCTCTCACAACAAATATGCGCCTGCAGTGACCATCTCGGGTTTCCATGGGCACAGGTGAGCATTCGAAATCCATGGATCACCAATATGAGGAGGGGTCTGATGACAATGAGGAGCAATTTCTGTCACCCAATTCAGTTCCCAGGTCACATCATCAGCGTCATACCCCCCGTATACCTCGTTCTGATTTTCCCAAGTTTGATGGGGAGAACCCCAAGTGGTGGAAGAAACAGTGTGAGAAATATTTCAGGATGTATTCAGTACAAGCAAATTTGTGGGTGGATTTTCTACTATGCACTTTATTGGTAATGCAGATTGTGGCTTTAGACATATGAAGCGATGCATACTGTTGATTCCTGGGCAGAACTGTGTGTGGCTGTTTTTGCCAAGTTTAACAAGCACAAATACTCCAAACTCATTGATGTTTTCTTCTCCCTGCATCAAGAAGGGTCGGTGGATGATTATGCCCATGTGTTTGAAGAGCATATGCACAAGATCTTAGTCTACAATCAGTCCTATGATGAGATATTCTTTGTTAACCGGTTCATAGATGGGTTGAAACCTGAGATTCGTGCACCAGTGAAATTGCAACATCCTGAAACTATGGATTTGGCTTATACATTTGCCCAAACCCAAGAAGCTTTATTGGATGAAGATACTGCTCGAGTCACCAAGAAGTTTGAGCATCGAAGCAAGAACAGATCGTATATGCATCAGTGCCTGTTGGGGGCTAGTCCTACTGATCAGAAAGTGGAGGAGAAGTCCAAATGGTCTGATAAAATGGATAACCTGAGAGCACAACGGCATGCTCGTGGTGAGTGCTTTAAGTGTGGGGAAAAGTATGGACCTGGCCACAAGTGTCCAAAAACAGTGCAACTCCATGTCATGGAAGAGTTTCTTTCAGCACTCCAGTTGTCTGACAGTTCAGATTCAAAAACTGAGACCGAAAAAGCAAGTGTGATCGCTGGTGCTGTAGCTGGGCAAAATGAATCGATCATGCAGATATCAGTCCAAGCAGTGAACGGTACGTCGTGTAAAGAGAGCATTAAACTGCAAGGGATGGTAGGCAAGTTCCATTTACTGATTTTGGTGGATTCTGGCAGTTCCAATACTTTTATTAGTCAGAAATTGGTACAACAATTACAGTGTCCTCTGGAAGCTATTCCGACTGCTAAGGTCGCTGTTGCAGGTGGGGGAACATTATAGTGCACTCAGCAAGTACTGAATTTACAATGGTGCTGTCAGGGGTACACTTTTACTAGTTCCTTGAAGGTCCTGCCATTGGACAATTATGATATCATATTGAGCATGAACTGGTTAGAGGTAATGAGCCCCATGTGGGTCGATTGGAAGCTGAAAGTAATGGAATTCCAACATGAGGACACTAAAGTTACTCTTCGAGGTTTAAAAGACATTACTGCTTCATGTTAGCCCGTCTCTGGGAAGAAGTTAAAAGGGATGTTCAGTAATTCAGCAGTGGATCAGGTCATTCAGCTTTATCACATTGCTCCTAGCAGGGATACTATTGCTCCAATACCAGATGCAGTGCAACACATCTTGGACAAACACAAGGCAGTTTTTGGTTAACCCACTGAACTTCCTCCACACAGGTCCTTTGACCATCAGATTCCATTGCTTCCAGGAGCTACTCCAGTGAATGTCAAGCCCTATCGTTATAGCCCAATGCAGAAAACTGGAATTGAAAACCAAATTGTGGCTATGTTGCAGCAGGGCATTATTCAGTGCATCTCTAGTTCTTTTGCATCTCCTGTCTTGCTAGTAAAGAAAAAGGATGGGACTTGGCGGTTTTTTGTGGACTATAGGCATCTCAATGCTATTACTCTCAAGCACAAATACCCTATGCCCATCGTGGATGAACTTCTGGATGAACTGGCAGGTGCCAAGTGGTTTACCAAGCTTGACTTATGGTCGGGATATCACCAGATTCGAATTGTTCCTGGAGAAGAACATAAAACAACATTTAAAGTGCACCATGGCTTGTATGAGTTCCGGGTCATTCCTTTTGGGCTCACCAATGCACCCGCTTCGTTTCAGGCTGCTATGAACAAATTGTTTGCTCATTTACTCAGGAAGTGTGTGCTTGTTTTTATGGATGACATTCTGATCTTTAGTGAAACTTTGGAAGAGCATATCCAACACTTGCAGGAAGTGTTTCAAATTCTGCAGGACAACCAGTTTTATGTAAAGATGAGCAAGTGCTCTTTTGCTCAACAGGAGTTGGAGTACTTGGGCCACATTATCAGTGTTGAGGGAGTGAAAACCGATCCTGCCAAGATTCAGAGTGTGCAAAGTTGGCCTACTCCTACAAACATTAAGCAAGTCAGGGGATTTCTGGGTCTAACCGGGTACTACAGAAAGTTCATTAAGGATTATGGGGTAATTAGCAGGACTTTGACTGAACTGTTAAAGAAGGAAAACATATTTGTATGGACACCTACAGTGGATGATGCATTTCAGCAGTTGAAATTAGCTCTGTCTCAGGCTCCGATCTTGGCCTTACCAGACTTCAGCAAAACTTTCACAATTGAAACTGATGCTAGCCATTGTGGAGTGGGAGCAGTTCTTATGCAAGCTGGGCACCCCCTATCATACCTTAGCAAAGCTTTGGGGCCCAAGGCTCAAGCAATGTCCACATATGAAAAAGAGTGTTTAGCAGTTCTCATGGCCGTGGATAAGTGGAAGTCCTACCTCCATCATGCTCCGTTTGTCATTAGTACTGATTATAAAAGCTTTGTTCATTTGCAAGATCAGAAAATCACTAGTCCTATGCAGCAAAAAGCATTGCTCAAACTGATGGGATTGCAGTATAATGTGGTATATAAAAAAGGGCAAGACAATATAGCAGCGGATGCCTTATCCAGGGTAGAAGGATCTCCTGCGGTGTATATGTAGGACCGAAAGTATGTCTAGAGGGGGGGGTGATTAGACTACTTGACCAAATAAAAATTCTACCTTTTCCTAGTTTTAAGTGTTGGTAGATTTTAGCAATGATAGCAAGTCAAGTACACACTACACATGCATGTCTAAAAGTATAGCAGCGGAAAGTAACAACAAGCATGTATAGTAGAGGGTAGGAAGGGAGATCAAACGCAATTTGTAGACATGAAGATTTTTCCCGTGGTTCCGATAGGTGGTGCTATCGTACGTCCACGTTTATGGAGTCTTCAACCCACGGAGGGTAACGGTCGCGAGAGTCCACGGAGGGCTCCACCCATAAGGGTCCACGAAGTAGCAACCTTGAATATTCCATAACGGCTTCCGTCCACGAAGGACTAGCCTCACTATGGGTAGATCTTCACGAAGTAGGCGATCTCCTTGCCCGTACAAACTTCTTGGTTCAACTCCACAACACAAAGTAGGAGGCTCCCAAGAGACACCTAACCAATCTAGGAGGCACCACCCTCCAAAAGGTAATAGGCTCGACAATGACGATGAACTACTTGCTCTTGTGCTTCAAGATGATAGACTTCTCAACACACAATCACTCTCTCACATATTTGGCTATGGTGGAAGAGATTGATTTGGTGGAAAGCAACTTGGGGAGGCTAGAGATCAAGATTCATATGGATGGAGTGGAAAATCTTGATCTCAACACATGAGTAGGTGGCTCTCTCTCAGAAAATAGGATGGGGCCAGTATGGAATAGTTCTGAGTGCTTCTCTTTCGAGTGGATGGTGGTGAAGGGGTATATATAGGCATCCCCAAAAATCCAACCGTTACACCTTAAAGTGACCAACTCGGTGACACCGATGTGTGAATCTCGGTGGTACTGAAGTGACCAAAAGGTGACAACTTTTGAATCTCGGTGAGACCGGTATATAATTCTCGGTGGTACCGATTAGGTGACCAACGGTCAGATTGCACAACTCGGTGACGCCGATCCAGAAAACTCGGTGGTACCGATTTTGTGAATCGAGGTAACAGAAAGTTGGCAACCTAAACTCGGTGGCACCGAAGTGGAATCGGTTGCACCGATGTGCTAGGGTTTGGCATGGGTTTGTCTAAGTTTGGGAATCGGTGGCACCGAGTGGAAAGTGTTGGTTGCACCTATTTTGGATATTTGACTTTGGACAGACTTTTGTGGAAGAGCTTGTGGGTGTTTTTGGTGACTATCACTTGTGCACGTGGAGCATCTTGTTCACCAACAGTACATTACCCCCTTTTAATAGTATTGGCTTTCCTATGGACTCAAAGTGATTTCTCACAAAGTAAAATGTAGAGTCCTCTTGCTTGAAGCTTTGCCAATCCATTTCCTTGCATCTAGGGGTATTTCCACAATCCTTTTGCCATCCCTATCATTGAACTTTTCCTGAAATATGCTTAGTGGAAATATTAGTTCAATGACATATATGTTGTTATTAATTACCAAAACCACCAAGGGAGCAAATGTGCTTTCAATCTCCCCCTTTTTGGTAATTGATGACAACATATAGATCAAAGCTTCGACATATGATATAATCAAAGAATATAATCGTCGCTTTGAGAAGTATGTGATAAGCAAGAGCTCCCCCTAAATTTGTGCATTATTTGATTTTGCGTTTGAATGCAAATGCACAATCGATTAGGTACATGGGGCACTCTTTCATGTCACATACAACTTGGTGGTGTGCGAGAATAATAAGAATGAACATCATAGCACAACACAATCAAGCAAAGGTGAGTGATCATCTCATAAGCATTAAAATGATAGGAAATAGTAGCAACACACATCAAGTGTATGATCAAACACCACAAGAGTTTAACACATCCAGACCAAAAGACCAAATGTTTTGTAAAGCGATAAAAACCAAATGCTCTCTCACTCGAAGCCTAAAGATCTATATACACTTCTCCCCCTTTGGCAACAAGTTACCAAAAAGTTCAAAGAGATATAGCTAATCGTTCTTGGGCTGATCTCCTCCGGTTGTTGATGAAGGAGTCGATAGAACTGCGTCGGCGAAGATGTCGGCAGACGTCATGGACAGAGTTGGTGTAGCAACGGGAGGTACTGGAGTTGATGGAGCTGAGGAGGCTGTAGCAGGTGCTGATGAAGAAGGCCTCAAATCTGGAGCTGGCACTGTGGCTGATCTGGCCTGGGTAGTGAAGTGAGTGCCTGGCCTGAGAGGAGAGACATCCTCATCATTTGAAGTGTCGGGACTGGGCACGCTGTCAACTTCCTTCTTAAGCTCATTCACGGCCTTTGTCAGCCCATCCACCTTGTCATTGAGAGTCTTGATCCTATTTCCCATGATCCTCACGAGACTATGCTGATTTGCTAATATGTCCTTGATGTCCTTGTGCATGCCCTGAACGGTAGTGATCAAGAGATCTATTTGCTCATTCCTGGATCTAGGGACTTGAGCACTAGTGGCTCTAGCTGCCTCTGCCTTTGCCTGTGCTGCAGCTGAGGTGGGATGATCTGGGTTCATCTCCACAACATTGTCCTCAAGATCTGGCTATAGGGGCAAGTGGGGCCTGTCAAGAGCAAAAATGTGCTTCTCCAGCTTGGAGTTGATGAGCATCTGAATGTAGGGTGCATAGCAGCATGAGCGCTTCTGATCAGCAGCAACCCTCTTCACAGTCTCTACTATCAAGTCCATCACCCTTATCCTGGTGTGTCTATCAAGATGGATCAGCATGTTGATGGAATAGCCTCGAATCATCTTGTCATCTCCAGACTTAGGCATCCAGGTGTGCCTCAAGATAGTGTTCATGGTGCGGAGGCCAGCCTGGAGGAAGTAAATGGATCCTAACTTGTGAGATTTCAAGTTAGCAGCAGGGATCTCATTATACATGTTCTTCATAGAATCATGGCTCTCCTTGGATTCAGAATAGACATCTAAGTCACCATCTTCCACCTTTGGGACTCCTAAGATGGCAGCCCATTCCTCAACAGAAGACTCATATCTTGCTCCTTCAGTCATCCACACAATCCTACCATCTCCATAGAAATGAGCAGTGGAGTAGAATTGCATGATCATCTCATCGTTTCATGCAGTGAATTCTTTGCCAACAAACTCATCTAAGCCAATGCAATGAAAATTGTCTTGAACATTTGGAAAGTAATCTTCATTTGCCTTGATATACTTCCAGTCAACGTATCTCATGTCACTCACAGCTGGGCTCTTATCAAGCAAGATAGTCTCATAGAAATCTTGTTGCTCCTTGGTATAGAACCTGTAGTCCACAGCTGTTTTTCTCCTCTGAGCATATGGATCAATTGCTCTCCATGCCCTCAAACCAGAATCCTTCCTCTTCTTCATATCTTCAGCAAGCAGGTGGCTGGCATTGTGCTCTGGAAGGTGTGGTCTGAGCTTCATCAAAGCAGTCATGTCATCATCATCCTCAGCTTCCCTGAAAGTGGAGGTCTTGTTCTTGCTGGAAGCTGGTATCTCTCTGGAGAACCTCTTAGGCTTATCAGCAGCAGTAGCCTTCTTGGGAGCAGACTTGGTGCTCTTGGATGTGGTAGCCTTAGGCATAGCATCTGCCATAAGCTTCTTCTTCTTAGGAGGGGCCTTTGCAGCTGGCTCTACCTCCTTTTCTTCAGCAGCAACTTCTTCTGGATCCTCAAACATAGAGGTTTGCCTGCCCACAACATGTATGATCCTCTTTCTGCTCTTCTTCTTCTCCACTGCCTTCTTAGGCATAGACTTCCTGGGGGTGACTCAAGGTGAAGAGTCATAGTTGCCCTTGAGCTCTCAGGTGCTCTAGCTGACCCAGAGCTGGCATACTCCTTCCTGATAGCTTTCTTCTTCTTAGGAGAAGTGACAGCATCATTGATATGGGGTGTCCCGATCTTCTCAGTAAGCGGCGGTGGTGATGATGAAGATGATAGATAACTTGTATGTCGCCGATGAACTCTCCCTCGCTTGATCCCTGATGCCAATGCAAAAGGTCTCAACCCTTTGGATATTCACAACGTCACACACTTGCGCACGTAGCCGTCGACCACGAAACGGTATAATTGCAATATACTAATTCCCAATGGAACAGCAGATTACACTCAACTTGCAGTATATGATCTCCAGATCGATACGAATTGGAGATGAGGATTCAAGATGAATGCTTACAAGCAATCTCAAGAACTAGGGTTTATCTTAAACGTGGTCTAACCTTAACTAACTCTAGGGGACGGGTATTTATAGTCTAAAACGAGATCGAAGGGGTACACGGGCTGGACAGCCCAAAACCTGCGCGCAGGCAGAGCGGTACTACCGCTTATGGCAAGCGGTACTACCGTGATAAGCGGTACTACCGCTCGTACAAATATCAAGTGCCGCTTTAGTACCGCTTGGGGTCGCTTGGATTCCAGAAGAAATTTCCTAAGCGGTACTAGGACGGTAGTACTGGGGCGGTACTACCGCTAAGCGATACTACCGCTTGTGTGGGGCGGTACTACCGCCCTGGAAACTGCAGGGTCTTCCTCCCTTCCTTGCTGCAATGCCTCCTTGTTCCCTTGTGCCATGCCTTCCTCTCCAATGTACCTAACGATACATACACACAAGGATTTAGGCAGTATAAAGTTCTTTCGAATCAAAGTAACAAGTTCAACTAGGAATGAATTCACCTTATGATATTTGTCAACGAGGCTCAATATTTCTTTCCAGCTTAAGCAAGCAGAATCATCAAATTTCGTGAATATATCCTCATCAATCATCTTTCTTAGGCAGCTCCTCAGGGATGAAGTCCTCATACTCCTCATCAGAATTGAGCTTCCTCCTAGTCCTTGTAGCAGCCTTGGGCAAGTCAGGAGAACTAGGCACATCATCAAAACTCTCTTCAGGGCTAGTGCCTGAGTCCATGTCCACACTCTGCTCTCTGAGATCATTCTGGCTATCATCTGAAGCAGACATCTCCTGTGAATAGAGTATAGAAGAGTGGAGAATATGAGTCATCACAAAATGCAGACATTTCGAAAGATTGAACTAAGATTTCTCAAATTTTGTATTCTGCCAAATGTATGTCGGTACAACCGAGACAAAATTTTCGGACCCACCGAGACAAACAACCTGCTTTCCAGAAACTTGGCACCATTTTCGGTCACACCGAAAATTAGTACTCGGTTCCACTGAGGTGTTCTCAGCTGGCCAGAAAAACCGAATCGGTGCTACCAATTCTTTTGCATCGGTTCTACCGAGATTCATGTGGCGGACGGCAAAACCTAAAAAATCGATCGTTCGCTACTCTACTGGAATTTCTAGAGGAAAGGGAGGTTTGCAATCCGTGGATTATCGATAAAATTAACTTCAATGCGCAAGAATCGGACGGGGAGCGCAAGGAAGGCCGGATCCATACCCTAGCTTGGTGAAGGATCCGCTAAGGCGACGACGGCGGCGAAGATTCCGTCGGCGGCGGCGATGCCCAACGGCGGAGACGCACTGGGAGGCAAGGGTGACTACCAGGGGTCCGGAGCGGCAGCTTAGGGTTGGAGGAAAACGGGCTCTTGAGATTGAATTTCAAAAGTCGTGTCCGCTAGAATATATACCCTTCGCTGTCGGTGACACCGGTTCGAAATTTTCGGTGTCACCGAGTTTCTCAACTGTCAGCTGACAGGGAAACTCGGTGTAACCGAGAATAAGGAATCGGTGTTACCGAGATTGAAAATCCAGATCAACCCTAGGCATTCGGTGAGACCGAGAATTTTGGTTGGTTCCATCGAGATGCACTTGGGAGGTTTTAATGGTCAGTCCTTTGTCGATACGGAACTCCGAGTGCTCCTCACACAAAGGGATCGAAAAGTACTTGTTCAAATTTTGTGATGCAGCAAGAAAAGAATATGAGGTGAGAAAGCATAGATAGCTAGAGAGTGGTCCTAGGCATTCTTGTCCATCCAATTGGCAAAAGAGAAAACAAAAGCCAAATAGCAACAATTGGATGTCCTCGAATGGATAAATAAATGCAGAACAACATGCTCACACAATAAGATATCAAATGAGATCATGGCAAACATGCACAAACATACTAGCATCTATCAAGCATATTGGCGATGACGGAGTCATCTATATATGAATATGTTGACTTAGGAGCCAAGTAAGAATACTTGATCATAGGTCATACTCATCGTTTAAGCACAAGTGGGGTTACCACGTTTACATAAAGCATTTAATGTTGTCACATACTAAGAGATGCTTTAACTCAAGTCTTAGAGTAAAGCTCCCCCTTGATGTGACATCCCCCCCATAGGAGGGATAAACTAACCTTGGGTTTTGTCGATGAAGACTTCATGTTGGTGAGTTAGTGGTGGATGCTCAAGGTTGATGAAGATCACCATGAGTTGGGAGCATCCTTATTGTTTCTTTACTCTTCTCACCTACATGGGTTAGTCCCAACATACAAGAGATAAATACAAGAATATCTATGGACATGGAGTGCAAAGCATATGTGATGATGTCCATGGATTTGTTGATTACCTTGTCCCTTGCTTACCTTTGAGGGAATGTGTTACTCCTTGAACTATTGCATAGAGTTGATGTTGATTGCAACTAATTCTTGCCAATAATGAATGTGAGTGAATTTCATTGGTGGAGTCACCCCTCAAGAACTCTCTAGTTCTTCTTCTTGGGGACCCACATCAACTTGATGGGGATCCTTGGTGTTGACGTAGCCCTTGTAGAAGTTGAGCTTGAAGTAGCCTTGGGAACCCACTCCACCAAAGCTTGGGATTCATCTTCATATGAGTCAATGTCCTCTTGAAGCTTGTTCTTGCCCTTGAGCTTGTGGTCTTGTGGTGGAAGGTCATCTTGAGTGTTTGTTCCCTTGGAAGGAGTATTCTCATACTTCTCCTTTTGAGGAACAAACTTGGGCTTGGGGTATTGACCTTCTTCCCATTCAACTCCATTAACGTTAAAGTAGCCAATGCCATGGTTCTTCCGGTATCCTCCGTGCTTGCGTACAATTTCCTCAAATTGCTTACACTCGGCAAGACTCTTGTAGATACCTTTCTCTATAATTCCTTTCAATAAAGCATTTTCTTGCTCAAGTGCAACTTGGCTAAGAGAATCATCATTAGTGGAATCAATAGAACTACTAGAAGCAACATCATTAGGTTTAGCATTTTTATTGTTGCTACTAGATGAAGAACCTTTCTTGCCTTTGTTACTAGTTTGTCTAGATTTAACTTGTGGCATGAATGTAGACAAGAGTAGTCGTTTGGCTAGATAAGATGAAGTCTTCTTTCGGAGATCGCCATTGATAGCTTTAAGAAACTCATGCTCTTGCTCCAAGGTGAGCTTCTCGAAGCGTAGCTTCTCACGAGTTCTTACAAGCTCTCTATGATCTTCAAGAGTAGATTCATGAGCTAACTTAAGAGTGTTTAATTCTTTAGTTAGTTGTTCTATTTTCATCTTATCATCATCAAATGACTTATCTTGACTAGCATGAGAATTATCAAGTTCATTTTGACTAACATCACTAGTTTCATCAAAGTGCAAGTCATCATCACAAAGTAAATCATCTTCATCACTATTGAAATCAAGATACTCGGGGTGTGATACCTTGGGGCCTTTAGCCATGAAGCAACTTCCACTCCATTTGGTGAATCAAATAGATCATAAGAGTTGGTAGTCACTAGTTCAAGTCCGGCAACACCTTCATCTTGACTATAGTCGGAGTTGGAGTGATAGCTTCTCTCGGAGTTGTTGTCGGAGTCGGAGCCGGAAACCCATTCACCAACATGAGCTTGATGTATTCTTCTTGTGTAGCTCTTGGTGTACTTGTCCTTCTTCTCCGAATCCCTACTTCTCCTTGAGGGTCTTTGTTCATAACGGTCATCTCTACTCCTTCTCTCTCTTTGAGGTGATTCATTCCTTGAGCTTCGTCTTCTAGGTGACTCTTCTCTTCGTTTGTAGGGAGCCGTGCACTCATTGGAGTAGTGTCCGGGCTTCCCACAATTGTAGCAGTTGCGGTCACGACTTGACGAACGCTTCTCTTCATATCTTGAGTTGGAGCTTCGTTCTTTGCCTCTATTCTTGTAGAACTTGTTGAATTTCTTGACCATGAGGCTTATCTCTTCATTGGTGACAAGGTTGTCGCTTGAAGTTGCGGGAGCATCACTTGTGGCTTTGTAAGCACCGCTAGACTTGTTGTGAAGCTCTTCTTTGTCTTTGAGTGTCATCTCATGAGCAACAATCCTTCCAATGACTTCCGTAGGCTTGAGATCTTTGTAGTTGGGCATCATTTGGATCAATGTGCACACGGTGTCGTATCTCTCATCCAAAGCTCTAAGTGTCTTCTTGATGATGAATTTGTCTGTCATTTCTTCGCTTCCTAAGCCAACAATCTCATTGGTGATGAGAGCTAGCCTAGAGTACATCTCCGCGACTCCTTCACCATCCTTCATCTTGAACTTGTCAAGCTGACTTTGAAGAACATCCAACTTGGATTCTCTCACGGACTCGGTACCTTCATGCATATCAACCAAAGTATCCCAAATCTCTTTTGCATTCTCAAGACGGCTGATTTTGTTGAATTCTTCGGGGCATAGGCAGTTGAAGAGAATATCGCATGCTTGAGCGTTGTATTGCAACATCTTCAATTCATCCGCGGTTGCTTCACGATCCGGTTCCTTTCCATCACCAAAGAATTCACCTTGCAAGTCAACACGAACAACAGCCCATATGGCGGGGTTATGACCAAGAATATGCATTTTCATTTTGTGCTTCCAACTAGCAAAATTAGTGCCATCAAAGTACGGACCTCTACGATGATAATTTCCCTCACTAGACGCCATACTCTCCTAGGTTGTGAAACCAATGCAATGGAGACCAAAGCTCTGATACCACTTGTAGGACCGAAAGTATGTCTAGAGGGGGGTGATTAGACTACTTGACCAAATAAAAATCCTACCTTTTCCCAATTTTAAGTGTTGGTAGATTTTAGCAATGATAGCAAGTCAAGTACACCCTACACATGCATGTCTAAAAGTATAGCAGCGGAAAGTAACAACAAGCATGCATAGTAGAGGGTAGGAAGGGAGATCAAACGCAATTTGTAGACACGGATATTTTTCCCGTGGTTCCGATAGGTGGTGCTATCGTACGTCCACGTTTATGGAGTCTTCAACCCACGGAGGGTAACGGTCGCGAGAGTCCACGGAGGGCTCCACCCATAAGGGTCCACGAAGTAGCAACCTTGACTATTCCATAACGGCTTCCGTCCACGAAGGACTAGCCTCACTATGGGTAGATCTTCACGAAGTAGGCAATCTCCTTGCCCGTACAAACTTCTTGGTTCAACTCCACAACACAAAGTAGGAGGCTCCCAAGCGACACCTAACCAATCTAGGAGGCACCACCCTCCAAAAGGTAATAGGCTCGGCAATGACGATGAACTCCTTGCTCTTGTGCTTCAAGATGATAGACTCCTCAACACACAAGCACTCTCTCACAGATTTGGCTATGGTGGAAGAGATTGATTTGGTGGAAAGCAACTTGGGGAGGCTAGAGATCAAGATTCATATGGATGGAATGGAAAAGCTTGATCTCAACACATGAGTAGGTGGCTCTCTCTCAGAAAATAGGATGGGGCAAGTATGGAATAGTTCTGAGTGCTTCTCTTTCGAGTGGGTGGTGGTGAAGGGGTATATATAGGCATCCCCAAAAATCCAACCGTTACACCTTAAAGTGACCAACTCGGTGACACCGATGTATGAATCTCGGTGGTACCGAAGTGACCAAAAGGTGACAACTTTTAAATCTCGGTGAGACCGATATATAATTCTCGATGGTACCGATTAGGTGACCAACGGTCAGGTTGCGCAACTCGGTGACGCCGATCCAGAAAACTCAGTGGTACCGATTTTGTGAATCGAGGTAACAGAAAGTTGACAACCCAAACTCGGTGGCACCGAAGTGGAATCGGTTTCACCAATGTGCTAGGGTTTGGCATGGGTCTGTCTAAGTTTGGGAATCGGTGGCACCGAGTGGAAAGTGTTGGTTGCACCGATTTTGGATATTTGACTTTGGACAAACTTTTGTGGAAGAGCTTGTGGGTGTTTTTGGTGACTATCACTTGTGCACGTGGAGCATCTTGTTCACCAACAGTACCTTACCCCCTTTTAATAGTATTGGCTTTCCTATGGACTCAAAGTGATTTCTCACAAAGTAAAATGTAGAGTCCTCTTGCTTGAAGCTTTGCCAATCCATTTCCTTGCATCTTGGGGTATTTCCACAATCCTTTTGCCATCCCTATCATTGAACTTTTCCTGAAATATGCTTAGTGGAAATATTAGTTCAATGACATATATGTTGTTATTAATTACCAAAACCACCAAGGGAGCAAATGTGCTTTCAGTATACAATGTCTTTTTGCACACCCCAGTGGCAGGAAACTGTCGTGGAAGGTTATTTGCAAGATAGTCAGACAAAGGAACTGTTGACTGAACTCAGTCTAATAGGGACAAACTCTAAAGGGTTTACACTACATAATGGAGTTATTCGACATAAAGAAAGAATCTGGTTAGGCAACAATACAGAGGCCCACAATGCCATAATGCTTTCTTTGCATTCCAGTGGGGTGGGAGGCCACTCTGGCTTTCAGGCAACATATTAGCAAATCAAGGCTTTGTTCTCCTGGCCTGGTATGAAGCAGTCTATTCAGGATTATGTCAGGAATTGTGAAGTGTGTCAACAAGCTAAATCAGAGTCAAGAAACCAGGACTTTTGAGTCCTTTACCTGTTCCTAAAGAGGCCTGGAACATGGTGAGCATGGATTTTATTAGTGGATCGCCCAAGAGCAAGAATTTTGACACTATACTGGTGGTCATTGATAAGTTGGGTAAATATGGCCATTTTATTCCATTGTCTCATCCTTTCACTGCCTTATCAGTGGCTCAGCTTTATTTGGATAACATCTACAAGTTGCATGGTTTGCCTCAAGTGCTGGTCACAGATAGAGATCCCTTGTTCACCAGCACACTTTGGCAGGAGTTATGCAGACTTTCGGACACAAAGATGAACATGAGTACAACTAACCATCCCGAGACAAATGGGCAAACGGAGAAACTAAACCAGTGTTTGGAGAATTTTTTGCGTTGCATGGTCCACTCAGCTCCCAAGAAATGGGCATATTGGCTGTCACAGGTCGAGTATTGGTATAATACTAACTTCCACTCTGGCCTGGGCAAGACTCCATTTCAAGTACTCTATGGATATCAACCTCGACATCTGGGTGTTTCCAATCTGCAAACATCTACTTCTAATGATTTGTCTACTTGGTTAGCTGAAAGAAATGCCATGACAACTATGATCAGGGAACATTTGACGAGAGCTCAACATCGCATGAAGCATCAGGAAGACAAACACAGGTCTGAACGCCAATTCTCAGTGGGTGATTGGGTATATTTGAAACTGCAACCATATATGCAATAGTCAGTTCACATGCGTTCCAATCATAAGCTGGGATTTAAGTATTTCGGGCCCTATCAGGAAACGGCTCGTGTTGGTGAGGTGTCATATCGCTTGGACCTACCGGTTACCAGTAAGATTTATCCGGTGGTACACGTCTCCCTGTTGAAACAGGTCAAAGCTCCACAGACTGAAGGTATTGCTGACACTTCTCTTCAGTGTATTACATCTGCGGGTTTTGTTGGCGGCACTACACCACGGCCAGCTCAGCTGTTGCAGTCCCGACTGGTGCAGTTTGGCAAAGGTACTCGCAGGCAATACAAGATAGCTTGGAGTGGGTTGCCTTTGTCAATGGCAACGTGGGAATGGTCAAGTGTGCTTCAGGAACTTCCAACAGCTTGAGGACCAACTGTTTTTCAATAGGAGGGGAGTGCAACAACCGTTGCGGCTATGGGACTGGGCTGGTGGGCTGTGGGCCTGGCCCCTGTAAGTGTGTGTGAGTCGGTAGGATAAATAGTCGTCGACAGCCTGTGGCTGGGATATCGATTATTCTTGTATCAGATGTTGAACTCTCCCAAAGCGGGGTATCTCCTCTCCTGATCTTCTTCCTCCCCACGTCACTCTCTTCTTTGGAATTCTATGAACCAAACCCTAGCGTGACGCCGGGGAGTGTACCTGGTTGGTAGCAGCGCCTCCCGTGCCGGCACCAGCGCCGGAGTTGGAGTCCCAAAAGAACCACGACGGAGCACCGCTGCCGCCGCGAGGACTGAGTTGCCCACGTTCCCGAAGCCGACGGGTGGGTGGCGGTGAGAGAGGAGGCCTACGCCGCTTCATCCTCTCCGGCGGCGAAGTCAACGGCAAGGAGGCGAGGCGGCCGACGGCGAGTGGTGGCGTCAGGGTGGAGCTCGAGCGCGTCGGCTGCTCCACCAGTCCACCTTATCTTCTTCTTCTTTAAAAAAAAGATGACTCTGGTTTTTTTACACTTTAGTCTTTGATATTATGTCTATTTGCGATTCGTTATATCGCTGCCACATCATCCTGTTCAGCGGGTCCCACTTGTCATAAACAAGCTTAACATCATCCTGTTCAGCGGGTCCCACTTGTCATAAACAAGCTTAAATCGAGTGAATCGGACGACTAGTTTTTTTTTGCAAAAATTAGCTTTAGAATTAGTGATTTTTGACACAAAACTGTAGAATTATGGTTTCTACAACCCTAGCCTTCAATGTCGATGTTTTCTGCAACTAGTAAGATGCCCGTGCTACGCTACGGAACCACGAAAAATGAGACCGGGCTTGATTTGTACTCTACTAATGTACCAAATTAATTCACTTTGGTAATTCAATTATTGGCCATGTCTCCAAGGCTTATGGAGTATATACAACTATAAATCATATTATGCGCGAGGTGAATATATAATCTATAAAGATGACAAACCTTGGTACTCTACAGTATAGAGATATTGAACAATAAAGGGGTCTGATCAATCTCTCATTCTCAAATGAGTTTTGTCATCAATAGAGGTCGACAAACGATACATATATATGGATTCCTCGTAGCAATATGGTAGCAGATAGAATCACATAAATACAGAAGAATAAATAGACAAGTTTCTTTTTCAAAACACACTTGTAGCATCAAAGAAGGATGAATTTCTCGTGTTCAAGGAGAAGAATCCTACTGTATACAAATTGGATGAATGACTATTAGGCTCACGAGTCTGAACTTCGAAGTTTTGGGCAAACAACTTGGTCAACATGTGACAATAGTCTGATAATAAAAGTTTTCACCTTGAAAGTGCCTTCTGCAGTCATAAACCTTGTACCAACTATGATGATTATTTTTCAAAAATTCTTCACCTGGAACATATACAATTGTTTCTTTCTAAACAGTAAGTGTTGTAGCATCAAAAAAACAAAATAGTTTTACATGTCCGCTTCGAATTGCAAACCATATGCCCAATTTCTGATCATAAGTGTACAACTACAAACCATATGAAGTAAGCCCTGAATTCCCTGTTCATGGAGACATAATCGTACTGGCTAGAACACACAAGTTATTGTTCTTTGAGCTCCAATACAAGCGGGAAAGACCTGTATTCCTGTTCTGCATGCTGTACGTAGAGAACATCCATGAAATTCAAACATTGTGAAGGAAGACTCTGTCACGTGCATGCATATTCCACTGCAGCAATGAACACAATTGATTAAGCTACAATCTAATTGGTTCAGGACCTAGTTAAGCGAACAGGGTGTGATTAGACAAGGTGTACTTTGTCAAGATGTAGAGGAAGCAGGGAAGAGAAAACCGGAGAGGTGATGATGCACTCATAGCAGAGCATAGGACAACGGACGTCCGTCACCGTAGCGCACAACAACCCTCATGAGGATGAGCGCAGTTTCAGCGTGAGCGCTCCGACGACTGTGAGTGAGTACGGTGGCAAGGGGAGCCTCCACGCTATGCTGGTTACCGTGAGCGAGCGTCCACCTCCACTATTCCGAGCAAGCGTGGCAGTGGAGACTGAGCGTGCTAGGAGGCCGATGAGAAGAACGAGCAGGCAATTTGAATTTTGAATCTGTGGACGAGATTAGAGATAGTAGCAGTCCGATCTGGCATCTGGACTTGGATTGGGGGAAGTATGCGGCAGAAGACATGTGATTGGGGGAAGTATGCGGCAGAAGACATGTGATTGGGGAAGGCCATAAGGTGCAGCGGCAGGAAACAGAGGATCATGGAAGAGAGCGATTTTTTAATCCGACTTTGAGGCCTCCTAGGCTCCTATACGTATAGCATGGCTCACTTGACAAAGCTGAAAGCTGAGAGAAAGAGGTGTGACATAGAAGTGAACGGACGACCACTGCAAACTTTATAAGTAGGAAAGATTCACTCGAGAAAACATGAGCAGGGTCAAGCCAATGCTACTTTTAAAAGCAAAGAAAACACATGATCATTTGATAAATAGCCTCTGAAACAAAATGAGCTTGTTGCGCAAAAAAAAAAAAGACCTTCGTCTATTGTATTCTATTCTCACATAATAACTGAAAAAAACTCAACTTCATGAGGGCCCTCAACGGGACAGAAGCACTATTGTCTATTGATAGGCAGATGCACATAACATACAGTACATATTTATAAGTACATGTATATACAATTTTAAATGGAAAAACTCAAAAGATCATCACATGACCAATCACTATAAATAATATTTTGTTCCCATGGCATGATGACAATTTCGACACTACTAGCTTGTTACATGGTGACATTTTCAACACTACAGACAGATTACCTTCAGTTATTTCATTCCATCTCATGGATTCTGCATTTAGTTCTGTTCAATACGCATAAATAAGAACGAAAACAGATAGCAGTGAAAATCAAGCAGCTGCCAGCTCCCTTCTCTTGAGCCGAACCATCATCCCGTTCCGTGTGTGCAGTATCACAGCGCTCTCGGGCATCACGGCATGGCCTTCCACCAGCTCGACCTTGAAGTTGTATATGATGGAAGCAGCTGCGATCTTCATGTTGCTGAGACCAAGGTCCTTCCCCAGGCAGCTCCTGGGCCCGGAATTGAAGGACAGGAACTTGTAGCTTGGCTCGTGTCGAAGGCGCCCGCTCTTCGAGATCCACCGCTCTGGTCTGAATTCCATGCAATCCTTGCCCCATATCCCTTTGATCCTCCCCATGGCATAGAGCGAGAAGACGATCCTTGTGCCCTTGCTCACCATGGTACCATCTGGGAGGACATCATCATTGAGGGCCTCCTTCTCCTCGAATGGGGTCGCCGGGAAGAGCCTACAACACATGCACAGCATGGGTTAGTCAGATGGTTGGGAGGAGCTAGACAAGGTGAAGGGGTATGTTACCTGAGTGTCTCAAGGAGTGCAGCTTGCAGGTAAATAGCAGGCCGGAGAATGTCACACTCGAAGACAGAGAGGTTCCCTGGCCAGGTGGTGCTCTGCAGGGCCTTGATCTCCTCGAGGATCTTCGCCTCAACATGCGGGTGCTTGCACATCATGTAGAAGAACCACGTGAGTGTGACGGCAATGAGGTCCTTCCCAGCAAAGATGAACCCCACCACTGTGTCGCGCAGGAACAGGGTCTTCTGCTGTTCACTCATGCTGGGATCCATGGGCCAGTTCATGTACATGGACAGCACGTCTCCCTGGCATTCCTTGTTTGCTTGTGCCTTCCGCTTCGCAATTTCCTCATACATGAATTTGTCGATCACCACCCTTGCATCCGCCATCTTCTTCTCGCTGCCGACTTTGAGCAGTCTCAAGAGTTTCCACAAACTTGCTGGAACGACATGCCTGAACAGCATTCCCTCCTCCACTTCCTTTGTGGCTTGGCCAAACGCAGGGATCGGGTGAGACACAGACAAGCAGTCAAGGTCAGTTGCAAACACAGTGGAGTACGAGACATCAAGTGAGAACCTCATGAAGACGCCCTCCAGCTCAACCTGCGAGCCGTGCTTAGCCATGTGGTCAAGGAAGGGTAACAAGACTGTGCCGGCCTTCCTTGTGATGGTGGACATGGAGAAGGACCGGAAGGCACGGCTAGCAAAGATTTGCATCGCCACACGACGCTGGTACTCCCAGGATTCAGAGTCTGCCACAAGGAGGCCGTCACCTAGGATGTCAAACATCTCGGCGAACTCACGGCCTTTTGGGTAGTTGTCGAAGTTGGTGTTGAAGCAGTGGTTGACAGTGGCTGGGTCGCAGGTCGCCAAGAAGCTCATGTTGAGGAACCACGGGCCAACGATCCTGAAGGTGCATCCCGCCTCGCGGAGCATATCGGTGACACTGTCATGAATTTGGTACAGATTTCTCACGAGGAAGGGAAGCATCCCAACAACAGGCCAGTTCACCGGGAGGTCACTCTTGTGGCAGTGTCGGACAAGGCGGAAGAGGGAGAGGCAGAAGAAGCAAGCAATGGCTAGGAAAACTTCAGGGTAGGACAGAAGGAAACTCCAGAAGGAGACCATAGTTGAACAAAGTTATGAGATGCAGAGGGAAGAAGGCATGCAGCAATTTAGGCTTCACCTTTGCCTTGCCAATGTGAAATGCACGGCTGGTATTGATATATACAGAAACTGCAGATGAGTGCCTTCCCCGTGGGATAGGTAATCAGTTCCCGAGAGTTTAGGATGAAGTGATTCACAACATTCATATGTCCTGATATAACTGCTATAATTCTGGAGGTCATAGTATTAGTCTTCTACCACAAACAGCTTCCTTCAGCATCTAATTTCTGAAGAACTAGACATTCTATACCTGTCGTCAGTACCCACTTTAATTAACAGATCAGATAAGCCATGTTGACATGTTAGAATATATACGCATTACAGAAAATCAACTTTGACGGTTTGACCCGTTACAACTTTATGCGCTTATACACATATAACCATTTAATTTTTGCAGTTTCTAATTCTAATCTTGTTTTCTTAAGACTGGTTATAATCCTCTTTAGACCCACAACTAACTGCAACTAGGAGCAGAGCATTTCTGTAATCCTTGAAACTGATCCCAATCCTAATATGTTGATTGATTCGTTTCCCATGCAAACACCCAAATTGTGTGGGATCACACTCATGTAAACTTTGTGATGCCAGTATGTCCTGTGGCAAGAGGGAAACCAGCTACTTGTTTGCATCAGACTGATACGTCTTAGCTTCCCCACCAGAGACATTACCTAAGGGCAACCTTGTTGGAGCACTCTTATGACAGTGTTCATCAGCCGAATAACTGCTGAATCGCTACATATAAACCAAATCATAACTCTTGCGAACAAATAAATATAGGCAGCAATAGATGGACTGTCATTTCCTGTTCCAGTTTCTCTTGTTAGCAGGTCTGTAACAAAGGGATGAATCCTAGTGAACCACCAAAGAACTGTGGTGTGTACTCTGTAATAACCACAGAGTATGAATTCAGTAGCAGTCTTAATTTTGTATAGTTAGATGGTAGCACTCTTACTCTTAGCAGCATACCAAATTGTAAAGGAGATGATGTGTTCTAGACAGGGCCTAAAAACATAATGCTCAAGAAAAATGACTGCTGAATGCCTGAATTCGGCATATCTGATGCTTGCAAGAAATGGGCAATTTGCAAGGTTAAAGACGACTGCATACTTAGATTGATAAAATTCAGAGGTTCCTCTTCCATCACATGGCAGGGTAGGAATACATTTTAACCACTTGGAGCAGCAGTTCATAAACACACACGGAGAGAGACACCTCTAAGTGACCTTCTGGAAGAATCCGTCGATGCGTCGGGTCCCGCGTGGCAGCGGCTTGGGCACTGCTGCTTCGGCGACGGCGGCGGCGCCATCGGATCCGGAGCGGGCGACGCGAGGCGCCGCCTCCGCGGCAGCTGGAAGGCAGTCGAGGAGGAAGTCGGCGGTGGGGCGGTGCGCGCGGGCCGCGGCCCGGACGTGCGCGGCGCGCACCGTCCGCCGGCCACCTTGGGAGGCGGCCGTGTGGGCGCCGGCGGCGAGGGAGCCGAGGAAGAGCTCGGTGGCCGCGGCGATGAGCAGCGACGCCTCGCCGGTCACCTTCTTTATCTCGCTGTCAACCCGCATGATCCTCTTCACCCTGCCCAACGGGAGCACCGTCTGCAGCGGCTGGGCCTCCGCTTCCTCCTCCTCCTCCGCCGCCGCGTGGATCTCCTCCCGCTCCACCTCGTCCACCTGCTCCGATGCCTCCATGTGCGCCTCAGCGCTAGCATCCGCCTCCTCCTCCGCGTCAATCTCCGCCGCCTCCTCCTCCTCCGCGTCGATCTCCGCCGCCTCCTCCTCCTCCGCGTCGATCTCCGCCGCCTCCTCCCCTTCACCTTGCTCCATCGGCTCGGCGGCATCGTCGTCAGCGGCGGCTGTCTCCGCCGCCTCCTCCCCTTCACCTTGCTCCATCGGCTCGGCGGCATCGTCGTCAGCGGCGGCTGTCGCCGCCGCCTCATCCCCTCCAACTTGCTCCATCGCATCGGTGGGCACGTCGACGTCATCGGCGGCGGCGGCGGCTGCTCCAGCCGCCCGCTCCTCCCCTTCAACTTGCTCCATCGCCTCGATGTGCTCGGGGGCGGCGGCGGCGACGGTAGCCATGGCTAGGGGCTTGGATTTGGCAGATCTTGTCGGGGATGGTGCTTGGATTTGGGTAGCGGAGCGAAATGGCGGGGGGTTGGGGAAATTTTCCCGCGCGATGGACATTGGTGGCGGCGGCGGAGGCGCTGCGGCGCCGGAAGAAACCTCATGTGGTTGATGCAGTGGGCCGGTGTGGCAGCGAAAGGCCAACATCTATTTGCTCTTTTTTTTTTGTCATGCAGCCATGGGCCAATGGCTCTCGTTCGGGCCCATCGAGCGTCGACGGTGAAGATGACCCATTATAAGCTTAATTATTACTACAAAGCAACAGTCGAGTAAAATGAAGCTAATAGCAATCCAACATTTTGTTCGTGCTCATACACCAAACCAGCCTATACGTAGGAGAGATCATGTATGGAAGAAGCCAAGTGCAAGAGTTGTAAAAGTCAATGTCGATGCATCATTTCATGAGAACTTCACAGGAGCTTGCGGAGCTGTTGCACGAGATGACCACGGCAAATTTCTGGGGGCAGCAACTCATGTGTTACCACATGTGTCCAGTGCAGGTTCAGCTGAATTATTTGCTATTCGATGTGGTATGTACTTAGCAGCGAAACTAGGGTGTATGAAGCTTATCATCGAGTCTGATAGTTTGACTGCGCTGGAGGCCATATCTGATCCTAATGCATACATGGGAGTGGACGTCCCAATCATAGCAGAATGCTCCCTCATGTCAATGGATTACGCTTCTATCAGTTTTGATTATTGTAGTAGAGAGGCAAACTTGATAGCGGATGGTTTAGCTAAGCACTGTTTCAGCATTAGCAAATCAGAAGAGTGGGAGACCATCATCCCTGACTTTATTCTCCACCATTATGTAAACGATCTTGCTGTTATTTGAGGAATAAAGTTATTACGCTCAAAAAAATAAAATAGCAATCCAACATTTATATTTGATCTCGTGGTCGACTATTTTGATCGAAGTCGATGTCCGACGGTGACCCGAGGTGGACGATTATTATTAACCAGATAATAGCGGCACCAGATTTTCTGAGATTGTAGTTTGACCTGAACCCTCGAGATTCTGCTGGTCAATTACTTTTCTTATAGAAATTTTGAGGCACCTGTTGGTCAATAACCAAGACTGACTGACCAATGTTGTAACGCGCAACGCTTAGTCTTTCGGTCCGTATGTTAGAATGATCGCGTGGAGGCGTAGGACTGCAAATGCGTTGATATCTAGGTCGATCAAATGAGCCAAAAATATCAAAAGACTAGGGTGGTCACAGGAAACCGCAGGAGAAACGCACTGGTAATACCAGTGGTCTGGTCTAGTGCACACCGAAGGTTCTGCCTCGTGCGTCATGTGTTGATCTCCCCAAGACCAACCTTGGCGAGTGCTAGTCATTTAGCACTACCACATTGATCCGCGGGAGGTTTTGGATATCCCTCAAGATCGACGGCAACAACCATGATCTGTGCGGCGCCATGCATGTGACCTCTGGCCCGCCGAGATACTACTACCTCATTTTGATTTATATATAAGGCTTACACGTATATTTAGATTGACAAATATATCAACGTAATACAAGTTATATATTACATATAATATATCATTAGAAATTTCAAATCATATACTCTTCGTTTCAAAATAAGTTTTAACTTTGTACTAACTTTAGTATAAAGTTTTATTAGATTTGAGACAGTTATTTTAGGACGAAGAGAGTACTTTCTAATGTATAATTTTAGACTATAAATTCATATTATGTTGATCAAATTATAAATCTAGAAATACACGTAAGCCTTATAAACTACAAAGGAGATAACATCTATCTATAATACTAACCTGTCAAGAAGTTAGCCATGGCCATGATTCCACGAACTTCCACTTTCATGTTCGTCGGTGCGCCGCTGCGTCTGGCAGAACGCTGGCCGGCAGGTACTACTATGCTTCAAGTTCTGGTGAGGGCATGTACAATGGTTGATAAGATAGTCTTATCTTAAGTCTTGCATGTAATTTAGAGATGACAAAAAAACATGTCTACAATGCGTCATCTCTTAGCCTTATCTTCAATAACTAGCTATTCCTAAAAACGTGGTGAGACATATTGTGCTAAGAGGTCATCTCTTGTCTTCTCTTAAATAGGAGAAGACAAACCTTTTTTATGAGTTCTCTCTCCCCCACCTCATCATTTATCCTATGTGGCACTTCTAAGATAGCACCATTGTACATGCCCTGACGGTGTCTCAAAGTGAAGACAACCTTGGTACTATGCTTGTCTGAATTGTTTATGTGCGCACACCAGAAAAGGGCGTAACATTTCGTGGGAGGAAGAGAGTTTATTTAGGGTATCTCTAACGACAACCCATAATTTTTTTTCTGCTTCGGCCATAAACAACGAGGACCAGTCCGCGGACACGGATGTGGGAGGGCGACATCCAACCATAATCTGTATATGTCCATCAGTAAATTCAAATTCAAATATAGCCTGATATGTGCGTCGCGCGTCGGATCGCATGTCCGATCACAGCAAAATGAGGCAAATATGCTTGGTTTTAACATGCCCGATTCCTAAAGAACTTCAGCCCGACAGTCCGTGCATTTCTGCCCCGCCGGACCGACAATCCCAACTAGCTGCTCCCGATTAAGGAGGTGTCGTCGCAGCCACGTAGGAAGCAGCCTCCTTGTCTGCCCCTGCCTCCGCCTCCGCCTCCGTCGCGTCGTCATAGTCTGTCGCCGCCGCCAACGCATCTTTCCGCCGTTGCAACATATGGAAGCAGACGAATTGCACGATCATTCTTCAATGTCAACATCTTGGCGTCCTCCGCATTGGCGGTGATCTTCATCCTCTTTTCCTCGAGCACGGCCTTCCTTTCTTTGATCATGGTCCTCCTCTCTTCGAGCGCGAGCTTTTTGTCTGTCGCGTCCATCAACAGCTTGAACCTCTTCGCCTTTTTCTCCTCCTTGATCTCCGAGCACCTCACGCATGCCTCCTCCTTCTTCGCCAAGATGTCCTCGAACTTCTCCATCATCTTGGCCACCGCACCTTCCCGCTTCGTTGTCTCCTCCTCCCACTTCTTTCCCTGGAGGTTTCTTCTAACCTTCTTCGGCGGTTGTTTGGTTGGGTCGGTAGGGTCATGAGTTTCTTCCTCGTTGGCTTGGACGGCGGTCTTGGCAATGAAAAGGTTCCACTTTGGTTGCCCATTCAACTTCAACCAACAATGCATGACGGTGAAGGACTTCTTCTCCAACTTCTTGTACAACACACAAGCATGAGTATGCTACAAAAGTGAAACAATGTCGACAATGCATATCCATCTAGTGAGCAACAAAACAATACATGTCCGACTAGTGAACAACAAATGTAAAGCATATCCGGCAAGTGATCAACTTACCTGCTCGGTGATTTGTGCACCGCTAGGCCACCGTGCGATGAGATGCTTCAAGTGCCCGCAATACTTGGACACGGCCTCTTGGATGGTGTACCATCGATGGTTGAGGGACTTTCATTCACGGTTGTGGATGACCGAGTCGGTGTAGGGCGCGAAATGCTTGTGTTCATGGAACCATATGTGAATTTTCATCCAAAAGGTTGTGCCCTTTTGCTCTGTGCAATGGAACGAATCAAGGCTAGTGGCCAACCATGCCTCACACAACAGCTCGTCTTCCCGCATGTTGAAGCTTTCTCCTCTTCCGTTCTTCTTCGGATCGCCGGCTGTATCATTCGGATCATCGTCGTCGCTGCCGCCCTCCTCCTCCTCCTCCTCCCCCGTTAGGTTGTTGCTCTCCGACGGCGCAATGTTGTTGTTGCTTTGTGACATCGCCGGTCTGGGTGTTTGTTGGGGATTTTACCTCCATCGGAGGGGCTGAACCTGGGTAAAACTCGCGTCTCTCGATTCCGACCAACCCCGTTCAAGCCACCACCTAGTTCCAATGGCCTCACACCTAAGTTCTCTCACGAGGACATATGCCGTGACAAAACCACGACAGTTGGCGCCCATCGTGGGGCCTGCGCACGATGATGCTGAGTTCTTGGAGGGAGCTCTTCAGGAATCGAGAAGCTCGCAATTGGCCGGAAGAATAAAAGCCGGCTCGAAAGGATCTACATGCACGGGGATTTAGATTTTGATGGATCCAACATTTATCAAACAATGGAGACTGCATCGTTGCCATACTCTGTTAGGTGACCCGGGCGCCGGCGCAGGCAAAATCTTTCGTGACTCGGACACCGGCACTATGGCATGTTCGGATGGGAGAATAAAAAATTAATAGCATCGTCGCCACCGCGGCAAGTCTCGTGTCCGAGATCGATTAGCACCAGGACCAAGATCCGCCGAGATTGACGACAAACCAGCCATGAATTGGCTACTCCATATCAAATCTGGAGAACCCATGTCCCGAGGTGTAATGTACACTCGTACTAGTACAAAAATTGCTAAGCACTAGCAGTACATCGAGAAGGGAGAAGGCTAGCAACAGGGGAAGCGGACGCAGAATTGGCCAAGACCAGCCACGACCGTGAACGAACACGGAGCAGTTTAAGAAAAAAGAGAGAGATAAGAGGCCACGACCTGGAGCTGGACGCGGACATGGACTCCTCCAGCCGGCCACGATCTGGAAACAGACATGGAAACAAACTCAGACTCTGTGGCGCGCCTCCGCTGTCGTGGATCGCCTCGTCGGCCTGCCTCCACAGCCGGCCTCGCCTCAAGCAGGCCTGCCTCCGCTGCCGTGGAGCGCTTCCACTGCCATGGCTCGCTAGCCGGCCCGCCTCCATAGCCGGCCTCCCCGTCAAGTCGGCATGCCTCCGCAGCCGCGGCCTCCGCCCTCGCCTCGCCCTTAGCAGGCCCTCCGCCGTGGCCTTGCCTCGCCTCTGCCGCCGCGCTCCGCCTCACCACCGCGGCTTTGCCTCTGCCACCGTGGCCTCCACGCTGCACCTCACCTCGCCACGCTACACCTGCCGCTGCCGCCGTGCCTCCGCTCTGCCCCACGCGCAGCCTCGCCCGCACCACACCGGTCCGCGCCGCCCCCGGCTGCGCCCCCCGCGCGCCGGCTCTGCCCCGTCCCGTCTCTGTGCACCCACTGTTGCGCCACGCTGCCGGCTCGCCGCTGCATTCGGCAACTACCGCGTCCGCGCTATCCGGCTTGGCGGCTCCGCCTCCCAGCGCGCGCCGGCTCCGCTGCACTGCCCTGTAACCAAGCTCCCGTTCCTGAGATGCAAGCTCATGGAGATGATGCACACACACAGAGAGTCTGCTAATTCAGGCAGGGGCCAACGTTATTGTGATCGATAGCTCGCAGGGAAACTCCACCTACCAGCTTGATATGATAAAGTATGCCAAGAAGATGTTTCCGGAGGTGGGTTTGATTGGAGGCAATGTGGTGACAATTGGGCAGGCACATAATTTGATTGCTGCTGGAGTGGATGGCCTGCGTGATGGAATGGGCTCTGGTTCAATTTGCACTACCCAGGAGGTTTGTGCTGTTGGTAGAGGACATGCCACTGCTGTTTACAAGGTTTCATCATATGCCAAGGATTAGAAGCCATGAGGCTCCCGGGGCCTATGAATACAAGGACGGCCACCGAGTAAAAAAAAATACAGAGGCATGGGCTCCCTCGAAGCCACGACAAAGGGGAGCGATGCAAGGTATCTTGGTGATACTCTGAAGCTTAAAGTTGCCCAGGGAGTGGTTTGAGCGGTGGCTGACAAAAGTTCTGTTCTGATGTTTATTCTGTATACAATGCAAGCTGTTAAGCAAGGATTCCAAGATTTTGGTGCATCCTCTTTGCAGTCAGCTCATGATCTTTTACGAGCATCTATCCACCATCGCCATGGGTTGAAAACATTGGACATGGAAGGAGCCACACTCAAGAAAATTACTCCTCGGGCTCAAGGAGATAACAACCGGAGTACTACTCGCCGTCTATTACAACAACCAGAAGAAGAGCGTCCGTCCATGCGACGGCGTCCGTTCGTGTCATATTGTCTGGTGGACAGGCGCGTAAGCCACCGTCTCCGCAGTCTAGTCAACAACGACACCCGAGGCTGCATTAGCATTCGCGCTCATCCGACAAAAAATACCAGGTGTTATCTGCCCTTTTTGTTTTCAGTACATATTAATTCATCAGAGAACAATTACTCCGTCTCTTGCAATAAATTTTATGCAGGACATATATACATTATAAAAGTGGCGTTATACCGTGAAAACGGAGCTCGCGCCAACATTATGTTGCGCCAGCGACCGTCCATGCCGAGCTGCTCGATGGACACACTCGCAACCCGCCACGCCCGCGGTCCGGTCAACATTGACACTTTGGTGCCGCGCCTGCTCGTGCGAGTCGCCGCCCAGCGGACGCGCGCAAGACGCCGCCCCCGCGGTCCGGTCAACATCAACACGTTGGTGTCGCGCCTGCTCGCGCGAGCCGCCGTCTAACGGATGCACGTGAGTCGCCGCCCTCGCGATCCGGTCTACTCCAGCAACACTGGATCAAAGGAGAAATATATATATCTATCATCAGCCTCCAGCCACTCAGGGTTGCCCAATGGGTAGGCACATTGGCCTGTTATCCCCGTGGTCCGATCTGCTTCAGCACATCGGAGAAATAAGAATCAGACATGGAGGAAACATCCCTGGAGAAGTGATACGTCTCCAACGTATCTATAATTTTTGCTTGTTCCATGCTGTTATATTATCATTCTTGGATGTTTTACAATCATTTTATTATAACTTTATATCATTTTTTGGGACTAACCTATTGACATAGTGCCAAAGTGCCAGTTGCTGTTTTTTTCTTGTTTTTTACTTCGCAGAAAATCAGTACCAAACGGAGACAAAACGCTGCGGGGATTTTTGTGGATTTTTTACGGACCAGAAGAAAAAAGATGGGCCAAAGAACGCCAGAAGAGGGGGCCCAGGCTGGCCAGCACCCACCAGGGCGCGCCAGAGGCCCCCTGGCGCGGCCTGGTGGGTGCTGGGCACCTCGGGCACCCCCTCCACCGCCTCCGATGCCTATAAATTCCCAAATATTCGGAAACCATCAAAAATAACCCTAGACTCTCCGCTCCGCCGCCGCAACTCTCTGTATCGACGAAAAACCAATCTGGAGACGTTCCAGTACCTGCCGGAGAGGGCAATCCATCTTCGGTGGCCATCTTCATCATCCCGGCGGAGGCTATGATGAGGAGGGAGTAGTCCACCCTCGGGGCTGAGGGTATGTATCAGTAGCTATGTGTTCAATCTCTCTATCTCATGTTCTTGAGATGTCACGATCTTGATGTATCACGGGCTTTGTTAATATAGTCGGATCACATGATGTTATTCCATTGCTATCACGTTGTGATGAATTGAATCTTTCCCTTTGAGATATCGTTATGTTGGATTGAATATGGATTTGAGAACACTTGATATATGTCTTGCATGCGGATACCCGTGGTGACAATGGGGTGTTCTATTGATTCACTTGATATATGTTTTGGTACTCAACTTGCGGATTCCCGCGGTGACATTGGGGTAATCTATGCATAGGGGTTGATACACGTTCTTGTCCTACTTTCTCCGATAGAAATTTTGGAGCACTCTTTGAGGTTCTTTGTGTGGATTGAGTATTATGAATCTGAAATTATTTGATGCGTATCGTATAATTAACTCATGGATACTTGTGGTGACATTGGAGTATCTAGGTGACATTAGGGTTGGTTGATGCGTATCATATGATGTTATTCTAGTACGAACTCTTAGATAGATCGAACGGGAAGGATAACTTGATGTTATCTTAGTACGAACTCTTGAATAGATCGACCGGAAAGAATAACTTTAAGGTGGTTTCGTACCCTACAAACAATTTCTTCTTATGTTCTCCGCTAGATAAGAACTTTGGAGTGATTCTTCGTTGCACGTTGAGGGATGGTTATGTGATCCAATTATATTAGCATTGTTGAGAGATTCCACTAGCGAAAATACGGATCCTAGGCCTTGTTTTCAAGCATTGCAATACCGTTTGTGCTCACTTTTGTTACTTGCTACCTTGCTATTTTTATATTTTCAGATTACAAAAACCTTTATCTACCATCCATATTGCACTTGTATCACCATCTCTTCGCCAAACTAGTGCACCTATACAATTTGCCATTGTATTGGGTGTGTTGGGGACACAAGAGATTTCTTGTATTTGATTGCAGGGTTGTTTGAGAGAGGCCATCTTTATCCTACACCTTCCACGGATTGATAAACCTTAGGTCATCCACTTGAGGGAAAATTGCTACTGTCCTACAAAACTCTGCGCTTGGAGGCCCAACAAAGTCTACAAGAATAAAGTTGCGTAGTAGACATCAAGCTCTTTTCTGGCGCCGTTGCCGGGGAGGTGAGTGCTTGAAGTTATATCTTTAGATCTTGCAATTAAATCTTTTAGTTTCTTGTTTTTCACTAGTTTGGTTTTACTAAAAAAAACTACAAAAAAATGAAGTTTAGGTTGCATCATTTGTATCGTCTTTATAATGTCTTTCGTGAAAATAAGGATTCGGGAAATTGTGCTCAATTGGTAGAGGAAGAAATTATGAAAATACTTAATGAGAATTCCTTGAATGATGAGCATGATTGCAATGTTGCTAGTATGAATTCTCTGAATATCCATGATACTAATGATATGCAAAGCCACAAGCTTGGGGATGCTATGTTCGATGAAGAAGATATTTTTAGTCCCCCAAGTTTTGATGAGCAAATATATTATGATGATGGCATGCCTCCTATCTATGATGATTATGATGATGACATGTATGCTATAAAGAGTGATGGTAACCATGAAACTTGTCATCATGATTTTAACATTGAATGTGGTTATGTCAATCAAGTATCTCATGATAGTTATTTTGTTGAGTTTGCTCCCACTACCATGGACGAGAAGAAATTTGCTTATGTGGAGAGTGATAAATTTTCTATGCTTGTAGATCATGAAAAGAATGTTTTATGTTATAGTTATATTGTTGAATTCCTTCATGATGCTACTGAAAATTATTATGAGGGAGGAACATATGCTTGTAGGAATTGCAATAATATCAAGTTTCCTCTCTATGTGTTCAAAGTTTTGAAGTTATGCTTGTTTTGCCTTCCTATGTTAGTTGATTCTTGCTCCCATAAATTGTTTGCTCACAAAATCCCTATGCATAGGAAGCGGGTTAGACTTGTATGTGCTTGTCATGAGATTCATGATGCTCTCTTTATGTTTCAATTATTTACTTTTTTACGAGCATCATTGAAATCACCATGCCTAGCTAAAAAGGCATTAAAGAAAAACGCTTGTTGGGAGACAGCCCAACACTTTTCCTTTCTGTTTTTGTGTGTTCACATGATTAAGCTACTGTAGTAATCATGTTTTGTGCCTTTTATTTCAATAATTTGCCAAGTAAAGCCTTTGGGATGACTCACAAGATGAGTAGAATTGATGCTGAACCAAAACAGAAACTTTTGCCTCCAGTAAAGAATTTCTATGATTTTACTGGAGAGTCAAAAATTCTGAAATTTTTACACAGTCTTTATATACAAATTATTCAGGTTGTCCTAATTTTTCAGAATTTTTAGAGACAGGTAAGTATGGTTACACTACAGATCTTCACAGACTGTTCTGATTTTGACAGATTCTGTTTTGCATGCATGGTTTGCTTGTTTTAGTGTTCCCATAGCTTATATTTAGTGGTATAAATTATGGGAATGATAGAATACAGTAGGTATCATGTGGTAACAATTATGAATCTTGTCTTGACAGTACCTAAGTGAATGATTTATCTTTATTACACTAACCCTTCTCACGAAGTTCCGTTAAGTTTTGTGTGATTGAAGTTTTCAAGTTTTGGGTGAGACACCGATATGAGGAGAATAAGGAGTAACAAGAATATGAGCTTGGGGATTCCCAAGGCACCCCAGAGGTAATATCCAAGGAAGACTCAAGCGCCTAAGTTTGGGGATGCCCCGGAAGCATCCCCTCTTTCGTCTTCAACATTATCGGTATATCTTACTTAGAGCTATATTTTTATTCGTCACATAATATGTGCTTTGCTTGGATCGTCATTATATTTTGTTATTTTCTGTTAGGTGTTATTTATAATCTTTGTTTTCAATAAAAAGTTCCAAGAATTGTCTTAGGATGCTTGCATTGCATGTTTTGATGTGTGCTGTGTAAAAATAGAAACTTTTGCTGTAGTGTTTGAATTTGCATATTTTACTGGAACGTGGAAAGTTTCTGAAATTTTTACACAGTATTGTAATATAAATTATTTAGCATGTCCTAAATTTTCATAATTTTTTGATTTGCATAAGTACACTGTTTTCATAAATTGCTACAGACTGTTCTGTTTGGACAGATTGCTATCATAGTTTTGTTATCTGCTTATCCTATAGTTTCCATAGCCTATATTGGTAGATATAAATTGTGAAAATGATATTAAAAGGTATATGATGTTTGAAATTATTATGCAACTTGTCTTGAAAGTACATGAAGTGTTGATTTATTCTTATGTGTACTAACCTATCTCACGAGTTCTTTTCGAGTTTTGTGTGGATGAAGTTTTTGAGAATAGGTGAAACCGGGATATGAGAGGATTGAACGAGATACAAAACCTCAAGCTTGGGGATGCCCAAGGAATACCAAGTAAATATTTCAAGAAGTCTCAAGCATCTAAGCTTGGGGATGCTACGCATCCCACCTCTCTTCGTCAACTATCAGTTAGCCTATGTTGAGCCTAAATTTTTATTCGTTCACATGATGCGTGCTATTCTTGGAGTTCTATTTTTGTTTAGTTTGCTGTTTGAATAAAATACTTAGATCTGAAAATATTTATTGAGAGAGAGAGTCCTCACATAGCTACTTAATTGTTTGACTACTCATAGTGCTTCACTTATATCTTTTTGAGCACGGTGTGCTTGGAATTTTTTGTAGAAATACTCTCATGTTTCACTTAGATTAATTTGAGAGTTAGTAAATTTTGAAGAAATCCTCTCATGCTTCACTTATATCTTTTTGAGAGATGAAATATTTATGCTCATGTGCTTCACTTAAATTTGTTTGAGCTTGCCAAAAAGCAATGGCAATATATGAAACTAGTCCCAAAGTGATAGATATCCAAGGAGGATATAATAAAAACTTTCATGAAGATCATTGGACAAATTAAACTTGATTCCTTGTAATAGTTTTGAAACATGATGATAGTAATATGTGAGTCATGTTGGTGAGTAATTATGCTTTAGTAGGAATATTGGTGTTAAGGTTTGTGATTCCCTATGCATGCACGAAAGTCAATAGTTATGCAATGAAGTTACATCCTACTTATGGTGCATTATTCGGTGTTAGTTATGTTCAATGCTCACCAACTTATCCAGGTTAAAACATCGATTGGGTCATGTGAGAGCTGGCTTACAGAAAGCGAGGATAAACCAGGGGCTATCATGCTAGTTTCATTGAAGAAAGATTCAAACCTTGAAAGCAGGCATTTTTATACTCCGTTATCATATACATACATCATCTTGCATTGCATAATTGCACAATGCATCATACATACGTATCTATATTTGTTTATGTTGCGAAAAGCCGATCTTCAAACCGGGTTATATCGTTACTTCTGCAAGAACAAATAAATCTTTGATAGCCAAAATGACCGGATCTTCATCATGGTTTATCATAACCAGTATTAAATGATTGAGGTTTTCCAAGCCAACTCAGAAGAAATGACTATTCTCGAAGAGCCGATCTATCACATATTGCTGAGCTGGTATATAACATATTGCTGAGCCAGCCTATCACATATAATGCAGGGTCATATAATTGACCGACTCTTGGATTTCCTCAACTTGTGCTCTGTAGTAAACTACAAAACTTATAGATTTCTCAAACATATATTTGCCGGGTTGCACCGCAAGCACAAGCAGGGATTTCATTCCAAAGCACAAAGGCATTATTCCAGGATATTCATACAAGAAAATAAATTACCGGGTTGTATTACAACCACAGTCAAGGATTAATTCAAGTTCAAGAGAACTTATGCCCTACATTATGATGGTTTATTCTCGCACAGTCCCAAGTCGTTTCAGGCATACGACCCGACACTTGGGGGCTACATCATATGATGTTTCTCTTTTCAAAGGAGAAGTACATACAAAGTCCCGAGTCGCGGCAGGCTAACAACCCAGCACTTGAGGGCTACACTACTCAGATCAAATTTTCTAAAGTCCCAAGTCGCTGGAGGCATGCGACCCGGCACTTGGGGGCTATAGTATTCAGCTGTTTAAACAGATTATAAGGTCCAAATTGAAGACCCGGCCCATCACATACCGATGAGCCGACCCTTGGGGGCTACACATGTGAAATGCAAGACATTCAGTTTTAACTGGTGACTCAGATGACAACCCGGATTTCTCCAAAGTTATCTACTCGGATTTCTCCTAAGTTATGTACCTACAACATTCAAAACCAAGTTCAAAGTCCCAGGTTGTTGCAGGCAAGACAACCCGGCACTTGGGGGCTACACTGGCTGGAAGTTTTATAAATATAAGAAAATTACAAGTCCCAGGCTGCTGCAGGCAAGACAACCCGACACTTGGGGGCTACACAGTCAAAGATATTATTGCAAAGCACCAAGTCATCTTGAACTGATGAAATCGGAGCTTGGGGGCTACAGGTAATATGGAGATAAAAAAAGAGAAAGGAAGAGCATCTTCAAGCTATGAATTTTGAGTGAGCTAGGTTTCATGTTTTGGTGGAGGTTTGCAAAGATCATTTTCTCCAAGTTATTCATAGAAAGACCCAGATGCCGGCTCAACATCAGATGGATTTGTTATTCCCAATATTTTTATCTAGCCGAAACATTGAAAGCTGGCTCAACATCACACATATTTCTTTATAATTTTATCAAGTCAACTAGAGTCCAGTTGTTTTGACCTGGCAGCGCCAACGATCACGACTAGGCATCATCAATGTTCATAACCTGGCGGAGTCTATATGTGCAACCCGACTTCACAGGTTGGCAAGTTCTACATCCATAAATCAGCAATATTTTTATCCTAAGTTGGCATCCACTACGTCTGATGACCCGACAAGATCCTCGCGTCCCATGAAGTGGTTTAACAACGGACGAATTTCTATACCCAATATTTTCATCAAGCTGAAGCAATGGAAGCCGGCTCAACTTCATATGGTTTTCTTATCTCCAATATTTTCATGAAGCCAAAAGCATTGGAGGACGACTCAACGACATATGGGTGTTTTATTCCCAATATTTTATTTCAAAGGACACTAACAAGCAAGATGATTGTGAAGACGGCTTGTTGATATGAAGAAGAAAACCGGATTTTCGAGGAGCCACTTCATTGAAATGAGCCGGCCAGTGGAGCAAGACGGTCTCTTAACATATTTATTATTCTTATTTCAGGAGCTTACCATGAATAAATTCAAGATAACCTGGGGGCTAATGTTGGGGATAGTCCTCACGGTTTTACCCGGCCAGGAGTATGACCCGGCCCATCATTTGGCGGCTCGTGAGGTCGCCTTATTTACCGGGTCAACCTAGACGACAAGGCCTAAGGCCCAGTGTGCACCCCGGTGGAAGGCGGCTCATAGAGAGGCCTGGAGGGCCGGCTCGCAGAGAAGGCCCAAGAAGAGGAAAGATTCCCTCACAAGGGAAGCAAGACCCGGACTAGGATTCAAATTGGTCCTAGTCCTAGTAGGACTCTACATGTAAGCCTACCCCTTCAACTTATATAAGGAGGGGCAAGGCACCCCAAGAGGGAGAGAAAAAGTGATTAGAGATAGACAGATTAGAAACCCTCGGGACGAGAGGTAGCGAAATAGCACCCTTGCAATCGAGATCACCATCATCATCAATACACACAAAGAAGGACGTAGCCTTTCACCTCCATCGGAGGGGCCGAACCTGGGTAAAACTCGCGTCTCTCGATTCCGACCAACCCCGTTCAAGCCGCCACCTAGTTTTGATGGCCTCACACCTAAGTTCTCTCATGAGGACATCTGCCGTGACAAAACCACGACAGTGTACGTCTGCTACATGGCTGTTTGGGTGTAAGACTGCTGCTGTAGTTGCCGGACTGGGTGGGATCCGAGTCTTCCACATGCCCGTCCCCATAGCCCCCTCCCCCTCCCTCTCCTCCATCATGGATGATGTCGAGCATCTCCTTCTCCGTGTTGTACGTCGGCTCCCCGGCTCTAGGCTTTGTAGCGAACAGCGTGCGGGCACCCATCTACTCCCCGGGCGTCGGCCGCGTCCGCTGCAGTAGCGGCGAAGAATACTCGGAGAAGAGTGGTGCCGCATTGACATCGACGATGTAAGGCACCGTATCGGCTGGGGTGCCGAGCTGCTTGGCGGCGTAGTAGTACGGCGACTTGTAATTCTTCGGCCACGGCGCCGTCTGTATTGTGCGACAACCCGTCTTCAGGCGTCCGCCATGGCCGCGCCGACCTCCACGACCTCCACGCCCATCGCCACCAATAGGCCCACCGGCGGCCAACCGCTTCTTGAGCTTCTCCTCCTTTGTGGCCTTCGCTTTGACGTGGCGATCCTGTCACATCGCATAGTTGATCTTTCGAGCGAGTGCGACGCGCGGATCCTTCGGCACCTCCACTGGCTCCATCTCCATCAGGTTCTCCGACGGCTTCATACGTCGGCGGCGGAAGGAAGAAGAGAAGTGGAAGAAAAGAGCGGGAATTGGGCGGAGAGCGGCGGGGAATGAAAGAAGGGAAGTGGGGGATTTTGACGCGGAAGCAGTGCTTTGCTACAAAAGAGCGGGCTCCGCCTTCGTTTTGGGTGGGCCGGGAGGGTATATAGCGACGTTTTCGTGTCCGGACTCCCACAAACCTTCCCTTGTTTATCTTCGGTTTGCGGGAGAAATCGCGTCCGGATCGTTCTGCGGACCGATACAGGTCGGCGTTGCATGGCTCCCATGTTCCGGACCGCACGGTCCGAACGGTTGCGGGTGGTTTATGGGCCCGCCTTGAAGATGCCCTTAATGAGGAAATTAAGTACTAGTAGTATATTTGGTGTGTGTGGTTGGACCAATTTCAACAACCTAATTATTAAATAGTCATGTACCTCTAGCATAACTACGAGGACGGTGCCCATTTTATCAAAACATTGCAAAGGGCAGTGCCTTGATAGACCTAACTTGCTTAACTGACATTTTCCTCATGAGCTATTATAAGGGTTAGTTCTTTTGGGCAGCTTAAAAAATAAGCCACATCCTTCTCACCTTTTTTCATAAACCACTATTTTATGACATGATATAATACTAATTTTCCATAGAAAAGCCTACGTATACTAGTGGCCTATCTTCCCCTGGAGGCTGGAACCCTAGCCGATGCCAGGAGAGGACAATCTTCCAGCGCCGTCCTCCGGCGGCTCTCCTCCTCCGCCGACCTCGACCACCAGTCGTGAGGGGGGTCGCCGGATCCACCTGTCGTTTTTGGTCCTCGTTGTTGGAAATATGCCCTAGAGGCAATAATAAAATAGTTATTATCATATTTGCTTGTTCATGATAATCATTTATTATCCATGCTATAATTGTATTGATTGGAAACTCAAATACATGTGTGGATACATAGACAACACTGTGTCCCTAGTGAGCCTCTACTAGACTAGCTCGTTGATCAAAGATGGTTAAGGTTTCCTGACCATGGACATGAGTTGTCGTTTGATAATGGGATCACATCATTAGAAGAATGATGTGATGGACAAAGACCCAACCGTAAGCATAGCATTTGATCGTTCTAGTTTATTGCTACTGCTTTATCCATGTCAAGTATAAGTTCCTACGACCATGAGATCATGCAACTCCTGAACATCAAAGGAATGCCTCGTGTGTATCAAACGTCACAACGTAACTGGGTGACTATAAATGTGCTCTACAGGTATCTCCGAGGGTGTCTGTTGGGTTGGCATGAATAGAGCTGGGATTTGTCACTCCGTATGACGGAGAGGTATCTCTGGGCCCACTCGGTAATACAACATCACAAGAAGCTTGCAAGCAATGTGACTAAGGAGTTAGTCACGGGATCTTGTATTACGGAATGAGTAAAGAGACTTGCCAGTAACGAGATTGAACTAGGTATGGAGATACAAATGATCGAATCTCGCACAAGTAACATACCGATGGACAAAGGGAACTGCATACGGGATTGTGTGAATCCTTGACATCGTGGTTCGACCGATAAAGATCTTCGTAGAATATGTAGGAACCAATATGGGCATCCAGGTCCCGCTATTTGTTATTGGCCGTAGAGGTGTATCGGTCATGTCTGCATAGTTCTCGAACCCGCAGGGTTTGTACACTTAACATTCAGTGACGATTCGGTATTGTTGAGTTATATATGTTGGTGACCGAAGGTTTTTTGGAGCCCCGGATGAGATCCCGGACGTCACGAGGAGTTACGGAATAGTCCGGAGGTAAAGAATGATATATAGGAAGTTCCATTTTGGTCACCGGAAGGAATTCAGGCATCGTCGGTAGTGTAGCGGGAGTGCCGAAGGGTTCCGGGGGTCCACCGGAAGGGGCCCACACACCCCGGGAGGCCACATGGGCTGAGAGGGGGCCGCACCAGCCCCTGGTGGGTTGGGCGCCCCTCCCACCAAGGCCCATGCGTCCAAGGGCTGGTGGGGGGCAAACCCTAAAGGGGGCGGCCACCCAAACTTGGGGGCCAAGCCACCCTTGGGGCGCCGCCCCCCTAGGGGGGAACCCTAGGGCGCCGGCCCCCTCCTCCCTTCCCCCTATATATATGAGAGGAGAGGGAGGGCAGACGCACCACAAGACACGGCGCAGCCCTCCCTCTCCCCTAGATCGTTTCTCCTCTAGTTCGTCGCGGCAGCGCTTGGTGAAGCCGTGCCAGACAGCTCCACCATCACCGCCACCACGTCGTCGTGCTGCCGGAGAACTCATCCAACTCTCCGCCCTCGCTTGCTGGATCAATAAGGTGGAGACGTCATCGAGTTGTACGTGTACTGAATGCGGAGGTGCCGTCTGTTCGGCGCGAGATCGGAACGGAACAAGATTGGATCGCGGAACAGATCGTGATTGGATCGCGAAGACGTTCGACTACACCAACCGCGTTTCTTAACGCTTCCCGCTTAGCGATCTACAAGGGTATGTAGATGCACTCCCCCTCTCGTAGCTGTTGATCTCCATAGATAGATCTTGGGTGTTCGTAGGAATTTTTTTATTTCCCATGCAACGTTCCCCAACAGTGGCATCATGAGCTAGATCTATGCGTAGATAACATACACAAGTAGAACACAAAAGAGTTTGTGGGCATTGATGTTCATATTGCTTACTTCCTTAGTCTTATCTTGATTCAGCGGTATTGTGGGATGAAGCGGCCCAGACCAACCTTACTCATCCACGTACGAGAGACCGGTTCCACCGACTGACATGTGACTTAGTTGCATAAAGGTGGCTGGCGGGTGTCTGTCTCTCCCACTTTAGTTAAATCGGATTCGACAGAGGTGGTCCTTGTAGAATGTTAAATAGCAACTTGAATATCACCGTTGTGGCTTTGCGTAGGTAAGAACGGTTCTTACTAGTTGCCCATAGCAGCCACGTAAAACTTGCAACAACAAAGTAGAGGACATCTAACTTGTTTTTGCAGGGCATGTTGGGATGTGATATGGCCAAAGACATGATGTGATATATGTGATGTATAAGATGATCATGTTTTTTTATAGATTATCACGACTTGCATGTCGATGAGTACGGCAACCGCAGGAGCCATATGGTCGTCTTTAATTATTTTCGCCTTTTTTGCTTTACATTATCGCTATGAGTTAGCAATAGTTGTAGAAGCAATAGTTGGCGCGACAACCACATGACGACACGATGATGGAGATCATGGTGTCATGCCGGTGACGATGGAGATCATGCCTGCTTTGGAGATGGAAATCAAAAGCACAAGATGATGGCCATATCATGTCACTTATATGATTTGCATGTGATGTTTATCCTATTTATGCATCTTATTTTGCTTAGAATGATGGTAGAATTATAAGATGATCCTTCACTAAAATTTCAAGATAAATTGTGTTCTCCCCGAGTATGCACCGTTGCGAAGGTTCGTCGTTTCGAAGCACCTCGTGATGATCGGGTGTGATAGACTCTACGTTCGCATACAACGGGTGTAAGCCAGATTTACACACGCGAAATACTTGGGTTAAACTTGACGAGCCTAGCATGTACAGACATGGCCTCTGAACACAGGAGACCGAAAGGTCGAACATGAGTCATATAGTAGATATGATCAACATGGAGATGTTTACCATTGAAACCACCTCATCTCACGTGATGATCGGACTTGGGTTGGTGGATTTGGATCATGTTACACTTAGACAACCCGAGGGATGTTGATTTGAGTGGGAATTCTTTAGTAATATGATTAATTGAATTCATTATCATGAACATAGTCTAAAATTGTCTTTGCAAAATTATGTTGTAGATCAATGGCTCGCGCAGTAGCTCCCCTGAATTTTAATGCGTTCCTAGAGAAAGCTAAGTTGAAAGATGATGTAAGTAACTATGCGGACTGGGTCCGTAATCTGAGGTTTATCCTCACGGCTTCGCAAAAGGCTTATGTCCTTGATGCGCCGCTTGGTGTGCCACCCCCTCCAGCGTCGTCCGTGGACGTTGTGAACGCCTGGCAGGCACGTTCTGATGACTACTCCATAGTCCAGTGCGCCATGCTGTACGGCTTAGAATCGGGACTTCAAAAGCGTTTTGAACGCCATGGAGCATATGAGATGTTCCAGGAGTTGAAGTTAGTATTTCAAGAAAATGGCCGGATCGAGAGGTATGAGACCTCCGATAAGTTCTTCGCCTGCAAGATGGAGGAGAATAGTTCTGTCAGTGAGCACCTACTCAGAATGTCTGGGTACTACAACCGTTTGAATGATTTGGGAGTCCAGCTTCCGCCCGAAACGGTCACTGACAAAATTCTCCAGTCACTACCACCTAGCTACAAAGGCTTCGTGATGAACTATAATATGCAAGGGATGGAAAAGTCTGTCTCCGAGCTGTTCGCGATGCTGAAAATCGCGGAGGTAGAAATCAAAAAGGAGCATCAAGTGTTGATGGTGAATAAAACCACTAGTTTCAAGAAAGGCAAGGGAAAGAAGGGAAATTTCAAGATGGGTGGCAAGTAAGTTGCCACTCCCGTGAAGAAACCCAAGGCTGGACCCAAGCCTGAGACTAAGTGCTTCTATTGCAAGGGGACTGGCCACTGGAAGCGGAATTGCCCCAAGTACCTGGCTGATAAGAAGGCTGGCAACGTCAACAAAGGTATATTTGATATACATGTTATTGATGTGTACATCACTAGATCTCGTAGTAGTGCCTGGGTATTTGATACCGGTTCGGTTGCTCATATTTGTAACTCGAAACAGGAACTGCGGAATAAACGGAGGCTGGCGAAGGATGAAGTGATGATGCACGTCGGAAATGGTTCCAAGGTTGATGTGATCGCCGCCGGCACGCTCACTCTTCAGTTACCATCGAGATTAGTAGTAAACCTAAATAATTGTTATTTGGTGCCTGCGTTGAGCATGAACATTATATCTGGATCTTGTTTACTGCGAGACGGTTATTCATTTAAATTAGAGAATAATGGTTGTTCTATTTATATGAGTAAACATCTTTTATGGTCATGCACCCAATGTGAATGGTTTATTCTTGTTGAATCTCGATAGTAGTGATACACACATTCATAACATTGATGCCAAAAGATGCAAAGTTAATAATGATAGTACCACTTTCTTGTGGCACTGCCGCTTTGGTCATATTGGTGTAAAACGCATGAAGAAGCTCCATGCTGATGGACTTTTGAAATCACTCGATTTTGAATCGCTTGATACATGCAAACCATGCCTCATGGGCAAGATGACAAAAACCCCGTTCCGGTACAAGTGAGCGGGCAAGTGACTTGTTGGAAATCATACATACTGATGTGTGCGGTCCGATGAGTGTTGAGGCACGCAGTGGATATCGTTATTTTCTTACCTTCACTGATGATTCAAGTAGATATGGGTATATTTACTTAATGAAACACAAGTCTCAGACATTTGAAAAGTTCAAAGAATTTCAGAGTGAAGTAGAAAATCATCGTAACAAGAAGATAAAGTTTCTATGATCTGATCGTGGTGGAGAATATCTGAGTTATGAGTTTGGTATGCATTTGAGACAGTGTGGAATTGTTTCACAACTAACGCCACCTGGAACACCACAACGTAATGGTGTGTCCGAGCGTCGTAATCGTACTCTATTGGATATGGTGCGATCTATGATGTCTCTCACTGATCTGCCACTATCGTTTTGGGGTTATGCATTAGCGACAGCCGCATTCACTTTGAATAGGGCACCATCAAAGTCCGTTGAGATGACACCGTATGAATTATGGTTTGGCAAGAAACCTAAGCTGTCGTTTCTTAAAGTTTGGGGCTGCGATGCTTACGTGAAAAGGCTTCAACCTGATAAGCTCAAACCCAAAGAGGACAAGTGCGTCTTCGTAGGTTACCCTAAGGAAATAGTTGGGTATACCTTCTATCTCAGATCCGAGGGCAAAGTGTTTTTTTTCTAAAAGCGGGTCCTTTCTCGAGAAAGAGTTTCTCTCGAAAGAATTGAGTGGGAGGAAAGTAGAACTTGATGAGGTTATTGAACCATCACTTCAATTGGATAGTAGCATGGCGCAGAAAGATGTTTCTGCAGCGCCTACACCAAGTGAAGAGGAAGCTAATGATGATGATCATGAAACTTCAGATCAAGTTGCTACTGAGCCTCGTAGGTCGACGAGGATTCGTATCGCCCCTGAGTGGTACGGCAATCCTGTCTTGGAGGTCATGTTGTTAGACAACAGTGAACCTACGAGCTATGAAGAAGCGATGGTGGGCCCGGATTCCAACAAATGGCTAGAGGCCATGAAATCTGAGATAGGATCCATGTATGAGAACAAAGTGTGGACTTTGGAGGACTTACCATATGATCGTAAGGCTATACAGAATAAATAGATCTATAAGAAAAAGACGGACGCGGACCGTAATGTCACCGTCTATAAAGCTCGACTTTTTGCAAAAGGGTTTTCACAAGTTTAAGGAGTTGACTACGATGATACTTTCTCTCCCATAGCGATGCTTAAGTCCGTCAGGATCATGTTAGCAATAGCTGCATTTTTTGATTATGAGATCTGGCAGATGGATGTCAAAACAACGTTCCTTAATGGATTCCTTAAGGAAGAGTTGTATATGATGCAACCAGAAGGTTTTGTCGATCCAAAAAATGCTGACAAAGTGTGAAAGCTCCAGCAATCCATTTATGGACTGGTGCAAGCATCTCGGAGTTGGAATCTTCGCTTTGATGAGGTGATCAAAGCGTTTGGGTTCATACAAGTTTATGGATAAGCTTGTATTTACAAGAAAGTGAGTGGAGCTCTATAGCGTTTCTAATATTATATGTGGATGACATATTGCTGATTGGAAACAATATAGAACTTTTAGAAAGCGTGAAGATATATTTGAACAAGAGTTTTTCACTGAAAGACCTCGGAGAAGCTGCTTACATATTAGGCATCAAGATCTATAGAGATAGCTCGAGACGCTTGATAGGACTTTCACAAAGCACATATCTTGATAAGGTTTCGAAGAAGTTCAAAATGGATCAGTCCAAGAAAGGGTTCTTGCCTGTCTTACAAGGTGTGAAGTTGAGTAAGACTCAATGCCCAGCGACTACAGAGGATAGAGAAAAGATGAGTGTCATCCCCTATGCTTCAGCCATAAGCTCTATAATGTATGCGATGCTGTGCACAATACCAGATGTCAGCCTTGCCATAAGTATGGCCGGAAGGTTTCAAAGTGATCCAGGAATGGAACACTGGACAGCGGTCAAGAATATCCTTAAGTACCTGAAAAGGACTAAGGAAATGTTTCTCGTTTATGGAGGTGATCAAGAGCTCATCGTAAAGGGTTACATCGATGCTAGTTTTGACACAGATCCGGATGACTCTAAGTCTCAAACCGGATACGTATATATTCTGAATGGTGGAGCGGTAAGCTGTGCAGTTCCAAGCAAAGTGTGGTAGCTGATTCTACATGTGAAGCGGAGTACATCGCTGCTTTGGAAGCGGCGAAGGAAGGAGTCTGGATGAAGCAGTTCATGACAGATCTCAGAGTTGTGCCCAGTGCACTGGATCCGATGACTCTCTTGTGTGATAACACTGACGCCATTGGTCTAGCCAAAGAGCCCAGGTTTCACAAGAGGATCAGACACATAAAGCGCCACATCAATTCCATCCGCGATTACATCAAAGAGGAGGACATAAATATTTGCAAAGTACATACGGATATGAATGTTGCAGACCCGTTGACTAAGCCTCTTCCATGGGCAAAACATGATCAGCACCAGAACTCTATGGGTGTTATATTCATTACAATGTAAATCACATAGCGATGTGAACTAGATTATTGACTAGTGCAAGTGGGAGACTGTTGGAAATTTTCCCTAGAGGCAATAATAAAATAGTTATTATCATATTTGCTTGTTCATGATAATCGTTTATTATCCATGCTATAATTGTATTGATTGGAAACTCAGATACATGTGTGGATACATAGACAACATTGTGTCCCTAGTGAGCCTCTACTAGACTAGCTCTTTGATCAAAGATGGTTAAGGTTTCCTGACCATGGACATGAGTTGTCGTTTGATAACGGGATCACATCATTAGAAGAATGTTGTGATGGACAAAGACCCAACCGTAAGCATAGCATTTGATCGTTCTAATTTATTGCTACTACTTTATCCATGTCAAGTATAAGTTCCTACGACCATGAGATCATGCAACTTCCGGACACCGGAGGAATGCCTTGTGTGTACCAAACGTCACAACGTAACTGGGTGACTATAAAGGTGCTCTACAGGTATCTCCGAGGGTGTCTGTTGGGTTGGAATGAATCGAGACTGGGATTTGTCACTCCATATGATGGAGAGGTATCTTTGGGCCCACCCGGTAATACAACATCACAAGAAGCTTGCAAGCAATGTGACTAAGGAGTTAGTCACGGGATCTTGTATTACGGAACAAGTAAAGAGACTTGCCAGTAACGAGATTGAACTAGGTATGGAGATACCGACGATCGAATCTTGGGCAAGTAACATACCGATGGACAAAGGGAACTGTATACGGGATTGTCTGAATCCTTGACATCATGGTTCGACTGATAAAGATCTTCGTAGAATATGTAGAAACCAATAAGGGCATCTAGGTCCCGCTATTGGTTATTGGACGTAGAGGTGTCTCGGTCATGTCTGCATAGTTCTCGAACCCGCAGGGTCTGCACACTTAACGCTCGGTGACGATTCGGTATTGTTGAGTTATATATATTGGTGACCGAAGGTTGTTCGGAGTCCCGGATGAGATCCCGGACGTCACGAGGAGTTCCGGAATAGTCCGGAGGTAAAGAATGATATATAGGAAGTTCCGTTTTGGTCACCGATAGGAATTTGGGCTTTCCGGGGGTCCACCGGAAGGGGCCCACACACCCCGGGAGGCCACATGGGCTGAGAGGAGGCCGCACCAGCCCGTGGTGGGCTAGGCGCCCCTCCTACCAAGGCCCATGCGGCCAAGGGCTGGTGGGGGGCAAACCCTAAAGGGGACGGCCACCCAAACTTGGGGGCCAAGCCACCCTTGGGGCGCCGCCCCATCTAGGCCGCCGCCACCCTAGGGGGGACCCTAGGGCGCTGGCCCCCTCCTCCCTTCCCCCTATATATATGAGAGGAGAGGGAGGGCAGCCGCACCACAAGCCACGGCGCAACCCTCCCTCTCCCCTAGATCGTTTCTCCTCTAGTTCGTCGCGGCAGCGCTTGGCGAAGCCCTGCCGGACAGATCCACCATCATCGCCACCATGCCGTCGTGTTGCCGGAGAACTCATCTACGGATCTACCTCTCCACCCTCGCTTGCTGGATCAAGGAGGCGGAGATGTCATCGAGCTGTACGTATGCTGAACGCGGAGGTGCCGTCCGTTCGGCGCTACATCGGAACGGAATAAGATTGGATCGCGGGACGGATCGTGATTGGATCGCGAAGACGTTCGACTACACCAATCGCGTTTCTTAACGCTTCCCGCTTAGCGATCTACAAGGGTATGTAGATGCACTCCCCTTCTCGTAGTTGTTGATCTCCATAGATAGATCTTGGGTGTTCGTAGGAAAAAAATTGTTTCCCATGCAACGTTCCCCAACACTCGTAGTCTAGGTTTTTAGGTTGTTCATCGTCTTGACTTCGGCAGCGGCGATGATGGCGCTGAATAAAGATTATTCGGATCCTTCCTTGACGAGGCCATCGGTCCTATGGTCGCGGATGGATTTGGAAACCAGTCTGTTCAAGCAAGGATGGCGTGACGGTGGCGGCATCCTCATGGTGGACTTGTGTCCTCGGGCTTCGCCGTTGCAACGGCGTTTGCTTCAGCGTCGGCACGGAGCTTGGGAGGTAGTCCGGTAGCGGATGCAGATTGTGGTCTGCATCGACGACATCTTTAAGACGGAACATGTGCTGGGTTCGTGGTTCGTGGATGGCAGGTATGATTTCCTCCTTCGACATCTTAGTCGTGGTGGGGTGCCAGATCTGGAGTTCAATGGCGTGTCCGGGGTGTTGCCCCGGTCTGATTCGTTCAACGACAAGGGCTTCACTTTTGGTGAGCCACCTTGGAGGTCCGCAAAGCTGCATATCAGCGATGGAGCCGCGTCGAGCTCGGGTGAGGAGGTGATTCGTCATTCTTTTCTTCGGTGGTTGTTGTGGTGGTGCCGGAGGCAGGTGACGGACGTTGGTGTCAAATTCAGAGATGTTCTTCTATCTTTTCAGTTTTGCCATGTCAGTCTTTATGTGACTTGTACTTTGATCTTTATGATATGAATGAGACACATATTACCAATAAAAAAAAACAATTCTTTCCTTTCTTTTCGCGGGTATATTGTTCTGTTGTTATTAGCCGACTGTGTTTTGAATATGACATCTTCTTACCCGCCTTTCTCATTTTCGATAATGTGGACAAGCGTCGTCGTAATCTCGTAGACTCGTAGCAGCAGCATCAACTAATGTAAGGACGGTGCCATTATTTTCGACAGTATGCAAGGACGGTGCCTCGATCGAGTCTAGCTTGCTAGACTGACAATTTCGTGTCAGGCCAGTAATGAAACCATGACTAGAGCATGCCGGCGCGCGTTGCTGTGCCCGTAGATTTGTGCGATTTATTGGTAGGCATTGGTATGAATATATGCAGACACATTGTTCAGTAATTTATTACTGTAATCTTATCTTGAGATTTTAGTTTTAGTCGTGCATTTTTTTAGGGATTTTTAATTGTGCAACTATACATGAGATGACAGTAGGACCAAAGTATCGAAAGATATTGGTTTATTAGTTTGTTGTTTGGCTGGACTTTTTTACTTAGTCGGCAAGTAGTGTCTTGGACCTGGCAGTTTTTATCTCTATAAGTATGTTCTTTGACTGGGCCTTAATCATGCTATTTTAATGTTTAGCATTCAATAAGCATGTAATAAATTATAATGGTTTCCGTTTTGATTCTGGCGGTTTAACCGAACTATGTTACAACTTTGGTTTGTATATATAAGATCGAGTATGCATGCTTGTCCTGTTAACATTTCATCTCATGTTGGTGTACTTGGCGGGTTGTCTTCATTTGTATAAAGTTATCTTCAATGGCAGGAGTGGCAAGAGGTATTTTTTTGTTAAATATGATTTGTCATGTTGTAGACTTGATGAAGAATCTGTTACTTTTTTATTTTTTTAGATAATCTGGGAGTTATTCGCATTCCTCGGAAGATTATTTTGGATGAAATTGTTAAAAAAACTTGGCGGTACAAAACCAGAGTACAAATGCTATTTGCATGGAAGAAGGTATCAATGCAATGTGAAAAATGTTATTATGATAAATGAAGAGAATACTTCTGGAAAATTAGAGCAGTCTAAAGCAGAGCTATGGAAACATACATTTTATATAGGTACAATAACCATATGTAAAGAAATGCATAAGTTGTTTCATTATTCAGTGCATCCGGTGCACAAAGAGGAATAGTTCTTGCAAAACATAGTACCGAGACACGTTAACGGGTGAAGACAAAGTTGTTGATCATCTGATCATGCAGTAGCATCCGCTCGCAGGCGATATATTTATTAATGTAAAAATAAGTAACCATAGATGAACGTATGCAGAAGGTCGGAATTCCTTTATTTGCTTTTGAAATAAGCTGATCGAAGCTCTTTTTAGGACAAGTGCATCTTCTTCATTGCGGAAGTTGATTTGTTGGCTTCAGTTCCGGTCCAGTACATATTCGGAGTTCGACGTTGATTTGTTGGCAACAGTTGACCAGGGAGTGATTTTAATCATGAAATTTCCATCAACAGCCCTGTACATATTCTTTGATGAGGTAACGAAGAAGTCTCTAACAAGGCAAACATTCCCTTCCTTCAGTTTCTCCCTGAACTTTTCTGCATATTCTGCCAGTATCTCACCGTACATCTTGTTTCCCTTCTTTTAAAATTAGGACCAGAAACAATCAACATCCGTAGTATAGCAGAGGATAAATTATAATAAGCATTGGACTATTCACAAAACTCCTTAGGGAAAGTAGTGGCTGTACCCACCTTCGGTGCACCCACACAGTGAACAGTAAATTCGAAAAAATAGAAAACTAATTCAAAAAATTCTGAAACTTGGTGGAAGTGATTATGAGCAAATGTTTTAGGAGCTTGCAAAGTTTGGTTACCAAAAAACATTAAATGATCTCCATACGAAACGAAATACAAATGATGCTCTGCACCCACGTTACTGTTCACATGTTTTCAGCACAAACTTTGTTTTTTTTGTACAGATTTCCCCGGATGTTATTTCGCCACCAAATTTTGCAAGCACCTAAAACATTTGGTCATAATCACATCCACAAAGTTTTAGAATTTTTTGAAATGTTTTGCTAAGTTTTTTATCGTGGGTGCACCGTGGGTGCAACATGCGTGGGTGCACAAAAACCACACTCAAACTCCTTATCAATGAAGACAATGTCAAGAGATATAAACTCATTGTCTTTAATGAAATCGCAAACACGAGCCACACGTGCTAGGACAGCGACACGCCTGACGGATGGACTAAGTTCCGACAAAAACAAAGTGGCCTGAAATTCCACATATGTAGCTAGTCAATTCATTCTGTATTAATGTGAATTAATTGCGTGAAATGAAATGAACTGACCTTAAACAGAGGCTAGTGTAAACTGTATCAACATAAGAAATTAGAAAACTTATTTATTTGGTAGATAGTATTAGCCTGTATATACTATCTATGTACTCCGTTAGCCATTGGATCAGCTGGATGAACCAAAGAAACCAACCAGTACGTAGCTAGAATTTCTACTTGGAGAGAAGCTGTAATCATTTAAAATTATGAATTAGACAGAGAACATATCAGTATATATGTAGACAACAACTGAGAATTGGAACCAACACATCACCTTGAAACCAAACAGAGTTGGAACCTAAGCATCACCCATCGCTTTTGTACTGGAGATTGGTTTGCGAAAATGAGCAGAGTGGGAAAGAAGCAGCGGCAAGGTTGGGATTTTATAGGCTCACATGAATATACAAAGACACAATTAACCTCTCAATTAATCAATTGGCATACAGGATTAACCTCTCAATTAATCAATTGGCATGAATATGAAGAGAAGATGAAACTGACATGTCCGGAGCATCGATTGGCATTAATGGCCGATTAACCCCCCAATAAATTATCGTTCACGATTGAATTTCATGGCTGTTGGCCGCTGCATCCCATCCGACCGCGCCGTGCAACCAAATGACGTCCATGCGACCGAATGGACCACGGAGGCTCTTAACGCCTTGTCCGTGCAAACCAAGAGCAGCCGTCGATGCAATCCCAGGCCATGATCAGGCGGCGCAATCGGAACAGAGCAGGGTCGCTTGCGTTTTACACTTGTACGTTGAGTTGGACAGGATGGTAGTACAGCCCAGTAGGCTAGTAGGCCCAATTGAACGTAACACGCCCAAAAATGCCATCGGAGCAGCGGCCCGAAAAGGCCAGCGCAGCCTGATGCGCGAGTTAGACTGCACGCGGGATTTATGTGGGATTAGCGCTGAATCCGACGGTCAAAAACGACTAAAAGTGACGATCCAATGGTTAAAAACGTTGATGGCCTGTGAGGGCTGGGAGGATGCTCAGTTTTAATATATCTAAATATGCTACTAAACTTCCCGTAGAAAAATCAACGTACGCTAATGGGAAAACTGTACTTTGCTATTCCGTCGTCATTAGCCGCCTCGGCATATCTTCCGGCCTTTCGTTATCCTTTGCAAAATGCGAGAGAGCTTTCATCTACTATTCACTAACGAATCTCTGGATATGCACAATCCGTTGAAATAACCAGCCACTGTCCAGTTCCAAGTTGTTCGTCCATACTCCTTCAGTCCATCGTCGAGAAGAATAGCAACACTCCATCGACTGCTTTCAAGAAGAGCTTAAATCATGCGCCTACTTTCAAGAATGGTACGTAACAGACTTGATTTGGCATCTTGTACGATGCAAAGCTCACGATGCGTATTGTCTCCGTCCGATCGATACCTGTCTATTTGGGGTGGCCGCTTGTGTGGTCATGCATGCGGAAATGGGAATCTGATCCATCGAGTCTGTTCTGCATGGTCCAGTCCAGTCTTGGCTAACTTTTTTTGGTGCACGTGGAGCGGTAGCCATCGCCATGAAGACGCCTGAGCTGTACTACGATGGAGACCACGACGTAGCGCAGCGTGTTCTTGAGAGAGAGAGAGGGGCAGAACGGACAGATGAAAGGAGACACCACATCATGCAGGATTAGAACATCTATAAACCGGACTTAGCAAATATGACCCCCTAAACACCCACGGACGCATCCGGTCAGTGACAGGACGTGTTCCCTATTTGTCCGTCCGCACAGTCACACTCCTTATTTTTTTCCTCATATGTCCGGTCACTTGCACGTGATTGGTGGAGAGAAAGAGAGAGAAAGGAAATAATGAATAAAGAAAAAGAAAAGTTGGTCTGGGATGGGGTCGCGTCCTACGTGGCGGACTGACCGGGCGCGTCCGGCCGCATCCGCGAACCCTCATATCCTCCCTATATTTGAGATGGATATGAGGGTTTGCGAACAGCCCGGATGTATAGGAATGATATGAAGGGTCCGGTTGGATCACTTTTTTCTTTTCCTTCCTGTCCGGTCACTGACTGGGCGCGTCCGCGGCCGTATGAGAGGTCGTTTGAGGCGTCTGGTTATAGATGCTCTTAGAGATGCATCCGGCGGACAGCCCGGCCAGTGACCGGTCATAAAATCTTGATCTAGACGGACTCCTCAAACCGGCTATGTACGTCCGGGCTGACCGACAATTCCTATATCCCACCTATATTTGGGGCGGGTATGGGGAGGACCGACAGACAAGACCCACAACAAATTTCATCAAATCCCCCTCCCTCCCACGACCTTGTCGAACGAGCCATTTTTCTCTCTCTTTTTTCTCGTTCGGACCGGCCCTCCCCTAGTTCCACCGCCGTCCCGACCCCTCGACGCCGCGACCACTGGTACAAAACTCCTCCCCGGCCGTTTGCCGCTTCGGACACCGTCGCCGTCCTCAACGTCACCACGGTACATCCAACTATGCTCGGACTGGACCTTGCCCTTTATGTGTTTGACAAATTTTCCGAGCAGTTTTTGTGATTCTTTTATAGGAAAACGATGGATTCAGATGGCTTGTCAGATGAGAAGATGGAAACACGGAGCTTGATGAATTAAGGCAAACGGAGCTCTTCGATTCGTCGGAGTCGGACGAAGATGTCGAGATGATGCTGGTCATGAGCATCCAGAAGGAAATGAACAGGGAGGTGGAGCACATTTTCGAACTTCAACCGCTCGATCAAATGTAGAAGAGTTTTGAACGGGGATAGAGTGCTGAAGTACGACCGCTCTACAAGAACTACTTTCATCCCAAACCAACATTCCTTGATACATGATTGCATGGCCCAGTCTTGCTTAACCTTTCTTTGGTGCACGTGGAGCGTAGCCATCGCCATGAAGACGCCTGAGCTGTACAACGATGGAGACCAAGCGTAGGGCAGCGTCTTCTTGGAGCTGGGCAGACCGGAGAGACGAAGGGAGACACCACATCATGCAGGATTAGAGAGGGGCATGATCTTGGCGAAAAAGGGCCAGATATGCTCGATGTGACTCTGGGAAAGTTTTCAGTTCGTGAATATTGTCTAAATCATGAACTTTTCTGAAATTCGAGAACTTTTTTTGAAAATCCAGGAACATTTTTTTTTCATGAACATTTTCTAAATTCTTGAACATTTTTCACATTAGGAAACATCTTAAGAAAACTGGGTAACATTTTTTGAAATGCAAGAAAATTTTCTAAATTGGCGGACACTTTCCTATTTCATGAACCATTTTTTCAATACGTAAACATTTTTATTTTCTATTTTTAAAATTTGTGTACGTTTTTCTAAAAATATTTAAATATTCTCTCTAGTTTTTTTAGTTCCCTTTCCTCTTTGTTTTTGTTGGCATCTCCGGATGCACCAAGATTCAATAAGGCGACTAGCCAGCAAACTAGAGGGAGCGTCGTAGGTCATGCGCGATTCGTCATCCTTTGACGTGTTGCATGCTGAATAGGACCTCCCACGCATGTGGGTTATTCCATTGTTGGGTACGGGCAAATTGATATTTTCTGTTTCGCTTCTTTGTACGGGTCGATCCTCAATACGGCAACTAGCCAGCCAACCGAGGTGGGCGTTCTGGGGTGTGCGCTTCTTTTCGTCTTTCCATGCACTTATTTCGTCGTTGGGGAAGGGGAAACTGCTTTTCTCTGCTTCGCCTTTCCGGATGGGTTGAGGCCCAACAGGGCGTCGGGCTAGCCAATTGAAGAGAGCGTCCTGGGACATACGTGTTTGATCATCCTTTGGCACATTTCATACTGAATAAGACCTCCCGCGCGTATAGTTTATTTCGCTTTCAGGGGAGGGTACAAACTGGTTTTCTGCTTTGTGCGTTGAGAGATTGGAGTCCCTTTGAGGAAGAAAACAAATGCAAGGAGAGTGATTCTAAGAGGTAGAGGCACGATTGAATTGGTTGTGTCGGGAACATGTATCAAACATTGGCCTATGGTCATGCATAGACATGCCAACAAGGAAAGTTAGAAAAAAAGAATGTCTATTTTGACGTATATGGTCTTATGGTCAATAAACTAGGGATACAACCGAACACATACAACCAACGATGAAAAGGCTGAATTGACCAATGAACACCATAAACCAAATAAATCAAAAATATCGGTGAACTAAGTTTAGTTTTCGTTTGGGTCTTTGATTTTCACTGTAAAATTTCTTACCACCCTAACCATACTTACTAAAAAAATTAACTCATGATCGACAGACCCGGCGGCAAAGCGCGTCTCACCTAGTTTATGATTGGTTTTCAGCAAGATAACCATGTGGCACCGTTCACATTTGTCAGTCGCGACTTAATAGACTGTGCAACCTCTTTTTTTTTTTCCGAGAAAACCCTCAATCTATTAATCTTCAATCATGACAATACAATGAACATCAGAAATTAAAAAAAATCAGATTCATAGACCACCTAGCGACGGCTATAAATACTGAAGTGAGCCGAAGGCGCGTCGCCATCATCGCCCCTCCCTTGTCGGAGCCGGACAAAACTTATTGTTGTAGACATTCGGGAAGTCATCGTGTTAAGGCCCCATAGGACCATCACACCAGAAAAAGCAACCACCACTGGCGAAGAGTAGCATAGATCGGAAGGATCCAACTTGAAGACACATGACGTAGACAAACGACAACGGGATTCGAGTAGATCCACCAAAGACAGATCCATTGGAGACGCAACATCCACATGCCCACCAACGATACTAGATGTACCATCTGGACGGGGGCTAGGTGGGGAGAAGTTTATTCCATCTTCCCGCCGCTGTCTCGTCTTCATGAGCAGGCACAAACACTAAAACTCAAAGAGAGCCCCCCTGCCGGCAAGAGTCGGGATCCATCGCTCCCCATGGCCCTAAGGCCACCGAAGACGAGGCGGACAGGCGCCGACGCAGACGGGAGGTAGAGGAACTCTAAACTCTTTTTTGGAGAGGACCGGCGGATGCGTGAGTCTTTGTGTTAATTTCTTGGACAAACCACTACGTGAATCTCCAACGTCAACCCGCAAATTTTCTCCCGCATCCGTCCGCGGACAGAGGAGACCAGTCTACGGACACGGATAAGGGAGGCCGCCATCAAACGCTATCTGCATACATCGGGTATCCCTAATTTTTTTTACATACCGCACGTTCAAATAGCTGCGTACATATAGTAGAGACGTTCAAATAGTGCAAATTTTACATTCCAACTAAAAAACGGGCCTGCAGAACTCCAAATGCCCTTTTGACGTCTAATGCCTACTACACAACTTTATTCTAGCCTCGTGTTGGGCCTTCAAGCGTAGACTTTTGTAGGACAACAACAAATTTCACTCAAGTAGATGACCTAAGGTTTATCAATCCGTGAGAGGTGTAGGACGAAGATGATCTCTCTCAAACAAGCCAGCAATCAAATAAAAACAATCTCTTGTGTCCCCAACACACCCAATACAATGGTAAATTGTATAGGTGCAATAGTTCGACGAAGAGATGGTGATACAAGTGTAGTATGGATAGTAGATATAGGTTTTTGTAATCTGAATAAATAAAAACAGCAAGGTAGCAAGTGATAAAAGTGAGCACAAAAGAGATTACAATGCTTAAAAACAAGGCCTAGGGTTCATACTTTCACTAGTGCAATCTCTCAACGGTACTAACATAATTGAATTGTATAACCATCCCTCAACGTGCGACAAAGAATCACTCCAAAGTTCTTATCAATATCGGAGAACACAAGACAAAATTTTTGTAGGTAGCAAACTACCTCAAAGTTATCGTTCTGATCAATCTATTGAGTCATTCCGATAAGTATCACAAACAACCCTAGAGTTCGTACTATAATAGCACCATATGATACACATCAATCAACTCTAATGTCACATAGATACTCCAATGTCACCACAAGTATCCATGAGTTAATTATTCGACACGCATCAAACAATTTCAGATTCGTCATATTCAATCCAACACAAAGATCTTCAAAGAGTACCCCCAAAGTTTTTGTCGGACAAAATAGGATGAAAACGTGCGTAAACCTATGTGCCTAGATTACCCCAATGTCACTATGAGAATCCGCAAGTTGATTACCAAAACATACATCAAGTGACTCAATAGAATACTCCATTGTCACCACGGGTAACCACATGCAAGACATAGATCAAGTGTTCTCAAATCCAAAATATTCAATCTGATAATAATAAAACCTCAAAGGGAAAGACTCAATTAATCACAACGAGATAGAGAGGGAAGAACAACATAAGATCCAACTATATTAACAAAACTTGTGGTAGATCAAGATCGTGCCAAATCAAGAACACGAGAGAGAGATAGAGAGATCAAACACATAACTACTGGTACATACCCTCAGCTATGAGGATGAACTACTCCCTCCTCACCATGGAGACCACCCGGATGATGAAGATGGCCTCCGGTGATTATTTCCCCCTCTGATAGGGCGCCAAAAAAGGGCTTCAGATGATATCGCTTCGGAACGGACGCTTGCGGCGGCGGCGCGGAAGTTCTAGGTTTCTTTCTGGAGGTTTCGGGATTTATAGGAAATTTTAGCGTTGGTTTCACGCCAGGGGATGCCATGAGGGACCGACGAGCTTAGGGGGGGCGCCCTAGGGGGGTACCCCCAGGCTCGTGGCTCCCTCGGCCACCCCCTGGTCCATCTCCGGCACTTCATGGGTCTCTTTTGGTCCATATAAAATCACCGTAAAGTTTTGTGGCATTTGAACTTCGCTTGATATGGATTTTCTGTGAAACAGAAAAGAGCCAAAAAACAGAAAGTGGCACTAGGCACTAGGTCAATAGGTTAGTCCATAAAAATCATATTAAAGTGCACTAGAATCTTATAAAATTGTTGTAAAGATGGCATGAATACTTCATAAATTATCGATACGTTGGAGACGTATCAGCATCCCCAAGCTTAATTCTTACTCGTCCTGGACTAGGTAAATGATAAAAGAAATAATTTATGAAGTGTGAATGTTAGCATAGTTCATAAGTTTGATCAATGATAATTTCAATCACTTTTCCTAGCATCATAAACATTAACTCTTTCTCATAAAACTCTTCATGATAACGTAGCAATCAATTCACATGTTATGGTTCAAGCAATGCATTATACTGAAACTTAACAGCCTACGTTCTTAGTCACCAAACAATTATAACTCAACTTATTTTCAAAAAAGTCTAAGTAAAAAAGCTGCACATACTCAATTATCATATAGTCTTCTATGATTGCTAGTACTCAAAGCATATTTTTAGAACAAATAACATTCATCAAACACGGAGGAAGATAGGGGCTTAATGTTTCACCTTCTAACTTATTTATCATATAGATAATTGTCAACAATAATAATTCATTATCAAATATATTTGACTGGATATATGTGTCTGGATCTTTCCCCACCACATGATGCTTGCCAAGTATAGATTGAGGTTGAAATAAGAATTTGACTCAACATGAAAAGTGAATAACATGAAAGTAAATAGCATGTCCCTTCACAGAGGGAAACAAGGATTTGGTGCCAGAGCTCAAAGTTTAAAACAAAGATGAATATATTTTGGGTGGTGTTCCTTTCCTGTCAACGTCACGACAAAGGATTTCAATATCTTCCATGCTAAACACATTAATAGTGGTTCCCAAACGGAATGAAATTTTTGTTGGAAATATGCCCTAGAGGCAATAATAAAATGGTTATTATTATATTTCCTTGTTCATGATAATTGTCTATTGTTCATGCTATAATTGTATTAACCGGAAACCGTAATACATGTGTGAATACATAGACCACACCATGTCCCTAGTGAGCCTCTAGTTGACTAGCTCGTTGATCAATAGATGGTCATGGTTTCCTGACCATGGACATTGGATGTCGTTGATAACGGGATCACATCATTAGGAGAATGATGTGATGGACAAGACCCAATCCTAAGCATAGCACAAGATCGTGTAGTTCGTCTGCTAGAGCTTTTCTAATGTCAAGTATCATTTCCTTAGACCATGAGATTGTGCAACTCCCGGATACCGTAGGAATGCTTTGGGTGTATCAAACGTCACAACGTAACTGGGTGACTATAAAGGTGCACTACAGGTATCTCCGAAAGTGTCTGTTGGGTTGGCACGAATCGAGACTGGGATTTGTCACTCCGTGTGACGGAGAGGTATCTCTGGGCCCACTCGGTAATACATCATCATAATGAGCTCAATGTGACTAAGGAGTTAGTCACGGGATCATGTGTTACGGAACGAGTAAAGATACTTGCCGGTAACGAGATTGAACAAGGTATAGGGATACCGACGATCGAATCTCGGGCAAGTAACATACCGATGGACAAAGAGAATTGTATACGGGATTAATTGAATCCCCGACATCATGGTTCATCCGATGAGATCATAGTGGAACATGTGGGAGCCAATATGGGTATCCAGATCCCGCTATTGGTTATTGGCCGGAGAGGTGTCTCGGTCATGTCTGCATGGTTCCCGAACCCGTAGGGTCTACACACTTAAGGTTCAGTGACGCTAGAGTAGTAATGGGAGATACACGTTGGTGACCGAAGGTTGTTCAGAGTCCCGGATGAGATCCCGGACGTCACGAGGAGTTCCGGAATGGTCCGGAGGTAAAGATTTATATATGGGAAGTCCTATTTTGGCCACCGGAAAATGTTCGGGATTTTTCGGTATTGTACCGGGAAGGTTCTAGAAGGTTCCGGAGTGGGGCCCACCTGCATGGGGGGGGCCCACATGAACGTGGGTAGTGGGGGCAAGGCCCCACACCCCTGGTCAAGGTGCACCAAGATCCCCCCTTAGAAGGAATAAGATCATATCTTGAAGGGATAAGATCAAGATCCCTAAAAAGGGGGATAACAATCGGTGGGGAAGGGAAAGGATGGGATTTCTTTCCTCCCACCTTTGCTAACGCCCCAATGGACTTGGAGGGCAAGAAACCAGCCCCCTCCACCCCTATATATAGTGGGGAGGCGCATGGGAGATGCACCCCTTGCCCCTGGCGCAGCCCTCCCCCCTCCTACACCTCCTCCTCCTCCTCCGTAGTGCATAGCGAAGCTCTGCCGGAGAACCACGAGCTCCACCGCCACCACGCCGTCGTGCTGCCGGAGCTCTCCCTCAACTTCTCCTCCCCCTTGCTGGATCAAGAAGGAGGAGACATCCCCGGGCTGTACGTGTGTTGAACGAGGAGGCGCCGTCCGTTCGGCGCTTGGATCGGATCTTCCGCGATTTGAATCGCCGCGAGTATGACTCCATCAACCGCGTTCTTTGCAACGCTTCCGCTTAGCGATCTTCAAGGGTATGAAGATGCACTCCCTCTCTCTCGTTGCTAGCATCTCCTAGATTGATCTTGGTGACACGTAGGAATTTTTTTGAATTATTACTACGTTTCCCAACAATTTTTACTCCCCCTCTACCATTCAAACACTTTCCATCGTTAGCCGTATCAACGGGTGCCCTCCAAACAATCAACTTTCTGGGGGAGTTATTGTTTATTTATTTTTGTATTATGCAGGACCTGGAATCCTTTTTACCAGCCTCTCTCGTGCAATGACAAGTGAATAAACCCCTATCATGAGAATAACCCACTTAGCATGGAAGATACTGACCGCCTGTCACTCCATGAGCGGTACATGCTCACAAAAAAGATTTTATTTGAAGGTTTTAGAGATGGCACATGCAAATTTACTTGGAACGACACGGTAATACCGTGTATAGGTAGATATGGTTGATACGTCTCCAACGTATCTATAATTTTTTATTATTCCATGCTATTATATTATCATTCTAGGATACTTTTTGAGTAATAATTTACCAATTTATATTATTTTTGAGCACTAACTTATTGACCCAGTGCCCAATGCGAGTTCCTGTTTTCTGCGAGTTTTTTACTTTTCAGGTTTACAGTAACAAACGAAGTCCAATTGCCCCAAAACTTTTTTATGATTTTTTCTGGACCAAAAGAACACCTGGAAGCTTCGGGAGAAGACCGGAGGCCGCATGAGGGAGGCACAAGCCAACAGGGCATGCCCAGGGGGGTGGCCGCGCCATGATGGCTTGTCCCTCCCTTGTGGCCCTCCTGACCCCGTCCTATGGCCTATAAATTCACATATATTCCAAAAACCCTAGAGGGAATCCCCAAACTCTTTTTCCGCCGCCGCAAGTCTCTGTTCCAATGGGATCCCATCTGGAGCTCCGTTCCAGCACCCTGCTGGAGGAGGGATCGATCACGGAGGGCTTCTTCATCAACCTTGCTGCCCCCATGATGATGTGTGAGTAGTTCACCACAGACTTACGGGTCCGTAGTTAGTACCTAGATGTCTCTCTCTCTCTCTCTCTCTCTCTATCTCTCTCTTTTGATCTTCAATACAATGATCATCGCATCTTCGCTTTGATCTATCCGATGTAATTCTTTTGTAGGGTGCGTTTGTTGGGATCCGATGAATTATGGGTTTATGTTCAGATTATTCATAAAAAGATATTGAATACTTGCTGGTATTTTATTTACATGATTGTTATAGCTTCGTAATCCTCTTTGATTTATTAAAATAGTTTGGCCAACTAGATTAATACTTTATCGGTGAGAGGGGTGCGTTGTAGTGGGTTCAATCTGGTGGTGCTCTATAACCTAGTGACAGAAGGGGACAAGACACGTCTTTGTATTGTTGCCACTAAGGATAAAACAATGGGGTTAGTTCATATTAATTGAATTCCCTTTGTCTACATCATGTCAATGTTCTCCAAGCATTACTCTGTTTTACTTAATACTCTAGATGCATGCTGGATAGCGGTCGATGGGTGGAGTAATAGTAATAGGTGAAGGCAGGAGTTGGCCTATTTGCTTATGGACGTGATGCCTATATACACATGATCATTGCCGTGAATATCGCATAACTATGCGCTTTTCTATCAATTGCCCAACAGTAGTTTGTTTACCCACCGTATGCTTACTTTCATGAGAGACGCCGCTAGGGAAAACTATGGCCCCGAGTCTATTCACCTATATATTTATAAACACCATAATACCTTGCTGCCATTATTTGTATTTTATTTTATTTTGCAATTTATAATTATCTACTATTATCTACACCCTTTACTTGCTTGCAAATAACGAGATCAATGGGATTGACAACCCTCTTGCCCGCGTTGGGTGCAAGTTGTTTCCTCTTTTGTGTGCAGCCGCTGAAGACGGTTGTGGATTGATATTCCTATTGGTTCGATAATTCTTGGTTTCATAACTGAGGGAAATACTTACCCGTATTGTGCTGCAATTACCCGTTCCTCTTCACGGAAAACACAACGCAGATCACAAGTATCAGGAAGGATTTCTGGCGCCATTGCCGGGGAATATCATCACCAACTATCAAGTAACTTCACACAAATTATCATTCACTTTTTCTTCTTTTTATTTGCTGTTATATTTAGTTTGCTTCATAAAAATCAAAAATACTTATCCTTGCTTGCTACTAGTTTACTTCTTTTGCTTGTTTAGTTTGCTTGTCTTGCTTGTTACTTTGCTCGTTCGGTCACCATGTCTCAAGATACTACCAAGTTGTGTGACTTTACAAATACTAATAACAATGATTTTATTAGTACTCCTATTCCACCCACCACTAGTGCGAAGGCTTTTGATATTAATGCTGCTTTGCTGAATCTTGTGATGAAAGATTAATTTTCGGGAAGTCCTAATGAGGATCCCGCTTCTCATCTTAATACTTTTGTTGAACTTTGTGATATGCAAAAGAAAAATGGCATGGATAATGATGTTGTGAAATTAAAATTATTTCCTTTTTCTCTAAGAGATAAAGCTAAAGCTTGGTTTTCATCTTTACCATGTAATAGTATTGGAACATGGGATAAGTGTAAAGATGCTTTTATTGCCAAGTATTTTACTCCTGCTAAGATCATCTCCCTTAGAAATTAAATAATGAATTTGAAACAACATGATCAAGAAATTGTTGCACAATCTTGGGAGAGAATGAAATTGATGATTAGAAATTGTCCTACTCATGGGTTAAACTTGTGGATGCTTATCCAAAATTTCTATGCTGGACTAAACTTTGTGTCTAGAAATCTTCTAGATTCTGCTGCTGGTGGTACCTTTATGGATGTGAGCTTAGGATAGGCCACCAAACTTCTGGACAACATCATGACAAATTATTCCCAATGCATACCGAGAGAGCTCCAACTGGTAAGAAGGTAAATTCTGTCGAAGAAATCGCTACTTTGAGTGAAAAAGTGGATGGTCTTATGAATATGGTTGCTAGCAAAAATACTCATGTTGATCCAAATGATATGCCTTTGTCTACTTTGATTGAGCAAAATAATGATGCTATTGATGTGAACTTTATCTCGCGAAACAATTTCAACAACAATGCTTATAGAGGAAATTTCAATGCTAGGCCGTACCCCGGTAATTCCTCTAACAGCTATGGAAATTCTTATGGTAATTCTTATGGAAATTCTTCTACAAATGCTAATAGGATACCGTCTGATCTTGAGAATACAATTAAATAACTTATTAGTTCTCAAAAGATTTTCAATACTATGGTAGAAGAAAAGTTGCATACAATTGATACTTTGGCTAAAAACATGGATATAATTGCTCTTGATGTAGAAACTCTCAAAAGTACAACTTTGCCACGCAAGCATGATTTTAATGAGACTATTAAATCTATCCAAACAACTCTTAATGAAAGTAAGGAGAGGACCGCTAAGTTGAAAGCTAAGCGGGAATTCCTAGAAAAAGCTCACCCACCCGGTTTTTACCGGAATCATGATGAAGATCTTAAAATGATTGGCACTTCTCCTATTGAATCTTTGTTTACCTCTCTGAATATCAATGATAAATGGACTGGAGATGAGTCAACTTTAGCTAGTGAGCGTCCCGCTTGCTTGGAGGGTGATGATTAATGCTAAAACTGAAAAAAGTGGGTTTGGAGAGGTCAAAACTTTAACTAGCGATGTGCCCGCTATCTTGGATTACAAGGACTTTAATTATGAAAGTTTCTCTTTAGTAGAATGTATTTCCTTATTTCAAACCATTATTAGCTCAACCACTGCTTATGAACAAAACAAGGCTTTCACTAATCATATAGTGGAAGCGATGATAAAAGCTTATGATGAGAAACTTGAGCTTGAAGTTTCTATTCCTAGAAAATTGCATGATGAGTGGGAACCTACTATCAAAATAAAGATCAATAAATATGAATGCAATGCTTTGTGTGACCGTGGTGCTACTGTTTCAACTATACCTAAAACTCTTTGTGATGTGCTTGGTCTCACCAATATTCAAGATTGTTCCCTAAACTTGCATCTTGCGGATTCTACCATTAAAAAACCTTTAGGTAGAATTAATGATGTTATTATTATTGCAAATAAGAATTATGTGCCTGTATATTTCATTGTGCTTGATATTGATTGCAATCCTACTTGTCCAATAATACTTGGAAGACCTTTCTTACGAACTATAGGTGCAATTATTGATATGAAAGAGGGAAACATAAGGTTCCAATTCCCATTAAAGAAAGGGATGGAGCACTTCCCTAGGAAGATAATTAAACCACCTTATGAATCAATCATGAGAGCTACTTATGGGTGGAGTGTCAAAGATGACAATACTTGAAACTATGCATTATGTCTAGCTAGGGGCATAAAACGATAGCGCTTGTTTGGAGGCAACCCAATAGTTATCTTTATTTTTGCTTTTTACCCTCTGTTTTGGTATGATAAAATGATTATTGCTACTGTAGTGATTGTGTTTATATTTTTTAATTAGTGTTTGTGCCAAGTAAAACCTTTGGGATGACTCACAAGATGAGTAGAATTGATACGGTGCAAAAACATAAACTTTAACGTCCAGTCCAGAATTTCTCTGATTTTACTGGAACGTATTTTTGATCTGAATTTTTTACACAATATTTATATACAAATTATTGAGGTTGTCCTAATTTTTCAGAATTTATAAAGTTACATAAGTATAGGTTCTTTACAGATCTTACAGACTATTCTGTTTTAGACAGATTCTGTTTTTGCTTGCATATATAGTTTGTTGTTTTGATGATGCTATGGATTGTATCGGGGGGTATAAGCCATGGAGAAGTTAGAATACAATACCTATTATGCAATAATGAAATATGAATCAATTTATAACAGTACCTAAAGTATTTTATATGTTGCTTATACTAACGGATCTCACGAAGTTTTGTTGAGTTTTGTGTGATTGAAGTTTTCAAGTTTTGGGTGTTATCACGATGGACAAAGGAATAAGGAGTGGCAAGAGCCTAAGATTGGGGATACCCAAGGCACCCCAAGGTAATATTCTAGGAAGAATCAAGCGTCTAAGCTTGGGTATGCCCCGGAAGGCATCCCCTCTTTCATCTCAATCCATCGGTATGTCACTTGGAGCTATATTTTTATTCGGCACATGATATGAGTTTTGCTTGGAGCGTCATTTGCTTTTGTTTACTTTTATTTTTAGTTTGCCACGATCATCATTTTTCTGGATACACCTATTTGAGATACACACACCTTCATCATAATTTATTAGAATACTCTATGTGATTCACTTATATCTTTTGAGTTTAGCAGTTGCTCTAGTACTCCACTTATATCTTTTTGAGCACGGTGGCGTATAGATTTTATAGAAATACTTTCACTCTCGTTCTTCACTTATATTTGTTTGAGAGTTAATAAATAGTGACAGCAATTTGCATGGGTCATAAGACTAGTCCAAAAATAATAGGTATTCAATGAGTGATAATCAAAACCATCGCTGGTGCAACGACGTGCTATACAAACGGTTTTTAACCCCTTTCCGCGACGTAGTTTTAAACCGTCGCCTTACCTCTGTGGGCGATAGGGGGGGTCCATCCCACATGACACAAAAAATCGTCGGCGATGGTGGACAACGAACGCAAACGTTTGGCAAAACTAAGCGTATGGGATGTCCGCATCTATCACAAACGAGAGTCACCGGTCAACCATTTGAGATATGGCATCCTTCCCATACGGCTCATCCTTGCAACTCGTGTGAGATCAAGCTAACATCGCACACGCTATTCTGTAGCGCACCGTTTACGATGTGCACCGAATCGCAAACAATTCATAATTGCAAAGCGTGTAGGATAAGGAGTATATCACACACGCTTATATTGCCGGAACCGTTTGCGATATTTAACTAAGATGATAATTTAACCATCATACAAGTATCAGACAGGTTTAAGAAACGTCTGAATGTCGTACACACGTCCGACAGGATAACTACCGCATGCGTTATTCTGTGGTCCAACGTTTGCAATGCATACTATATCACAAATAGTTTATCATTTTAAATCGTGTGCGACAGAGATTCTATCACCAACGTTGAATTCAGTTGCACCGTTTTTGACATTGTCTGAAATCACACACGGTTTGCAAATGGAACTGTGTGCATGGGCGCACATGTTTTCTATCTGTGAAACATGTCATATCATGAGGTATACCACAAACGAACTTACAAACTATGTGCGCCGTAATGACCCGCAGAGCATTTTTTATTATTTTAATCGCTACAATTTAAAATTGTACATAATTTGAATTTGAAAGTAGGGAATAGATTTTTACATATACATAGATAGGTTCATCAACTAATGCATTATTCCATTCATAGGTACATACGTTCAAGAATTACATCAACAAAAGAATTACATAAGCACCAAATAAAGAGTGATGAATGACGGTTGAATACTTGTATTAAGACGATAAAGAAACAGGCAAAATATATTCTCGTTACTGTAAAAGGTGAAGCGAAATGCCCGTAGTGTGCTCTCCTCCATGTCGAATGCACACACGACTCTAGCCCAATCCCTTGTGATGGCCGACCGCCCATCCTTCAATATCTTCATGACTTCCAGATAGTCATTCTAGTCTGGTAGAAATACATGTACATTTGCATGTCCAACAATCATGTAGTCTGAGAGGTGATCTTAGGTAGACTACGTTGGGAACCACTGCAAAGGAAAAAGATATAGAAACTGTCATCTAACAACTCATTATGTGCCGTAAAAAGGGTACAGAGTTCTGAGTTAATATACTGCATATCACTGTTGTCTTGGACAAACTGTAAATAAATAGTTTAATTGCCACATTTTGTCCCATTGTACCAACAATCTTTATTAGTTACCGCATATGATGCTCTCTCCGTCCCAGTATATAAGATCTGATTACATCCAATGTACTAACTGATAACCCACAAGTATAGGGGATCGCAACAGTTTTCGAGGGTAGAGTATTCAACCCAAATTTATAGATTCGACACAAGGGGAGCCAAAGAATATTTGAGAGTATTAGCAGCTGAGTTGTCAATTCAACCACACCTGGAGATTAAATATCTGCAGCAGAGTGATCAGTAGCACAGTAATATGATAGTTTTTTTTAGCGAGGACGAGGATGAACCCCGTGGTCTGATCGGTGGCGGACAAAAGAAATTCCCTCCAGAGGTAAAAACAGTAAACATGATATACGCCACCCATATACCCAAAAAGGAGAGGAAGCGCGCCCTTCGAGATGTCTACGCCATAGAGCCTGTAGCCCCGAAGTATAACCCATGGTTGGCATACCCGATCACCTTCGATCGACGTGACCATCCGACCAGTATCCGTCATGGGGGTTCGGCCGCACTCGTCCTAGACCCGATCATAGATGCGTACCACCTCACTAAAGTCCTAATGGACGGTGGAAGTAGCCTCAATCTGATTTACTCAGATACGGTGAAAAAGATGGGCATAGATCCGTCAAGGATCAAGCCCAGTAACACTACCTTCAAAGGAGTGATCCCAGGCGTTGAAGCCTGATGCACAGGCTCTGTAAGCCTGTAAGTAGTGTTCGGCTCGCCCGATAACTTTCGAAGCGAGGACTTGATCTTCGACATCGTACCTTTCCGCAGCGGCTATCACGCCCTTCTCGGTCGTACAGCGTTTGCTCGCTTTAACGCCATCCCGCACTACACATACCTCAAGCTCAAGATGCACGGCCCCAGGGGGGTCATTATTGTCAATGGCAACACAGAGCGCTCCCTCCGAACTGAGGAACATGCGTTGGCCCTGGCGGCCGAATTCCATTACACCGATGATTGGCAAGCGCCGACATCTGCCGTAAAGGCACCCAAGGCTGGGAAGCGAGCTCGGTCTCAATCCGAAGTACCAGAACCTTCCTCTCCCCATAAATAGGGACTCGCCCCCATCGCCCGGCCCTAGAACCGGCAAAGTACGTGCCGAGGAGGCACAACTTCGCGCTCAAAATTCCATGGGCGGCGATGGGGGAAAAATTATTGAAGGGTCAGTGTTCGGCTTGACCGAACTATCACCATCAACATGTCTTCGGACACACTACAGGTACCATAAAGTGCCTGCTATGGCATAAAGCTCATTCACACTTCGGCGACTTCTCAAGACTTTTCTCCAAAGCCCGCTCGCCGAACATTACACCCATCGCGGTATACAACCCCATGGGAGACGCAGGAGCGGACAAGCGACAGGGCACATCGACGACGTCAGGTCACCTATCGAAGACTGATGTCTACTACGCAACCTTCTTCTTGTAGACTCATGTTGGGCCTCCAAGCGCAGAGTTTTGTAGGACAGTAGCAAATTTCCCTCAAGTGGATGACCTAAGGTTTATCAATCCGTGGGAGGCGTAGGATGAAGATGGTCTCTCTCAAGCAACCCTGCAATCAAATAACAAAGAGTCTCTTGTGTCCCCAACACACCCAATACAACGGTAAATTGTATAGGTGCACTAGTTCGGCGAAGAGATGGTGATACAAGTGTAATATGGATGGTAGATATAGGTTTTTGTAATCTGAAAATATAAAAACAGCAAGGTAGCAAGTAACAAAAGTGAGCAAAAACGGTATTGCAATGCTTGAAAACAAGGCCTTGGGTTCATACTTTCACTAGTGCAAGTTCTCTCAACAATACTAACATAGTTGAATCATATATAAATCCCTCACGTGCGACAAAGAGTTCACTCCAAAGTCACAAATAGCGGACAACCAACGAAGAAATTATTGTATGGTACGAAACCACCTCAAAGTTATCTTTTCTGATCAATCTTATGAGCTATCCCTATAAGTGTCACGAACAGCCCTAGAGTTCGTACTAAAATAACACCTTAAGATACACATCAACCAAAACCCTAATGTCACCTAGATACTCCAATGTCACCACAAGTACCCATGGGCTTGATTATACAATATGCATCACATAATTTCAGATTCATCATGTTCAATCCAACACAAAGGACTTCAAAGAGTGCCCCAAAGTTTCTACCGAAGAGTTAAGACGAAAACATGTGCCAACCCCTATGCAAAAATTCCCAAGGTCACGGAACCCGCAAGTTGATCACCAAAACATACATCAAGTAGATCAATAGAACATCCCATTGTCACCACAGATATCCCATCGCAAGACATACATCAAGTGTTCTCAAATCCTTAAAGACTCAATCTGATAAGTAAACTTCAAAGGGAAAACTCAATTCATCACAACTAGATAGAGAGGGGAAACACTCCATATGATTCATCTATATTAACAAAGCTCGCGGTACATCAAGATCGTACCATCTCAAGAACACGAGAGAGAGAGAGTTCAAACACATAGCTACTGGTACATACCCTCAGCCCCGAGGGTGAACTACTCCCTCCTCGTCATGGAGAGCGTCGGGATGATGAAGATGGCCTCCGGTGATGGTTTCCCCCTTCGGCAGGGTGCCAGAACGGGCTCCCGATTGGTTTTTTGTGGCTATAGAGGCTTGCGGCGGCGGAACTCCCGATCTAGGTTTATTTTCGGAGGTTTCTGTATTTATAGGAATTTATGGCGGTGGAAACAAGTCCAGGGGGGCACGAGGGAGTCACAAGCCAGGGGGGCGCGCCCTAGGGGGGCGCCCCTGTGGCTTGTGACTGCCTCGTGGATCTTCTGGCCCAACTCCGATGCTCCGTGGGTCTCTTCTGGTCCATAAAAAATCACCGTAAATTTTTATTCCGTTTGGACTCCGTTTGATATTCCTTTTCTGTAAAACTCAAAAACACAGAAAAAACAGGAACTGGCCCTGGGCTCTAGGTTAACAGGTTAGTCCCAAAAATAATATAAAGTTGTAGTAAAATGATTGTAAAACATCCAAGAATGATAATATAGCAGCATGGAACAAGCAAAAATTATAGATACGTTGGAGACGTATCAGCATCCCCAAGCTTAATTCCTGCTCGTCCTCGAGTAGGTAAATGATAAAAACAGAATTTTTGATGTGGAATGCTGCCTAATATGTTCATCATATTCTTTTCTTATATGTATAGCATGGACATTTGGACTTGTAAATGATTCAAAGCAATAGTCTAGTTTTAACATAATGACTTCAATACTCAAGCATGTCAACAAACAACCATGTCTTTCAAAATATCAATACTAAAGAAAGTTATACCTAGCCCATCATGCTCAATCATTGATCCATTCATGAAACACACTCAAATATTAGCTATGCCCAATGCTCAAGTACGATCATAGTGCCCCCTAGTTGGTGCTTATAAGAGAAGATGGAGACTCAAAGCAAAAATAAAAATTGCATGAAGTAAATAGATAGGCCCTTTGCAGAGGGAAGTAGGGATTTGTAGAGGTGCCAAAGCTCAAGGTTTAAATTGAGACAGAAAAATATTTTGAGTGGCATGCTTTTCCTGTCAACGAAAACGACGAAGTAGCTCACAATACTTTCCATGCTAGATACATTATAGGCGGTTCCCAAACAGAATAGTAAAGTTTTTACACCCCCTCCACCAATCAATCACACTCCACGGCGAGCCGAATCCACGGGTACCGTCCATACCAACAACTTTCCTGGGGGAGTTTTGTTTCATTATAATTTGATTTAAATTTTGAGCATGGGACTGGGCATCCCGAATACCAGCCACTTTCTCGTGAATGATAGTGAATCAACACATATCGTGAGAATAACACACCTAGCATGGAAAAATATTGGATACTCCCCACCGTTTCATGAGCGGTACGGGCACACAAAAGAGAAAATTTATTTTGAAGATTTAGAGATGGCACATACAAATTTGCTTGGAACGGCATGGAAATATCGCATATAGGTAGGTATGGTGGACTCATAAGGCAAAACTTGGTTTAAGGATTTTTGATGCACAAGTAGTATTTCTACTTAGTACAAATGAAGGCTAGCAAATAGATTGAGAAGCAACCAAACCGAGGAACGAAAAATCTCATAAGTGAGCATTGAGTCATAACTAACACCGAATAATGCACCACAAGTAGGATGTAACTTCATTGCATAACTATTGACTTTCGTGCATGCATAGGGAATCACAAACCTTAACACCAATATTCCTACTAAAGCATAATTACTCACTAACATGACTCACATATTACTATCATCATGTTTCAAAACTATTACAAAGAATCAATTTTAATTTTTCCCATGATCTTCATGAAAGTTTTTATTATATCCTCCTTGGATATCTATCACTTTGGGACTAGTTTCATATATTGCCATTGCTTTTTGGCAAGCTCAAACAAATTTAAGTGAAGCACAAGAGCAAACAAAATTTCATCTCTCAAAAAGGTATAAGTGAAGCATGAGAGGAAATGACAAGCTACTCTCAAAAGTTATAAGTGAAGATCAATGAGTAGCCAAACAATTAAGCAGCTATGTGAGGACTCTATCTCTCTCAATAAATATTTTCAGATCTGAGCATTTTATTCAACATCAAGCAAAAGAAAAATAGCACTCCAAGAATAGCACACACCATGTGAATGAATAAAAATTTAGGCTCAACATAGGCTAACCGATAATTGTTGATGAAGAGAGGTGGGATGCGTAGCATCCCCAAGCTTAGATGCTTGAGACTTCTTGAAATATTTACTCGGGGTGCCTTGGGCATCCCCAAGTTTGAGCTTTTGTATCTTGTTCAATCCTCTCATATCATGGTTTCACCTATTCTCAAAAACATCTTCCACACAAAACTTGAAAAGAACTCATGAGATAGGTTAGTACACATAATAATAAATCAACTCTTTATGTACTGCCAAGACAAGTTGCATAATAATTTTCAAACATTAGGTATTGTATACTATCATTTCCACAATTTATATCTAACAATATAGGCTATGGAAACTATAGGATAAGTAGATAACAAAACTATGACAGCAATCTGTCCAAGCAGAACAGTCTGTAGCAATTTATGAAAACAGTGTACTTCTGTAACTCAAAAAATTATGAAAATTTAGGAAATGATAAATAATTTATATGACAACACTGTGTAAAAATTTCAGAAACTTTCCACATTCCAGTAAAATATGACAATTCAAACACTACAGCCAAAGTTTCTGTTTTTACACAGCACTCATCAAAACATGCAATGCAAGCATCCCTAGGCAATTCTTGGAACTTTTTATTGAAAAACAAAATTATAAATAACACCTAACAGAAAGTAACAAAATATAATGATGATCCAAGCAAAGCACATATTGTGTGACGAATAAAAATATAGCTCCAAGTAAGATATACCGATAGTGTTGAAGACGAAAGAGGGGATGCCTTCCGGGACATCCCCAAGCTTAGGCGCTTGAGTCTTCCTTGGATATTACCTTGGGAGTGCCTTGGGCATCCCCAAGCTTAGGTTCTTGTCACTCCTTATTCTTCTCATATCGGTGTCTCACCCAAAACTTGAAAACTTCAATCACACAAAACTTAACGGAACTTCATGAGATGGGTTAGTATAATAAAGATAGATCATTCACTTAGGTACTGTCCAGACAAGATTCATAATTGTTATCAAATAATACCTACTGTATTCTATCATTCCCATAATTTATACCACTAAATATAAGCTATGGAAACACTAAAACAAGCAAACTATGCATGCAAAACAGAATCTGTCAAAAACAGAACAGTCTGTGAAGATCTGTAGCATAGCCATACTTCCCTGTCTCTAAAAATTCTAAAAAATTAGGTCAATCTAGGAAATTTGTATATCAAGACCGTGTAAACATTTCAGATCAAAAGCACGTTCCAGCGAATTTACAAAATTCCTGGACTGAGAGCAAAAGTTTCTGTTTTTGCACAGAATCAAGTCAACTATCATCCACACTATCCCAAAGGCTTTACTTGGCACTTTATTGAAATAAAAGACACAAAACATGATTACTACAGTATCTTAATCATGTGATCACACCAAAACATAAGGTAAAAGTGTTGGGTTGTCTCCCAACAAGCGCTTTTCTTTAATGCCTTTTAGCTAGGCATGATGATTTCAATGATGCTCATATAAAAGATAAGAATTGAAACACAAAGAGAGCATCATGAAGCATATGACTAGCACATTTAAGCCTAACCCACTTCCTATGCATAGGGATTTTGTGATCAAACAATTTATGGGAGCAAGAATCAGCTAGCATAGGAAGGCAAAACAAGCATAACTTCAAGATTTTCAACACATAGAGAGGAAACTTGATATTATTGCAATTCCTACAAGCATATGTTCCTCCCTCATAATAATTTTCAGTAGCATCATGAAGGAATTTCACAACATAACCTGCACCTAAAGCATTCTTTTCATGATCTACAAGCATAGAAATTTTACTACTCTCCACATAAGCAATTTTCTTCTCATTCATAATAGTGGGAGTATCATATGAAGCTCGAATACTAAAAATTGTTTCCACACTAAAAGAGTAATGTTCAGTAAAAGGATATTCAAAATTATGACAATAGTTATCACTACTCTTTATAACATAAGTATCATCACAATAATCATCATAAGTAGCAACTTTGTTCTCATCATAGTCAATTGAAACCTCTTCCGAAATAGTGGAATCATTAATAAATAAAGTCATGAACTCTCCAAATCCACTTTTATCATTATAATAAGATTCAACACCCTCCAAAATAGTGGGATAATTATTATCTAAAGTTGACACTCTTCCAAACCCACTTTCATAAATATTGCAATCATCGTAAATAGGGGGTATGCTATCATCATAATAAATTTGCACATCAAAACTTGGGGGACTAAAAATATCATCTTCATTAAACAAAGCCTCCCCAAGCTTGGGACAAACATTAATTGCAGTAAATAAATTCTCAAACATGTCATTCTCATCAAATATAGCATCCCCAAGCTTGTGGCTTTGCATATCATAAGCATAATCACTCTCATCATTAATAGTATGAATAGCACCAATCGTATAACAATTATTATCATCACAATTTTCTAAGTTGGTGTCATTATGTGGGAGAGATACCTCTTTACCTTTACTTTTCCTTCTTTTCTTCTTCTTCACCACATTATGTGTGGGTTTATTTAATTCCTCCAAGCTTCTTTTTGAAGAGGTTGGTTGAATAAAAAGCTCCTCCTCGTTACCTGATTCATCATAAGAAAAAATAGGTGGATATTGGGAAACCTCTTCCCCTTCATTAGTATTCTCTTCATCTTCTATTTGTTTTGTTGTATTCAAGTAATTGGCAGTATAAGGATTCTCAATGCAATTCACCACGCAATACATATAGATTTCATTTAGATCAAAATCAAACATTTTCATGAGAACCCATGCTGGAACATCCTTAGTTTTATGCTTCATTTCCTCATACCCCAAAAATAGACTAAGTTCATTATGATGCTCAAGGGTAATGAGGTTATCACAATTTTTGGACACAATTCGATCATGAAATAATTCACATTGGAAATTAAAATGATCACTTTCATTGCAAAGTTCACAAGGACGGCGAGAAATATGGAGTCTTTCAGCACAAACATATAGCCTCTCTTGCAACCATTTAGTTTCTAAATACTTATGCCTCTTACAAAATCTATCTTCCCTTTTAGGCATGTCTACACAAACTCTATGCACTCCACAAAAGTTGACATGCTTATAAGAAATCTTTTTATCATGACTAGTGCAATCATCATTAGTACCATGGATATTCAAAGAATTCATACCAACAACATTGCAATCATGCTCATCATTCAAAGATTTAGTGCCAAACATTTTAATAACTTCTTCTTCTAACACTTGAGCACAATTTTCCTTTCCATCATTCTCACGAAAGACATTAAAAAGACGAAGCATATGAGGCAACCTAAATTCCATTTTTTTTTGTAGTTTTCTTTTATAAAACCAAACTAGTAATAAAACAAGAAACTAAAAGATTCCATTGCAAGATCTAAAGATATACCTTCAAGCACTCACCTCCCCGGCAACGGTGCCAGAAAAGAGCTTCATTGACGGGATGTGAGTGCCGCTTACCTAGCCTCCACGGCAACGGCGCCAGAAAAGAGCTTGATGTCTACTACGCAACCTTATTCTTGTAGACTCGTGTTGGGCCTCCAAGCGTAGAGTTTTGTAGGACAGTAGCAAATTTCCCTCAAGTGGATTACCTAAGGTTTATCAATCCGTGGGAGGCGTAGGATGAAGATGGTCTCTCTCAAGCAACCCTGCAATCAAATAACAAAGAGTCTCTTGTGTCCCCAACACACCCAATACAACGGTAAATTGTATAGGTGCACTAGTCGGCGAAGATATGGTGATACAAGTGTAATATGGATGGTAGATATAGGTTTTTGTAATCTGAAAATATAAAAACAGCAAGGTAGCAAGTAACAAAAGTGAGCAAAAACGGTATTGCAATGCTTGAAAACAAGGCCTAGGGTTCATACTTTCACTAGTGCAAGTTCTCTCAACAATACTAACATAGTTGAATCATATATAAATCCCTCACGTGCGACAAAGAGTTCACTCCAAAGTCACAAATAGCGGAGAACCAACGAAGAAATAATTGTAGGGTACGAAACCACCTCAAAGTTATCTTTCCTGATCAATCTTATGAGCTATCCCTATAAGTGCCACGAACAGCCCTAGAGTTCATACTAAAATAACACCTTAAGATACACATCAACCAAAACCCTAATGTCAGCTAGATACTCCAATGTCACCACAAGTACCCATGGGCTTGATTATATGATATGCATCACATAATTTCAGATTCATCATGTTCAATCCAACACAAAGGACTTCAAAGAGTGCCCCAAAGTTTCTACCGGAGAGTTAAGACGAAAACATGTGCCAACCCCTATGCATAGATTCCCAAGGTCACGGAACCCGCAAGTTGATCACCAAAACATACATCAAGTAGATCAATAGAACATCCCATTGTCACCACAGATATCCCATCGCAAGACATACATCAAGTGTTCTCAAATCCTTAAAGACTCAATCCGATAAGTAAACTTCAAAGGGAAAACTCAATTCATCACAACTAGATAGAGAGGGGAAACACTCCATATGATTCATCTATATTAACAAAGCTCGCGGTACATCAAGATCGTACCATCTCAAGAACACGAGAGAGAGAGATCAAACACATAGCTACTGGTACATACCCTCAGCCCCGAGGGTGAACTACTTCCTCCTCGTCATGGAGAGCGTCGGGATGATGAAGATGGCCTCCGGTGATGGTTTCCCCCTCTGGCAGGGGGCCGGAATGGTCTCCCGATTGGTTTTTCGTGGCTACAGAGGCTTGCGGCGGCGGAACTCCCGATCTAGGTTTATTTTCGGAGGTTTCTGTATTTATAGGAATTTATGGCGGTGGAAACAAGTCCAGGGGGGCCACGAGGGAGTCACAAGCCAGGGGGCGCGCCCTAGGGGGGGGGCGCCCCTGTGGCTTGTGACTGCCTCGTGGATCTTCTGGCCCAACTCCGATGCTCCGTGGGTCTCTTCTGGTCCATAAAAAATCACCGTAAATTTTTATTCCGTTTGGACTCCGTTTGATATTCCTTTTCTGTAAAACTCAAAAACACGGAAAAAACAGGAACTGGCCCTGGGCTCTAGGTTAATAGGTTAGTCCCAAAAATAATATAAAGTTGTAGTAAAATGATTGTAAAACATCCAAGAATGATAATATAGCAGCATGGAACAAGCAAAAATTATAGATACGTTGGAGACGTATCAAAGACCCTTGGTACAACCCCTCCTGTAAGGTTTATATTTCATTTTTAATACCTGTAAACAGTTGTATCGGCAATTTGAATAATAAGAGTTGTTGAGTAAAATACAGACGTATCATGCATGACCACTTTGCTGTTTTTGGCGCACTCTCTATTTCTCCCTCTCTTCTTGCGAACCTGTCTGGTATACTCTGCGATGCAACCGGCCAAATATAGACCGGGGGCTCGAATTAAAGAAAATCGCCCTAAGCACAAACTGATTTTTGCGTTCGGCGTCTTGGAATTCCGCTTTATATGCATTGGTTCTGAACTATGTCTTGGGTCAATAGTTGGGTTGCCCGGCTCCTGTGCTTACCCCTTTATGTTCCGCTCGTTCGGCTAAAAGGGCAAAGGGAGCACCGCTGCGATTGTGCTTCCGGCTAGTCTGGTCAAGCACCTCAGCGGAGAAAGCCGAAAACTGACTGTCATGGTATGCGAGAACCGGTCTGCGAATCCGAGCTTAACTAGATCTCGTGAGAGGTTATTCCGTGTCATACGATGGGTTTGGTATTAGTACAAACCAGGTGATATAGGCCTCGGCCACGGGTCATCCGAACATCACAAACACCTGGGGGCTAGTTATCAGCCCCCCGCACTCCTTTCTCACGCCCCTACGGCTAAGTAAAAGCAATAAAGCATTATGGTCCGATTGCCTTGTCCGCCCCACACTACCGCCTTCGGGTACCGATAGTTCGGCTAAGGGTCACAGTGCGTTGGCAGAGACACCCCGCGTAGTATCTACATGGGGGCTGAAGCCGACGACTCGCCGCTTTCAGTTTTAACGGCCACAAAGGAGTTATAAAGGATGCAAAACATATAAGACATGATAAAACCATGCATCTTAAATATACATACGCGTTAAAAGGTCTTCGGCCATAATACAACGCTTTACTCATACACATTCTCTCTTGAACATTGCGCCTCTATTGCCCGAGCACCCTCCATTACGCCGGAGAAGTACAGCTCGGGGCGCCTATGCTCTTTTCCGGTAGGCGGAGGAGCGGTGGCTATCTTCATTGGATCCAGCCCCGGCCAGTGCACCTTGGCCTTCGCAAAGGTCATCCGAGCTCCCTCGATACAGGAAGATCGCCTTAGCGCATCGATCCGGGGCGAGGCATCGCTCAGCTTCTGCACCAGGCCGAAGTAGCTGCCCGGCAGTGGCTCGTTGGGCCATAGCCGGATGAAGAGATCCTTCATGGCCGGCTCCGCCATCCGGTGTAGCTCCATCAGCTATTTCAGCTGCTCGATAAGAAGAGGAGAGCGCTCGGGGGCTTCAAACTGCGCCCAAAATAGCCGAGCTTCATCTCCTTCTCCTCGCGAAGCATAGCACTGCTTCGCGTCCGCTGTGCTCTTCTGGAGGTCCGAGCAGGCGCCTGAGGAACGCCATACTTGGGTAAGCACCTCGAACTTGCTATCCCTGAAGATACACTGCAATGAATACGGCTTACCATCCATGATAGCTTTGACCTGGCTGATCTCCTCTTCAAAAGACCGCCTATCCACCCGCTCCTTTTGGAGATTGGTTTTCAGGGTGGATAGTTCGGTGGCCTGCTCCTTGCCCTTCCGCTCCAGGTCCTCGCACTTTTGCCCGGCGTCCTTGAGCTCCTGTTGGATTTCCTCCACCCGAGCCTCGTGCTTGTCGCTGGTGGCTCTTAGAGCGGAGAGCGCGGTATCTGCTTCTTTGGCCGCCGCCTTCTCCACCGCAGCCTCCTGCTTCGTCCTCTCGAGCTCGGCCTTGAGCTTCTCAATCTCCTTCGCCGAGGCTGCGTAAGCATCGACTTATATCAAGAAACCGTGTTGATAGTACGGTATATAAGAGTTTTGATACTCTAATCTGGCTTACCTTGCGCCTCGTCGAATCTCCTGTTTAGAGTGTCAAGCTCGTCTTCGGAGCTTTTGAGCTTCTGATTTAGCTCATCTAGCTCGGCAGCGTTAGTAGCCGCTACCGTCGACGAAGCCTGTAACAAACAAAATCATATAAGGTTACAGTGGTTTACAACCTCTGAACTGTCACTAAAATGATCCTGTATCCGGTCCTCTTCAGGGCTGTTAGAACGATCCGAACACATATTGTCTTATGCACAGTTCGGATAAGGATCTATGTTTGACCCCCAGGTAAGTTTTTTCAAACTCACCTGGGGCTCGGGGGCTGCCATGTATATAATCATAACTCACAGAAAATAATATTTCACAAAATAGAGCATCACATGGCTTACCTGGAAGCCCGTCAGGAGACCATTGAAAGCCTCCTTCAGTCCATGGTCTACGGACTGAATGCTCTGCAATACCGCACCCGCACCCATAAGGGTGCGGTGCTCCCCGGAGATGGAGGCGCTTGACAGAGCCTCCCCCATAGCCGGCCACCCATTGGTCGGTGGTGCCGGTGGGGATCGGTTGACCCGATCTCTGATCGGGGATTGAACCGACGCCTCCGGAGGCACTGTGCGCTCCGAAGACAGCCTTGAACGAGACTGGACATCTCCTCGTCCGGTCTCCTCAGTGTCCGGGAGGGGCTCGTCCCCCAGGTCTTCGACGGCCGAGGCGTTCGCCTCGACCATGACGTCGTCGCCCCCTCCTCCAGTGTCCGACTCCAAAGAAGCCTGTTGGGATGACACCTCCGCGGCATCCTTCGTGGTGCCCGGAGGAGAGGGTCGCGACGTGGTCCCGCTCTCCGCTAGCTCGGTGGGAGGGGTCTCCCCGTCCGATACTTGATCGGTGGGGAGGACACGCGGTGGGCTGCAACTCAATAAGACGCTCACATTATAATCATATTCAAAACTTAGCACTAATAGCTCGAAAGGTCTTCGGATCTGTACCTTCGAGGTGGGGGCTTGACCCTGAGGTTCCTTCGTCGAACCCTCTCGAACTCCTCGGACTCGGTGTCCGAATCCGAACTGTCGTCGGACAGGACCACCTGTGTCCGGCACGCTTTCTTCGGGGCAGGGGGAGGTATGTCCTCTGTGGCGTCCGATGACGCCACCCTCTTTCTTGCGTGGGGGGAATCGCCTCCGCCCTCGCCCTCGCCCTCACCCTCATGCTCCTCCTCTTGATTCGAGGAGGCATGGGTTTCTTCGGACACAGCCTCCGGCTGGTCCCTGATGCGCAGGCCTGCTCGGCCTGGTTTCTTCTTCTCCTTCTTCTCCGGCGCCTTGTAAGGCGCCACGACGAGCATCTCGAACAGCAGCGGAGACATGGTGTCTTCGGGCAGTGGAGCGGGACACTTGATGCCCGTGGCCTTGCTCAGCCATTCCTACGGAAGTGATTGAAAAGCACTTAGATTTTCTTCAGGAAGATAAGAGCCGATCTAATAGAACTATATCATACCTCGGAAGGGAGCTTATCGGCGCATAAGCCCTGGTCCTCCTTCTTGGTCGGCCAGTTCTCCTGCGCCTTGAACATCGCCTTCCACAGCTTCTCCCGTGTGGTGCGGAAGAGTTGACGGATCGTAGGATCGTCGCCAGTCCGATAATTCTACATGGGAGAGCTCTGGCGCTGGCAGGGGAGGATGCGCCGCCGGAGCATAACCTAGACCACGTTGGTCAGCCCGACTCCCTCCTTGATCATGGAGGCGATGCCCCTCTACAGGTCATCCACCTCTATGTTCGACCCCTAGTCGATGCCCTTTCGGACCCATGAGGTCAATCTGGCCGGGGGGCCGGACCTGAATCCGCTAGCTTGCCGATGACCACCCCGCCGCAGTCCGCATGTGCACCGGCGACACACTTCGGCTTAATGTTGAAGATCTTGAGCCACAGTCCGAAGTGTGGTTCGACTCGCAAGAAAGCCTCGCAGACGATGATGAAGGCCGATATATGCATGAAAGAGTTCGGCGGGAGGTCGTGGAAGTCGTGTTAGGGAACGTCGCATGGGAAACAAAAAATTTCCTACGCACACGCAAGATCTATCCATGGTGATGAGCAACTACGAGAGGGAGAGTGAATCTACATACCCTTGTAGATCGCTAAGCGGAAGCGTTAAGAAACGCGGTTGATGTAGTCGAACGTCTTCGCGATCCAAATCGCAAGTCGTCCCTCGATGCAAACACGATCTAGTGCCGAACGGATGGCACCTCCGCGTTCAACACACGTACGGTTTGATGACGCCTTCACCTCCTCGATCCAGCGAGCGATGGTGAAGTAGTGGATGAGTTCCGGTAGCACGACGACGTGGTGATGGTGGTGAGAAACAATCTCTGCAGGGCTTCGCCAAGCACTACGGAGATTGTGATGGGAGGAACTAGAGGGTTAGGGTTGCCGGCACATGGCTTGGGAAATCTTGATGTATCCCGTGTACTAGCCCTGCCCCTCTATTTATATGTTGAGCCCTGGGGTCTAAACTTGGAGAGAAAGCCTCCACAAGGTCGGTTTTGCCCGCACAAGGTCGGTTTGGCCCGCACGGAAAGAGTCCCACTCGGATTCTAGCAGTACCGCTCATGAGCGGTAGTACAGCTTCACACAAGCGGTAGTACCGCTTACGCGGTAGTACTGCCTTACCAGCGTTAGTACCGCTTAAGGCAGCAGCAAAACTTCCTTTTGCACTTTCCAATACCTCGTGGGTTTTACCCCTTTGGCCCATATAAAGTGTTGCTGCACCCGAACACTTCGGTAAACATCCGGAACCCCTTCCGGTGAATTCCGGAACCCTTCCGGAGATCAAAACACTATTATCACATATATCAATCTTTACCTCCGGACTCTTCCGGAGATCCTCGTCATGTCCGGGATTTTATCCGGGACTCCGGACAACCTTCGGTCACCAACATAATAACTCAACTATACTAATCGTCACCAAACGTTAAGTGTGTAGACCCTGCGGGTTCGAGAACTATGTAGACATGACCGAGACACCTCTACGGCCAATAACCAATAGCGGGACCTGGATGCCCATATTGGTTCCTACATATTCTACGAAGATCTTCATCGGTTGAACCTCTATGTCAAGGATTCAGTTAATCCCGTATACTGTTCCCTTTGTTCTTCGGTATGTTACTTGCCCGAGATTCGATCGTCGGTATCTCTATACCTAGTTCAATCTCGTTACCGGCAAGTCTCTTTACTCGTTCCGTAATACAAGATCCTGTGGCTAACTCTTTAGTCACTTTGCTTGCAAGGCTCATTGTGATGTTGTATTACCGAGTGGGCCCTGAGATACCTCTCCGTCACACGGAGTAACAAATCCCAGTCTTGATCCATGCCAACCCAACAGACACCCTCGGAGATACCTGTAGAGCACCTTTATAGTCACCCAGTTACGTTGTGACGTTTGATACACACAAGGTATTCCTCCGGTGTCAGTGAGTTGCATGATCTCATGGTCATAGGAACAGATACTTGACATGCAGAAAACAATAGCAATAAACTGACACGATCATATGCTATGTTCGTAGTTTGGGTCTTGTCCATCACATCATTCTCCTAATGATGTGATCCCGTTATCAAATGACATCTCATGTCCATGGCTAGGAAACCTTCACCATCTTTTGATCAACGAGCTAGTTAACTAGAGGCTTACTAGGGTCACAGTGTTGTCTATGTACCCACACATGTATTTGAGTTTCCAATTAATACAATTATAGCATGGATAATAAACGATTATCATGAACAAGGAAATATATAATAATAACCAATTTATTATTGCCTCTAGGGCATATTTCCAACAGTCTCCCACTTGCACTAGAGTCAATAATCTAGTTCACATCACTATGTGATTTACATTGTAATGAATCGAACACCCATGCAGTTCTGGTGTTGTTCATGTTTAGCCCTTGGAAGAGGTTTAGTCATCGGATCTGCAACATTCAGATCCGTGTGTACTTTGCAAATATTTATGTCGTCCTCCTTGATGTAATCGCGGATGGAATTGAAACGTCGCTTTATGTGTCTGGTCCTCTTGTGAAATCTTGGTTCCTTGGCTAGAGCAATGGCACCAGTATTATCACAAAACAGAGTCATTGGGTTAAGCGCACTAGGCACTACTCCAAGATCTGTCATGAACTCCTTCATCCAGACACCTTCCTTCGCTGCCTCCGAGGCAGCGATGTACTCTGCTTCGCATGTAGAATCAGCTACCACGCTTTGCTTGGAACTGTACCAGCTAACCGCACCCCATTAAGAATAAATACGTATCCGGTTTGCGACTTAGAGTCATCCGGATCAGTGTCAAAGCTTGCATCGACGTAACCTTTTACGACGAGCTCTTGATCACCTCCATAAACGAGAAACATGTCCTTAGTCCTTTTCAGGTACTTCAGGATATTCTTGACCGCCGTCCAGTGTTCCATTCCTGGATCACTTTGAAACCTTCCGACCATACTTATGGCAAGGCTGACATCGGGTCTTGTGCACAGCATTGCATACATGATAGAGCCTATGGCTGAAGCATAGGGGATGACACTCATCTTTTCTCTATCTTCTGCAGTCACTGGGCATTGAGTCTTACTCAACTTCACACCTTGCAAAACAGGCAAGAACCCCTTCTTGGACTGATCCATTTTGTACTTCTTCAAAATCTTATCAAGGTATGTGCTTTGTGAAAGTCCTATTAAACGTCTTGATCTATCTCTATAGATCTTGATGCCTAATATGAAAGCAGCTTCTCCTAGGTCCTTCATTGAAAAACTCTTGTTCAAATATTCCTTCACGCTTTCCAACATTTCTATATTGTTTCCAATCAGTAATATGTCATCCACATATAATATTAGAAACGCTATAGAGCTCCCACTCACTTTCTTGTAAACACAAGCTTCTCCGTAAACTTGTATAAACTCGAATGCTTTGATCACCTCATCAAAGCGAAGATTCCAACTCCGAGATGCTTGCACCAGTCCATAAATGGATCGCTGGAGTTTGCAAACTTTGTCAGCATTCTCTGGATCGACAAAACCTTCTGGTTGCATCATATACAACTCTTCCTTAAGGAAACCGTTAAGGAACGCTGTTTTGACATCCATCTGCCAAATTTCATAATCGAAAAATGCAGCTATTGCTAACATGATTCTGACGGACTTAAGCATCGCTACGAGTGAGAAGGTCTCATCATAGTCAACTCCTTGAACTTGTGAAAAACCCTTTGCCACAAGTCGAGCTTTATAGACGGTGACATTACCGTCCGCATCCGTCTTCCTCTTAAAGATCCATTTGTTCTGAATGGCCTTACGCCCTTCAGGTAATACTTCCAAAGTCCTCACTTTGTTTTCATACATGGATCCCATCTCGGATTTCATGGCCTCTAACCACTTCTCGGAATCCGGTCCCATCATCGCTTCTCCATAGCTCGTAGGTTCATCGTTGTCCAACAACATGACCTCTAAGACAGGGTTGCCGTACCACTCAGGAGCAGTACGCGTCCTTGTCGACCTACGAGGTTCGATAGCAACTTGATCCGAAGCTTTATGATCATCATCAACTTCCTCTTCAGCTGATGTAGGCTCTACAGAAACATCTTTCTGCGATGCGCTACTCTCAGGTTGAAGTAAAGGTTCAACAACCTCATCAAGTTCTATCTTCCTCCCACTCAATTCTTTCGAGAGAAACTCTTTCTCAAGAAATGTTCCGTTTTTAGCGACAAACACTTTGCCTTCGGACCTGAGGTAGAAGGTATACCCAACTGTCTCTTTTGGGTATCCTATGAAGACGCATTTCTCCGCTTTGGGTTCCAGCTTTTCAGGCTGAAGCTTTTTGACATAAGCATCACATCCCCAAACTTTAAGAAACGACAGCTTTGGCTTCTTGCCAAACCAAAGTTCATATGGCGTTGTCTCAACGGATTTCGATGGTGCCCTATTTAAAGTGAATGCAACTGTCTCTAATGCATAACCCCAAAACGATAGTGACAAATCGGCAAGAGACATCATAGATCGCACCATATCCAATAAGGTTCGATTACGACGTTCGGACACACCATTACGCTGTGGTGTTCCAGGCGGTGTCAGTTGTGAAACAATTCCACATTGTCTTAAGTGACTGCCAAACTCATAACTCAGATATTCTCCTCCTCGATCAGATCGTAGGAATTTAATCTTCTTGTTACGATGATTGTCAACTTCACTCTGAAATTGTTTGAACTTTTCAAACGTTTCAGACTTGTGTTTCATTAAGTAAATATACCCATATCTACTTAAGTCATCAGTGAAGGTGAGAAAGTAACGATAACCACCGCGCGCCTCAATACTCATCGGACCGCACACATCAGTATGTATGATTTCCAACAAGTCACTTGCCCGTTCCATTGTTCCAGAGAACGGCGTTTTAGTCATCTTGCCCATGAGGCATGGCTCGCATGTGTTAAGTGATTCAAAATCAAGTGACTCCAAAAGTCCATCAGCATGGAGCTTCCTCATGCGTTTAACGCCAATATGACCTAAATGGCAGTGCCACAAGAAAGTGGTATTATCATTATCAATTCTACATCTTTTGGCATCAATGTTATGAACATGTGTATCATTACTATCGAGATTCAATAAGAATAAACCCCTCACTTCGGGTGCATGACCATAAAAGATATTACTCATATAAATAGAACAACCATTATTCTCTGATTTAAATGAGTAACCGTCTCGCAATAAACAAGATCCAGATATAATGTTCATGCTTAACGCAGGCACTAAATAACAATTATTCAGGTTCATCACTAATCTCGATGGTAATTGAAGAGCAAGCGTGCCGATGGCGATCACATCAACCTTGGAACCATTTCCCACGCGCATCGTCACTTCATCCTTTGCCAGCCTCCGTCTATTCCGCAGTTCCTATTTAGAGTTGCAAATGTGAGCAACCGCACCGGTATCAAATACCCAGGCACTACAACGAGAGTTGGTAAGGTACACATCAATAACATGTATATCATATATACCTTGTTTGTTGTTGGCCGCCTTCTTGTCAGCCAAATACTTGGGGCAGTTCCGCTTCCAGTGTCCAGTTCCCTTGCAATGAAAGCACACAGTTTCTGGTTTGGGTCCAGCCTTGGGTTTCTTCACGGGAGGAGCAACTGCTTTGCCACTCTTCTTGGAGTTATCTTTCTTACCCTTGCCATTTTTCTTGAAACTAGTGGTTTTATTGACCATCAACACTTGATGCTCCTTCTGAATTTCAGACTCAGCGACTTTCAGCATCGCAAACAGCTCGGCGACTGACTTGTTCATCCCGTGCATGTTATAGTTCAACACGAAGCTCTTGTAGCTAGGTGGCAATGATTGAAGAACTCTGTCAGTGATAGCCTCTGGCGGAAGGGGCATCCCTAATTCAGCCAGACGGGTGGAGTACCCAGACATTCTGAGTATGTGATCACTAACAGACCCGTTCTCCTCCATCTTGCAAGTATAGAACTTATCGGAGGTCTCATACCTCTCGATCCGGGCATTCTTCTGAAAGATAAACCTCAACTCCTGGAACATCTCATATGCTCCATGACGTTCAAAACATCTTTGAAGTCCCGATTCTAAGCCATACAAAATTGCACATTGAACTATTGAGTAATCATCAGAGCGAGCCTGCCAGGCGTTCGCAATGTCTAGAGACTCAACTGGAGCGGGTGGATCACCAAGCGGTGCATCAAGGACATAAGCCTTCTGGGAAGCCGTAAGGATAATCCTTAGATTACGGGCCCAGTCCACAAAGTTACTTCCATCATCTTTCAACTTAGCTTTCTCTAGGAACGCATTAAAATTCAGGGGTGCTACTGCGCGAGCCATGATCTACAACATAAATATAGCAAAGACAACTTAGACTATTGTTCAAGATAATGAGTTTAGTTAATCATATTACTTAAAAAACTCCCACTCAAATTGACATCCCTCCGGTCATTCGAGTGTCACATGACCCAAATCCACCAACTCAAGTCCGATCATCACATGAGTTGAGGTGGTTTCAATGGTGAACATCTTCATGTTGATCATATCTACTATATGACTCATGTTCGACCTTTCGGTCTCTTGTGTTCCGAGGCCATGTCTGTACATGCTAGGCTCGTCAAGTTTAACCCGAGTGTTCCCACGTGCAACACTGGCTTGCACCCGTTGTATGCGAACGTAGAGTCTATCACACCCGATCATCACGTGGTGTCTCGAAACGACGAACTTTCGCAATGGTGCACACTCGGGGAGAACACAATTTTATCTTGAAATTTAAGTGAGGGATCACCTTATAATGCTACCGTCGTCCTAAGCAAAATAAGATGCACAAAAGGATTAACATCACATGCAAATCATAAGTGACATGATATGGCCATGAACTTGTGCTTTTGATCTCCATCTCCAAAGCACTGGCATGATCTCCATCGTCACCGGCATGACACCATGATCTCCATCATCTTGATCTCCATCTCCAAAGCACCGACATGATCTCCATCGTCACCGGCTTGACACCATGATCTCCATCATCTTGATCTCCATCAACGTGTCGCCATGAGGTTGTCGCGCCGACTGTTACTTCCACGACTATTGCTAACTCATAGCGATAAAGTAAAGCAAAACGGTGAAAATAATTAAATACAACTCTATGGCTCCTGCCAGTTGCCGTACTCATCGACATGCAAGTCGTGATATTCTATACAACACATGATCATCTCATACATCACATATATCTCATCATGTAATTGGCCATATCACATCACAACATACCCTGCAAAAACAAGTTAGACGTCCTCTAATTGTTGTTGCAAGTTTTACGTGGCTGCTATGGGTATCTAGCAAGAACAATTCTTACCTACGCAAAAACCACAACGGTGATACAAAAATTGCTTTTCAACCTTCTCAAGGACCGCCTTTGTCAAATCCGATCCGACTAAAGTAGGAGAGACAGACACCCGCCAGCCATCTTTATGGAACGAAGTTACATGTCAGTTGATGGAACCGGTCTCTCGTAAGCGTACGAGTAATGTTGGTCCAAGCCGCTTCATCCCACAATACCGCCGAAACAAGAAAAGACCAAGGGAGGAAGCAATCTGAATATCAACGCCCACAAACTCCTTTGTGTTCTACTCGACATCTCATCTACACATAGACCTAGCTCTGATACCACTGTTAGGGAACGTCGCATGGGAAACAAAAAATTTCCTACGCACACGCAAGATCTATCCATGGTGATGAGCAACTACGAGAGGGAGAGTGAATCTACATACCCTTGTAGATCGCTAAGCGGAAGCGTTAAGAAACGCGGTTGATGTAGTCGAACGTCTTCGCGATCCAAATCGCAAGTCGTCCCTCGATCCAAACACGATCTAGTGCCGAACGGATGGCACCTCCGCGTTCAACACACGTACGGTTTGATGATGCCTTCACCTCCTCGATCCAGCGAGCGATGGTGAAGTAGTGGATGAGTTCCGGCAGCACGACGGCGTGGTGATGGTGGTGAGAAACAATCTCTGCAGGGCTTCGCCAAGCACTACGGAGATTGTGACGGGAGGAACTAGAGGGTTAGGGTTGCCGGCACACGGCTTGGGAAATCTTGATGTATCCCGTGTGCTAGCCCTGCCCCTCTATTTATATGTTGAGCCCTGGGGTCTAAACTTGGAGAGAAAGCCTCCACAAGGTCGGTTTTGCCCGCACAAGGTCGGTTTGGCCCGCACGGAAAGAGTCCCACTCGGATTCCAGCAGTACCGCGTACAAGCGGTAGTACCACTCATGAGCGGTAGTACCGCTTGAGCGGTAGTACCGCTTCACACAAGCGGTAGTACCGCTTACGCGGTAGTACTGCCTTACCAGCGGTAGTACCGCTTAAGGCAGCAACAAAACTTCCTTTCGCACTTTCCAATACCTCGTGGGTTTTACCCCTTTGGCCCATATAAAGTGTTGCTGCACCCGAACACTTCGGTAAACATCCGGAACCCCTTCCGGTGAATTCCGGAACCCTTCCGGAGATCAAAACACTATTATCACATATATCAATCTTTACCTCCGGACTCTTCCGGAGATCCTCGTCATGTCCGGGATTTTATCCGGGACTCCGAACAACCTTCGGTCACCAACATAATAACTCAACTATACTAATCGTCACCAAACGTTAAGTGTGTAGACCCTGCGGGTTCGAAAACTATGTAGACATGACCGAGACACCTCTACGGCCAATAACCAATAGCGGGACCTGGATGCCCATATTGGTTCCTACATATTCTACGAAGATCTTCATCGGTTGAACCTCTATGTCAAGGATTCAGTTAATCCCGTATACTATTCCCTTTGTTCTTCGGTATGTTACTTGCCCGAGATTCGATCGTCGGCATCTCTATACCTAGTTCAATCTCGTTACCGGCAAGTCTCTTTACTCGTTCCGTAATACAAGATCCTGTGGCTAACTCTTTAGTCACTTTGCTTGCAAGGCTCATTGTGATGTTGTATTACCGAGTGGGCCCTGAGATACCTCTCCGTCACACGGAGTAACAAATCCCAGTCTTGATCCATGCCAACCCAACAGACACCCTCGGAGATACCTGTAGAGCACCTTTATAGTCACCCAGTTACGTTGTGACGTTTGATACACACAAGGTATTCCTCCGGTGTCAGTGAGTTGCATGATCTCATGGTCATAGGAACAGATACTTGACATGCAGAAAACAATAGCAATAAACTGACACGATCATATGCTATGTTCGTAGTTTGGGTCTTGTCCATCACATCATTCTCCTAATGATGTGATCCCGTTATCAAATGACATCTCATGTCCATGGCTAGGAAACCTTCACCATCTTTTGATCAACGAGCTAGTTAACTAGAGGCTTACTAGGGACACAGTGTTGTCTATGTACCCACACATGTATTTGAGTTTCCAATCAATACAATTATAGCATGGATAATAAACGATTTTCATGAACAAGGAAATATATAATAATAACCAATTTATTATTGCCTCTAGGGCATATTTCCAACAAGTCGAGGCCGTAGAAGAACATGAGGCCCCTCACGAAGGAGTGGAGCGGGAAGCTCAGTCCTCGGATGAAATGAGGGATGAAGACCACCCTCTCGCCTGGTTTGGGGGTGGGGATCACATGGCCCTCCTCTGCGGCGCGGTGGAATATGTTGGCAGGGAGGTACCCGGCCTCCTTGAGGTCCCGGATGTCCTGGTCTGTGACTGAGGAAGCCTCCCACTTGCCGCTAGAGCCTGAGCCGGCCATGGCTGAGCTCGGAGGAGGAATGGGTGGAAAACCTAGATCTGGGCTCTGGAGGCTCGGTAGATTGGGGAAGCAGGGGTGCGAATGGGAAGTGCGGATAAGCCTTGGGGTTTTCTTCCCCTTTTATTGGGCTTGTTGCTGTTTAGCCTCCCTTCACTGCGCCGTGAATCCCTCCGCTTCCCGAGACGTGTGTGCCGTTATACGCGCATGATTAAACATATCCCGTGTAAAACGGGGCGCGATCTGGGCATTGATGGATCGTGTTGATGAAAACGGCCTCGAACCACGAATCGAGTCTTTACGACTGGTCTGGTGGTCGTGGTGGGTCGTGACCTTTTCATCTGTAAGGTTGTCAGAGAGCACTATTGACTCCCTGACGTTTGGCCTTCAAGGCCGAATTATTCCTGATGTTCGGACGATCTATGATCGGAAAAAACTACACGTCGTCAGAGGCCGGACTATCTCGGCCGATCACTATTTGGAGGAAGGAACTCGCCTCGCAAGCCGAAGACTTTGATCACATGAAGCAGCTGAAGCTAGGACTCTTGGCGTTGGAGGCTAGTTCGGGGGCTACTGAGGGAGTCCTGGTTTAAGGGGTCCTCGGGAGGTCGACCTATTGCTTATGGGCCGGACTATATGAGCCACTTGCCGAATACTGGATGGATTGAAGACCCTGTCTCCAAGAAGGAAGCTTCGAGAATCGTGGCTTGTCCTCCACGTTTGGAGTAGTGAATAGGCATGTTTATCCCTCCGACGTGTAACCGACCATGTGTAAACCCTTGGTACCCTTGGCGTCTATATAAGCCGAAGGGTTTTAGGTTGTAGGCCAACATAACTCATCTAGGGTTTTAGCTACTTGATCTCGAGGTAGATCAACTCTGTAATCCTCATACTATCAATATAATCAAGCAGGACGTAGGGTATTACCTCCATAGGAGGGCCCGAACCTGGGTAAAACCTTGTCCCCTTCGTCTCATGTTCCCCTCGATTCTAGTCTCACAGCTCGGGACCCCCTACCCGAGATCCGCCGGTTTTGACACCGACATCAGGCGCGACCACGCTCACCTCCGGCGAACTGGAGCCTGTAGAGTTGGACAAACGAGAGGCTTGCGGTGGTGGGGGTGGAAGCCGTGCGCCTGCGGCGAGTCCGGAAGTGGGGGGGCGAAGGGACGACGAGCCGGTGCTGGCCACGGCCACTGCGGCAACGATGAGCCCGTGCTGGCCTGGGTTTAACCCTAGCATCAGCAGGGCCTGCCTCATGGCCTCCCGGAGGAAGTGGCTGGTCTTCGTGGCGTCGGCCTCTTGCTCTGCGGCGGCGGCGAGGGTGGACGCAGTCGCGGCGTCGATCCTGGCTTCCTGTGCGTGCCGGCGACACTTCCTCCTTGACGACTGGACGGCGCATTGCTCGTTTGTCAGCTCCTTCTACTTATAGGTCGGCGCCGGCGCTTTGCGGGCGCCGCGGGCCTTGCCTCCTTTGCCGGAGACGGGGCCGGCGAAGGCGAGGCCGGCGTCAGCGTCAGGGTCGGCGCGTCGTCATTCATGGCGCAAGTGCGAGTGGGCGGGAGGTTTTCGGGAAAGTGGAAGAAAATGATGGCGCTGTGCCACCGACCGGCGGGCCAGCGGGAGGAGAAGGACGGGCGTCACGCGCGTCCGTCCGTGTCCGCGCCGACGCTAATGCGGCCTAAATTTAGGCCTGGAGTGAGTCGCGGGCGGACAAAAAACGTATGCCTGTCCGTTTGGATCGCCGCGTTGGTCCGAGTTTTGTGTCCGCGGTGATCCAAACGGAAACGCGCAAACAAAATGGATCACCCGATTAGAGTTGCTCTTACGGCTTGACAACCACACAAGTGGGCAGACACGTCTCCAGACGAAATCTGGCCAAGTGAATACACAGAGACCAACAAAAAGAGCCGAGCAATGTCGACCCTGACTAAGCAGCAGCAGCAACAGCAGCAGAGCCCAAGCAAGTGAGAAAGTGACGTGAACAGCAGCAAATCAAGAAGCAATCAAGGGAAAAGAAAAGTCTCAATTGCTCATGTCAAGCCGTAATCAGGATCGTGCGCAACGATCACGACATGCCCCTCCATCATTGCTTACAGATCGTTTCAACTTTCAGGGCATTTTTGATTCGTAGGATTTTGAAAACTCAAGAATAGGAAAAGTATAGGGTTGAAGTGACATGTCCATTTGAACCCTATAGGATTAGCAAGGAGTGTTTGATGTCACAAGAAAAACAAATGAATTGTAAAAAGAGATTGGAATGGATGTTAGATTTCCAATGAAATATAGTACAAAAGATTCCATTGAAAAAAATCATATGGGATCCAATCCTATGAATCAAAGGACCGACGTAAGAAAAATCCCTATGGATCTCAATCCTCCAAAAATCCTATATAATTCATTTGAATCAAAGGATGGTTGCCACACGGTGATACGATGACCACGGTGAGCCACGTTTAAAATGCATGAAAAATCTGCCACACGGTGATGCGATGACACCATGGTTTTTACATGGAATTTGCTATGGCAGTTAGCCAGTGCAAGAAAAGGATGTAGCCATGATTCAATTAGGTTCCAAGTGACCACACGAGATGACCTACTTGATTCCCTTCATCATGCGGCATAGATTGTGGCTGGTGGCAACCACCGTGGCATGAAGTAAACAAACACCTTCTCCGATCTCCAGAGGATGCGCACAAAAAACAGATTAAACACAGGCACAACGCGTGTCAGTGAGTCAACAAACACGTAGCCGCCGAGAGATCAGACATCGCTCCATCATTCTTAATCCCATTGCAATCAAATCAATTCAAGTCGTCTGCCCGGCCTTATTCTGCACTATCACACGCCGAACTCCCACTCCCAGCCACAAAATGAACAGGATAATTGGAGGTTCCTCTCCAGTTAAGATAATAATCATTTTATTTCAGCGGGCCATGGCCATGGCATCCCCGTGAGCCGTGATGGATGATGGATCAAATGTCAACAGGTTGGGCTAATTTGGCAGGCGTCAGCGTAAGTGAGCAGTAATGGCCGTGTCACCGAAAGGAAAACAAGCAAGTACACACGCGTGGCCCGTCGACGGATTGAACATCTATATATATCCACCGCTAGCTTGGCGCCACCTGCTGTCTACTCGCTCGGCCTAGCGCGCGAACCACCACCATGTGCCCTTGTCCCGTCTGAGCGAGAATCCTTGTCCCAAGCTCACGGCCGCCCGCACCACCACCACCGCACGGCGCGGCGGCCTTCAGATTCGGCTGGCACTCCGGGCACCGGAGAGCACAGGGAAGAAGAAGAAGAAGTGGCTAGGAGCGTAGCTGTGTCGGAGGGAGGGATGGTGGCGCAGAATCAGAGGACGCCGGGAGACCAGGTAGGGGAGGGGCGCCGTGCAGGGCCCGTCGATCCATCGATCGAGTGTAGGGTGTCCTGTTCTTGGTGATTGATTTGGTTTTGGTGTGTTGTGGGCTGGTGGTGATGCAGGTGTTCTGGCCCAAGGTGGTGCTCAAGAAATGGCTCAACCTCAGGAGCAAGGACGCCAAGTTCAACGCCGACGAGGACGACGGCGACGACGACGGGGAGCAAGGTGGCTGCTAGCAAGATCGAGTTCTTGGTTCCAATTTCGGTAGCCAACCTCCTTCCTTCCCCTTCTCATCTCACCTTTTTGCCTGCTGTCCGTCTCGTGCAGAGGAGAACTGCGGCTGCGACGGCGCCGGGGCGGAGCGGGAGGCCGGCGGCGTGGACATCGCCGGTGAGCCTTTTTTACCTCGCTCTTATGGTGCGTGTGTGCGTGCTTCCGAGGGTCGATGAGGTGTTCTTATCCGATCCTGAAGCCGGGGAAAAGTGCAGGTTTGGACTGTTTAGCCCTTTTGGGGAAACATAGCTGATACTACCAGATTCCCACCGTCAAAAGTAGATTAGTGCTAGTTAACTGATTTTGAGGACTTCTTGTTCCGTTTGACCCCGGTTGATTTTGCGCATTTTCACACTGATCGGCCGCGTTGCTTCTGTCCGTCCAACACATTTTACCACTGACAAATTTGCATTCTGATCTAGTACTAATCAAAAGCAAAATTCAGAGCAATTCCTCATGAGCCACCGTGTTTTTCTTGAACGATCGGCAGAGGAGAGCCTGGACGCCGCGCCGTACAAGCTGCGGCGGCGCAACTCGGAAACGATGCGCGCGCAGTACATCAACACCAAGGAGCTCAGGTACGATCGAACTGTTCGGCACGATCGCGGCGAATTTTCCGGTTCTCGCTGTCCGTGGCATGGCGCTGAGCTGATGGACTCCCGCAGGATCTGCATTGGCACGTACAACACCGCCGGCATAGAGCCGCCAGAAGGCCTGGACATCGCCGAGTGGCTCGGCACCACTGGCGGCGAGCAGGCCGACATGTACGTGCTCGGGTTCCAGGAGGTGGTGCCGCTCAACACCGGCAACGTGTTCGGCGCCGAGGACGTCCGGCCGGCGCTGGCGTGGGAGGCGCTCATCCGCGACACGCTCACGCGGACGCAGCCGTCCTGCTTCAGGCCCAAGTACAGGTACCGGAGCCACCCGGCCACTCCGACCCGCGACAGCTCCCACGAGCTGTTCCCCGGCGGCACCGACACCGAAACGGAAACCGACGACGACGTGCCCTTCAGCTTCCCCGTCCACCCCGAGGAGTACGTCGCCACCACCCCCAGGATGCTCGGGGCCATGGCTGACCCAGAGGACGGACAGCCAAGAGCGCAGCAGAGGGCGCTCTTGAAGACGATGAGCAAGACGGACAGGATCGGGCTCGCCTGGCCGGAGCAGCCGCTGGACCTGATGGCCACCGCGTCCTTGTCGTCGTCGTCGTTCAAGTCGGCGAGATCGTTCGGCGCGCACAGGTCGTTCATGAAGTCCAGGGTCGCTACCGACGACGGCCCGGCCATGATCCCCGACCTGGACCTGGACCTCGACCTCGACGGCGAGGCCGCGCGTGGAGGCAGGAAGAAGGGCGGCGGCAGGTCGCCGTTCGTGAGGATCGTGAGCAAGCAGATGGTGGGCGTCTTCCTGACCATCTGGGTGCGGCGCGGCCTGCGGAGGTGCGTCCACAACATCAAGGTGTCCACCGTGGGCGTGGGCGCCATGGGCTACATCGGCAACAAGGGGTCGGTGTCGGCGAGCATGTCCATCTACCAGACCATGTTCTGCTTCGTGTGCAGCCACCTGTCCGCCGGCGAGCGGCCCGGCAACCTCCTGAAGCGGAACGCCGACGTGCAGGAGATCCACCGGCGGACGCGCTTCGCCGGGCCCGGCGGCCTCGGGCTACCCAGAGACATCTACGACCACGAGTCAGTGATAATCTATATGTTGCATTGATCAATGTATCGCCAAGTGATCTGACATACATGTTCTTCTATAGGAGGATTTTCTGGCTAGGCGATCTGAACTACCGGATCGACGTGCCGTACGACAGGGCGCACGGCCTGGTCTCCGCCATGGACTGGCCCCAGCTAGCCGAGAAAGATCAGGTACCCAGTTTCGTTCACTGTCATCTCCGTCATGGATTGTGAACTAGGCTGCTGATTGTCTGTGATAATGGCGTATGTGTTCAGCTGAAGCGGGAACTAAGGAAGGGGCGGGCGTTCGATGGGTGGAACGAGGGGGTGCTGGAGTTCGCGCCGACGTACAAGTACGAGATCGGGACGGGGAAGTACATCGGCGACGACCAGAAGGGCGGGAGGAGGACGCCGGCGTGGTGCGACCGGGTGCTGTCGTTCGGGAAGGGGGTGAGGCTGCTGGGGTATGGGAGGTCGGAGCTGACCCTGTCAGACCACAAGCCGGTGACGGCGACGTATGCGGGGGAGGTGGAGGTGTTCTGTGGGAGAAAGCTGCAGAGGGCGCTCACGCTCACCGACGCCGAGGTCGAGAGCGGGGACGTGGTCGTCTCGGACCTCGAGTTTTGAGCTGGTTCAGGGGAACCGGCTGGACGAAGTGCCGAGCACGCCATTGCCATGGACATTTTTTGCGGGCAAGAACACGCCATGGACATGCGCCGGCTGAACCATACTACATACAATGAATACAGTAGGTGGTTCTGAGTTGCCTCGACAAATCTTGGACAGGATGGTGTCGTCGTGTGCGTGATGCTCCACTTTGACGAAACATGTGTATGGCATTAGAGTGTCTGGTTGTCTTAATCGTTGGCAGATCAATGAATTTATAGGGTTTTTTCCCTTCACCTTTGAATTACCATTCTTCCCCCGTGTGCTGTCTGATTTGCACACAAAACACACACACACACAATGGAACCGAAGCACAAAAGAAAAAAAGTTGATGCACCAGCCGGGAATCGAACCCGGGTCTGTACCGTGGCAGGGTACTATTCTACCACTGGTGCTTATGATGCTAAAATTAAAATTAAACCTGTGTATTTGTCACATTACAGTTTAATGCGTACGACAGGTCCGCTCTTTTCTTGCATATAATATAATATTACCTCCGTTTCGAAAATGTTGTTTTAGAATTACGTAGATACAGATGTACCCCTTAACATCGAGCCAACTAGATGGAAAAAAGCACGAAATGCATAAACTTTACCATGCATGTGGCAGTCCACCAATCGATGCTCTGGAAATAACATTACTGTACTACGTAGTGTCGACGACCCTGTCCGGGATCGGCTCAAGCTATGGGGAGAAGAAGCTGCCGGCATCTTGCAAATGCTAACGTTTGCCGTGACCGGTTGCTGCCAGGAATTTCCCGTTTCTTGCCAAATTGAATCCATGCATGCATTTTACTCCCCCCTTCCTAAATGTACCTCTTTTAACAGGTTTCACTAGGAAACTGCATAGAATGTATATAGACATACTTTAGAATATAAATTCATTCATTTTGCTCCGTATGTAGCTCTTTATTAAAATATAAAAAAATATATTTAAGAACGGATGGAGTATTACGACATGTCTTGTGAATTTACCATCACCTTGCAGATCCCAAGTTGGCGGCAAGGGGGCATGCATCTGAAGCCTGCCATGTCCTGGGTGTCCGGCCGGCCGGCCGGCAGTCCGTGGATTGCTGTGCTGCCATGACTTGTCGAACGGCGCACGCGTGACATGATTGCCCGCCGTTCGCCCCAGAGATCCACCAGTGGCCACCGGATGCTACCACCCCGTGACCGACTGACATGCATTTGCATATGCTTCCTGAATTTACTGAAAAGGAAGTGTCTCACTCCCACAAAAAGGAAACCAAGATTCTGGTCCTGGCAAAGCTTTTCTTAAAACTACACGAACCACTGTGTTCTCTTGGATTAATTACGTTAAGCTTGAGCTTGTGGTAGTGCATATATGCAATTGATTATTTATGAAAATGTCGACAATGATGTGAGGGCATCTTCAATGGCAACACACAAATTTGCTCCCGCATCCGTCCACAAACAGATGGACCTGTTCGCAGACACGAATGCGGAAGGACGACGGCGCTGGCCGCATATATTTCAGCCCGCATTTTATAAAGTAGACAAAATTCATGTAAACCGGACGATACTCATCAAAGTTCGGATAGTAAATAGCACAAATCATCGGATAGTAAATGATCGTCCCTCTTTCATGTGGTACGCCATGGCAGTACGTGCGGGCTACATATAATGTATAGACCAACATTGAGTGAATGAATCAATCTACTGAGCAAGAGGAAGCAAAAAACTTACGATTATGTCCTCTACTGCGTGCAATGGCCTATTTCAAGAGAGAGCGCCATGGTATTGTGCGTGGGGGCTAATATTTCGGGACCGAGTTGCGCGGTACTGTGCGCGTGACAACCAATATTTCGGGATCGTGCGCGCCCGTTGGTTGGGTTGCTTTGGTTGAAATTTTCACTTTGGTTTGAAACACTTGGGAGAATGCAGCGTCATATTTGGTTCGCCCCTGTCTGTTTGGATCGAGACAAACAAAAAAAAGGCCCGACGCGCCGACCCAAACAAGTGAGAAGCTGATGCCGGAGCAGAGGGCCGCCGAGTCGGAGAAGAGAACTGGGCGGAGGAAGGTGGCTGCCAAAAGAATGTCGTCGCCGCCCCATCGCAGCCGTGGCCGCCGCGCACCTCCACACCGCCGCCGACGTGCGAGTTCCTTCCTTAACATGATTCGGGTACGTCCCACCTTCGTATTTCTGCTCTTTCTTTTCAACATTTGGCCTCACAAATGTACTTCGCGTGCATGCATGTCAGATTGGCAGTTATGTGCTAGAACCACTCTCTCCCTTCTCTCACACAATAAATTCAACCATTTCTTTCACCTTGATTAATTTAAAACATTCATATCTTTTATGCCATATATTCGTTTTTTATTTTTTTATATATTTGAACTCTTTGCGCCAAAACCTTTAAAATGAGATCATTTTTTGATATTTTTCAATCATGTTTAAATTTGAACGTACATTTCACATTTTGAAATAATTAATTTCACACTGACACATTACAATTTCATTTTGTGTGGTTACTGTTTCACAATTCGGAATCTAAATTTCACTTTTCGCTAGCTTTTTCAGAAAAATAACATCTAATTTAATTGCACATTTCTCAAATAACCTATTTCATATTTTTGAAATAAATAATTTCACATTTCTAAATAATCAATTACACACTGATTCATTACAATTTCACTTTCTGTAGTTACTATTTCACAATTCAGAATCTATATTTCACTTTTCACTAGCCTTTTTCACAAAAATAACATATATTCCAATTTCATATTTCTAAAGTAACATATTTCACTCATTTGTTTCATAAAAATCTCTTCTGTTTCAGTTGAACAATTTGGGAAAACATATTTCACTCTTTTGAAATAAGCTGTTACACATTTTCAAATAATAATTTAACAGTTTGACATTCCAGTTTCATATTCGTTTTCACTTTCACAACCACATTTCACTTTTCACTGGCTCGTTTCACAAAACTCACATATTTCAATCGCACAATTTTGAAAAGCATATTTCACTCTTTTAAAATAAACTTTTACACATTTTTGAATAATACTTTCACAGTTTGACAATCCAGTTTCATATTTGTTTTCACTTTCACAACCTACATTTCACTTTTCACTGGTTCGTTTAACAAAACACACATATATTTGAATTACACAATTTTGGAAAGCATATTTCACCCTTTTGAAATAAACAGTTATACATTTTCGAATAATAATTTCACAGTTTGACATTCAAGTTTCGTATTTGTTTTCACTTTCACAACCTACATTTCACTTTTCACTGGCTCGTTTCACAAAACTCACATGTATTTCAATTGCACAATTTTGAAATAACATATTTCATTCTATTGAAATAAGCTTGTTTCATATTTCATAATTTTAAAATTGATTGGTTTCACGTATTTCTATTGAAATAGAGTTGTCTCATATTTTTCAAGTGAAATATGTTTGTTCCACATATGAAATGTGAAACGTAAAATTTAAACGTGTTCGAAATGTATCCAAGATTGGTCTAGTTCTATAGGTCTTGATGTCAGGAGTTCAAATATATAATTTATTTCAGATACAAACTGATGGTTTAAAATATATGAACGATTTAATTTAGTAAAGGTGTAATAAAAGGTTGGGTTTATTGTGTGAGAGAGGAGAGCTTGGGCTGTCAACTTTCTGCAATGTCTGACATGCATGCCATGTGAAGGACAATAATGAGGCCCAAAACGTTGTATTTCGTCAGGTATAATTTTTGTATAGCAGAAAAGTGAGAATAAAAAGCTAGCAACCTGTGACACCCTCGTCTTAATCGTGCACTAATCATACATGCAAATGCGCACGATCAAGATCAGAGACTCACGGAACAAATGTGCACTAATCCTGCCTGGGAGCCTCCTATCTACTCCTGGTCGTCGGCGGCCTCCACGTAGTAGTAGGCTCCATCGGGGTAGTAGTAGTCGTCATCGGGATCAGCTGGCTCCTGGGCTGTAACGACCAAACCTCGAAGAGTTTGAGTCTCTGTGCTTACTGTGCTAGTCCCTGGATCGATTCGCTAGCACACACAGTATAGATGAATACCAGTATAACAAGTGCATCATTTATTACATCGTATGATCCAGAATTTATAAAGTATAACAATCTACATAGCACATAGCTAGCTTTATTCAATCAAACAACGGAAAAGTAGCAGAAAATAACGATGAGTCCCATCATAGCCCACTAGCGATGCTGAGTGCAGACTCGCGACCCTAACGATACCTTACTCTTCGTCTGAAAATCCTGCAACATGAGACGTTGCAGCCGTATAGGTCAATACACTGAATGTATTGGCAAGTTACCCATGAGAAATAATAAGCAGACCTACATGTACATGCATAGTATAACAAAGGAAGGCTTGATGGTTATTTTGTAGAAAAGCTAAATTTGTCCTCATAACTACATAATAGTCAAGTTTTAATTTGCTTGCTACCGTTAAATACATATGGTTGAATTGGCATCTCCAACGCCAACCTATTTCCATTATTAAGTTTGCCACCAAGTTTTATTAAGGGTAACATCTGTCAAGATCATCCAACAACTGTAATGGACTAGTTGCTCAAAGTTGTCCATAACCGGGGACACGACTAATCATGATTAGTTTTAATACTCTGCAGAGTTTAGTACGCTTTACCCATTGGATCCAACCCAAAGATTGAGACGAAGTCTTTCACAAGCAGTCACCTAGTCCCACAGAAGGCCCATCCCAACTATCATAACTACATCTGCTGGCACATCCGGGTAAGGTTTCCACAACTGATCAACTAAGCCAGAGCCCATATCGCCAGTGGCCGCACATGGAAGCTACTAGTCACTAAGTCCGTCCGATCTTTTTGAACCTAGGCGGCATTCCACTTACATTCAGAGGGTCGAAACCATGATGTTCTTGAAACCACCCAGCAATACCACATCCGCCCAGAGGTGAATAATATATATATATATATATATATATATATATATATATATATATATATATATATATATATATATTAAGTTTCAACACAAGTTATATCATAGTCCTCACATAATCTCAATGAATACACGAACCAATCCCCGTCTACATAGCATAGCAGAACTACAACTACCACGATCATCATTGACGAGGTGATAACTCAATAGCATAACATAATATAAAAATATTCCTATGCATGCATAAATTCATAGTGTGGTATATACTACATGCATAAAAAACAATAGGTGAAGGATGATCAATATGTAACTTGCCTTGATTCTGGTTCAAAAGGTCACACTCCTGGCAATAGTTCGCGTCGCACTCCGGGCAATCTACACGTTTCAAACAATCACAACAAATAAATCACCACACTCAAATAACACCAAATAAAACCAACAGCAAGAAATCATTTTTAAAATCACAAAAACAGTAGCATAACAGTAGGTATAAATGATCTACAATTCAATAGAAACACAACACAAAAAGAATCAACAAATTTTAATAAACGGTTTGCAAATTATGGCCTTCGCAAGGTTTATTTTAAATTTGGTCAAGTTCAAATTTGAACATTGCAAACATGCAAAATTTTGGTTCTGTTATATTCTACTGCTCATTGTGAGTGCACAGGAAAACGAATCAACTAAATTGAGCATAGAGATTAAAAGTTAGAGCAAAAAGAATTTGGGTGAAAAATCTGTCCAAAACTCTGTTTTCAGCTGATGCGGCTATTGTAGCTGGTGGCCACGTGTCACACTGGGATTGGCTTGGGGGGGGGGGATTTGTTCGCGCGTGTGCTCACCAAAAGCAGAGGAAAAACGACGGCGGCTCGGGCATCAGCGACGGCTCTTCTCCGGTGGCTCTCCGGCAAAGCTGCGGTAGCGGGTGGATGCGGCGTTTGACGGGGTGGCGACAGTGGTTCTACGAGCGGCGGGGGTGTCTTCTATGGCCGGCGGCGACGACGGGAACTCCGGCGGGTTCGGGTGGTCTCTCTGGTGCCCTTGTAATGCCCAAGATGCGATCCTATCCTTATTTTGGCACAAGGGCCTCGACAGGGATAGAAGTGCATCTCGCTGTTTCACAAGAATGGATATCATTACAAGTACATGTAAAGAAGAGATGAGTATATGGAATTGGCTTACACTCGCCACAAGCTACATCAATTTCACATCAATACAACACATATCCAAATATCATACAGAAGAGCAGGGTCCGACTACAGATGAAAACAAACGATAAAATGACATCCATCCTTGCTATCCCAGGCTGCCGCCTGGAACCCATCCTAGATCGATGATGAAGAAGAAGAACTCCAAATTAAACAAACATCGCGCTCACGTCATATCATCGCATTACCTGTACCTACAACTGTTTATGTAGTAATCTGTGAGCCACGGGGACTCAACAATCTCATTTCCAAGGGTATCAAGACTATTAAAACTTAATGGGTGAGGTAAGGTTAAGTGGTGAGGCTGCAACAAGCACTAAGCATTTATTTGAGTGGCTAACTTACGAGTACAAGAATAAAGCGGGGTGATTGTCGAATAATCGGACGTGAACTAGTAATTATCACTAAGTGATCCTGAACACCTACTTTTAATCAAACATAACCCCACCATGTTCTCTCTCGGATAAGGACTCACGAGAAGAGACAGTCACAGTTACGCACACGGTTGGTGTATTTTATTTGAGTTCACTTCAAGTTTGCTATGACCGGGTGTTAAACAAAGTTTCCAAGTTGCCACGTAACCGCGGGCACGGCTTTCCGAAAGATTTAACCCTGCAGGGGTGCTCCAACTCATCCATCACAAACTAACCACACGCAGCGGGAATAACCTCGACCACGAATCCCGTGATTTCCTAGGCAATTCCATTGGAAAACCGCAACCTCGAGATAGCCCGAAGTATTCTCGGAATTCCTCGCACAAGACGTTCGAGAAAGGTAAAACAAATCCAGCAAGGCCGCCCGACGTGTCGACGAACCCGATAGGAGCCGCGTATCTCGTTCTCAGGACACGACCGGATGAGCAGTACGTACGGTGGCCGGATAGAAATCCCCCGAGTTGCCCCGGGTGGCCCCACAAGTGGCTCTGTTTTGGACCAACACTCACGAGGAGCACTGGCCCGGGTTGTTTATTAAAGATCCTTGGGTTAATTACTCCCTATGCAGGTTTATTAGTTATTAGGCAAATGTAGTACCAATGTTGGGCTTTGCCAGACAAGTTTTTATCCTAAAACAAAAATCAAGGGGGTCCCCATAACAACCCCGAGCATGTTAGGAGCGCTCAATTATGGAACATAACACCAGTACACAAGTAACTAGGGTGGCAAGAGTGGAACAAAACACCGAGCAAAAGGCCAAGCCTTCCACCCTTTACCAAGTATATATGTGCATTAAATTAAATAGCAATAATATTGTGATATAACAAAATATCCATGTTGGCACATGGAAACAATTTGCACCTGCAACTAGCAACGCTATAAGAAGGGCTGAGCAAGCGGTAACATAGCCAAACAATGTTTGCTGGGTGTGGAGGGTTAGAGGCTTATCATGGCATTTGGGAGGCTTGACAAACAAGTGGTGGGTAGCGAGACAGCGATAGAAACGAGAAAACTAGCATGGAAATGATAGTAATGGTATCCAGGGAAATGATCATCTTGCCTGATATCCCGCTTGGAAGAAGAACGAGTCCATGAAGAAGACGAACCAACGTAGTCGAACGAATCCTCACACTCCGAACGCTTTCGGAACTCTATCGAGAAGGAGCAATCCGAAACAACAATCAACACATGATAAACACCACAACAAATGCATGACATGTTGCACAACAAGGATGATGCATGACATGGGAAAACACAACAATCAACTCCTACACATTAAGTGAAGTTCAATATGCAACGGGTTGTATATTGACGAAACTCCACATTCGAATTATTTAGTTCACTCTCGTTAGGTACACAACAATATTAAATGTTATTACACATGGCAAGAGGTGAAGCATAATGAAACTACACTATCTAGGCATCTTAAATGAGGTCAGAAACAACTTATAGCATTTCCGAAACGACCTCATGAGTTAATTTCGAAACTGGTCCAGATCTGAACTAACCATGTTTTATATTTGTTAAACAATAGAATAAAGTATACCACGCAAATCTACACGTCATTCTAGTCGATTTACATATATGGAACATCTCAAACGGAGCTACGGTCTAAAAGTTGTGACACGCACAAGATGAACATGACATGAATGCAAAATGCATGAAAATGACAACCACAAGCACTTCAAATAATGAATGCAGCAAAATATTATGATACTACATGAAAATCTAAGCAAGTTTCATATATGGCATGACCAAAACGGAGCTACGGGTCAACCACAACAACCAACACAAGTTTTAGTGCAAATCTGTCCAAAACAGCAACATGGCATATTGCACACATGAAAACAACAAGCTACAAGATTCTAAAATGCACAAGCTAAGCATGGGGCAGTAGCATATAACACACACTTCATTTCATCTTCACATATCATACTCAAAAGAGTCATGGATCACATGGTAGGAAGCTCACAACATGGCAATAAAATATAGCAGATTAGGACTTAGTGAAAATAACAGTTTTTAGCATAACAGATTTTCATGAAGGCATATTGGCAGCACTAAAACAATATGCTACAGGTCATATATTGGCATGAAACTTAACAGCATGGTATTAGACATGATGCACTACAAATCATACCATGGTGGCAAGGTCTAATTATGCACAGAATCATTGCTAGCATCAACACAACAAGACATTTTGAAGAAAAACAGATTCTCAGACTTGGTGAAAATTAGAGTAGACATGTGCAGCAGTTTTTAACAGATTGACATGTTGGACGATGAATATAACTATGATGCAAATCCTATACATGGCATCAAGAGACACAACCTGGTAAATAACAACATGCTTAACAAAAGACTCCTTGAGGGCAACCACAAAAGACTCCTAGATCAATAGCAAATCACATGACAACATGGCAACAAAATAACAGATTTCAGACTTAGAAATATTTTAGCATCTCAAAACAGCAATATTTTTAAGACATGATGGCAGCAAGAAAACAACATCTAAACATGGATTATCATGGCAAACAAAAAGACCAGGGGCTAGTGCACATGTCAAAGGGCATATCTCATGTTCAACAATAATTCATATGATGCAAGGCTTAAATCACGCGAAAATAACAAAAGGGCATCATGATAAAATGACATGCACACAAATCTACTCAAATGACAAAACTAAATGCACAGATAAATTCTATGGATTTTCTACCCCAAAATCATATATAATATGTGGGTTTTTACTATAAACAAATGACACCACACATATGCGAGATTAGGGCATAAACCGTTACCGCAAGTTATGTTATGCAAATTAAATGCAAACATCACATCAAACATATTTATCATGCATGAAAATGCGATATAATTAATCTACACATTTTACGTATATTCTTTGATTAATTCGGATGCACGCTTAAATATTTATGCGCAATGCAAAACATGACAATTATGCAAATTAACAGAAAATGACATGGTAAACATTTTTATCATTGATGATAGTTGGATATTGTGAATCTACGCGAAATTCTACACATTTTACATATATAAAATATTTGGATCCGATGCACGGTTATTAAGTTATTAAATGCATGAACATCGAGGGTTTTTAATTTTGTAAAACTTGTAATAATAGACAGAATCACCGTGCCAGGAAAAAAAATACATGGGCTGAAACTGCTCTAGGTCCAACAGTGCATAGGTGGCACAACATAGTACAGAGCGCATCGGGCGGGACTTAGGGGTCGCTGGGGCTCACCTTGGCAGACCGTGGCCCAGGTCAGGAGGAGGCCGGCTGGAGGCCGGGCCTTGGCGGATCTGAAGCAGCAGGCCTTGCACGGCCTGTTGGCCCACACGCGGGAGCAGGCAGGGCTCCATCCTCCTCCCGTGAGCAGAGGAGGGAGGCGCCATGGCATGGACGGCGACGGCGTTGAAGGGCCTCCGGGAAGCGGGGAGGGCCAGAGCTGGCCGGAACCGGTAGATCCGGGCATGAGGACCCCGGATCCGGCAGCGGTGGTCAACGGCGGCACGCGAGGACGGAGATCCAGCGAGGGAGCTCGGGGAGGCGACCATGGTGGTCTCTGGGCAACAGATTAGAGAGAGACAGGGAGGTTAGAGAGAGGAGGAGAAGAAAAGCGCGACGAGGGGGCTTCGGCGGGCGACCTGCAATGGCGACGGTGCTCCGGTGAGCAGCAGGGTCGCTGGCGGGAGGGGGCTGGCGCAGGGATGCAGCGGGAGGAGCTTGGGAGGAGCGGGGCTGCGGGAAGGCTCGGGCGTCTCGGGCGCTTGCGGGCGGCGGCGCAGACGGTTCGGGCCCCGATGGGCTCCGCAGGGCCCCGCACGGGCCTGGCGGGCCGCGGCGGGGAGCAGCATAGGGGACGCGGCGAGGCAGCGGCTGGGCGCCACATGGCGGCTCCTGATTCGTTGCGTCGACGGCTCAGGCGACGGCTGGCCAACCCGACGACGCCAAGTGGCGGCGGGGCATCAGGCCGGCTCGGAAACTGAGGGGCGGCGGTGGCTAGCTGGTGGGAGGAAGTTGGGCGGAGCTGATTTCGAGGCAGGGCTAGGGGATGCCCAAAATGGCATGGGGGAGCCTCTTTTATAGGTAGGGATTAGGTTAGAGGGGGGTTCTGGGGGTTTTCGACCCTCCGATCACGATCCAATGGTTCCGATCGGAGGGGGGGTTAGGGTTAGGTGATGGTGGACTGGTGGGCTGTGCTAGAGAGGCTAGTTGGGGGATAAGAGGGAATGTGATGGCCCGTGACAGAGTTTTAGAAAACTGAAAAACATCCGATATTAAACCGATGACGGTGCCACTGTGGTCGTCCGTTCGGGTAACAAATGACCTCTAATTGCGACGAAATTTGGCAGGCGGTCTACCTACAATAAAACATGACCGCACGCCAACTTTCGACCCAATCCGAGAAAGTTTTATACGCACTTTTAAAAACAATATTTTAACGATGCCGCGGGCGCGTGCGTGTGTGGTTGGTCTCGAAACGGTCGACGACACGAACGGAGAGAACCGGCAGCTACGAACGGATGCAAGTTTTGAAAAACGAGAGACGGTGCTATGCAGATGATGCTAATGATGCGATGATGAATGCGCCAAACACAACAATCACACGACGACAACGACACTAAAGGGGAATCTTCTGAAGCGTCGGTCTCGGGCTGTTACAACTCTCCTCCACTTACCAGAGATCTCGCCCCGAGATCTTAGAACGAGAAGGGGAAGATAAAGAGCAAGAGGAAGAGGTAAAACTTGGTTGCTTCTTCGACAATGAGTGAAACCAACGAATCTTGAATGTTGCAAAGATAAGAAGAATGGCACGAGAAACAAGCAAGAATTCAAAAGAAATTTGGGCAGCACTTCGGTAGGATAGAGGGGCAAAAGTTTGATAAGATAGAAGGAACTTGAGAAGAGGACACAACACTCCGGTTAAAAGGATAGCAAGAAAAGGACATGATCTTAAAAAGAACTAGATGATGGGATGAATAAAGCAACATCACAATGCCTCCGGAACAAAAGAATAGAAGCTAGATCATTGGAAGAAAGAACGGAGAAGAAAAGACAACTTCTACCATAATCGAATTCTTAAAGCAAGGAAGGATTGAACGGAGTTGTTGGAAAATCAACAACGAAAAGAAAATCTTGTTGTGGCTTATGGAAGCATCTCAAAATTATGAGGTGACAACCAGCCACAAACGAAAACAATTGGTTGCTTGGGAGCAACAAGATATGCAAAACTTCTTCCATCGAGAGGATAAGAGAATACTTGGATCATTGACAAACACCATGATAGCAACAATATTTAGGAAGTGCTTTAGGTGAAATATAATCCAAGATAACTCCAAGGAAGAACATGTTGGGTTTAAATATATCATTCTTGACAACTACTCTTCAAGACTCCTCATGAATCAAGAATGCTATAATACCATCTCAAAAGATAAGGAAGAAAGAATTGCACTTGAAATGCAAGATAAGAATACTTGAGGACCTCCAACAAAATCTTGAAGAACACTTGAAAATGAAAGAAATCTTGAAGAACCACCATGAAGAACCTCCGGAAAGAAATCTGAAATGAAAGGATGATAGAAAGAATAGAAGGATGCAAAATGAACAAGATTGAGGTCTTGCAGAGATTTAGATGAAGCTTCGCGAAGAGATACTTGAGAAACTTGGAACTCCGGAAAAGAAAAGATGAAACACTTAGAACCAAGAATTTGATATTCTGAACAACTCTGGAAGAAGGATAGAAAACACCTTGATGAGCAAGAATAAGGATTATGTTATGCTTATCCTTCATCAAGTTAAATTGATGACAAACAACGGATTTGGCATACCACTTATTCTTCTTGAAAAGATTGAAGAGAGAAATATAGAGCACAAACTGAAAGAAGTCTTCAATGAAACACCGGAATAATTGAGAGACGAACGAAGAGACAACAATTGAGAAGAATTGGAGAACGAAAGCTGAAAGCTGAGGACAAAGAAATCTTCTGAAATGATGACCTTCGGAGGATCGAGAAATGACAATAACTCTGAAATGCTCCGGATAGATATGGAAAGAATTACTCATGACCGAAAACAATTTGAGAGGATAGCACGAAGCTGAGATGACAAATCTTCGAAAGAACGGAGAAAGATTTTAAGAGAAACTCTTCTTGGTCTTCAAGGCAAAGAATGATGGCGAGAAACACCACCAAGAATTACTGAGACACTCCGGGATAATGGATAAAGAAAGGTTGAGCCAACGATGAAAATGATTTAGAAGCGATCTTCGGGAAGGAATATGACTGATGAAATTCATTCTTACGTCATATTGAAAAGAACTTGAGGACATCTCCGGAAAGATTAAAAGAGCCAGGTAAGATTCTAGGAAAAAACTTGTGGGTTATGAGCCACTCAAAGAGGCCACCGTTGAAATGAATGCTTAGAAAGAGATATTGCACCGGTACAAATGAAACTTGATGAGGTGAGAACCTCGAAATAATTTGAAAGGATTTGGATGAAGACATAAGACTTCTGAGATATCTTCAGCACTCCGGATAGATATGCGAGTGAAAAATAAACAATAGAGGCTTGGATAAGAACTTCCAACATGGGAGAGCAATTAGAGAATGACAAGGATATGATGAGCACCGAAAACTTGAATTGAATTAGCCGGGGGAGAAAACAAGGACGAAGAATGATGAAATTTGAAACTCCTGAGAATCTTCACCTGAAACACACCGGATTGGAACATGGAAGAAACGGATGAAGAGACTTCACCACAACAGAAGGATACTTGATTCGAGATGGCTGGCTCCGGAAGAAAAGGGCGGGAGGGTGGGAAAAACAAAGACAACTTGAGACAGATGAGACGAACTCCGGGAAAAGGAAAGATGAGGATAGATCTTGCAAATATTAGAGATGATTGAATTATCTTGAAGAGAAGCACTCCGGTTGGAAAAGAATAGACAAGACAATTTGATTGAGCAAAAGGATTAGCATTCCCATAGAAATATGAGAACACAACTTAGGAAGGATAAGAAATCACCACTTGACATCGAAGCAACTCGAATTACCATATTCAAAACAAAACAAAGGATGAGGCTTACGAAATAAGCCAGAAACAAATACATAACCCACCATGCATTTGTTGGGAGGATAATCCTAGGTAACTACTTGAATTCCCACATAAGAATTTCTGAAGTCTTTCTTGTTTATGCGATTCGGGTTGCGGACCCAGGATTGTACCCAAGGTAATCAGCTACAACTGCACCCGCAACCTTCCACACCATAATCCAAGAAACTCCGCAAACTCGTCTACCTCAGACACTCGTAATCACAACGATACTAAGTATGGCAGTACATCTGAACTCTCTCCACCAGTACTGGGGATGTTGGACTCCTCTCGCCACTACTAGTATTGAAGAAATTTCAAACATCCTCCATCCTGAGATACTAAGGAAACTGAATGATAACGATGTGCAAAAATCCCTCGGAGCTCTACTCCTCGATAACAGGAGGCACCAAGACAGAATTCCTTCACATCGGCATCATATAGTTTCCAAAATACCCGTGTGATCCTAAATTTTTTTTGAGCTAGAAGAGGAGTAGAATCAAAATTCCTAAGTCGAATACCTCACCAGAGCATAGAAGAGGAGTAAAAGAAACCTACTCTCCGATATAACTAGACTCAAAATAGTTTTTTCACTAGACTCGACTCAGCCAAAGTTCGATCAATCAAGGGCTCCTAGGTCGGTACTTGTCGTGGATTTGTCACGGCAAGATGTCCTAGTGTGAGGACTTGGTCGTGAGGACAACGCATCTAACTGGTAGCTTGAGAGGGGTTGAGCGGGACGAGAGACGCGAGATTTTACCCAGGTTCGGCCCCTCCGATGGAGGTAAAAGCCTACGTCCTGCTTGTCTGGCATTGATGATGAGGAAGACCTCTTGGTTACAAGGGTGATGTCTAGCCTCTAATCTGTCTATTGTGGCGTCTAATCTGTCTATCTCAACTTGTCAATTGAGACGTCTAAAACCTCTCCCTCTAGGGGCGCCTTACCCCTCCTTATATAGGTGGAAGGGGTAAGTTTACATGAAGAGTCCCACTGGGAGTAGGATTAGGACTAGTCTCTCTAGAATCCTAATCCGGGTCTTGTTTCCTTCTTGAGGGAGTCTTTCCTTTCTCTCTGGGCCTTCTCTTGTGAGCCGCCTAACGCCGGCTTACACGCCGGGCCTTGGGCCTGATCGTCCTGTGACCCGCCTGGCGGGTCACCAATAAACCGTCAAACTCGGCCGGGTCTCCTGTGAGTCACCAAGTCCTGGCCGGGTCATACTTCAGGCCGGGTCATACCGCGGGGTAATATCCCCGTCATTAGCCCCCAGCTTAGCTTGAATTTATTCATGGTAAGCTCCTGAAATAAGAATAATAAATATGTTAAGGGACCGGCTCGCTCCCCTAGTCACCTTGTTTCGATGAAGTGGCTCCTTGAAAATCCGGGTTTCTTTTTCATATGAACGAGCCGTTTTCACCATCGTCTTGCAGGTATGTGTCCTTTGAAATAAAATATTGGGAATACAACACCCATATGGCGTTTGAGTCGGCCTTCAATGCTCTTGGCAGGTCACCTCCGTCGGGTCATAATCATTGATGATGCCGGGTCATAATCGTTGGCGACGCCGGGTCAAACAACTAGACTCTAGCTGACTTGATAAAATATTGGGATGGAAATCCATCTGATGCTAAGCCAGAGTTTTAATGCTTCGGCTAGATAAAAATCTGTTGAGCCGGTCTCACTCACAATTGACATCTTGAAAGTTCTCTTCAATTTTTGATATATCCATATTACCTGTAGCCCCCAAGCTCCAAGTTTATCCATGATGACTTGGTGCTTTGCAATAATATCTTTGATTGTGTAGCCCCCAAGTACCAGGTTGTCTTGCCTGCAGCAGCCTGGGACTTGTAGCTTCGGCGGGTGTAGCCCCCAAGGACCGGGTTGTTTTGCTTGCAACAACCTAGGACTTTTGAACTTGGTGTTGAATTTTGAGAAATCTAGGTTGTCATCTGAGTCGCCGGATATTGACTGTCTTGTATTTCACAAGTGTAGCCCCCAAGGGCCGGCTCATCAGCGTGTGATGGGCCGGGTCTTTCAACTTGGACCTTATAATCTGTTTGAACAGCTGAATACTATAGCCCCCAAGTGCCGGGTCGCACGCCTGCGGCGACTTGGGACTTTAACAATGTTGATCTGAGCAGTGTAGCCCCCAAGTGCCGGGTCAGTAAGAAGTACTGGGCTGGGACTTAGAAAAATATAGAAAAGCCGGCTCATCACCTTGAGATAACTGGATCTTGTTGACAATGTAATGATTTGAAAACCAGCTTGCATTAGCCCCCAAGTGCCGTGGTGCGTGCTTGCAGTGACATGGGACTTGCATACTTGATATAAACTGGACTTGAATAATGTAGCCCCCAAGTGCCGGGTCGTCTGCCTGCGGCGACTCGGGACTGCGTGAGAATAATATGACTCATCATAATTTGTTGAATGAATCCTTGACCGTGGTTGTAATATAACCCGGAATGAATATCCTGGAATAATTCCTTTGTCTTTGATTTGAAATCCCTGCCCGTGGTTGCGGTGCAACCCGGCAAATATATGTTTGAGAAATCCATGAGTGCTGTAGTATACTACAGAGCACAGGTTGAAGAAATCCAATAGCCGGTCAATTAAATGACACGTCATTATGTCTGACAGGGCGGCTTATCTTAAGAGACAAGACCTGAAAAATAAACAAGACAGAATATATTCTGCATTGTTGTAAGGGCGGCTTGAAAAAGCATAACCCGGAGATGTTAAAATCTTGTATAGCCTTGCTTCTTCTTTCATAATCTTGCTCTGACCCGGTTGGCAAACCGGCATGATATGTATGTATGATGTAATGCATGATGTATGATGCAATGTATGATGTTCTTGCTTTTCTGTTTCGAAAACTCATAAGCCGGTTCTTCTGGGTGACTCGCTACTTGAACTCTAACAGTACAGGGTCTCTAGCGAGAGTGACCGTCAATTCTTTGACCGGCTCAGGGTCTGTAGGCGAGATTAACTGATAAGAGCGTAGCGAACCAGAAAGAGACGCAGCAGGGGGTGAATACCCTTAGAGCCCATAAGCTACTTCTCACGTGACGTAAATCCATCGTTTGAACCTCAAGGGTACGACGGGCCACTTGGCGGAGAGTACGCAGCAAATGGGAGAGTTTGCCTCGCCGCTGTAAGAGGCCCTTGCAGGGAGTAAGTTTACAACTCGCTGCACCCCTGGCAAAGCGGCAGCAACTTACAGGCAGGTATAACCCGGCCTTGCAGATCGAAAAGGGGGTAAGCTCACAACTCACTGCACCCCTAGTGATCCTTGTTGACGGAGTCAATGTTTGGGTCCACGACCCGCCTTACAGTGGCTGAAGAGCCTGATCGAGAGGGTTGAAGCTTAACCCGGTAGGTTGAAAGCCCCCAAACGACCTTGTCGATGATATCAACTTGTACATCGTCTTGTAAGCCGCCGTCATGTGGATCGCCAGCCTGTAAGCCACCGTACGGTTTTACTATTGTGGCTGAAGAGCCGATCAAGAGGGTTGAAGCTTAACCCGGCGGGTTAGAAGCCCCCAAATGACCTTGTTGAAGTATCAACATTGTTGCAGTATCTTGTAAGCCGCCATCTTGTATGAAGAAACAGCAAAAGCCCCAAGCTAAATGGTGCATCATGGCGGCTCGTCTTCTTGGGTAACTTTTAATCCTTCCGCCAATAATGTAATAGCCCCCGAGGTCGGGTTAACTTCCTTGCAATGACCCAGGGTTCTCGTTGAAAACGACCAAATGAGCCATGTCTGTAGCCCCCGAGTCTTAAGTTGACTCGAAGAGGCGACTTGAAAATCTCCACTGAAGGTTGAGGTTGACCGTGGCGGGTTATAGACGATCCAGTATGAATTGTTTCGATAATCCGGTCGATGGTTCGTCCCGGCAGTTTGTTGAAGTGAACCAAACCGCAGTGGCGGCGACTTGCACGCCTGTCCGTTTGGGCGGCTCGTATAGAAGAACACTGCACCGATATGCTGATGTAGAATCAGAATGTGGGCGGCGTCTTGTGCCCGTCCGTTGGGCGGCTCGTATAGGAGAGCACTGCACCGGTGTGTTGACGTAGACCGGGCCGCGGGGACGGCGGCTTGCGTGCGTCCGTTGGGCGGCTCGTATAGGAGAGCACTGCACCGATATGTTGATGTAGATTGGACCGCAGGGACGGCGGCTTGCGTGCGTCCGTTGGGCGGCTCGTACTGGTGTATGCGTCTCCCGACGTGTTGATGTAGACGTAGAAGTCAGCCGCAGCATTTGAAGACGGCGCGGTCACGAGAGACGGCCGCGGCATTGTAAGCCGGTGCGGTCGCGAGAGACGGCCGCTGCGTTGTAAGCCGGTGCGGTCGCGAGAGACGGTCGCGGCGTTGTAAGCCGGCATGGACGGGAGAGTCGGCCACGGGCGTTGTAAGCCGGCGTGGACGGGAGAGTCGGCCACGGGCGTTGTAAGCCGGCGTGGACGGGAGAGTCGGCCACGGGCGTTGTAAGCCGGCGTGGACGGGAGAGTCGGCCACGGGCGTTGTAAGCCGGCGTGGACGGGAGAGTCGGCCACGGGCCTTGTAAGCCGGCGTGGACGGGAGAGTCGGCCACGGGCGTTGTAAGCCGGCGTGGACGGGAGAGTCGGCCACGGGCGTTGTAAGCCGGCGTGGACGGGAGAGTCGGCCACGGGCGTTGTAAGCCGGCGTGGACGGGAGAGTCGGCCACGGGCGTTGTAAGCCGGCGTGGACGGGAGAGTCGGCCATGGGCGTTGTAAGCCGGCGTGGACGGGAGAGTCGGCCACGAGCGTTGTAAGCCGGCGTGGACGGGAGAGTCGGCCACGGGCATTGTAAGCCGGCGTGGACGGGAGAGTCGGCCACGGGCATTGTAAGCCGGCGTGGACGGGAGAGTCGGCCACGGGCGTTGTAAGCCGGCGTGGACGGGAGAGTCGGCCACGGGCGTTGTAAGCCGGCATGGACGGGAGAGTCGGCCACGGGCGTTGTAAGCCGGCGTGGACGGGAGTTGGTGCAGAAAGACGCCAGCAGCATGCTCTCCGTATCCGTGGCATGGTACCACTTTTGTCCTGCACAAAGGGTTTCACAGACGAGAGTAATTGTTCTCGGAAGGGTTAATATGTACTGGAAAAAGAAATAAGGCGGGTAGCACCTAGTATATGTGCAGGATGTCGAGCCAGCCGTAATGACGAGGCGATGGTAATGATGAGTGGAGCGCCATGGAGGACAGGCGGCAGTCTGGCCTCGGTGGCTCAGAGACGGCGTCGGGCCGGGGTGGCACGGCGGCATGGGCTCGAGTCCAGATACGGCGGGGGTTGCTTCTCGACCATGGTGGCTCAGAGACGGCACCGGACCAGGGGAGGTGCCAGCCGGTGGGCGGCTGAATCGTGGGAAGCTAACAAACGACGTCAGGTGACGACGCGGATCCTCTCTTTTTTTTCGTCTGTCTGGACCACCGTACGGGGGAGGCAGAGCAGTTAACGTGAGGTGCAGCAGAGAGCCGGCTCGGGGCGCGATGCGGCGGTGGCCGGCACGGTGAAGGCGAGCCGGCGAAGTGAGGCCGCGGTGGAGGTGGGGTGCGGCCACGGTGGAGCCATAGCGGCAGCTCGAGGTGAGCGAGGCGAGTCGAGGCGGACTCGGAGCAACGCCGGGCGAGGCGAGCGGTAGCCGGCCGACACGGAGTGGCGAGGCGGTGGCGCGACGTAGGCGGGCTGAGGCGGCCACCAAGCCGGCCGTTGTGCAGGTGCGGCGGAGGGGCGAACCGGCGGGGAATGCGGCGGAGCGATGCAGCGATGGTGGATGCGAGCGGCGCTGCCGAGCCGGTCATGGTGCGGTGGGCAGGGCAAGGCCGAGGCGGAGGCGAGGTAAGACCTTGGTGATGGCGGGGACGGAGCAAAGCGGAGCAGTCAAGGCGGAAGGCGGCCTGCGGCTCTAGCGGCGGAGGCGAGCCGGCGACGTGAGAGCCGGGCGCGGCGCGACGGGCGGCCGGAGGCGAGGCGGAGACTGAGTTCGCGGACGGCAAGGTGAGGCAATTGCGGCAGAGGCGACCGGTCGAGGTGAGGGCGGGGGAGTGGCCGGAGGCGGGGCGGAGACCGCGGTGAAGGTGGACCGCAGCTGTAGAGGAGTTGGACGGCGGCAACTTGGCCACTGCTGCGAAGGTGGGCGGCGGCTCAGCATTGGCCGCGACTGAGGAAACCCCCAGCAACTCGCCATTTTTGATGAAGATCGGACCAATTGAAATCTGAATCTGTCCAATCGCGAGCTTCTCGATCCCTGAGGGAGATCCCTCCAAGAACATAATCCACCGTGCGTGGCCCCACGGTGGGCGCCAACTGTCGTGGATTTGTCACGGCAAGATGTCCTAGTGTGAGGACTTAGTCGTGAGGCCAATGCATCTAACTGGTAGCTTGAGAGGGGTTGAGCGGGACGAGAGACGCGAGATTTTACCCAGGTTCGGCCCCTCCGATGGAGGTAAAAGCCTACGTCCTGCTTGTCTGGCATTGATGATGAGGAAGACCTCTTGGTTACAAGGGTGATGTCTAGCCTCTAATCTGTCTATTGTGGCGTCTAATCTGTCTATCTCAACTTGTCAATTGAGACGTCTAAAACCTCTCCCTCTAGGGGCGCCTTACCCCTCCTTATATAGGTGGAAGGGGTAAGTTTACATGAAGAGTCCCACTGGGAGTAGGATTAGGACTAGTCTCTCTAGAATCCTAATCCGGGTCTTGTTTCCTTCTTGAGGGAGTCTTTTCTTTCTCTCTGGGCCTTCTCTTGTGAGCCGCCTAACGCCGGCTTACACGCCGGGCCTTGGGCCTGATCGTCCTGTGACCCGCCTGGCGGGTCACCAATAAACCGTCAAACTCGGCCGGGTCAGAGTCGCCAAGTCCTGGCCGGGTCATACTTCAGGCCGGGTCATACGCGGGGTAATATCCCCGTCAGTACTGGCTCTGATACCAACTTGTAACGCCCAAGATGCGATCCTATCCTTATTTTGGCACGAGGGCCTCGACAGGGATAGAAGCGCATCTCGTCGTTTCGCAAGAATGGATATCGTTACAAGTACATGTAAAGAAGAGATGAGTATATGGAATTGGCTTACACTCGCCACAAGCTACATCAATTTCACATCAATACAACACGTATCCAAATATCATACAGAAGAGCAGGGTCCGACTACGGACGAAAACAAACGATAAAATGACATCCATCCTTGATATCCCAGGCTGCCGCCTGGAACCCATCCTAGATCGATGAAGAAGAAGAAGAACTCCAAATCAAACAAACATCACGCTCACGTCATATCATCGCATTACCTGTACCTGCAACTGTTATTGTAGTAATCTGTGAGCCACGGGGACTCAGCAATCTCATTTCCAAGGGTATCAAGACTATTAAAGCTTAATGGGTGAGGTAACGTTAAGTGGTGAGACTGCAGCAAGCACTAAGCATTTATTTGAGTGGCTAACTTACAAGTACAAGAATAAAGAGGGGTGATTGTCGAATAATCGGACGTGAACTAGTAATGATCACTAAGTGATCCTGAACACCTACTTCGGTCAAACATAACCCCACCGTGTTCTCTCCCGGATAAGGACTCACGAGAAGAGACAGTCACAGTTACACACACGGTTGGTGTATTTTATTTGAGTTTACTTCAAGTTTGCTATGACCGGGTGTGAAACAAAGTTTCCAAGTTTCCACGTAACCGCGGGCACGGCTTTCCGAAAGATTTAACCCTGTAGGGGTGCTCCAACTCATCCATCACAAACTAACCACACGCAGCGGGAATAACCTCGACCACGAATCCCATGATTTCCTAAGCAATTCCGTTGGAAAACCACAACCTCGAGATAGCCCGAAGTATTCTCGGAATTCCTCGCACAACATGTTCAAGAAAGGTAAAACAAATCCAGCAAGGCCGCCCGACGTGTCGACGAACCCGATAGGAGCCGCGTATCTCGTTCTCAAGACACGACCGGATGAGCAGTACGTACGGTGGCCGGATAGAAATCCCCCGAGTTGCCCCGGGTGGCCCCGCAAGTGGCTCTGTTTTGGACCAACACTCACGAGGAGCACTGGCCCGAGTTGTTGATTAAAGATCCTCGGGTTAATTACTCCCTATGCAGGTTTATTAGTAATTAGGCAAATGTAGTACCAATGTTGGGCCTTGCCAGACAAGTTTTATCCTAAACAAAAATCAAGGGGGTCCCCATAACAACCCCGAGCATGTTAGGAGCGCTCAATTATGGAACATATAACACCGGTACACAAGTAACTAGGGCGGCAAGAGTGGAACAAAACACCGAGCAAAAGGCCAAGACTTCCACCCTTTACCAAGTATATATGTGCATTAAATTAAATAGCAATAATATTGTGATATAACAAAATATCCATGTTGGCACATGGAAACAATTTGCACCTACAACTAGCAACGCTATAAGAAGGGCTGAGCAAGCGGTAACATAGCCAAACAATGTTTGCTGGGTGTGGAGGGTTAGAGGCTTATCATGGCATTTGGGTGGCTTGACAAACAAGTGGTGGGTAGCGAGACAGTGATAGAAACGAGACAACTAGCATGGCAATGATAGTAATGGTATCCAGGGAAATGATCATCTTGCCTGAGATCCCGCTTGGAAGAAGAACGAGTCCATGAAGAAGACGAACCAACGTAGTCGAACGAATCCTCACACTCCGAACGCTTTCGGAACTCTATCGAGAAGGAGCAATCCTGTCGTGGTTTTGTCACGGCAGATGTCCAGGTTAGCGGACTTTAGGTTCGAGGCATCACAACTATGTGGCGGCTTGAAGGGGTTGGACGGAATCGAGAGACGCGTGGCGGTTTACCCAGGTTCGGCCCCTCCGATGGAGGTAAAAACCTACGTCCTGCTTGTCTGGCATTGATGATGAGGAAGACCTCTTGGTTACAAGGGTGATGTCTAGCTTCTAACCTATTTATTGTGGCGTCTAATCTGTCTATCTAGCTTATCAATTGAGACGTCTAAAACTTGTCTCTCTAGGGGCGCTTTACCCCTCCTTATATAGGTGGAAGGGGTAAGTTTACATGAAGAGTCCCACTGGGAGTAGGATTAGGACTAGTCTCTCTAGAATCCTAATCCGGGTCTTGTTTCCTTCTTGAGGGAGTCTTACCTTTCTCTCTGGGCCTTCTCTTGTGAGCTGCCTAGCGCCGGCTTACATGCCGGGCCTTGGGCCTGGCCGTCCTGTGACCCGCCTGGCGGGTCACCAATAAACCGTCAAACTCGGCCGGGTCTCTTGTGAGTCGCCAAGTCCTGGCCGGGTCATACTTCAGGCCGGGTCATACCGCGGGGTAATATCCCCGTCATTAGCCCCCAGCTTAGCTTGAATTTATTCATGGTAAGCTCCTGAAATAAGAATAATAAATATGTTAAGGGACCGGCTCGCTCCCCTGGTCGCCTTGTTTCGATGAAGTGGCTCCTTGAAAATCCGGGTTTCTTTTTCATATGAACGAGCCATTTTCACCATCGTCTTGCAGGTATGTGTCCTTTGAAATAAAATATTGGGAATACAACACCCATATGCCGCTGAGTCGGCCTTCAATGCTCTTGGCGAGTCAGCTCCGCCGGGTTATAATCATTGATGGTGCCGGGTCATGATCGTTGGTGCATTGACATCTTGAAAATTCTCTTCAAGTTTTTGATATATCCATATTACCTGTAGCCCCCAAGCTCCGAGTTTATCCATGATGACTTGGTGCTTTGCAATAATACCTTTGTTTGTGTAGCCCCCAAGTACCAGGTTGTCTTGCCTGCAGCAGCCTGGGACTTGTAACTGTCTTATACTTTATAAAGCTTCGGCTAGTGTAGCCCCCAAGGACCGGGTTGTTTTGCGTGCAACAACCTGGGACTTTTGAACTTGGTGTTGAATGTTGAGAAATCTGGGCTGTCATCTGAGTCGCCCGATGTGGTTGAATGACTTGAATTTCACATGTGTAGCCCCCAAGGGCCGGCTCATCAGCGTGTGATGGGCCGGGTCTTTCAATTTGGACCTTATAATCTACTTGAACAGCTGAATACTGTAGCCCCCAAGTGCCGGGTCGCACGCCTGCGGCGACTTGGGACTTTAGCAATTTTGATCTGAGTAGTGTAGCCCCCAAGGGCCGGGTCATTATGAAAATGATGAGCCGGTTCTTCCTTGAATCCATATACTTGAATAAAGAGCGACATGTAGCCCCCAAGGGCCGGCTCATCTCCTTGAGGTAGCTGGGTCTGCTGATAATGTTACGACTTTGAAAAGCGATTTGCATTAGCCCCCAAGTGCCGGGTTGTCTGCCTGCGGCGACTCGGGACTTGTATACCTGATATAAACTGGATTTTGAACAATGTAGCCCCCAAGTGCCGGGTCGTCTGCCTGCGGCGACTCGGGACTGTGTGAGAATAATATGACTCACCACAATTTGTTGAATGAGTCCTTGACCGTGGTTGTAATATAACCCAGAATGAATATCCTGGAATAATTCCTTTGTCTTTGATATGAAATCCCTACCCGTAGTTGCGGTGCAACCCAGCAAATATTTTGAGAAAACCATGAGTGTTGTAGTATACTACAGAGCACAGGTTGAAGAAATCCAATAGTTGGTCAATTAAATGACACGACATTATATCTGATAGGGCGGCTCATCTTAAGAGACAAGACCTGCAAAAATAAACAAGGCAAAATATTCTGCATTGTTGTAAGGGCGGCTTGAAAAAGCACAACCCGGAGATGTTAAAATCTTGTATAGCCTTGCTTCTTCTTTCATAATCTTGGTCTGATCCGGTTTGCAAACCGGCATGATATGTATGTATGATGTAATGCATGATGTATGATGCAATGTATGATGTTCGTGCTTTTCTGTTCGAAAACTCATAAGCCGGTTCTTCTGGGCGACTCGCTACTTGAACTCTAACAGTACAGGGTCTCTAGCGAGAGTGACCGTCAATTCTTTGACCGGCTCAGGGTCTCTAGGCGAGATTAACTGATAAGAGCGTAACGAACCAGAAAGAGACGCAGCAGGGGGTGAATACCCTTAGAGCCCATAAGCTACTTCTCACGTGACGTAAACCCATCATTTGAACCTCAAGGGTACGACGGGCCACTTGGCGGAGAGTACGCAGCAGATGGGAGAGTTTGCCTCGCCGCTGTAAGAGGCCCTTGCAGGGGGTAAGTTTACAACTCGCTGCACCCCTGGCAAAGCGGGAGCAACTTACAGGCAGGTATAACCCGGCCTTGCAGATCGAAAAGGGGGTAAGCTCACAACTCACTGCACCCCTAGTAATCCTTGTTGATGGAGTCAACGTTTGGGTCCACGACCCGCCTTACAGTGGCTGAGAAGCCTGATCGAAAGGGTTGAAGCTTAACCCGGTGGGTTGAAAGCCCCCAAACGACCTTGTTGACGGAGTCAACTTTTTGGGTCCACGACCCGCTTTACAGTGGCTGAGAAGCCTGATCGAAAGGGTTGAAGCTTAACCCGGTGGGTTGAAAGCCCCCAAACGACCTTGTCGATGATAACAACTTGTGCACCGTCTTGTAAGCCGGCGTATTGTATGAAGAAACAGCAGAAGCCCCCAAGCTGAACGGTGCATCATGGCGGCTCGTCTTCTTGGGTAACTTTTAATTCTTCCACCAATAATGTAGTAGCCCCTGGGATTGGGTTAACTTCCTTGCAATGACCCGGGGTTCTTGTTGAAAACGACCAAATGTGTCGAGCCATGTCTGTAGCCCCCGAGTCTTAAGTCGACTCGAAGTGGCGACTTTGAGAATCTCCACTGAAGGTTTGAGGTTGACCGTGGCGGGTTATAGATGATCCCGTATGAATTGTTTCAATAATCCGGTTGATGGTTCGTCCCGGCTGGTTGTTGAAGTTAACCAAACTGCAGTGGCAGTGACTTGTACACCTGTCCGTTTGGGCGGCTCATATAGACGAATATTGCACCGATATGCTGATGTAGATTACACTGTGGGCGGCGTCTTGCGCTCGTCCGTTGGGCGGCTCATACAGGCGAGCACTGCACCGGTATGTCAATGTAGATTGGACCGCAGGGGCGGCGACCTGCGCGCGCCCGCTGAGCAGTTTGTATGGATAGCTCCGGTGTGTTGATGTAGACGTAGAAGTCAGTCGTGGCATTGTAAGCCGGTCCAGTCACGAGAGACGCCGTGGCGTTATAAGCCGATGAGGTTGTGAGAGACGCCACGGCGTTTGTAAGCCGGTGCGGACAATGAGCCGCTCGCGGCGTGGTAAGCCGGTGCGAACGGTGAATCTCCCGTGGCGTTGAGAACCAGCATGGATGGCGAGTCGTCATGGCGTTGTCAAGCCGACGCAGACGGTGAGTCGGCCACGACATTTGCAAGCCGGCACGAACGGTGAGTCTTCCGCGGCGTTTAAGCCAGTGCGGACGGAGAGTCGCCCGTGGCGTTTATAAACCGGCGTGGACGCGTGGGTCATTTGTGACATGTTGAAGTAGCCTGGACCGCCGGGCGGCGGCTCACGAATATCCATTGGGCGGTTTGAGTGAGCAGGCGCGACACCAGCGTGTCGGTGTAGACTAGACCGCGGGGACGGCGGCTCACGTGCTTCCGTTGGACAGGTGGCGGGACAGAGCAGCACACGGGGTGGCGTAGACTGAGGATATTGGCACGAGCTCCGTGCTCGCAATATGTCGCCGCCTTTGTACTGAGTAATTGTCTTGCGTACAAAAAATACCATAGGACCAAGTAATTTGTTCTTTGACAAAAAACAATATGTACTAATAAAATAGACTTTAGATGGATATCACCTGTCTTGTTCGGAGGACAGATGGTCCGTAAGTAGTGTCCATAGATAATTTTCAATATGGTTGCTGAATTCTTGTTGATCCTTATATGCACACAAAGGATACTGCGTTGACCCGTCGAGGATCCTGCCAAATACTGCCACAGCACCCTTTTTTTTTACATCTGTCCCTTTCTTTCTCTATCCAGCTGGGTCTTTTTCTCTTCTCCCGCGAACAACCAGCAGGTGTGCACGGGATGCATCAACCAGCCCTGGTGGGATTTGGGGGGTCAGCCGGCGTGGGGCTGATTGGCTCATGGCGACGCGCGAGCGCAGAAGTGCAGACGCGCGGTGGCCGGCCGGAGCTGCGGCAACAGGGCGGGCGCACGCATACTGCTATGGAGCAAGGCGAGGCGGAGTGGGGAGGGGCGGAGCCGGCGGCGACGGCAGCAGGGCGGCTTGAGATGATGCGGAACCGGCGAGAGGCCGGGTCTCGCGCACTGCGGACGCGCGTGGCGGGTCGAGGTGGAGAGCTGGCCGCGGCATAGGCGGAGCGGGGCAAAGGCGGCGGCGGGTTGCGGCCGCAGCGGGCGGGGCCAAGCCGGCCGCAGCGTTGCGGGTGAGGTGAGGCTGGCCGGGCGGAGCTTCCCGCAGTAGGGGCGACGGCGAGGACCACCGCGCTAGAAACGGTGGGTAGCAGCTAAGGCGGCCGGAGATGGAGGCGCTCGGTGAGGCGAGCGAGGCCGGCACAGAGGTGCGGGAGAACCGGCCGGAGGTGGGAGGAGCGGCGCAGCAGGCGGAGCAGAGCGGCTGGGGCGGCTCGGTCTGCGCGGCAGGTGGAGCAGTCAGGAGGCGCGGCCGCGGCGGATGGAAGGCGCGGTGGGCGTGGCGATGTCGAGGTGAGACCCGGTGAGGCGGCCACGGCGCAGCGAAAACCGTCACCATGGCGGGTCCGAACGTGGCGGGAACCAAAGGCTCGGTGGTGCTCAACGCGAGGCGAAGGCTAGGCGAAGCCGAGCGGTGCGGACGCACAAGACTCGACAGAGCCGACCAAGGCGCCGCATGGCAGCAGAGGCAAGCGAAGTTAGCTATCGCGGCGGGCGCAGGTGGGAGCGGCGGCTCAGCGTCAGGCCGGCTCGGTGGCATAGCAACGAAGGAGGGGTATGGGCGTAAGGCGGCTGCGGCGGCTCCGACGCAGCGGGCGAGGTGAGGCGGAGGCCTCAGTGGCCAGTGGTATAGGCGCAAGGCGCGGGCGAGCCAGAGTGGATGGAGAGCGCTGCAGCAGGACACCGATGGATTGATCTAGAATGGTGGTTCGGGCGAGTGCGTGTAGGCGTGGTGGGGTGTAGCAGCAGCAGAGGTGCGGCTGTTGGACGACGATGGGCGGCTCAGGCCGCTGCGGCGGAGCTGGAGTTGTAGTGGCGGCTCGGCCATGGACGCCTGATGTGAGCCGGAGAGCTGGGCACGAACGGACGTGGCGAGCCGGTGGCCGCAATGCGGCAGCCGCCTGCACGAGCGCACAGATGGAAACGGGGCCAACGAAAACCGAGCAGCGAGGGAGCAGAAGGCCGCAGTGGCGGCAGGGCTAGTGAGGCAAGGCCAGCCAGCATGTAGACGGGCGCTGGCGGAGTACGAATCCGTATGTACGTCCACTTCCGAATCGTAGCTGTCTGGGCCATGGCTTCTTTCTTGTTTAGTCGAATCTTGAATTTTCAACAGCAGTTGATGCTATGTCTCAACGTGTTGATGGATTGATGGATCAACGCAGTAGCACATCGAACTAGTGTTGTGGGACCTGCCGATCACTCGAACCAGCCAGACCTGTGACTTCCTTATGGGTGGAACAACCGCCACGTATACGGAACCTGCCGGGTTGACGGCACGCACGCGGCTTGGTAAGGCGACTTTAGCAGCGGAAATCAATCTCTAGTTGAATTTGACGGATTGCCCCGGCGCGCACGGCGGCGCGTGATAACTCTAATTTCTCTTGTCTCAATCTCAGATCTGTCGCATCAAAAGGCCGACTCTTCTTCATCCGGCGGATCATAATCTTCTCGATCCCTTGAAAGCTCCCTCCAAGAACATAACACCACTCTGCGGGGCCCACGGTGGGCGCCAACTGTCGTGGTTTTGTCACGGCAGATGTCCGGGTTAGCGGACTTTAGGTTCGAGGCGTCGCAACTATGTGGCGGCTTGAAGGGGTTGGACAGAATCGAGAGACGCGTGGCGGTTTACCCAGGTTCGGCCCCTCCGATGGAGGTAAAAGCCTACGTCCTGCTTGTCTGGCATTGATGATGACGAAGACCTCTTGGTTACAAGGGTGATGTCTAGCCTCTAACCTGTTTATTGTGGCATCTAATTTGTCTATCTAGCTTGTCAATTGAGACGTCTAAAACTTGTCTCTCTAGGGGCGCTTTACCCCTCCTTATATAGGTGGAAGGGGTAAGTTTACATGAAGAGTCCCACTGGGAGTAGGATTAGGACTAGTCTCTCTAGAATCCTAATCCGGGTCTTGTTTCCTTCTTGAGGGAGTCTTTCCTTTCTCTCTGGGCCTTCTCTTGTGAGCCGCCTAGCACCGGCTTACACGCCGGGCCTTGGGCCTGGTCGTCCTGTGACCCGCCTGGCGGGTCACCAATAAACCGTCAAACTCGGCCGGGTCTCCTGTGAGTCGCCAAGTCCTGGCTGGGTCATACTTCAGGCCGGGTCATAACGCGGGGTAATATCCCCGTCAAATCCGAAACAACAATCAACACATGATAAACACCACAACAAATGCATGACATGATGCACAACAAGGATGATGCATGTTATGCATGACATGGGAAAACACAACAATCAACTCCTACACATTAAGTGAAGTTCAATATGCAATGGGTTGCATATTGACGAAACTCCACATTCGAATAATTTAGTTCACTCTCGTTAGGTACACAACAATATTAAATGTTATTACACATGGCAAGAGGTGAAGCATAATGAAACTACACTATCTAGGCATCTTAAATGAGGTCGGAAACAACTTATAGCATTTCCGAAATGACCTCATGAGTTAATTTCGAAACTGGTCCAGATCTGAACTAACCATGTTTTATATTTGTTAAACAACAGAATAAATTATACCACGCAAATCTACACATCATTATAATCGATTTACATATATGGAACATCTCAAACGGAGCTACGGTCTAAAAGTTATGACACGCACAAGATGAACATGACATGAATGCAAAATGGATGAAAATGACAACCACAAGCACTTCAAATAATGAATGCAGCAAGATATTATGATACTACATGAAAATCTAAGCAAGTTTCATATATGGCATGACCAAAACGGAGCTACGGGTCAACCACAACAACCAACACAAGTTTTAGTGCAAATCTGTCCAAAACAGCAACATGGCATATTGCACACATGAAAACAACAAGCTACAAGATTCTAAAATGCAAAAACTAAGCATGGGGCAGTAGCATATAACACACACTTCATGTCATCTTCACATATCATACTCAAAAGAGTCATGGATCACATGGTAGGAAGCTCACAACATGGCAATAAAATATAGCAGATTAGGACTTACACTACTGGAATCAGCAACTTTGCCGTCTGCCATGGCTGACGGCAAAGGCATGAATTGCAGACGGCAAAGGTCTTTGCCGTCAGACAGCAGACGGCACCACATCCGGCTGAACAAGGTCCGGTAAAGGCCACTTTGCCGTCTGCTGGCCGACGGCAAAGAGGCAAAGGTCTTTGCCGTCAGCCAGCAGACGGCAAAGGGCATGGACGGCACACGTGGCAGCTTACGTCCGTTAAGGGGTTAACGGCGTGCTTTGTCGTCTGCTGGCTGACGGCAAAGATGTAAAGTTCTTTGCCGTCTGCCAGCAGACGACAAAGCAACCACATAGGCCAGCCCAGTGCCCCCCAGGTTGCGCAGGTAGCTGCCACGTGGCAGCTTTGCCGTCTGCTGGCGGACGGCAAAACTCTTTGCCGTCTGCCAGCGGACGGCAAAGTGCCTGTACTGCCCCTGTTTTTTTCTGTTTTTTCTTAAATTCAATCAATTTCACAGATATATATATATATATACATTTGAAAATACTTTCAACAAGCATACATATCCCTGCCATATGGATATGATCATCCAACACATATACATACCAACTCAAAAGTCCATATGCAACATATATATATATATATATAGCCAACATATATCCAACAACAAGCATACAATGGTTTCATCCATACATACATATATAGGTAGCAAGTTTCACATTGTTCATCCTACAAAATCAAAACAAAAAGGAAGGACAAGGAGAAGAGTAGACTCCATCAACGCAAGCTTCCGTGATCTAAAGCAAATCTGCAAATTGGGAAAGAAGAAAGTTAGAAGAAGAAGAAGAAGAAGAAGAAGAAGAAGAAGAAGAAGTAGAAGTAGAAGAAGAAGAAGTAGAAGTAGAAGTAGAAGAAGAAAGTTAGAAGAAGAAGAAGAAGAAGAAGAAGAAAGTAGAAGAAGAAAGTTAGAAGAAGAAGAAGAAGAAGAAGAAGAAGAAGAAGTAGAAGTAGAAGAAGAAGAATTTTTCTTATCTTTCTTTTTCTCCTCTTCTTTATCTTCTTCTTCTTCTAACGAAGGTAACTTAGGTAATTATGCCATTTTTTAGCTAAGCTAGGTAAAAATGCTAAGTGTAGGTCATTTTTGAGCTAACCTAGGTAGTTATGCCATTTTTGAGCTAACTAAGCATATTTATTCATTTTGGAGGACAAAATGGTAAGTGTAGGTCATTTTTGAGCTATCCTAGTTAAAATCGGTCATTTTGGAGCTAGGTAAGGTTATTTTGTCATTTTGGAGGAAAATAAACTAACGATATGACAGTTTGGAGCTAAACCAAGGTTATTATGCCATTTTTTTACCTAAGTAAGCTAATTATGTCATAAATGAACTAGCTAAGCTAAGTATAGATCATTATTGAGCTATCCTAGGTAGTTATGCCATTTTTTAGCTAACTAAGCATATTAAGTCATTTTGGAGGGAAAAATGCTAAGTATAGGTCATTTTATAGCTATCCTAGGTAAAATATGTCATTTTGGAGCTAAGTAAGGTTATTATGTCATTTTCGAGGAAAATAAGCTAAGTATAGGTCATTTTGGAGCTAAATAGGTCATTTCTTAAGCTAAGTATGCATTTGTTAAGCAAAACACTTGGGAAAACTTACCATCATCACGGAGGTGAAGGACCGGTCGGGCTTGCGCCAGTGTGAGACGGAGAAGGACCGGTCGGGCTTGCGCCAGACAGAGAAGGATCGGTCGATGCTTGTCGGGAGGCATGCTACACCAAATATCATTTGCAATGTCTCGTTAGCATGATGCAACTCAAATGTGAATACTAGTAACTAATGACCATTCAAATGAAACTCACCGTGGGCGCTATACCAATCTGGGGCATCGGCGGAGGGGTCTGACCGTTGTTCTGGCACACGGTCTGCACATTTTGTTTTCACGAGTCAGTCATATTAGTTAGTGATGAAATGAACATTACGTGCATGATTTGGCTAATATGCAGGAGAAACTTACCACGAGGAGCTCGTATAGGGCCCGGTGAGACGCGTCGTTCCGGTTCCTCTCCTCCTCCACCAGCCTAGCCGTCCTCTCCTCCATGTCCCTCTCCCTCTCCGCCGCCTGCCTGTTTGCCTCCGCCAGAAGCTCCTGGGCCCTAGCCTCGATGGCGAGCTCCATTGGCCGTGGACGAGGCCTTATCTCAGGATCGGAGCTCGTCTGGCGCTTCTTGATCTCCGGGAGAGTTCTAGGACAACGTATCAGTCCATCCCCAATGGCTATCGAGCCATGGGGCTTCCCGCCACCAGATATCATCACGAGCTCTGGATCAAAAGGACTCTGGCTCGGGTTGAAGTCCTCCCCTTTCCTCCTCCTCCCCTCATCTCTGTACCTCACGAGCTTGTTGTGGGAGGAGATGTTGCTGAAGCTCTCTGGATTATCGAGGTCATCCTCAGAGAATGCCTTGGCCTTCGTGTACGGGGCAGTATGGGCCATGGCATAGAGGTCGAACAGCGGTGGCACCTCCTTCTTGTTGTGTCGCGCCTAAAAGAGAGGAACATAATATTAGTTAAGGGCTCAAGCTAGCATGAAGAATGAAATTGCATGAATCATGAAGCAAACCACATACCCAGTGATCCCCGAACTCAAACAGGTCGGAGCTCCCTTGATGGTGTGGCACACCTTTCATTTGGGCACGATTATCCTTGGCCTTGTTGTGGACGGTTAGCCAGTGGGAAGAGCACCACTCATCCACCAACGCCTCCCAACAGTCCATCCTATCCGCACACCATCTCGGGGGCACCTAAGTTAGACAAGAGAAATTTCAGTGCTACGCCTACGAATCAAATCAAGGAAACTAAGTACAAGGCCTTAAGAATAGGTAATTACCTTCATGTACTTCTCCTTACTCAGAAACTTGGAGCGGCACTTCTTCTTGGCCCTCTTAATGTTAGTCGAGGCGTAGTAGTCTCGAACAGCCTGCACCCGAGCCTCGTGTCGTAAGTTCTGAAATAGGCGCTTGCACTCGGCTACGAGAACAATAGCCGCGTCCGCCTCGTGTTCCTCAAGACACCTGTAGAAGGTCTGCAATCAAACAAGACAACACTGATTAGTACAATCACTAGGTGCTGTTGATTTTTAATTCTGTAAAGGAGAAATTACCCAAAACCGCCGGATCACAATGTCGGCCACCGTCTCGCACAAGACACCATCGACCCTCTCCTCCGGCGGGGCCGGGGCAGCCACGTACAGCTCCCAGCTCAGTCCTAGCTGTCGAACCTCACCCTCACCGGGCAACGTGACCCACCCCGAGAAGTGGTTCCGGAGAAGCACACCAAGGACCTGGTTGGGCCTGCGGACACCAGGGGCGTGTTTCCAACCCCTGCAGTATGACAAGGCCAACACATTAGATATTAATTTGAAGAAACATGAAGGCAAAAGGTTAAAAAAGAGTAAATGCACTTACTTCTCCCCATTAGGCTCAATCAACCACCTCTGATCGCGGGTCGCCGGCACGGGAGGGAGCTTTGTACCACCACGCTGGTAGACCTTCTTGCCCTCCTCAACCAGCTCGCCCTCGCTATAGCTATCCTCAGAAAATCTGTCCTCGCCACCATCAGCATGGCCACTAGCCTCCGGAGTCATGTGGGACGAAGACTCTGGGACCGGAGTCTCCTGGGACGAAGACTCTGGGACCGGAGTCTCCTGGGACGAAGACTCTGGGACCGGAGTCTCCTGGGACGAAGACTCTGGGACCGGAGTCTCCTGGGACAAAGGCTCGGCGACCCGAGGCTCGTCGGCCCGAGGCTCGTGGACCGGAGTCCGAGACGGGTCCAAGTCAGATGGGTCCACCTGAGACGGAGCACTCCTGTGGTCGGGAGAATCAGCTGGGGGTGGCGGCGAGGAAGGCACAGCTGCCTTCCTACCTCTCCCGCCGCCACGTCCACCTCTAGCACCCCTCTTCGTCTTCCCCCGACCTCTCCCGGCCGAAGAAGGAGCGCCCTCCGGTGTCTGCATACCGTGTACCAGCGCTCTCCGGAGGTGCTCGGGCGGAATAATAGCACCCCTCCCAGCACGCGCCGAGGAAGGAGGCTCGGAGCGCTCTCGACCCGCGCCCACCATCTGTCAACACCTGCAATGACAAAGAGTAAACGAAATTAGTACAACATAAAAAAATTGAATACCTAATAACTAGCAAGTTTCATCGGCACGAAGACCGGCAAGTTTCATCAACAGGAGGCCGAAGAGGTGTCGGGGGTGTCGTGTCTGGGTGTCGGGGTGTCGGGGTGTCGTGTCGGGGGTGTCGTGTCTGGGTGTCGTGGTGTAGGGGTGTCGAGGTGTCGGGGTGTCGGGGTGTCGGGCTATCGGGGTGTCGGGGTGCCGTGTCGGGGTCGGGGTGCCGTGTTGGGGTCGGGGTGTCGGGGTCGGGGTCGGGGTGCCGTGTCGGGGTCGGGCTGTTGGGGTGTCGGGGTGCCGTGTCGGGGTCGGGTCGGGGTTTCGGGGTGTCGTTTTCTTCTTCTTCCCCTCTTCTTCTTTTTTTCCTCTTTTTCCTTTTCCTCTTCTTCCTCTTCTTCCTTTTCTTCCTTTTCTTCCTTTTCTTCTTCTTCTTCTTCTTCTTCTTCTTCTTCTTCTTCTTCTTCTTCTTCTTCTCCTCTTTTTTTTCTTCTTCTTCTTCTTCTTCTTCTTTTTTTCTTCTCCTCCTCCTCTTCTTCTTCTCCTCCTCTCCTCTTCTCCTCCTCCTCTTCTTCTTCTCCTCCTCTCCTTTAACTAATGCTAGACCTAACTAAATAAGCTAAGTAACCCTAATTCCTAAAATCTTACTAACTACAACTAAACTACATTTTTTACATCTTCTACAACTAACTACAACTAATTAACCTAACTACAACTAAACTAGATTTAACTAATACTAAAACAGAACACAAAAATTACTAAAACAGATAAAAAAATGAAAAAATAGAGAGGGGGAGGGGGCTCACCGGAGTGGGGGAGGTGGAAGCCGGCGTTGGTGGAGGTGGAGGAGGCCGACGCCGGCGGTGTAGGTGGAGGAGGCCGGCGGCGGCGGCGGCGGCGGTGGGCTAGAGGAGGCAGGGGGTGGCGGCATTGGAGGAGGGCGACGCGCGGGGACGGGGTGGCGCCGGCGGACGGGGATGGCGGCAGGAGGCGGGGTGGCGGGGCGAGATGGGGACGGCGGCGCGCGCAAGAGAGTAGTGGAGAGAGAGGGGATGGGGGACGGGGCGGTGGGGCGTCGGGGGCGGCGGGTGGCGCGGCGGGGGCGGTGGCGGTGGGGCGTCGGGGGCGCCGAGGAGAGAGAGAGGGGCGGGGTGGTGGCACGGCGGCGGGTGGTGGGGGCGGCGCGCGTGCGGTGGTCGTCGGGGAGGAGAGGGAGAGAAACAGAGAGAGAGGGGCGGGGTGGGCGCTGCCGTTAGTTAACTCAATTCTTTGCCGTCTGCCCCGCCTTTGCCGGCTGCCTTTTTACTCTTTGCCGTCTGCTAGCAGACGGCAAAGAGGGGGGCCGTTAGGGTTTTTTGTAAGCAGCTCGTTAGTGGGCCCACCTCCCTCTTTGCCGTCTGCTGACGGACGGCAAAGTTTCTTTGCCGTCCGCTAGCAGACGGCAAAGGTGTGGCTGATGGCAAAGAGCTTCTTTGCCGTCAGCTAGTTCTTTGCCGTCTGTTTTCTGGAAACGGATGGCAAAGAGCTTCTTTGCCGTCCGCCAGCTGACGGCAAAGAACTGGCAGACGGCAAATTTGCTGATTCCAGTAGTGTTAGTGAAAATAACAGTTTTTAGTATAGCAGATTTTCATGGAGGCATATTGGCAGCACTAAAACTATATGCTACAGGTCATATATTGGCATGAAACTTAACAGCATGGTAGTAGACATGATGCACTACAAATCATACCATGGTGGCAAGGTCTAATGCATAGAATCATTGCTAGCATCAACACAACATGGCATTTTGAAGAAAACATATTCTCAGACTTAGTGAAAATTAGAGTAGACATGTGCAGCAGTTTTTAATAGATTGACATGTTGGACGATGAATATAACTATGATGCAAATCCTATACATGGCATCAAGAGACACAACCTGGTAGATAACAACATGCTTAACAAAAGACTCCTTGGGAGCAACCACAAAAGACTCCTAGATCAATAGCAAATCACATGACAACATGGCAACAAAATAACATGGCAACAAAATATTTTAGCATCTCAAAACAGCAATATTTTTAAGACATGATGGCAACAAGAAAACAACATCTAAACATGGATTATCATGGCAAACAAAAAGACCAGGGGCTAGTGCACATGTCAAAGGGCATATCTCATGTTCAACAATAATTCATATGATGCAAGGCTTAAATCACACGAAAATAACAAAAGGGCATCATGGTAAAATGACATGCACACAAATCTACTCAAATGACAAAACTAAATGCACAGATAAATTCTATGGATTTTTCTACCCCAAAATCATATGTAATATGTGGGTTTTTACTATAAAACAAATGACACCACATATATGCGAGATTAGGACATAAACCGTTACCGCAAGTTATTTTATGTAAATTAAATGCAAACATCACATCAAACATATTTATCATGCATGAAAATGCGATATAATTAATCTACACATTTTACGTATATTCTTTGATTAATTCGGATGCATGCTTAAATATTTATGCACAATGCAAAACATGACAATTATGCAAATTAACAGAAAATGACATGGTATACATTTTTATCATTGATGATAGTTGGATATTGTGAATCTACGCGAAATTCTACACGTTTTACATATATAAAATATTTAGATCCGATGCACGGTTATTAAGTTATTAAATGCATGAACATCGAGGGTTTTTCTGCAATTTTTTTAAAACTTGTAATAATAGACTGAATCACAGTGCCAGGGAAAAAAATACATCGGCTAAAACTGCTCTAGGTCCAACAGTGCATAGGTGGCACAACATAGTACAGAGCGCATCGGGCGGGACTTAGGGGTCGCTCGGGCTCACCTTGGGAGACCGTGGCCCAGGTCATGAGAAGGCCGGCTGGAGGCCGGGCCTTGGCGGATCTGAAGCAGCAGGCCTTGCACGGCCTGTTGGCCCACGCGCGGGAGTAGGCACGGCTCCATCCTCCTCTCGCGAGCAGAGGAGGGAGGCGCCATGGCATGGACGGCGACGGCGTTGAAGGGCCTTCGGGATTCGGGGAGGGCCAGAGCTGACAGGAACCGGTAGATCCGGGCATGAGGACCCCGGATCCGGCAGCGGTGGTTAACGGCGGCGCGCGAGGACGGAGATCCGGCGAGGGAGCTCAGGGAGGCGACCATGGTGGTCTCTGGGCAACAGATTAGAGAGAGACAGGGAGGTTAGAGAGAGGAGGAGAAGAAGAGCGCGACGAGGGGGCTTCGGCGGGCGACCTGCAATGGCGACGGTGCTTCGGTGAGCAGCAGGGTCGCCGGCGGGAGGGGGTTGGCGCGGGGATGCAGCGGGAGGAGCTCGGGAGGTGCGGGGCTGCGGGAAGGCTTGGGCGCTTGCGGGCGGCGGCGCAGACGGTTCGGGCCCCGATGGGCTCCGCATGGCCCCGCACGGGCCTGGCGGGCCGCGGCGGAGAGCAGCATAGGGGACACGGCGAGGCAGCGGCTGGGCGCAACATGGCGGCTCCTGATTCGCTGCGTCGGCGGCTCAGGCGACGGCTGGCCAACCCGGCGGCGCCAAGTGGCGATGGGGCATCAAGCCGGCTCGGAAACTGAGGGGCGGCGGCGGCTAGCTGGTGGGAGGAGGTTGGGCAGAGCTGATTTCGAGGCAGGGCTAGGGGATGCCCAAAATGGCATGGGGGAGCCTGTTTTATAGGCAGGGATTAGTTTAGAGGGGGGTTTTGCGGGTTTTCGACCCTCCGATCACGATCCAATGGTTCCGATCGGAGGGGGGTTAGGGTTAGGTGATGGTGGGCTAGTGGGCTGTGCTAGAAAGGCTAGTTGGGGGATAAGAGGGAATGAGATGGCCCGTGACAGAGTTTTAGAAAACCAAAAAACGTCCGATATTAAACCGATGACGGTGCCACTGTGGTCGACCGTTCGGGTAACAAATGACCTCTAATTGCAACGAAATTTGGCAGGCGGTCTACCTACAATAAAATAGGAATGCACGCCAACTTTCGACCCAATCCGAGAAAGTTTTATACGCACTTTTAAAAACAATATTTTAACGATGCCGCGGGCGCGTGCGTGTGTGGTTGGTCTCAAAACGGTTGACGACACGAACGGAGAGAACCGACAGCTACGAACGGATGCAAGTTGTCAAAAACGAGAGACGATGCTATGCAGATGATGCTAATGATGCGATGATGAATGCGACAAACACAAGAATCACACGACGACAACGACACGAAAGGGGAATCTTCTGAAGCGTCGGTCTCGGGCTGTTACAGCCCTGCGGTTCACCCTCAGGTGTTAAACGGACGCGAAGTGATGAGGGGAATAGAGGGAATCAAACGGCACGGCTCGTGGTGTCCTTACAGCGACAAAATCGTCCGATGACGGCCGCGGTGGCTCGAGCTCCACGCCGAGATGCAAATCGCCCTGGAAGAGGTGTGCGGCGACGGCAGAGATCAGGAGAAGGGGTCCGGGGTCCCTCGAGGGCTCTTTCCTCGCGTGAGGTGGCCCAGGGCTGCACGAGGTCCACCGGGGCCTCGAGTTTGACTCGGGCGCGATCCCTCTGATGCGTGCGTGTGCGCGTGTCCGATCGGAGGAAGGGGATGGTTGCGGGGCCCGCCGGTCAGCGGCTGGAGGCAAGGGATCGCTCGCGTACCGCTTCGACAGCAGCTGGGCCATGGGCTGACCTGCTAGCGGCGGCTATGCTGTGCGCGGGCGAAGGCCCTGTTGGGCCACTATGCGGCCCGACTGCACAGTGCGTTTTTTTAAAAGTGTTAACACAAAAAATAAATTTATCTGGCTAAAAATAAATACCATACAGTATCCTAAAATATTAATAACATGCAGTAAAATATATTCTACTAATATAAACTATAGGAACACTAGTTCCAACCTAATGCAATTTTTGAAAATAAATTTTTATGCAATAGGCCACACAAGGAGAGTTATAAAATAAATTTAAAATCATTTGGGATTTATAAAATTGCAACAACACCTCACATGAAATCCAACTATTATTCTGGACATTATGAACTTTATTCGACAAGGGAGAAGTCATATTATTATCTCCACTCCAATAATTTGCCTCGAGTTGCATAATGAAAATAATTTTCGGAAAAACAAATAATGCATAGAAAAATATGAGATGCAATATGAATGATCTAGTAACATCCTAATTTAAGAAATTTGGGATGTTACATGGGCTCCGTCATCTGATCGCAGCAATCGTATCAAGGGGAAAAGGGAAGTGATAATCCCCAAGTGCAAGGAATCATTGTAGCAATTTCCAAAGGTGGAAGTGATAAGTATGGAGTGTCGAACCCACAAGGAGCTAAATGTAAGATCAATATTCTCTCAAGTCCTATATGCCACTGATATGAGTCTACGTACGCCGAACGTTTGCTTCCAACTAGAAACGAGAAATAAAACTACGTTGTGGGTATGAAGAGAATAGCTTTGCATGATATCGGAGAACTAAAATATAAAAATAGGTGCTGTTATCATAAAGTTAGAATATATTACAATATATTACAAATAGCGAGTGTGGAATAATGATGGGTCGGTGTGCGGAATTGTCCTAGGCAATTGTTAACAAGATCGGTAATCATTATTGCAATTTTATATGAGGGAGAGGCATAAGCTAACATACTTTCTCTACTTGGATCATATGCACTTATGATTGGAACTCTAGCAAGCATCCGCAACTACTAAAGATCATTAAGGTAAAACTCAACCATAGCATTAAAGCATCAAGTCCCCTTTATCCCATACGCAACAACCTACCTACTCGGATTTATGCTTCTGTCACTCAAGCAACCCACTATAGGCGAATCATGAACGTATTGCAACACCCTACAGCAGGAATCCTTCATGTGTGCACGGCACGGAAGGCACCATAGGACAACACCAAAATAAACATACAACTCAAACCAATCTAGATCATCAATCAACCCAAAGGACAAAAGAAATCTACTCAAAACATCATAGGATGGCAACACATCATTGGATCATAATATGTGGCATAAAGCACCATGTTCAAGTATGGGATTATAGCGGGATGCGGGAGAGTGGACCGCTGGAAAGACATGAGGACGGTGATGAAGAAGGTGATGTTGATGAAGACGATCACCGCGGCGATGGTTCCCTCGATGGCACTCCGGCGTCACCGAGAGAGAAAGAGGGAGAGGGTCTCCCCCTTGTGCTTCCTCCTCCATGGCCTCCCCCCTAGGTGGGGAGAGGTTCTCCCTCTGGTCCTTGGCCTCCATGGTGATGATGGCCCCTCCGTCTTCCTCCTCCATGGTCTCCGGTGATGGTGACCCCCTCCGGCAGGGTGTCGGAGAGGGCCAAGATTGATCTTTCATGGCTACAGAGACTTGCGGCAGCGGAACTTCCGATCTAGGTTTCTTTCTGGAGGTATCTCGATTTATAGGAGTACTTGGCGTTGGAATCACGTCAGGGGGGTGCTCGAGGGGCCCACAAGCCAGGGGGGCGCCCCTAGGCTTGTGGCTGCCTCGGGACTCCCCTCCGGTATCTTTTTGCTCTAGTATTTTTTATATTTTCCAAAAATATTCTCTGTAAATTTTCAGCCCGTTCCGAGAACTTTTATTTCTGCACAAAAACAACACCACGGTAGCTCTGCTGAAAACAACGTCAGTCCGGGTTAGTTCTAATCAAATCATACCAAAATCATATAAAATTATTGTAAACATGGCATGAATACTTCATAAATTATAGATACGTTGGAGACGTATCAGGAAGCAAAGCAACTGTGAGTACTCATCCAAAGTACTCGCAAGACTTATATCAGATCTATGCTAAATATGCATCAGTATCAAGGGGAAGGGGCTGAATCTGTGGACTATACTGCAGAAATGCCAGAATAGAAGGGAAGGCCTAGCCTATTGAAGACTAGCATCTTGCAGCATTAGAAGAGTACAGATTAGTATAACATATGTAATAAGTATGTAGTAGCAATGCCAGGAGATCCTTCCTCGACTTCCTGCGAGAAAGCGATCACGAATCCATCATTTTAGTTTAGTGTTGCAAGTATCCAGTTCTAGTTGTAGTAGATCGGGATACTCTCCGAGTGTCCGTTACCATGGACTCGACTATTCGAATAGATATACTTTCCTGCAGGGGTGCACAAACTTACCAAACACGCTCGATTAACTCTGGCCGAACACACATTTCTGGTTCATGCCCGGCCTCGGCTGATCGACACATTGTAGTCCTAGATAGGCTCAACAGAGAGGCCAGCACGCTAGTCTATATCCTAAATGCGAAGGGGTCATGGGCCAATCTTCCTTTGCAATACTGCACGTTGCAAGGACGACCGGGATCAGTCATGGCTACCTCTTTATACAAAGCAGGTGCTTACGCGGACCACCCGGGCGCGTGCCGCTCAACCGTGGCGTCTGAAGAGCTTTCAGAAGAAACGTACGACACAGAGTGCCCATACCTATTCCTGCGTGGTGGTCAGTGCGAAAAGGCCAGAGGCCTACTCGGATCACATATCCAAACCGTTAGTGTCTTGGGAGCGCGCGGATACAATCAATGATCCACGATCTGTGGTCCCGTCGCCCCGTCTCACGGACTTATGGCAAGGGCAAAGAATGTCCGGCCGTGCCGCGTAATTATCTTGCGGGTACCCTCCCGGTCAACCCGACTTCAACATGGTTCTAGGGTAAAGTCAAAGTAACCGTGTACATAACATCAAGGGGGAATCTGAGGAATCACCCTCGATGGATGCCACTCGATGTAACCGTCAAGGTGACCTTGGAGGAATCACCCTCGAAGGTTCACACTTGAGGTGTTGCACGACAGAGTCGTTATCGGGAGTGGTGAAGGAGGAATCACCCTCCGTAATCCACGACCAATTAGATACACCATAGAGTTATCATCACGAGTGCGTTCGGAGGTATCACCCTTGGTATTCGATAGTGACTCTGCAGAGTCGTACAACTAAGGGGGGTGTTGGTGCTGTGTCGGGCTCTGGACGTTGATCACGTTGGTCGAGTCATCGGTGAAGAAGCGGGGAAACAGGGACAAGGTGAGGGGCCACCGATGGATCACTAACCAACCTATACTAAGGATATAGGATAGGCAGGTAAGTCACAATAGCAGGCTACAAAATTAGGCTATGCATCAGAATAGGAGCAATCAAATACAGTAGCAAATTCTAATGCAAGCATGAGAGAAAAAGAATGGGCGATATAGGAATGATCAAGGGGGTTTTGCTTGCGTGGAAATTCTGCTGCAAGTAGGTGGACGTCAGAGGTGTAGTCATACCCGGGAGTAGCACCGGTCTCGAGGTCTACCGGAGAGAAGAGGGGGACAAACAATAAATACAGAGCAAACAAATGCATCACAATGCATGGCAAGGCAATATGCTGTGCTAAGGTCGACCTAACGCAATACTAAACGATACAGACGGAGCGGGAAAATATCTGGGAATGTTTTCCTGGTGTTTGGCATTTTTGGGATAGATGAATCGGAGGGGAAGGATCCATGTTCATCATGGTAGAGGCATGTGACACATGAACGGATTGCATATTCGAATTCGTTATATTTTTCTGAGAAACTTTCATATATAAATTATTTTTATCTAACATATAGATTATTTTATATGATTTTTCAAAGTTTTAAACATTTTCTGAAATTATTAATAATTTAATTCGAAAAATTGTTGGGGAACGCGACAGAAAACAAAAATTTCCGGTATAGCGAGCACGCCCAGGACCACTATGGAGACTGCATACAAGGTTTGATCTGATCCGTACCGACTCGAAGCGCAGCGGAAGAAGAGTCGGTGGAGATCGTTGGTGCAGATCCCCGCAGCTAGGATTTTACAACCTCCCAACCGCGAGGATGTACTCCCTCTTCGGACAGCCCTTCGGGAGGCGGTCGGACAGTCCCTCGGACGATGTCACGGACAGCCCTTCGGGAGGACCTTCGAAACTCGGACGGTCACTCGGACAGCCCTTCGGGAGGACCTTCGAAACTCGGACGGTCACTCGGACAGCCCTTCGGGAGGACCTCACAAACTAAGACCGAAACTACGATCTCTCTACAGAAAAACGGTGTCATACGGTGTCATCTATCCGGCAGGGCTTCGCCGTCCAGAACTAGTTCCTGCCGGAACCCAGACAACCTTTCGGCTCTACGAAAAACTCTTTTCGTGGGAGGGAGAGAGAGAGCTAGCAAAGCATAGCATGTGTATGAGAGCAAGGGATGAGGTTTGTGGGCAGCCCACTCACCTCTATTTATAGGAAAGCCAAGGGGTAAAGTTGGCATTCACAAATACCAAAAGTACCCCCACTTTATGTCATTTACATAAAGAATAAAGCAAAATAGGGTGCCATGTGGAGCTCCACCTTGCTTGGCCGGCCACCCCTTGGGGGGGCCCCCATGAGGGGTTTGCTTAGCCCCAAATCTCTTCTAGAAGCCTTTTGGAAATATCCCAAAAGGTGACTTTCCATAAATATCCCAAAAAGCACTTTCACTATTCATGACGACATTTTTCAGCGTCCGGTCGAACTGAAAATATTTATGTGGGCTTAGAACATTTCCAGTACCCACTAAAATAATTCTCAATGCGATCCGGAACAATTCCGGATTAGTGATTTTCATCTGCGAAAAGCATCCGAAGCGGTTCCGGCAGCTCCGGAACATTTCCGGTTTTTCTTCCGGAAAATTACCAGAAGTTTCCAGAATGATTCTGGCACCCTCCAAGAATTATCAGGCATGTGCCGAAACCAATTTGACTTAATGGTATCCTCTGAAACAACTTTTCAGTTTTACCGAAACTGTTCCGGTGTTCTTTCTGCGGAACTTTTCCGCTGTCTGAAACTTTTCCGGTGTCCGAAACTTTTTCGGTGATTTTCTCTCAGACTCCCTGTCTAGTATTCAGCAGATAGATGACCCTTAAGCGTGTGACCCTATAGGTTCGGTGAAGTATAGACATGACCCGGAACCCCTTCCGATCAATGATCAACATCGGAGCCGTGGACACCCATATTGACCCCTATACCCACACGAATGAATATTCGAGTGAACCTCCAGTTGCCGTGTGCTATTCCTGTTGCTTCGCGATGTTTCACAAACACCCGAGGTGAGATTTTCTGCATCCCCATGGATCAACAACTTGTCCACTATGCAAGTTACCTCGTTACCGGTTTTGTTCTCTTTTCTCGTTTTAGTGTTCCGGCATCCCTGTGATCAAATCACACTGTGTCTGGCAGACGATGATGGATACCGTAACACCGAGAGGGCCCGAGAATATCTCTCCATCGTCGGAGGAGCAAATCCCAATCTTGAGCTATCAAGTTACTTGCCATACTTTTTCGTGAACCCGTAAGCCGCCGTAATAGCCACCCAGTAACGGATGACGTTTAACAAACCCCAAAGTTCACGAAGCAAGCACGAAGGAACTCGATACTCTCATGGTCTAAGGAATTATGCAAACATTAACTATCTCTGTGTTATTAACCATTAACTTGTGACGAATGAATCTCATAGCATAACATCAATTTGGGTTGATTCAACACAAGTGTTCTACCAACATCGTGCCCTCAAAATTGCCGGCATAGCCATGCCCATGATCAGGAAAACAGGATCATCCTGCAATACTTGAGCCAGTCTTAGAGGCAAGACTAGGAATACAATTTACCGTTTATTATACCACACGTGCACATGAGTTTCCCGCCAAGCCTCGTGGTTATTGTAGACTCGAGAATCATTGCAGTTATAGCATGGATCATAAACATTCATTACAAACTCGGAGATACAAAATAACTGTTATTACTGCCTCTAGGGCATATCTCCTACAAAAATAACTTTATTGCGTCAGCAGTACTTCAGGATGACATCAGCAGTCAACCCAGCTGGTTCAGGTCAAACCTGACCACTGGGTCCCACATGTCATTGAGAGAAAGATTATCAGGGTTTTAAATTTAACCAAATAGGTTAATTAGCCACTAGGGCCCACATGTCACTGACTTAATTAAATTAACTTAATAATTTAATTAGTTTTAGTTAGATTAGGGGGGTCCACCGGTGAGTGAATGTGCTACCCAGTCAGCACAGTTGACCGGGGTCAACGGATCCGCTCGACCTTTGGGACACACTCATAGTAACCCAGGGGTGGCCCCAGGCCAGCCACGTCGGCGGCGGCGCCAGAGAGAGCTCTGACGACCAAACCAACGGCGGAACGGCTCGGGCCCTCGTCGGGATTCGTCTACAGGCCGCCGTTTCGAGCGCGGCCGATCGCGTTCGAACGTGCGCTCGACGACGCGTCGAACGGTGACGATGGCACGACCGGACTTGGCCGGAATCGACACTGACGACGAGCGAGGCGAACGGCGAGCGTCGGATGAGATCGGGAACGGGACTAGGGGCACTTGGGGGGGGGGCGTGCGCGTGCGCGTTGAGCTCCAACGGGCGCGCTGAGCACGCCTATGCGCTCGGTCGAGCTTGACGGCGACAGCAACGACGGTGGCGAGCGGCGCGGCGGAGCTCAGTTCGGCCATCCATGGCGGAGCGAGCTAGGGGGCGAGCGGGACGTCATAGAGAGAGGGGAAGGGAGCAAAGGCTCACCCGGAGCCTGCAGGTGTGCAAAGGTGGGCTCTGGGGAGGCTCGAGGCGGCAGATTTGGCGACGACGACCAGCGAGGCTGACGAGGAAGAAGGGTCGAGGGGTGGCGTTGTAGTGGTCCCCGGCTCCATCTCGAGGTAACTGACGGCGTAGAGGACGGCGACGAACCCGTCTAACACGGATAGGCGGCGAGGAGGGCACGGTGGATGTGGCTCCTACGACGGCGAGGCCATGGGTACACTTGGCGAGGTGGGGCAGGCGAAGCGAGCGAGGTGGAGAGGGCAGGAGGAGCGAGTGGGAGAGGTGGACAGGGAGGAACCCGAGGGGCCGCGGGGTGGTGCCCTTAGCCTCCCGCGGCGGAGGCGGCGAGGTGGTTCGGCGGCGACGCGTGGGTGCGTGCCCTCGGTCGCCCCACTGTAGCGAGGTGGGGGACGACCGGGGGGTTTGCTGGGCTGGGCCGGCTGGGCCTGTCTCTGTGGCCTAAGGCCCAGGGGCAGGGGGTTTCTTTTCTTTTCCTTTTTTATTTCTTCTGCTTTTCTTTTATTTATTCTGTTTTGCTTTTATTTTTAATAGCAAATGAGTTATGAAAAATATGAACTTGGCCCATTAATTCCACTGCAATATTTGGCCCTGCCACAAAGAGTTTGGGGGATATTTAAAACAGTTTGAATTTTTCATAATTGGAAAAGCATTTAAAAATGGTGTTTTGGCACTGTTTTAAATGCTACGGGCCAAACAAGCAATTAGGTGATGATGTTTTCCTTAACCAATATTTGTTATGGAATATTGGCTAAATGGTAAACTATTTTCCAACCAGATTGGTGAATTTAATTTCTCACTTTAAATTTGAATTGAAATCAGAGGTGGAATTTGAAATGAGATTTGAACCCAAGTGATCAAGCATTGCAAATCAAAGTGACTTAGCATGATCATGAGGGATCACTGTAGCTTAATACATGTGGGTGCTACACAGCCACACGCATCATGATGTCTAGATGAAGAGTAGATATGTTACCGGTAGGTAACGTTAAGGTGCAAAACTACTTTATGCAGCCTACCCATCGATGCTCTGGAAATAATCATACTGTACGACCGTTGGGTCGATGACACTATCCGGGATCGGCTCAAGCTACGGGGAGAAGAAGTTGTCGGTATCTTGCAAATGCTAACGTTTGCCATGAGCCCATGACCAGTTGCAGTTGCTGCCAGTAATTTCCCGTTTCTTGCCAAACTAAATATATGCATGCGTTTTACTACGACATGTCTTGTGAATATATCAAGACCTTGCAGAACCCAAATTGGTACTAGCAAGGGGGCATGCATCTGTATCTTGCCATCTCCTGGGGGTTAAATTTCATGTTTTGACCTTTTTGTGAAAGGTGATCGAGATCTGACCCTGGTTTGTAATTTTTTTGGGATCTGATCCTTTTCCTACCGCCGGGGTTCATGGCGGTAGGGTATAATAGCCTATTGCCGATGTCCCTGGCGGTAGGAAACTTATCCACGTCAGCACGACACACACCTAACGCCAAAAAGGCTACCAGTAGACTGTGCAACCCTGTCGCTGAGGTACCCGGCGGTAGGTGCGAACACACATTGTATCCTATACTTAGGATTTTTTTTATGGTAGGACGTGCAACCCAACCGCCAGGGTCCTCGACGGTAGGCTGTTATACCCACCGTCATGGATCCCGACGGTAGGAGAAGGTCAGATTTTATTTTTGTTATAAACTAAGGTCAGATCTCGACCAGGGTTCGTAAAAGGGTTAAAACACGAAATTTTGCCTGTGCCCGGCGTCCTGCTGGCCGACAGTCCATGGATTACTGCCATGCACTTGTCGAACGGCGCACATGTGACATGATTGCCCGCCGTTCGCGACAGCGATCCACCGGTGGCCACCAGATGCTACCACCCCGTGACCGACTGACATGCATATGCTTCACCCCTAGCAGCTTTACTGAAAAGGAAGTGATGCATATATGTTACAGAAAGGAAAACAAGGTTCTGGTCCTCACAAAGCTTTTCTTAGGGCATCTCCGTACCCGCAAATGGAAGCAATCCAACACGGTCTTGTATCGGTTCATGAAGCGATCTGGACGTAATTTTCCCTATAAACTAAAGACAACCGTGGGGAGGTATGTGGGAGTCTGGACCGCTACTTTGCACGATTCTCACCGTCCCGACTCATAAAAAAAACACCTGTCCTTCCCGCGCTTTTCATCCCACGCGTCGCGCCGCTTGCCGCGCCACATTCATGCTGGCCCAGAGCATGCAACGGCCGTAATAGAAACCATGATTTGACCGGACGGGAAGGCGGCACATACGGACGCGATTTCTCGGGCCTCGCCTCTTCAATGCGGACGCCACGTTCCGAGGAACCAACTCCGGCAGCTGCGCCGCATTTAAGCGGGCTGACCGCCCCACCGCCTGGCCTGGCCGCGACTATTTAAGTCGCGCTCATGCGCTGTCCAGAGCTCCAGACCATCCTCCCCCCTCCTAGCGTCTTTCCTTCTCTAAATCCTCTCCGAGCCAAGCCAGCGGCGATGCCGAAGTCCTGGTTCTCCACGTCGACAGGCGGCCCCGATGGGAGCTCATCATCTGGCGGATCATGGCGCTGCCACCCTCGGTCACCAGGGCCATCAGCATCCATGACGGCGGGCTCCTCTAGCGACAAGGAGGAGCAGCCACAGCAACGGCCACGTCTATTGTCGAAGGCGGCTGTGATAGATGAAGAATTCGTCCATTAGATGGAGATCATGGCGACCGTCAGATGGGACCAGCGCCACCATCACCGGTGCGCGTGAAGGACGAGCCACCGTCCCCGCCGCGGGTCCGTGTCAAGAACAAGCTCGCATCTCCGCTCCGGTCGGTCAAGGACGAGCCGGCATCCCCATCGTGCAACCGCGGCCTCCACATCGGCGACCGCGTGAAGCAGGAGCCCGCGCCCCCCCTCGCAGCGCATCCGTCGTGTGAAGCCTGAGTCGCTGTCGCCACCACACAGCCGCTACGCGCAGATCGACGCGCCATCGTCGCCACCTCAACACCACCACCCCCAAGAGGTGTCGCCCCACGATCGCCAAGGCGCGTGGCCGCATCCTCCACTACCTGGGAGGCGGAGGCTTCGGCGGTGCCTCTGGCTCTCGGGCCGTGGTGTTCGAGGCCACGCGTGCGGCGCAGTAGCAGGCGAGGTACGACCGGTGCAATGTCGGTCGTCGCTCCTTGTTTGCCAAGACGGATGTGGCTCCGGAATGGGTCCGCGACCTGGACCTCGCCACGGCGTGGGCGCTTGACCGCTCCGTGACCACCGCGGAGACGGCCGCCAGGTGTCGTCGCCGCCTTGACGACGAGGTCGCCAAGATCGATGAGGAGTGGTCGCTTGGTGACTGCTCCACCAACTCCGGTTGCGGCAAGACCGCTGCTAGGGCTCCGAAGGCCACGTCGCCAGTGGCCGCGGCGGCACTCCGCACGGTGCATCAGGAGGCGGAGCGGCTCCTCCGCGAGCGGCAAGCAGCCGTTGGACAAGGCTGTCGCGGCCCTCCGGCGCCGTTCCGTCGCTGGAGGGACCATGACGACGACGACGACATGGATGGAGATGACGGTGCGGTAGGGCAGGGCGGACACACGTACGGGATGGTTGTCCGGTATAGTGTTTAGGTTTATTTTCTAGTTTTTAGTTAAACCGTAGAAATATTGACCATTTTATGTATATTATCTTCGAACTTGAATGAAATTCGCCTTTTGATCGAATTTCGCGAGGTTGGTTCGAATTGTTAGACGGATGTATGCGGCAAGCATTGGATGTTGTCCTTCCACAAATGTGTCCACGGACTAACCTCCTTTTATCCGCGGACGAATGCGGGAGAAAATTTACGGGTTAGTGATGTCCTTAAAACTATAGGAATCACTCTGTTCTCTTGGATTAATTACGTCAAACTTGAACGTACAGTAGTACATATATGCAGTTGATTATTTATGGAAAAGACGAGAATGTTGTGATGACACATTGCCTGACAGCCACAAATCATCCTCTATTCTTAAATAGTTACAACCCACTACCTATTTTTCCTCTTCATGCAACTATGCCACATCATCAAGTCATGCATGTGTTTATAAATTACAATTTATGCACTAATCTACTCATGCAACCATGCCACCTCATCAACCATGCATGTTACTTTGTTTCACTTATTTTTGTGCGGGCATAGACAGTCATGTTATGCAATTTTGTAGCACGACCTATATATATTTATACGTTGTACGTTTGGCGCAAATATATGTAGGTTATGTTACATATTTTTTTTAAATGGTTCCCATTTGATTTCAATCCAATAGATTTCTTTTTTTATACAACATTTTGTCACATGCTTCATGTACTTTATTGTTTTCAAAAAATATATTCCGAGAGAATTCTTAATATTCTTTTGGAATAGTTTTATTTTTCAAGCATATATTTATGCATATGTTTTACCAAGGTACATAGTCTCAATGTTGGTGTACCTTCAAGATTCGTCTGGTCATGTGCAGTTTGGCCCTGTGCTACTAGAATATTTCAACGTCATGCACTAAAACACACACACACACACCTTGCCTAAAAAAAATAAAACAGCCACACCAAATGCAGCCGGCCATCCAACCTGATTTTTGTTACTATTCATTTTTTTTACATTGTAAAAGGATTCGACACTAGTCTACTCTTCACCGTTGGTGGCCATGTGTCGCACGTCCTACTCTTCCTCGGAGTCCGTCGCCTGGCTACTAACGTCGCCGATGGAGGTGAGGCCGATGACGGAGCCAGAGGACTGGCCTCGTCGTCGTCGCTACCCGACGCGAATGATGCAGAGCTGCCAGCGTTGGCCTCCGCCTGTGCTGCCTCCGCCTCTGTCACGATTGTTTCGAAGAGGCGGCCACGCTCTGCCCTGTTGAGGCGGAGCTACCATCGCTCGGTGCGGATGGTCTAGACATTGCACACAGACTCAAGCACCGCCCGCTGCTCATTCGCCAAGCCCGGATTCGCTGCGAGCATCACCGCGGCAACCTTTTCGGACACCTGCTTGCCTGCGGTCTGATCCTCCGTGAGCCGGTGGTGCTCGAGGACCTGCAGGTTGTATCGTTTCTCCTACAACGACCGAAATGCACATGCAAACAACGTTTGCTCCTACAACATCCGGAACGCAGAGGCCGACGATGCCTTCTTCTCGTGTCACGCCTTCACGGTGACGGTGTTGTAGCGCACTTCCACCTACTGCAGGGTGAATCCGACAGCTAGCGCAGGCGCCTGCTCCTCCTCCTCCACCGCCTTCTTTGTTGTCATGTCCTCCTCGTTCGATCTCTCCTTCTCTGAAGAGATCGAAGGTTCCGCCGTCATAATGCGGCCCACCTGCCAGGCACACCATGTATCCACCTCAGTCGCGATTTCAGGGCGGTGCTGCGGCGAAAGGATCTTCCACCACCCACGGCGGGTCCCAACGTTACTCGTTGGTGATCTGCAAGTGCACATATTTTATGTAGCATCTTAATGTAGGCATCCCAATTATTTATCATTCTAACGAAGAGCAAAGGAGAGTGTTAATAGTTGGTTGTCGCACACAAGGAGTCACCGGTCTTGTGTGAATTAATTGTTTGAATATCTGTAGGGAATATAATAGATGCGGTAAAGAAGTAATGGAGGGTTGAAACAAAGTAACGACCGTGAAAACTAGACAACAAAAAAGTAAAGAGAATAAACCATCGGTTTATATAGAGTGCAGAGGTTAGGCATGGGGAAACTGAGATCATAGTATACATCAAATGTGTCGGTACATCAGTAATACCAGTTACCTTGTCATGATTGTGTTAGAGTTGTGTCGAATCTTAGTGTACAAGGTAGGTTATAGTTGGATTTGGTTTTGAACTCTATGTAGACAGGGTAGGAGTCGTGTCCTATTAGGACACCTGTATCCCTAGGCCTCTTATATAATGAGAGGGTAGACACACGATGCAACCCATGCCAACATAATAGCAAAGGTACGCGGGGGAGCCGGCGGCGTGTGCCGGCGCTCGGGCGGCCGGGATGCGGTATTGTAGCGGTATTATGGGGAGGAGCGCCCATAGTCATGCCCGGGGATGTAGCCATATCGGTGAACCTCGTTAACAAATCTCGGTATCGTGCTCGTGTGATTGCTTGGTCCTCGGTAGATCAACGGTATGCCTCGGATGAATTCTAACAAGTGGTATCATGAGCTAGGTTGTTTAAAGGTTACGGATTGTTGATTAAGAGGAGGAAGAGCGAATCGACAATTGTGTGGAAAGCGATCGCAGCCGTGGAGCAGAAGGAGTCGACGAGTCGGCGCTGACGAGTTGCAACCGGGAGGCAGGGATAAGTTATACGGTTGTTGTAGTTCTTCGAGAAGTAATCGGATTCGGCAAAGCACGGCAGATCAGATCGATCGCAGGCGACGGCAGCGGCGTGATGTGGTCAGGCGTGTACGTGGGAGCTCTCGTGGAGGCAGACTGGATCAAGGACGACTCGTGCATCGTGGCAGCGCAAGGCCCAGGTGGAGGGAGGCTGAGGCTTGTTCAAGCAAGGCCTGGCCCAAGCAGGGATGGCGCACGTGGTCCAGTGCTGAGAAGGTCGTCCGAGTAGGCTGTTTACGAGGCTTCGTACAGGCGGAACAAAAGCTGCGAGCAGTGCATATCGATGGGAATCATGGATGAGATTTGTTGAAAAAAAGGAAGAAGCTACGTAACAGGCTGAAGCTAGCCATCGGAGGAAAGATATAAGGAAAGCTAATTGACCTAAGGCCTAGGTGAGCACGTGGTGGTGGAGTTTTGGAGGTTTTTTCATGGATTTGTGGGCGGACACGACGCAGGGTGGAGCATGGTTGCAGTCGGACGATTTCGGCTGGATCGGACTGGACAGTTTGATGGATCGACATGTATATCGGTCAAAGCAGAAGATGGCGATGATTTCAGCGACGACGACATAGGAGTGTGATGCTGATGGTGGCTAACTTCTGAGGCGTGGAAACACGTGGTGATGGATCGACATGGATATCGGTCAAAGCAGAAGACGACAGTGATTTCAGCAACGACGACATAGGAGCGTGATGCTGATGGTGGCCGACTTCTGGGGCGTGCAAACACGTGGCTCAGGTCTGAGGGCTTGTGCGGCTTCGACAAGACTATGACGCATGGTTGATTCAAGACGGTGTACACATGGGAACTTGAAGTCAACAGGGCGCGGGGTAGCACGGCTAGCTACATGGAGTCATGTTGAAGGTGGAGCTGGAGTCTAGCGGAAGACTTCACTCTGAGCTGATGGAGGGGCTACGGTGTAAGTTAACGGAGAATCGAAGCCTATTTCAGCGGGATAGCGAGAGACACGTGGATCGGACTGGGGCCTAGTGGTCTGATGGAGACGTGATACTCGACATCGGTCGGTGATGATCGGTGGTTCTCTGTAGTAAGGGTTTGAGTGGTGTGGGTCTGCAGCCCTAGAGACTCGACTAGGACAGCAGAGGCTCGACGCGGTGATAGCGGCGAGGCGTGCGGTAAGCACGGGACACAACGACAGACCAAGACACTGGTGGTCAGATATGTGGCCAGACAAAGTGTGCAAGGGTGCTGAAGCAGTGTTGACGAGTACCAGATTCAAGTTGGTGACTAGGTCTATTGGTGCTAGTTGATGGACAGGAGTTGACCATGGAGAATCTGAGAAAGTGACGGAAAGTCTGAAATTGTCAAAAGTGAGAGAGTACATGGCCGTATATTCTGTGGTGTTCAGTAAACATAGCAAAGTGCAGATGACAAGTACAGAAGGAGGCGGAGTGCTATAGCTGTGGGACATGTTAGAGACTATCCGGGAAAAATGGTGAGACAACTGCGAATTTTGACTCAGGGTGACACAGGGCGACGGTGAAATTCCTTCAAGTTTCAGACGGACGGTCAAGAAAGAGAGGATGTAGAGTTCAGGTAATTCTTATATGTGGCATCCAATATGTGGGTTGTTCACTTTCACGCAGATCAGTGATCGGTGTGTGATGGCGTTGAACGGATACTCCGGAAGTTGGGAGCACAAAGTAGAATAATAAGGAACTTAATTTTGCTTGAGTGTTGACTGTGAAGAAGACGAGAAGGAACTACAGTTGCAGGTGGAGTCACATGGAATCTGGGAGTAGCACGATGCCCATGACGTGTCTCAAGTCCAATGTACATGGAGGTTCGACGCATGGACGAATCCAAGGTGGCGGAGAATATTCGCCAAGGTGAAGTTTGTTAGAGTTGTGTCGAATATTAGTGTACAAGGTAGGTTACAGTTGGACTTGGTTTTGGACTGTGTGTAGACAGGGTAGGAGTCGTGTCCTATTGGGACACCTGTATCCCTAGGCCTCTTATATAATGAGAGGGTAGACACACGATGTAACCCATGCCAACATAATAGCAAGTATGCGGGGGAGCCGGCGGCGTGTGCTGGCGCCCGGGCGGCCGGGATGCGGTATTGTAGCGGTATTATGGGGAGGAGCGCCCGTAGTCATGCCCCGCGGATGTAGCCATATCGGTGAACCTCGTTAACAAATCTCGGTGTCATGCTCGTGTGATTGCTTGGTCCTCGGTAGATCAACGCTGTGCCTCGGGTGAATTCTAACAGATTGTACTTTGTTGATTGTACGTTCTATAGGCGGTTCACCATTGAGTAGTCAGGGCCGGTCCTGAGATTTCGAGGGCCCGGGGGCGAAACCGAAACTCGAGGCCCTTAATATTAACACAATCACAATCATAACCATTATATATAGGACTAATGTACGCATATACATATATATGAAATGTTGACAAAAGAACACTTCAATGCATCTAAAAGTAATATTCATATCAAATAACTTATACATCTAAATGTTGACAAAAGAACACCTTAGAATAATTCTAAAATTCCTTGATGCGAAGCCACTTATAATGCAATTGCAAAGTTAACTAGCGGAATGGGCTCGTTCATCCAATGTTTTAAGAGTGTTCTGAGGGCACTTACATTAACATTTCTTCATGATTTCCATTAGCTGGTCCATCCAATGCTACTGCCGACAAGTTATCTATGTTCTCCCAAGCTCGATGCTATCCTCGAAAAAATTATGCATTGCTCCTCTCTATGATTCTATCAACTCATCCACAAGTCCTTTTCCACAGTGCTGAAATTTAAATAAATGCACAAAAGTTATAAACCAATGAGAATTAAATAACCTAATAAAATAGACCTATATAGATAACCAATTAGTGATTAATGATATTATCATGTTCCTACAAATGTTGCAGCCAGAGGGAAAACAACAAGTGGTGAACTGTCGATCGATTGATCACCTGGTTGGATCAAACAAGGAGGTCCCTAGGCGGAACATTAGAGCAGTTCACAGAAGGCAGCGCCAAGGTGGAGTAGAGTAGCAATAATATCAGATCACAGCAGGCGGCACCAAGGCGGACTAGAGCAGCGATGAGATCAGATCCCTGGCTGTCGTCGCTCTCATGACTCCGTGGCATAGCCGCCGCGGGTTGCCGCTTTCGTCGGTGTACAGTTAAAGGTACTCTCATCCAAAGGTCACAAGGGAAGGAAGATCTTCTTTTTAGGGAAACGAACGACAGAAGAATAGATGATGACTGTAGATTGCTCCAGGCGTAACGACGGGCCTTTGACTAGCGATTCCCATCGACCGGCATCGTACGTGTAGCAGCTGGAAATTGGGCCTTGGCTATCGGCCGCATGCATGCATACTTGAAATGGCCCCCCTAGAAATGTGGGGCCCGGGGCGACCGCCCCTCCCGCCCCCCTCAGGGCCGAGCCTGGGAGTAGTCAAACTCCTTCATGTCGGTATTGTTCCTCTCTATTGTCCCACACCAAAGTTGACATATGCATGGTCATTTCAATAATTAAGGTAGTGAGACCAGACCAACACTTTAAGTGTCGTGGATTCTCGTTATCCTCATATTGATTTCGCTCCTCGTAGATACCAACACCTGTCACATGAAGGTCATGGACTGGCTGCAACCTTATATGTGTTACATTTGTAGGTCTTTGGATCATGTTGCTTGGTCACTAAAATTAGATACCACATATTTCACTCACTACAGAGCAACTTAATAATCAATCTTAAAATTAGTTTCGCAAATAACAACATACCGAATAGTCACAAATGAATCTGATAAATCCCTTGCATCTCCCATGCCTAATGTGGATTAATCACACATGAGAGGGGAAGAACCAATAAACACGAAGATCAAATAGAGGAAAACCATATTGTTGATATTGCAAGGTTCCACAATAAGATGAGTGATTGATACGATCCCTCTCTGACAAGTACAATAGATTAACAAACCCTAGCATAACAAGTTGGAACTACTCTCTCTGTAGTGACGATGTAGGTGGATGAAGGGGGGGATGATGTGGAGAAAGCCGAAATGGATCTAAGTGAAGTGCTTTCTCCGCCGGATCTCTCCTCCAATGTTTTGGTGGTGACTAGGATATGTTCTTCACCCATTCTGTTCTTCCCCTCTTCATGAAAGTTGTTTGTGTAGATGATAGGGAGGAGGCGGCGGCTGGTACGAGCACTTGCGCTAGTACCAGGCACTGTTTGCTCTCCTGGTGTGCCAGATGAACTTCTGTCTAAAACAGAAATTTTCCCGCACTGTCCCATTTGTCTGGATATTAATATGTTTCCTTCCAAAAACGTTTGGACATGCTCAACAAGTAAGGAAACAAGATTTCTTCATTTTCGAAGTGTTATAATTCGTGAAAAGGCAAGAACTGGTAAAAAGGCTTCAAAACTGGGTGAAGAGGGCTTACTATAGGATATAAGTACATCGAATAGAGGGGGGGGGGGGGTGAATGGGGGATTTAAATTTTCTTTCAAAGAACTCAACTCTATCAACACAACACAACGGAAAAACTAAAGCAGATGCAATTCTACTTGATGATAAACTACTAAAGAGAATAACTTTGAGGAGTAACTAAAATGAGTTAATGCGAGATGGTGTTTAGAACTGAAGTGAGAAGGATAACTAAACAATTGTAGATGAAAAACATAGACACATAGAGACATATTACCCGTATAAAGGATGCTTGAGTACCAGCCTCCTGGGGCTCATCACGGGTGAAGAAGCCCTCCGAGCCGCATGTACCATGGTGGCGTGCTCGAGGGTTTCTCAGGGCTCTCCGCATCGTCCAATATGCCCGGACGGTGCATGCCCGGGTGACCCACCTGGGCAGTCCATGACGGGTGGACCGCGTGTGCATGCCCGAGGCCACCGTCATTGGGTGGCGCCGGACGCGCCCCCAAGCGCCTCTTCTCATGGTGCTTTATGCGGGAGGGGGGAGGCCGGACCTGCCTATCGGTGTCCTTCGTTTTGTGCAGGCTGGTTCGGTTGCGACATGTCGGTCGTGCGTGCCGCCGTGGTCATCGTCTCGAACGTAATGGTCTAGCCGGATGATACTTGTGATCTGCGTTGGGTTTTTCCCCGAAGAGGAGGGGATGATGCAGCACATTATATATAAGTATTTCTCTCAGTGAGAACCAAGGTTATCGAACCAATAGGAGGACCACACAACTCACGTCGTCAGCGCCTACACACAAAAGAGCAAACACTTACACCCAATGCGGGCAAGAGGGTTGTCAATCCCATTGAACTCGTTACTTGCAAGCAAATGAGTAGTGTAGATGATAGTTGTAATTTAAATTCCAAAATAAAAATAAAACAAATAAATGGCAGAAAGAAAATAATAGCGTTTGTAAATATATATGTGAATAGACCCGGGGGCCATAGGGTTCTCTAGAGGCTTCTCTCTTAAATAAAGCATACGGTGGGTAAGCAAATTATTGTTGGGCAATTGATAGAAAAGCGCATAGTTATGCAATATTTATTCACGACAATTATCATGTGTATATAGGCATCATGTACATAAACAAGTAGACCGGCTCCTGCCTGCATCTACTACTATTACTCCACTTCGAGAGCGCCTCTATGCTTGCCTCTCTAGGTATTAAGTTCACGCAAACAGGTAATGGTTGAAGAACGATGACATGATGTAGACAAAATAAACTCAATTAATGTGAATGTACCCCATCGTTTTATCCTTAGTGGCAACAATAAAAATACGTGTCTTGTCCCCTACTTTGTCACTGGGATATAGAGCACCGCAAGATTGAACCCACTACAACGCATTCCCTCTCACTGAAGATAAACCAATCTAGTTGGCCAAACTAAACCGATAGATCGGAGAGATTTACGAAGCTATGATGATCATGCAAATAAGAATCAAATAAGTATTCAGAGATGACTCAAATCTTTTATCATAAATAATCTGAACATAAAACCACAATTCATCTGATCCCAACAAACACACCGCAAAAGAAGATTACATCGAATAGATCACCGCGAAGATCGCGTTGAACTTTGTATTGCAGATCAAAGAGAGAGAAGAAGCCATCTAGGTACTAGCTATGGACCTGTTGGGGAACGTTGCATGGGAAACAAAAAATTTTCTACGCACACACAAGATCTATCCATGGTGATGAGCATCTACGAGAGGGAGAGTGAATCTACATACCCTTGTAGATCGCTAAGCGGAAGCGTTAAGAAACGCGGTTGATGTAGTCGAACGTCTCCGCGATCCAAATCGCAAGTCGTCCCTCGAACCGATCACGAACTAGTGCCGAACGGACGGCACCTCCGCGTTCAACACACGTACGGCTTGATGACGCCTTCACCTCCTCGATCCAGCGAGCGATGGTGAAGTAGTAGATGAGTTCCGGCAGCACGACGGCGTGGTGATGGTGGTGAGGAACAATCTCTGCAGGGCTTCGCCAAGCGCTACGGAGATTATGACGTAGGAACTAGAGGGTTAGGGTTGCCGCACACGGCTTGGAGAAATCTTGATGTATACCGGGTGCTAGCACTGCCCCTCTATTTATATGTTGAGCCCTGGGGTCGAAACATGGAGAAAGAGCCTCCTCAAAGTCGGTTTGGCCCGCAAGGCAAGAGTCCTGCTCGGACTCCAGGACCAGACGCCAGGGTCCTCGGCGTCTGGCCCCAGACGCCAGGGTCCCTGGCGTCTGGCCCCTGGCCTCCGCAAAACTTCCTTTTGCACCTTCCTAAAGCCTCGTGGGCTTTACCCCTTGGCCCAAATAAAGTGTTCTCGTACCCGAACATTTCGGGAAACATCCGGAACCCCTTCCGGTGAATTCCGGAACCCTTCCGGAGACCAAACACTATTATCCCATATATCAATCTTTACCCCCGGACTATTCCAGAGCTCCTCGTCATGTCCGGGATCTCATCCGGGACTCCGAACAACTTTCGGTCACCAACATAACAACTCAACTATACTTATATCGTCACCAAACATTAAGTGTGTAGACCCTGCGGGTTCGAGAACTATGTAGACATGACCGAGACACCTCTACGGTCAATAACCAATAGCGGGACCTGGATGCCCATATTGGCTCCTACATATTCTACGAAGATCTTTATCGGTCGAACCTCTATGTCAAGGATTCAATTAATCCCGTATGCTGTTCCCTTTGTTCTTCGGTATGTTACTTGCCCGAGATTCGATCGTCGGTATCTCTATACCTAGTTCAATCTCGTTACCGGCAAGTCTCTTTACTCGTTCCGTAATACAAGATCTCATGGCTAACACTTTAGTCACATTGCTTGCAAGGCTCATTGTGATGTTGTATTACCGAGTGGGCCCTGAGATACCTCTCCGTCACACGGAGTAACAAATCCCAGTCTTGATCCACGCCAACCCAACAGACATCCTCGGAGATACCTGTAGAGCACCTTTATAGTCACCCAGTTACGTTGCGACGTTTGATACACACAAGGTACTCCTCCGATGTCAGGAAGTTGCATGATCTCATGGTCATAGGAACAGATACTTGACATGCAGAAAACAATAGCAATAAACTGACACGATCATATGCTATTTTTACAGTTTGGGTCTTGTCCATCACATCATTCTCCTAATGATGTGATCCCGTTATCAAATGACATCTCATGTCCATGGCTAGGAAACCTTCACCATCTTTTGATCAACGAGCTAGTTAACTAGAGGCATACTAGGGACACAGTGTTTGTCTATGTACCCACACATGTATTTTAGTTTCCAATCAATACAATTATAGCATGGATAATAAACGATTATCATGAACAAGGAAATATAATAATAACCAATTTATTATTGCCTCTAGGGCATATTTCCAACAGTCTCCCACTTGCACTAGAGTCAATAATCTAGTTCACATCACCATGTGATTTACATTGTTCTAACACCCAATGAGTTCTGGGGTTCGATCATGCTTTGCATGTGAGAGAGGTCTTTAGTCAACGGGTCTGTGACATTCAGATCCGTGTGTACTTTGCAAATCTCTATGTCATACTGTAGACACTTCTACCACACTCCACTTGGAGCTATTCCAAATGGCTGCTCCACTATATGTATCCTGACTGCTACTCAGAGTCGTCCGGATAGGTGTCAAAGCTTGCATCGACGTAACCCTTTACGACGAACTCTTCATCACCTCCATAATTGAGAAATATTTCCTTAGTCCTCTAGTTACTAAGGATAATCTTGACCGCTGTCCAGTGATCCACTCCTGGATCACTCTTGTACCCCTTGACAGAATCATGGCAAGGCACACATCAGGTGCGGTACACAGCATGGCATACTATACAGAGCCTATGGATAAGGCATAGGGGATGACCTTCGTCCTTTCTCTTTCTTCTGTCGTGGTCGAGCTTTGAGTCTCACTCAACTCCACACCTTACAAATCAGGCAAGAACTCTTTCTTTGACTGATCCATTTTGAACTCTTTCAAAATCTTGTCAAGGTATGTACTCATTGAAAGTCTTATCAGACGTCTTGATCTATCTCTATAGATCTTGATGCCCAATATTTAAGTAGCTTCATTCCAGGTCTTCCTTTGAAAAACTCCTTTCAAATGACCCTTTATGCTTTCCAGAAATTCTACATTATTTCCGATCAACAATATGTCAACCACATATACTTATCAGAAATTCTATAGTGCTCCCACTCACTCTATTGTAAATACAAGTTTCTCATAAACTTTGTAAAAACTTTGATCACCTCATCAAAGTGTATATTCCAACTCCGAGATGCTTGCTCCAGTCCATAGAAGGATCGCTGGAGTTTGCATACATTTTAGCATCCTTAGGACTGACAAAACCTTTCGGTTGTATCACATACAACCTTTCCTTACGGATACCGTTAAGGAAACGATGTTTTGACATCCATCTGCCAGATTTCAAAATTGAAAAATGCAGCAACTGCTAACATGATTCCAACAGACTTTAGCATCGCTACGGGTGAGAAAGTCTCATCGTAGTCAACTCCTTGAACTTGTGAAAAACCCTTTGCCACAAGTCGAGCTTTATAGACGGTGACATTACCGTCCACGTCCGTCTTCCTCTTAAAAAATCCATTTGTTCTGAATGGCCTTACGCCCTTCAGGTAATACTTCCAAAGCCCATACTTTGTTTTCTTACATGGATCCCATCTCGGATTTCATGGCCTCTAACCATTTCTCGGAATCCGGGCCCATCATCGCTTCTCCATAGCTCGTAGGTTCATCGTTGTTCAACAACATGACCTCTAAGACAGGGTTGCCGTACCACTCAGGAGCAGTACGCGTCCTTGTCGACCCACGAGGTTCGATAGTAACTTGATCCGAAGTTTCATGATCATCATCATTAACTTCCTCTTCAACTAACGTAGGCTCCACAGAAACAACTTTCTGCGCTGCGCTACTCTTAGGTTGAAACAAAGGTTCAACAACCTCATCAAGTTCTATCTTCCTCCCAGTCAATCTTTCGAAAGAAACTTTTTCTCGAGAAAGGACCCGTTTTAGCAACAAACACTTTGTGCTTGGATCTGAGATAGAAGGTTCACCCAACTGTTACGTTAGGGTATTCTATGAAGATGCATTTGTCCGCTTTGGGTTCAAACTCATTAGGTGAAAACCCTTTTTCACATAAGCGTCGCAGCCCCAAACATTAAAAAATGACAGCTTAGGTTTCCGCCAAACCAAAATTCATACGGTGTCATCTCAACGGACTTATGGTGCCCCTTTTAAAGTGAATGTGGTTGTCTCTAATGCATAACCCTAAAACGATAGTGGTAAATCGATAAGAGACATCATAGTTCGCACCATATCTAATAGAGCACAACTACGACGTTCGGACACACCATCACACTATGGTGTTCCAGGTGGCGTGAGTTGTGAAACAACTTCCACATTGTCTTAAGTTATATACCAAACTCGTAACTCAGATATTTACCTCCACGATCATATCGTAGACTTTTTATCTTCTTGTCACGATGATCTCAAACTTCACTCTGAACTTTTCAAACGATTCAGACTTGTGTTTCATTAAGTAAATATACACTATATCTACTCAAATCATCAGTGAAGGTAAGAAAATAACGATATCCACCGCCCACTACAAAACTCACTGGACCGCATACATCAACATGTATCATTTCCAATAAGTCAATTGCCCGCTCCATCATACCGGAAAACGGGGTTTTAGTCATCTTGCCCATGAGGCATGGTCCGCATGTCTCAACCGATTCGAAATCGAATGAGTCCAAAGATCCATCAGCATGGAGTTTCTTCATGCGTTTTACACCAATATGACATTTAGCGGCAGTGCCACAAGTATGTGGTACTATCATTATTAACTTTGTATCTTTTGGCATCAATATTATGAACATGTGTATCACTACGATCAAGATTCAATAAACCACTCTTATTGGGTGCATGACCATTGAAGGTATTATTCATGTAAATAGAATAACCATTATTCTCTAACTGCAATGAATAACCGTATTGCAATAAACTTGATCTAATCACGTTCATGCTTAACGCAAACACCAAATAACATTTATTTAGGTTCATCACTAATCCCAAAGGTAGAGAGAGCGCGCGATGGTGATCACATCAACCTTGGAAACACTTCCAACACTCTTCGTCACCTCACCCTTAGCCTCCGTTTATTCCGTAGCTTTTATTTCGAGTTACCAACACTTAGCAACCGAACCGGTATCTAATACCCAGGTGCTACTAGGAGTACTAGTAAGGTACACATCAATAACACGTATATCAAATATACTTCTGTCGACGTTGCCAACCTTCTTATCTACCAAGCATCTAGGGTTGTTCCACTTCAGCAACCGTTCTCCTCATAATAGAAGCACTCAGTCTCGGGTTTGGGTTCAACCTTGGGTTTCTTTACTAGAGCAGCAACTGGCTTGCCATCCATGAAGTATCCCTCCTTGCCCTTGCCCTTCTTGAAACTAGTGGTTTTACTAACCATCAACACTTGATGCTCCTTCTTGATTTCTACCTTCGCGGGGTCAAACATCGCGAATAGCTCAGGGATCATTATTTCCATCTTTGGCCTTTTATAGTTCATCACGAAGCTCTAGTAGCTTAGTGACAGTGACTTGGAGAACTATACCAATCACTATCTTATCTGGAAGATCAACTTCCACTCGATTCAAGCAATTGTAGTACCCAGACAATCTGAGCACATGCTCAACGATTGAGCTATTCTCCATCATCTTGCAGGCAAAGAATCTTGTTGGGGGTCTCATACCTCTCAACACGGGCACGAGCCTGAGATCCCAATTTCAGCTCTTAGAACATCTCATATGTTCCGTGACGTTCAAAACGTTTTGGAGCCTCAATTCTAAGCCGTAATGCATGACGCACTGAACTATCAAGTAGTTATCAGAACGTGCCTGTCCGATGTTCACAACATCTACAGACGACGCTTGAGGGGGTGGCGCACCGAGCGGTGCATTAAGGACATAAGCCTTCTGTGCAGCATTGATGACAATCCTCAGATCACGGACCCAGTCCGCATTATTGCTACCATCATCTTTCAAATCTATTTCTCTAGGAACATATAAAAATTCAAGGGAGCTACAGCGCGAGCTAGTAATCTACAACATAATTTGCAAAGACATTTTGACTATGTTCATGATAATGAGTTTAGTTAATCATATTACTTAAAAACTCCCACTCAAATTGACATCCCTCCGGTCATTCGAGTGTCACATGATCCAAATCCACCAACTCAAGTCCGATCATCACGTGAGTTGAGGTGGTTTCAATGGTGAACATCTTCATGTTGATCATATCTACTATATGACTCATGTTCGACCTTTCGGTCTCTTGTGTTCCGAGGCCATGTCTGTACATGCTAGGCTCGTCAAGTTTAACCCGAGTGTTCCGCACGTGCAACATGGCTTACACCCGTTGTATGTGAACGTAGAGTCTTTCACACCCGATCATCACGGCGTGTCTCGAAACGACGAACTTTCGCAACGGTGCACGCTTGGGGAGAACACAATTTATCTTGAAATTTAAGTGAGGGATCACCTTATAATGCTACCGTCGTCCTAAGCAAAATAAGATGCATAAAAGGATTAACATCACATGCAAATCATAAGTGACATGATATGGCCATGAACTCGTGCTTTTGATCTCCATCTCCAAAGCACCGGCATGATCTCCATCGTCACCGGCATGACACCATGATCTCCATCATCTTGATCTCCATCAACGTGTCGCCATGAGGTTGTCGCGCCGACTGTTGCTTCCATGACTATTGCTAACGTTTAGCGATAAAGTAAAGCATTACATAGCGCTTAATGATTGACACGCAGGTCATACAATAATTAAAGACAACTCTATGGCTCCTGCCAGTTGCCGTACTCATCGACATGCAAGTCGTGATATTCTATACAACACATGATCATCTCATACATCACATATATCTCATCATGTAATTGGCCATATCACATCACAACATACCCTGCAAAAACAAGTTAGACGTCCTCTAATTGTTGTTGCAAATTTTACGTGGCTGCTACGGGTTTGCAAGAACCGTTCTTACCTACGCAAAACCACAACGTGGTGTAGTGATTGCTTTTTGATCTTCTAAAGGAACCCTCTTCATTGAAATTGATTCAACTAAAGTGAGAGAGACAGACACCCGCTAGCCATCTTTATGCAACGAAGTTACATGTCAGTTGAAGGAACCTGTCTCGCGTAAGCGTACGCGTAATGTCGGTCCGGGCCGCTTCATCTCACAATACCGCCGAATCAAGTATCAACTAGTAACGACAAGCAATATGTATACACCCACGCCCACAACTCATTTGTGTTCTACTCGAGATCTCATCTACGCATAGACCTAGCTCATGATGCCACTGTTGGGGAACGTTGCATGGGAAACAAAAAATTTCCTACGCACACACAAGATCTATCCATGGTGGTGAGCATCTACGAGAGGAAGAGTGAATCTACATACCCTTGTAGATCGCTAAGCGGAAGCGTTAAGAAACGCGGTTGATGTAGTCGAACGTCTCCACGATCCAAATCGCAAGTCGTCCCTCGAACCGATCACGAACTAGTGCCGAACGGATGGCACCTCCGCGTTCAACACACGTACGGCTTGATGACGCCTTCACCTCCTCGATCCAGCGAGCGATGGTGAAGTAGTAGATGAGTTCCGGCAGCACGACGGCGTGGTGATGGTGGTGAGGAACAATCTCTGCAGGGCTTCGCCAAGCGCTACGGAGATTATGACGTAGGAACTAGAGGGTTAGGGTTGCCGCACACGGCTTGGGGAAATCTTGATGTATACCGGGTGCTAGCCCTGCCCCTCTATTTATATGTTGAGCCCTGGGGTCGAAACTTGGAGAAAGAGCCTCCTCAAAGTCGGTTTGGCCCGCAAGGCAAGAGTCCTGCTCGGACTCCAGGACCAGACGCCAGGGTCCTCGGCGTCTGGCCCCAGACGCCAGGGTCCCTGGCGTCTGGCCCCTGGCCTCCGCAAAACTTCCTTTTGCACCTTCCTAAAGCCTCGTGGGCTTTACCCCTTGGCCCAAATAAAGTGTTCTCGTACACGAACATTTCGGAAAACATCCGGAACCCCTTCCGGTGAATTCCGGAACCCTTCCGGAGACCAAACACTATTATCCCATATATCAATCTTTACCTCCGGACTATTCCAGAGCTCCTCGTCATGTCCGGGATCTCATCCGGGACTCCGAACAACTTTCGGTCACCAACATAACAACTCAACTATACTTATATCGTCACCAAACGTTAAGTGTGTAGACCCTGCGGGTTCGAGAACAATGTAGACATGACCGAGAGACCTCTACAGTCAATAACCAATAGCGGGACCTGGATGCCCATATTGGCTCCTACATACTCTACGAAGATCTTTATCGGTCGAACCTCTATGTCAAGGATTCAGTTAATCCCGTATGCTGTTCCCTTTGTTCTTCGGTATGTTACTTGCCCGAGATTCGATCGTCGGTATCTCTATACCTAGTTCAATCTCATTACCGGCAAGTCTCTTTACTCGTTCCGTAATACAAGATCTCGTGGCTAACACTTTAGTCACATTGCTTGCAAGGCTCATTGTGATGTTGTATTACCGAGTGGGCCCTGAGATACCTCTCCGTCACACGGAGTAACAAATCCCAGTCTTGATCCACGCCAACCCAACAGACATCCTCGGAGATACCTGTAGAGCACCTTTATAGTCACCCAGTTACGTTGCGATGTGTGATACACACAAGGTACTCCTCCGATGTCAGGGAGTTGCATGATCTCATGATCATAGGAACAGATACTTGACATGCAGAAAACAATAGCAATAAACTGACACGATCATATGCTATTTTTACAGTTTGGGTCTTGTCCATCACATCATTCTCCTAATGATGTGATCCCGTTATCAAATGACATCTCATGTCCATGGCTAGGAAACCTTCACCATCTTTTGATCAACGAGCTAGTTAACTAGAGGCATACTAGGGACACAGTGTTTGTCTATGTACCCACACATGTATTTTAGTTTCCAATCAATACAATTATAGCATGGATAATAAACGATTATCATGAACAAGGAAATATAATAATAACCAATTTATTATTGCCTCTAGGGCATATTTCCAACAGGACCCGTAGGTCTGTGGTGGACTACTCACAAATCACCATGGGAGCAGCAAGGATGATGAAGAGGCCCTCCGTGATTGATCCCCCCCTCCGACAGGGCACCGGAAAAGGGCTCCAGATGAGACTTGCGACGGCGGAAAAAGTGTTTCGGGAGATCCCATAGGGTTTTCGGAATATATGTGAATTTATAGGCCAGGGTACGGGGTCAGGAGAGCAGGGGGGCGGCCACAACCTAACAGGGCACGACCACCCCCTAGGCGCGCACTGTTGGCTTGTGGGGCCCCCGTGCGGCCTCCGGTCTTCTCCCGAAGCTTCCAGGTCTTCTTTTGGTAAAAAAAAATCACCAAAAAGTTTTGTGGAAATTCGACTTCGTTTGGTACTGTAAACCTGAAAAGCCAAAAACATGCAGAAAACAGCAACTGGCACTTGGCACTGGGTTAATAGGTTAGTGCTAAAAATAATATGAATTGTCAAATAAATGCCCAAAAAGTATCCTACAATGATAATATTATAGCATGGAACAATAAAAAATTATAGATACATTGGAGACGTATCACCGGACCCGCTTGTCGGCGTTAGCGTCTCGTGTCGAGCATGCCTCATCTTGGCCAAACTTTTTTATTAAAGGCGCCTCTAGAAAATTTTCATGCCATATCATCATAGTTGGTCCATTTCCCATCTTGCAATTATAATGTTTCTTAAACAAAGGGATGTGTTTTAAGTGACCTTTCCACCAACTAAAACCTTCCATTCTATGTCATGGGAGACGATTACTATAGCAAGCATCCCATATCAGCTTGACCCAGGGCAGGTCCTCTCTATTGATTTTTTTGAAGGTTTTCTATGATGAGAGTTTTATTATGTAATGTGTGTTGGGAAACGTAGCAGAAAACAAAAAAAATCGCTCTTTGATCAACGAGGAACACTATGAAGATAAAATAACGGTTGGGATCATGATCGTTACCGTCACCGAGTAGCAGTGAAAGAAGAGTGTGACAATGATGATCAAGCTTGGAGTCCCTTGAACAATAGATCAGCGATCCCGTGAACCGCCCACAATTAGTCCCTCGAGCGTAAGACCGAAAGCACACCCTCTCTATAGATTACAAGCATACGGTCTCCCGTCCAGAGCTAATTGCCATCGAAGAATTAAAGGGAGGAGATTAGAACCACATTGTGCTTCTAATTATGAGGATTAGAGTAAATAGACATAGATCTAATTAGTCAACTTGGACTAACTAGAACTAGAACTAGAGAACTAGAGGAGGCTCCAAAACTTGTGTCCTCAAAAGGGCCAAATCCTCAAGTATATATAGGTTAGAGGGGAAGGATGGGGCATCCAACAAGGAGGGAAACCCTCCTTGGGGAGCCGACCTAGGGGAGGAGGAGTCCAACTCCTTCCCCACTCTAATTTGCCTCCCATAAGGAAAAGGGGGGGGGGGGGCTCCACCATTTGGGACCTTGTGGCCCAAGTTGCCTTCCACCTCTTGGCCTTTTTAGGCCTGTTGATATTTTATTAAATATAAAATTGTTCTAAATACTTTCAAACCATTTTATATATAATTTAACATCTCTGAAAACATTTTCCACCTATATATATTTATCGATAATACTCGTTATTAACCGATATTCACCGAAACCCTTCTGGTGACATAGAAACGCTTCCGTATCCTCTCGGAACTATTCCGATTATTACTGAAACAATTCCACAAATAAATCCTCGATACTCTCGACCTACTAACACTGAACAAATCATGATTACCTTAAGCTTGTGATCCCGTAGGTTTGGTAACTCGTAGACATGAACGAAAGTACTTCGTCCAATGAACGATAGGGGAACCGTGGACGTCCGTATTGATCCCTATGAGTACACGAATGATATTCAAGTGAACCATCGGTTACCATATGAAATTCCCTTTGCTTCGCGATTCTCTACAATACCCGAGAATCATCGGTATCCTCTCGAGTCATTCACATGCTCGTTATACCATTATTCTCATTACCAATTTTGTTCTTCTTTCTCGTTGATGTGTTCCGGCATCCCCGTGACATAGTCACCTGTTTCTGGCCAGACGATGGTGGATGCCGTCACACCTAGAGGGCCCTAAGAATATCTCTCCATCGTCGGAGGAGGAAATTCCACTCTCAAGCTATCTAGTCCCTTGTCAAACTTTCCGATGAACCTGTAAGTTGTCGCTATGATCATCTAGTTACATATGACGTTTGAGAAACCTCAAAGGTCATCATATGGTAAGAAGTGACTACGGTACTCTCATGGTCTTTAAGGAACATAAAACACATGTTAACACTCCATGTTATAACAATTGATTTCAGACGATATTATCTCAAAGCATAACAAATAAGTTTGGGTCGATTCAATACGATCGTTCTTCTAACGTCATACTCTTAATCTTGTTTTTAGGATTATCGTTACATCTAACGATATCCTAAGATCCGGAAAACATGATCACTAACAACACTTGAGCAAGTCTCAGAGGCAAGACTGAGAACATTTGTTTTACCATTATCATTCCACACGCGCATATGAGTTTTCCACTGAATCGCATATTCCAAGATCATAGAAGTCATAGCATAGAATATAAATCTTTAATTATGAATATGGAAATATAATAATACAATATTATTGCCTCTAGGGCATATTTCCAACAATCTTCCACTTGCACTAGAGTCAATAATCTAGTTGCATGGTTTGTCAACACCTATGGCTTATCTGGTGTTTCTCATGCCTTTGCTTTAGTGGTAGAGCCTTCGTCACCGGTCTTGACATATTCAAAACCATATAATATTTGTGTCACATATGTCTATCTTTGTTGGATCCTTAATTCCTTTTGCTTTGAACAATGTCACTATTATTCATAATACAATGTCATTGGTTTCATTGCATTTTGGATCACATTATACGTATCAAGACACTTCTTACAGATATCAAGACACCTCTTGATTCAAACATCTTTTGAAACATCTAACGTATTTCACTATACACTATTAATGTTATAGAATCCACAATTTTGTTCATGTTTGAAAACTATTCAAACCAACATAATTTTGGCCCAATTTATATCAGTCATGAAGTTTACGTTGCCTGTAACCATTTACAACAACCTACTTCATCTCCTCTATTTGACTAGGAACAATTTCTTTGTCATCTCTCACGTACTTAACATACACCTAGTGAACTAATCCAAGATCACCTATGTATTTGTCACTAACATTTTAGTACGTAAGAAACTTATGGCTTTATACACTTCATAGCTTTTATGATGGATTAAATCTATCGATATATATTGAATACCACTCAAGTTTTTCATGCTTATCAACTGTCATTAGACATTGATCACTCCTAAGCATTATGCTATGTGACATTGAGAGAAAGTGCATTCTCCATTTTAAACCTTTTAAAACTTTGTCAATGTAATCTTTTTGGCTCAACATAATCAAACATTTTGATCTATCTCGTATAGATCTATATATGACTAATAATTTTCTCTTGGCATTAAATACTTTTAATGAAAACATTATTACTTTTTTGCTTAAGAAGTTTATATCATTTCCAATATGTCAATTACATATGTAGTTTAGAAATATATTTAGCTTCCACTAAACTTTCTATGTATATACAAATTTCCTTATCATTCTAACATAGTAAAATCTTTTACTATTTAAAACATTAATTCAAGCTCCTTTTAATGCTTGCTTCAAACCCCTTCGAACTATTGCATACTTATTCTGGAAATTTCAGATTTTGACAAAACCTTTCTGGTTGTATCTATCATACATCCATGAAACTAGTTTGTCATTCATCTGTTTATACCTTTTCATAGGATCAACTATCTAAATTTATTTGTTCTATACCTACTCCATTCTGGAGTTAAATGACTTTGAGCCAATTCTTCTGACCTGGGCACCACTACCGCTTCCTTGTAGTGCATAGTTTCATCTTCTCATAAGATGAATATTCCACTATGAAATAATTTGGTAGATTAAAATAATCTTTTCTATGCATTTTAGTTACAAGCTTTAATTCCTATAACCATTGTAGAAAAATTCCGGTTTATATTCTGTAAACAACTCTTGGAACAGTTTCCATTTTGTTGCTAATGTTTCCCGGAGATTCAATAATCTTGTCTAGCTTGTAATGTCCTCCCACTTACTTCTTTACCGAGAAAACATATTCTTGAAAAGGCGTCAATTCCTATGTGACAAACACTTTTGTCTTTGGACTTTTGGTACAAGGAATACAATACTTCCTATTGGATATCCTACAATTTTGCAATTTCTTATCTGTTTTGGGATTAGGTTTATTTAAATGTAAAACACTTTACATAAAAATCTTATAACCCCAAATCTCAAGATGTGATAAAATTTATTTCTATCCTTTCCATAACTCATATGGTATCATCCCAAGAGACTAAAGACGGTGCTCTGTTTAGTGTTTATTGTTGTTGTTTGAAGTATATCTGTATATATCCCAAAATATTAGTAAAAGCAAATCGGTATGAAATAATTCCACAATTATTCGTGTACTTTGCTCAACTCATGACTTGGATTCCTTCATGATAGAATAATCTTTTGTCATATTGATCATTGACTTCACTTTGAATCTTTGGAACCTTCAAAATTTCAAAATTTCACTCTGAATCTTTTTGAACATTTCAAAATTTTAGATTTATATTCGGTAAATCATATTTACTTAAATCATTTATGAAGTATAATCATTCACCGCTCTCTAGTCATCCTAATAGATCATATACATCTTTATGTATTTTGTCAACTGATTTGCCTTTCAATACTTCATACATATGAAGATTATTTTCCAATATAACCTCTTGCAGTGCCACTTTTAAGTGATATTTTATTAGTGTTCATAAGACATTTTAGCAATGTAAATGTTTACAAATACTAATTCAAGATCTATGAATAACCACTAATAAATAGAGGTAAATCCAAAACATATCCTTATAATGACTTGAACAACCATTGTATAAAACTTATAAGAATATCCGTCGAATAACCAATAACATAATGTTTTACACAACTCCGAAACGAAATAACTATTATTCGATTCTAAGATAGTTCTTCGGTGTGAACTAAAAACATGACTTCAATGATCTTGAGTAGTGATCCTATCACCATTCCTAATTTGCATCATGTCTTCGTTCCTTCTCAACTTGCGAGCTTTCTGTAGTCCCTGTATCGGTTTGGAAATTATAGCTCCCGATTAGTATCAAATACTCATGACATACAAGAAATCAACACGTAGGATAACATTTACTTTGTATAACTTTTATACCTTTACTGAAAGAACCATTCTTCTTCTTATATGTCAAGTACTTCTTGCAGTTGCGCTTCTAGTGTCCTTTCTGTTTGCAGTAGAAACATTCAGTTTCCTTAGTGGCTCCGCCCTTGTTCCTCTTCTAATTCTCGGTCTTACCAGTACCAACATATTTCTTCTTGGACTTACCCTTCTTCTTGAAACTGGCGGTCTTGTTGACCATCAACACTTGTTTGCCCTTCTGCATCCCAGCTTCCATAGTTTTGAGCATAGCAAACAACTCATTTGCACTTTTCTCCATCCCATTAATGTTGTAATTCATGATAAAACCATAGTAAGATGGGGGGAGTGAAGCAAGCACAATATTTGTACTGAGTGTTGGAGGAATTCCAAATTCCAGAGAAGCTAGTCTATCAGCATAGCCAGCCAACTTTACTATATGCTCACTCATTGAGGAACCTTTTGACATCTTGCATTCAATCAAGGCCTTGGTTATTTCAAAACGTTTGGTCCTTGCCTGCTTCTTGTACAGAACTTTCAGTGACCCAATTATAAACTGGGTGGTAGATCGTTCAAAACTTTTTTGTAGCTCAGGATCCATACAAGTTAACATGAGACACTGGACTGACTCATAGTCATCACTACGAGGAGTGAAAGCAACTATGACTTCTGGTGGTGCATACTTTGCAGGAGGATCACCTAGGGGCTGATCCAGCAGCTACCCCTTTTTAGCACTATTGAGAAAAATATTCAGGTTCTGGTTCCAATCCGCATAGTTTCCACCATTTGCAGCCAAGTTTTCTTTCTCTAACATAGGGGCTAAGTTGAACATATTGTGAGCCATTGATCTACAACGATAAACACAAATTTATTTAGACACACTATATAATTAACTTGCACTATTAAATAATTTTAATACTATGTGCACTCCCACTTAAATCAATATCTCTCATAATTGATTAGTAAGTGATTCAAGACCCTGATCTTATTCTCAGTCGTTGATGTGGACATAAATATTGACGAAAATTTTAACCGGTGGGCAATCTCTAGCCGATCATATCTCCATATGACTCTTGTTTATCTATCGATGCTTTGTGCTCCGAGCTCAGAACTATTCTGCTAGGACTTCAAGATAACCGAGTGCTATCTGCTAGCTAGGTCTTACCTAACCCGTCTTACACCTCACGATCCGTTTGTACTCATGTGGACATGACGTATTTCGGGAAGTTGCGTGTTATAGACGTGTGCAACACTGGGAAGAGAACCTTTTAACTTGATATTTTTGGTGAGAGATCACCCTAATAATTGACTACTGCGCAATCAAGGATGCAAACAACAAAGGGATAAACATTGTAGGCAATTCATAAAAGCATGATATGGTATAGCCCTAGGCGCCGGGGATGAATCTTCGGGAGGATACTTCAGTCACCACCTTGATCTCCTGCACCTGGTGAAGTCACCTTGCTCCGGGGTCCTCCGTAGCACGACTGTCATGCCCATCGATAATGAAATAATGAGTTTGACACGCAGGTCATTAAAGTGACAATCCTTTGGCTCCAGCCATCATGTCGTACTTTGACGCACAGGTCACTTAACGTTACATCATATAACTAACTCATACATAAACAAATTATCATGACGAAGGATATACCAAATCACATGCAATCTTGCAAAACCAAGTTAGACGTCCTCTAATCAGTTTGGCAAATTTTAATTATGTGGTTTCTAGGGTTTCAACATAGCACTAGCTACCTACGTCCACCATTAAGGCGATAGTCTGATACGTCTCCAACGCATCGATAATTTATGAAGTATTCATGCCATATTTGCCTATGTTTACAATACTTTTATATGGTTTTGATGCACTTTATATGATTTATTTAGAACTAACCCGGACTGACGCTGTTTTCAGCAGAATTACCGTGGTGTTGTTTTTGTGCAGAAAATGAAAGTTCTCGGAATCGCCCGAAACTTTTTGATGATTTTTTCTAGAGGAAATAAGCAATATTGGAGCGAAGAACCACCGGAGGGGAGCCACCCATGGGGCACAAGCCATCAGGGCGCGGCCTGGGGGGGAGGGCGCCGTGTTGGCTTGTGGGGCCCACGTGGCTCCGTTGCGCGTGATTCCAACGTTGAAAAATCTTGTAAATCCCAGAAACCCCAGAAATAAAGAGAGACTCTCCGCTCCGCCGCTGCAACTCTCTGTATCGACGAAAAACCAATCTGGAGCCGTTCCAGTACCCTGCCGGAGAGGGGAAACCATCATCAGTGGCCATCTTCATCATCCCGGCGGAGGCCATGACGAGGAGGGATTAGTTCACCCTCGGGGCTGAGGGTATGTACCAGTAGCTATGTGTTTAATCTCTCTCTCTCTCTCTCTCTCTCGTGTCTTTGAGATGTCATGATCTTGATGTATCAGAGGCTTTGTTAATATAGTCAGATCAAATGATGTTATTCCCTTGCTATCATGTTGTGATGAATTGAATCTTTCCCTTTGAGATCTCGTTATGTTGGATTGAATATTTTGGTTTGAGAACACTTGATGTATGTCTTGCGTGGGATACCCGTAGTGACATTGGGGTATTCTATTGATTCACTTTATATATGTTGATGCATCAACTTGCGGATTCCGGTGACCTTGGGGATCTAAGCATAGGGGTTGATTGCACGTTTTCATACCACGTTCTCCGATAGAAATCTTGGGGTGCTCCTTGAAGTTCTTTGTGTTTGATTGAATATGATAGATCTGAAATTGTTTGATGCATGTCACATAATTTACCCACGGATACTTGGGGTCACATTGGAGTATCTAGGTGACATTAGGGTGGATTGATACGTATCATTGTTGTTATTTTAGTACGAACTCTAAGGCTATTTGTGACACATATAGGAATAGCTCAAAAGATTGATCGGATAGAATAACTTTGAGGTGGTTCTACTACCTACACCAATTTCATCTTATTGTTCTCCGATAGATAGGAACTATGGAGTGATTCTTTGTTGCACGTTGAGGGATGATGATATGATCCAACTATGTTAGCATTGTTGGGAGATTGCACTAGTGAAAGTATGAACCTTAGGCCTTGTTTCCAAGCATTTATATACCGTTTTGCTCGCTGTTTATTATTTGTTCCATTGCTGTTTTTATATTTTCAGATTACAAAAACCTATATCTACCTTCCATATTGCAGTTTTATCACCATCTCTTCTCCAAATTAGTGCACCTATACAATTTGCCATTGTATTGGGTGTGTTGGGGACACAAGAGATTTCTTGTATTTGATTGCTGGGTTGTTTGAGAGAGACCATCTTCATCATACACCTCCCATGGATTGATAAACCTTAGGTCATCCACTTGAGGGAAAATTGCTACTGTCCTACAAAACTCTGCGCTTGGAGGCCCAACAAAGTCTACAAGAATAAAGTTGCGTAGTAGACATCATAGTCCTTGTTGCTAGATTAAGTTTCGGGGTGTGTGAGGGAAGAGACTTTATTAAAAATCTCTAGCCCCACACTAAACTTCGTCAATAGGAGTGACCCCCTAGAAGATCAATCATCTTCATCACCCTATTGTGTACGCGACGATTCACTATTCTTTAATATGATGAGGCGCAAAGAATTGTTAGCAGACCGTCGACAGCTAGAGCCGATCGATTCTCAGAACCTTGTACAAAGCCACATCATACTGTCAATGAACTAAACCGAAGCAACACTCGAGGGAAGCATAGCAAGAACATAAAACCATCACATCCACATGTGATCTAGATCAAAACCTGTATCTACTCATAGAACTGCTCATGATGCCACTATTGGGAAACGTAGAAGAAAACAAAAAAAATTGCCCTATGATCAACCAGGAACACTATGAAGATACAATAACGGTTGGGATCATGATCGTTACCATCACCGAGTAGCAGTGGAAGAAGAGCGTGGCGATGATGATCGATCTTGGAGTCCCTCAAACCATAGATGAACGATCCCGCGAACCACCCACGAACAGTTCCTCGAGCTTAAGGCTGAAAGCACGAGCTCTCTACATATTGCAAGCGTACAGTCTTCACGATTCGTCAGCACTTCGTCATCCAGATCTAATTGCCGCCGGAGAATTAGAGGGAGGAGATTAGAACCACACTGGGCTCCGGGGCGGTGCCAGGAATCCAATCATGTGTCGTCAAGTGAGCGTTGTGTGGTCAGATCGATGCGTTTATAAGATCGTTTGGAATAATTTCTTCTTGTTGTATGTTGTTTTTGTAAAAAGCTATGTAGTCAACTGATAGACCTAGCTCTAATTATGAGGATTATAGGAAATAGACCTAGCTCTAATTAGTCAACTAGGACTAACTAGAACTAGAGGAGGCTCCAAAACTTGTGTCCTCAAAAGAGCCAAATCCTCAAGTATATATAGGTTAGAGGGGAAGGGAGGGGAAGACACCAACGAGGGAAACCCTCCTTGGGGCTCCGGACTAGGGGAGGAGGAGTCCAACTCCTCCCCCACTCTAATCCCCACCCCATATGGAAAAGGGGGCGCCTCCACCACTTGGGCCCTTGTGGCCCAAGTTGCCTTCCACCTCTTGGCCTTTTTAGGCCTGTTGATATTTTATTAAATATAAATTGTTCTAAATACTTTCACACCATTTTATATATAATTTAACATCTCCGGAAACATTTTCCACCTATATATATTTATCTGTATTACCCGGTATTAACCGATATTCACCGAAACCCTTTCGGTGACCCCGAAATGCTTCCGGATCCTCTCGGAACTATTCCGACTATTAATGAAACAATTCCACAAATAAATCCTCAATACTCTCGACCTACTAACACTCAACAATTCATGATTACCTTAAGCTTGTGACCCCGTAGGTTTGGTAACTCGTAGACATGAACGAAACTCCTTTGTCCAATGACCGATAACGGGACCGTGTGCGTCCATATCAATCCCTATGAGTACACGAATGATATTCGAGTGAACCATCGGTTACCATGTGACATTCCCTTTGCTTCGCGATACTTTACAAAACCCGAGAATCATTGGTATCCTCTTGAGTCATTCGCATGCTCGTTATACTATTATTCTCGTTACCGGTTTTGTTCTTCTTTCTCCTTGATGTGTTCCGGTATTCCCTTGACATAGTCACCTATGTCTGGCTAGACAATGATGGATGCCGTCACACCGAGAGGGCCATAAGAATATCTCTCCATCGCCGGAGGATCATATCCAACTCTCGAGCTATCTAGTCCCTTGTCAAACTTTCTGATGAATCTGTAACTTGTTGTTATGATCATCTAGTTACAATTGACGTTTGAGCAACCCCAGAGCTCATCGTATGGTAAGAAGTGACTACTATACTCTCATGGTCTTTAAGGAACATGAAACACATGTTAACACTCCGTGTTATAACAATTGATTTCAGACGATATTATCTCAAAGTATAACAAACCAGTTTGGGTCGATTCAATACGATCGTTCTTCTAACGTCATACTCTCATTGTTGTTTTAGGATTATTGTTAGATCTAACGATATTGTAAGATCCGGAAAACATGATCACTAACACCACTTGAGCAACTCTAAGAGGCAAGACTGGGAACCTTTGGTTTAGCATTTATCATTCCACAAATGCATATGAGTTTTCCCCTGAATCGCATATCCCAGGATCATAACAGTTATAGCATAGAACATAAATCTTTAAATATGAATATGGAAATATAATAATACAATATTATTGCCAATAGGGCATATTTCCAACAATGTGATATCCATAATTCCAAGACCTATTGATCCCTAGGCTGACAAACCTTTCCTCGGGATATGAGAGCAGATCATGTTCACTGTTGCTCATATTTTATCTAGAAGAAGTGCCGCAGATATTTGTTTACATGATCCGTGATACCCACTGTCAATGCCAAAGTACTCATGGAAAAGATGGGTAGGGTAGAAAAGACTAACTAAATCAGGAGAAATCTGCCATCATAAGTGAGCAAGCTTGAGAAACCATTAAAACTTATTTCAATTAGCTAACAAATGAGAGAGAAGTCTTCTTGTTTTAATCTATTTGCACCTAAAGGTAGTCCCAAATAAGTGAATGGGATACTCCCTTGCTTGCACCCAAGATCTCTCAACATAATTGTGAGTTTGTTAGCAGAGACATTCATGGGAACCAACATAGATTATTGTAATTAATTTTTAGACCACTTTGAGCAAAAAAATGGCTAAAATTGGTAACTTGCATCACTTGGATATGGACTACATGCAATATCAAGATTGTGTCGTCTGCATACTGAATTAGTAGAAAATCAGAGTCGGACTCACAGAGGAAAGTAGCTTGAATGATGTTTGCATGCATGGCTTCATTTAACATAGTTTGGACTAAGTATGCAGCTAATACAAAAAGGAGAGGTGACAATGGGTCTCCTTGTCTAACTCCTCTCGTGCAAAGGAATTGTTTGCCGGGAACTCCATTCAGAAGGACCGAAGAAAAAATAGAGTTGAAGATCTATTTTATCCACATAAAACCTTTTGCTTCCAAGATGTGCAAAATGTAATTCCGTTCAATTAAATCAAAAGCCTTTTCAAAGTCCAATTTGAGTATAATAAGTTCCATTTTTGATTGCTGGCATTGGTGAATAAACTCAAAGTCGCAAGCTAAGCAGTCCTGGATAGATCTTGATTTTAAAAATCCATATTGATTGGTGTGTGCTAATTTGCGAATCACCATCTAAAGCTTGTTTTCAAAAAGTTTAGTAATGGTTTTGATGGTATAGTTCAGCAGACAGATGGGCCTATAATCACTTGGACTTTGAGGATTATCATTTTTGGGAATGAGACTTATGACTGAGATATTGATGGATTGCAAATCAATTCTACCATAGTAGAAGTCTTCAATAAGTTCATGAAAATATCCATAAAAGGGTATCCAAGAAGATATTGATAAACGACCCATTACATCCATCCGGGCCTGGAGCCTTGTCAGTTGGGAGCTCTTGTATCACCTTATCTATCTATTCTTTTGAGAAAGGAACCTTCATATCTAGAATATGCATCTCATTGTGGAGAATACTTGGTAGGCGGAAAAGATTTGAGGTTATTAGAGCCGAGTCTTTCCTTGAAAGATATCTAATGGATGACATCTTTTGTGTTGTGCTCAAAATGCTCTAGATGATTTTCATCCTTTAGTAAAGATATGTGATTGTTTCTGTACTTGATGGTGGTTTTTGCTTGATTTTTTTGTGACCTCGTCATCAAACTTAACCTATTTGATAGTGGCCTTTTGCTTCCAGTAAAGTTCTAATATTCAAGTAGGTTCGCAAAGTGTTTCTTTACAATGACTCTGTCATTACTTTCTTTAGTGGAAAATCTCTCTATTCCTCGAGCACGTCAAAAAATAATATAATGACATTTGCTTTCGTAATATTCATATTTAGGTTAGAGAGACTTTTGGCCCATATTTTAAGTTGTTTCCCCAGCCTTTTAAATTTGACAGTTATTTTTTGGCCACTATTGTTGGCTGCCACTGGTTTTCCCCACATCCTCTTAACAATGTCTTTAAAGCCATCTGCGTGTAACCAACAATTCTCAAATCTGAAAATTCTTGCTTTGGGGATGTTTGTTCGAATTTGAATCAAACAAGCAGGGAATGTGATCAGATATAGGCTTGGACAGACATGATCCAAAGGTGTTTAGATAATTAGGAGTTTAGGACTCAGAAGAGAAACATCAATCTAGCTTTTCTAATACTGGTGCATCTCGTTGTATACTTCCTTCCTTTGAGGGGAATTTGAACAAGCCCTAATACACTGATTACTTCATTGAACTTCATCATGTCATGAAAATCTCCTCAGGTTTATTTGCATTGGAAGGGTAGCTTATATAGTTGAATCCCAAGTATATTAACCAGTCCTCATACTGTGACATTTGAATGTTGATCAACCAATAAATAAATTCAGACCTTTGATCTGTTTGCAGGAGCCATATACATTTGTGAGAGGCCAAATACTCGGGACGATAAGGTCCACCTGTAGTACAACATGGGAGAATACGAAAGTATGTACGACACATATGTAAAAGAATGACATGTATATTGGAACACATTCCTCCGTATTCATAGCGTACAAGCATGACATGTGTTTTTAACAATTTTTGGTTGCACACAAGTTCACACATCACGGTGCAATCAAGTGGCGATGCTTGGTCACGCACGTGCGTGCCCCTACAATTTTTGCAAGGGTGACTCAATTTTGGTTGCTACTCAATTTGGAAGGCGTCATGGAGATCGATTTCACTCCCCCCAATGGTAAACATATTCTAACCATTTGGAGGAAAGATACTGTAAATCGTTGCAAAGATCCTTATGTGTCCACAAATGGCTGGCATATTTTGTATCAGCACTTCTCTTCCTCCGAGAACAACACCCAGTCTGTCGCAGTGATAGTGGAGGCTATAGGGGCTAGAAGGAAAGTGAAGATTGTGAATGTCCAGAAGGGAAGTGGGGTTTTACATAACTACGGGTGGCTGGAAACTTGGCGGGAGGCTAATAGGGAGCTGAAATTCCCTCCCGCGTGAGTGGTTTGCCAACGACGTGCTCTCCGTATCGGGGCCTCTAGTCTTCAAAATATTGAGTTTCGCCGGCCATATATGGAGCACACTCCATAAATTATGGTGACTCGGGTCCGGATGGCGACTTTGCTAGAGTGGTATTTTCGGCCAAAATCGTCATATTGGCGGTTGAATGTTGATCAGACCAATATGTCGATCCTGCTAGAGTTGCTCTAAGTGTAAGTTATTCTCCTTGCTTGTGTTCCATAGCTGAATTTCCTGGAAAAGGATTTTTAGCATGCAGGTGCGGGGCACACATCCCCCTTTTCCTTCTGGCTTCTAATTTTTGATATTTCATGTCGAAGAGTCTAAATTGAATTTAGTTTGCATATTCATGTTTATAGTGACAAGAGCTTTTAAATGAGATCCATTTTGAATACGTTTTGATGATTTTTTAAAATTTCATTAAGTTTCAACTTTTGAAACTTCGTATATGCGACCGATAAGATCTTACGATTCACAACCCGCGTCCGACAAAACAATACGTTTTAAGTTTTAACTTTCAAATTTTACTATGAGTGATCGACAGACTCATCGGTTTCAAAACCTACGACCGACAAAATCATATGTTTCAGAGACTAAAACTTAAAACTTACTGTGCCCTCGTGCAAAATCCAACGATTTTGCGAATCGTGGGGCAATCGGACAACTGTGCAACTGAGCAGGTGCGTGTCCCCTTGTCCCTGTGAATTTCCGGGACTTTGCACAACCAATTTGCTCTTTGTCAGTAGCCTGCACTGTCTCCGAAGTCCTCGAGCCATAACTCATGGTTGCAACGATTGCTCCTACACAACTACAATGTGTTGCGGTTTTTTCTAGTGTATGTATGTTCATCGGCACAACATAAGTAAAATGGCTATTTTTTCCAATAAGACGGATGTCCGTATATTAAGTAGAATGAACCTTTGCAAAAATATCTTATAAAAATTGGAAAATAGATTCAAGTTTTGGTGCCGAAGTCTTCTTCCTTCCACATTCACCAGGGAGGTAGACTTGCCGGGAAATAGAAAATTTGGAATCGGCTTTTCTTTTGCGCTAAAAAAAACTTGAGGCCTTTTCCCTTATTATATGACGTGAGCAAAGCTCATTGTCGCTTCTAGGCATCAGTCTCAACGATTAAACTCGCTTAAATGCAGAAGTTTGTACAAGTAGCGGTTAAAAATTCATCGATGGAGACCAGAAGATGTTATCGGTCATGATCTACGTAGCAAATTACCACCCCGAGAGACAGAAACACTGAAGGTGTCCTATAGAAGGCCCCACATCCGACCAGACCCCGAGGAGGTTGAGAACAGCCAACATTTGTGTGTCAAAATGGAATCGGGAGGACCATGGCGCATGTCCATGTTGTCCGCTCCGCAGGACATGCCAACAGCACAACCTTGCAGATGAAAGCAAGATCCGAAGAGCCAAATATGGAGACACTTCATCGTCCGCACGCCTCCCGACTATACGAAGAAGCACCATGGAAATGAGAGCGATGCGGAGAGACCTTATTCTACTTTGATGGTGACCTCATTGTATCGTCAGAGCCGACAAAAGACCAAACATAACTTTATTTCTAACCCTACCACCACCGGACCAAAGCCCTGGGTTCCCACCTGTCGGTGTACTAAAGTTTGGGTCCTTTAGCACCCCATACTTGTGCACGGGCAGTTGTAGCCACACCAGCGGCAAGGCCTGCCGGGAGACAGCTGAGTACATGTATAACAACACCAAGAAGGCATTCAAGTCAATAATCAGGAGATAGAAGACCGAAGGCTGGGCGCCCGGCAAGATCTTGCCGGGCTGGCCCGTCAAGCCCCGGCAAGATTTACACCCGGCAAGACCGCGCCGCCCTGTTACCGTTCCAGCGCAGCGACCAGCTTGTCTTTTAGCTGTTGTCCTCCTGGTAACGTGTCAGGTGCTAACGGCGGATGGACTTAAGCGGTGCTGATGGGACGACTTCTTTTCCCGTCCCCAAGATGCTAAGGGACACCTCAACGGAGCATTAAATGTGTTTGTCCTAAACCGTCAGTGTTAGGTATGATAACACTGTAGCTACTTTACACCTCATGTATGAACTGTACGCCACTGTGGTGACCCCTTCGAACGTATAAAAGGAGGCCCAAGGCGTAGCTACAGGGGGGATCTTCTTCTGGCCCATTCTATATGTGTAGCAGCTGTGTATTGTTCATCACATAGCGCTCCTGAGCCAGACCTAAACACAATCAATACAACCAAAGCAGGAGTAGGGTTTTACGCATCTCTGCGGCCCGAACCTGGGTAAAAATCCCTCGCGTTGATCGTTAGATCTGCTCTTTGTGCAAACCCTTTCCCTTGCCGAATCGTAAAGGGATCCTCGCGATCCCATAGGTGTCGTTTCTTTATCATCGTCATCGCCATGGCCCCAGGGAAGAAGGGTTTCACGGCGGTTGGTCCATCCACGTCCGCCGCGCCTATGGCTACACGCACGGGCGGCGGTGTTGACACGGGCGGAGGAGGCGGAGATCCGGAGCTTCCACGACGTTCTGGTGATCATAGCCAGGCGAGCGGCGTTGTTCGAGCCGCTAGATCCAAGGACGGAGCTGTGCTGCCAACTGGCGGTGTAGCAAACTCCAGGGACGGAAGGGCACCTTCCAAAACACCCACGCCGGCGCACGCGCCGCGGCCTCCCCAGGTCGCGCGCGATGAACAGCGCCGCGACGTTAATGGCTCCAAGCGTCCCCATGGAAAGTCTCCTGAGCATCACCTTCGGGATGCGCGAGGCCAGCATGCACGCCAACATGCTGGTGGAAGTGTTGTGCGGTCGCGGGACCGTGATGGCGCTCCTTCTAACATGGTTGGGAGTCAGAGCACATCACGTTCTTCGCAGCTGTCGCCGCCGCCAACACCAGCAGAAGCACTGGCGCGAGCACAGCTGCTCCTGAACTTCCCTCCTGCTGCGGATAAGCTTGACGAGTGGAGAGCTGCTATTCAGAGCCTCGTTGGCCTCGCAAACGATGACAGACCGCAGCAGGCGGAGCCTTCATGGCGGCAGTCCATCAAGCCGACACGCGCCGGTGGCGAAAAGACCGGAGGCGGTACCACCACGGTGCACTCTCCTCCACTGCGGCAACAGCGGTCGCAGACTCGACGGATCGACACCCGTGATGATGATTCAACGGCGTCATCCGATCCGCGAACTCGTCGTGATCAACGTCAAGTTCTTCGTGAGCGAGGCAAAGAAGACGCTTTGACTACCATCGAGCGACGGAGGGAAGCGCGCTATCAATATGATAAGCGCGCAGGGCCTACTATAGACAAGCCTGCGCCAGGGTATCCTGTCGATCTACCCTATGAGGTGGGTTGTCCAGCGTTTACCCGTGAGCTGCGGCGAGTCCAGTGGCCCAATTCCCGCACGTTCAAACCAGAGGTCCCGGAGTAGTACGACGGCAAGACCCACCCGTCGGAGTTCTTGAGCATCTACACCATTGCGGTGCAGGCTGCCGGGGCTCGCGACGACATGATACTCGCCAATTACTTCCCGTTGGTGCTTAAGCCCAACGTCAGGTCGTGGTTGATGCATCTGCCGGAAGGTTCCATTTCTTCCTGGGCAGATCTGTGTCATGAGTTTGTTGGCGCCTTTACCGGAGGCCACCAAGCTCCTGGCCAAGAAATTGATCTGCATATCATCCCCCAGAAGGAGGGCAAAACTTTGCGCAAGTACATACAGAGGTTCAGCTGTGTGCATCACAACATCCCAGTCGTTCATCCTGCCACTGTTGTCAGCGCGTTCCATCAGAACGTGCGCAACCGCAGAATGCGCGAAGAGCTGGCAATGAACAAGGTCAGGGATGTCGCCGAGCTCTATGCTCTGGCAGATAAATGTGCTCGAGCTGAGGAAGGGAGGAGGCTCCCCGGCGAGGATGTTGGCGCAGGAGTCGACTCGGAAGACGAAATGCTGCTGCCCCGGCAAAGAAAGGCCGACGGCGTAATAGGAAGCGCAAGGGCAAGTCCGTGCTTGCCGTCGAGGGATCCGGCAACCCCGACACCGCCAAGAAGGCCAAGGTTGACGACCCTGGCAAGGATGTTGCCGGGTGTGCCTCCTGTCAGGCCTTGGCAGCTGCCGACAAGCCAGAGGGCTCCGACAAGCAGTACTGCAAGATCCATCGCACCAAGGGCCATGATCTCCAGGACTGCCGGCAAGTTGAACAGGTTGTCGAGAAGCAGAAGGCTGAATACGAAAGGCGAGACAAGGAGAAGGGTCAGGATGGTGCAGGAGGGTCCGGCAAGAAACGTGGTGGCCGAGGAGGTCGCCGCGGCAAGGCCAAGCAACAGAAGGAGAGGCCCGCTCGAGGCCGCGACAAGCAAGAGGGGGGTGACGATGACAACGAAGAGGACGATGAGTCCAGCGAAAAGGAATTTCAAAGAGCTACAGATGCCATGTGTATTGACGGTGGCGCTTCGCTGCATTCTTCTCACCGCCAACTTAAACAGTGGGCGCGTGAAGTTAATGCGACTGAGCCGTCTGTCGGTGCACAGAAGCCATTGAAGTGGTCCAACACGCCTACCATTTTTGACGCTGAGGATCACCCTGATCGCATAACTATGGTCGGGTGTCTGCCATTGTTGGTCTCACCAACGATTCGCAACCTCAAAGTGACAAAAATGTTAGTTGACGGTGGGGCCGGTTTGAACTTGATTTCACCCGAAGTGATCAAAAGGCTGCAGATCCCTGATGAAGATCTCGAGGAAACATGCACGTTCCAAGGGGTCAATCCAGGAAGGAACCAACCTAAGGGCAAGATCACACTACCGGTAACATTTGGTGGTGACCTGAATTTCAGGACAGAGAAGATTGTTTTCGATGTCGCCAAGATTCCACTGCCCTATAATGGGATCCTTGGCCGTCCAGCACTGGCCAAGTTCATGGCGGCGTCGCATTACGCCTATAATACTTTGAAGATGCCCGGCCCGATGAGCATCATCACTATCCATTCTGACAAGAAGGACGCGCTCGTCTGCGCCGATCAACTCTATCGGGAGGCAGTTGCAGCATCTGCCGCCAAGGTACTTGCTCCTGCCGCTGAAGGTCCCGGGGGGAAGAAGACCGGCAAGACCTCTTGTAGTCACTCCAGCAAGCGCGCCTCCTCGGAGTGCTGCGCTCCTGTTGAGGATGTGCCAGAGAGCTCCACCGGCAAGAGCAAAAAGTCCAAGGCTGCTCCACCAGAAACCAAGAAGGAGCCCACCAAGAAGGACGGTACGGGAGGAACTTTCACCATAAGTTCCGCCCTTGACGACAAATTGGAAAGCGCGCTCATTGCCTTCCCGCGGGCGAATGTCGATGTGTTTGCATGGCAACCATCTGATATCCCCGGTGTTCCCAGGGAGGTGATTGAGCACCACCTTGCTGTCTGTCCTCACGCGCAGCCCGTCAAGCAGAAGGTCAGGAAGCAGGCTTTGGAGCGGCAACATTTTATTGCCGAGGAAATCAAGAAGTTGGAAGCGGCAGGCTTGGTTAGGGGAGTGCTCCATCCAAGATGGTTGGCCAATCCAGTTGTAGTGCGCAAGGCAAATGGAAAATGGAGGCTATATATTGGTTATACAGACATCAATAAAGCCTGTCCAAAAGATCCTTTCCCTTGCCACGCATCGACCAGATTGTGGACTCCACTGCCGGCTGCGACCTGCTTTCATTTCTTGATGCATATTGAGGATATCACCATATCTTCATGGCAAAGGAAGACGAAGAGAAAACCGCATTTATCACCCCATGTGGTACGTATTGTTTTTTACGTATGCCTTTCGGGTTGAAAAGTGCTGGTTCAACTTTTGCAAGAGCGGTCCAGATTGGTTTTGAGCCCCAGCTACATAGAAATATGGAAGCTTATATGGATGATATAGTGGTCAAAACCAAGGACAAGGCAACACTCATACAAGATTTAGAAGAGACATTTGCAAATCTGCGCCAGATCAATCTGAAGCTCAATCCTGAGAAGTGTGTGTTTGGCGTCCCATCCGGCAAGCTTCTCGGGTTCTTTGTATCTCAACGTGGAATTGAAGCAAATCCCGACAAGATCAAAGCAATTGAGCAGATTGAAGCACCAAGACGTGTCAAGGATGTGCATCGTCTTGCCGGTTGCGTTGCTGCTCTCAGCAGGTTCATCTCCAAGTCCGCTGAGCGCGCCCTACCCTTTTTCAAAATTTTGAAGAAGGCAGGTCCAATGAAGTGGACTCCGGAAGCGGAGGCAGCGCTGCAGGATTTGAAGAGGTACCTCTCCTTTCCGCCAGTACTAGTCGTGCCAAAGCCACAAGAGCCATTGCTGCTATATCTAGCAGCAACGAATCAAGTGGTGAGTGCTGCACTAGTGGGAGAGAGGGAAGTTGACGAGAAAGCAGCGGCAAGACCGCCAAGTGATGAACTGGGATCTTTTCCGGTAGAGTCTGGTACCGACAAGGCAGGGTCTGCGCAGTCAAGTAAAGCAACGGAGAAGAAGAAGATGGTGCAGCGCCCGGTTTATTTTGTTAGCTCCCTTTTGCAGGGGGCTAGGTCAAGATATTCTGGTGTGCAGAAGTTGCTCTTCGGCCTCCTTATGGCCTCAAGGAAGCTGCGCCATTACTTTCAGGCACATGAGATCACTGTCGTCACTCGCTTTCCGTTGCAGTGGATTTTGCGGAATCCAGATGCGACCGGCAGGATTGTAGAGTGGGCTTTGGAACTGTCAAGTTTTGGTCTCAAGTTTGAAAGTACTTCGACCATCCAGAGCAGAGCCTTGGCGGAGTTCATTGTGGAATGGACCCCAACGCCAGACGAAGAGATTCCGGAGTCAACTCTCCCCGGCAAGGAAACAAATCAAGAATGTATTATTTATTTTGATGGGGCTTTCTCGCTGCAAGGCGCCGGTGCTGGCGTGCTGCTTGCCGCACCCACCGGAGAGCACCTCAAATACGTGATTCAGATGCACTTTCCCCGGGAGAGGTCGACAAATAACACTGCAGAGTATGAAGGCCTGCTTGCTGGTCTCAGGATCGCGGCGGGCCTTGAAATCAAGAAACTCATCGTCAGAGGTGATTCTCAGCTTGTCGTCAAGCAAGTGAATAAAGACTATCAGAGCCCGTTGATGGAAGCCTATGTTGATGAGGTGAGGAAATTGGAAGAGCGCTTTGATGGTCTGCAAATGGAGCACGTTCCGCGTGCAGAAAACAATATTGCCGATGACCTGTCGAAGCATGCTGCCCTCAAGTTACCTGTGGAACCAGGGACTTTTGTGCTCCAATTGACTTAGCCGTCACTAGCACCATCAGCAAGATAAGAGAAAAGGAGAAAGTTGAGTTCCGGCAAGTATTTTCCGGCAGAGCTCCCAGAGGCCGCCGGCAAATGAGTTGCCGGGAACGACGCCAAGCTTGCCGGTGAGCGACAGGCTCCGGCAGGGCCCCAGGCTCTTGCCGTAGAGACAAACGCTCCCGCCAAGCTTGCTGGGGGACAACAGGCTCCAGCAGGACCTCGAGCTTTTGCTGTAGAGACAATTGCTCCCACGGCAGAGGATATGCCTTTAGTCCTTGTTGTCGAGCCCCAGGCTCCAGCATGGGCACATCACATCGTCCATTTCCTTCAGACAGGAGAACTCCCTGAAGAACAGGAAGAAGCGGAAAAAGTAGCCCGTCGGTCTAATATGTACCAGTTTGTGGACAATGTCCTGTATAGAAAGAGACCGAACGGTGTGAAATTGAAGTGCATTCCTCGGGAGGATGGACTGGAGCTGTTGGCGGAGATACATGGAGGCATATGTGGCTCCCACATAGGATCAAGAGCACTTGTTGGTAAGGCATTCGGGCAAGGTTTCTTTTGGCCCACCGCTCTCCAGGATGCAACTGCGCTAGTAACCAAGTGTGAAGCGTGTCAGTTTCATTCAAAGAAATTGCATCAACCAGCTCAAGCTCTTCAGACAATCCCTCTCTCCTGGCCTTTCTCGGTCTGGGGGCTCGATATTTTGGGCCCTTTCCCCCGTGCTGTCGGAGGCTTTGAGTACTTGTACGTTGCAATCGACAAGTTCACGAAGTGGCCGGAAGTGGAAGCAGTGAGGAAGGTGACAGCACAATCAGCCGTCAAGTTCTTCAAGGGACTAGTTTGCCGTTTTGGTGTGCCTAATAGGATCATCACCGACAATGGTACACAGTTCACGAGCCACACCTTCATGCAGTATGTCCAAGACCTTGGCGGCAAGATCTGTTTTGCTTCTGTTGCTCATCCAAGGAGCAACGGCCAGGCGGAAAGGGCAAATGCTGAAGTGTTACAAGGCCTCAAGACAAGAACTTTCGACAAGCTGCGCAAGTACGGAAGACGCTGGGTTGATGAGTTGCCGGCGGTTCTTTGGTCAATCAGAACGACACCAAATCGAGCCACCAGCCAGACACCCTTCTCCCTAGTGTATGGGGCGGAAGCAGTTCTCCCCACGGAACTCACATACGGGTCACCTCGAGTGCTCGCCTATGATGAGCTCGAGCAAGAGCAGTTGCGGCAGGATGACGCTGTGCTCCTTGAGGAAGATCGTCTTCAGGCTGCTGTGCGAGCTGCACGCTACCAGCAAGCCTTGCGCCGCTATCATAGCCGCAAGGTTCATGCCAGAAGTCTTGAGGAAGGCAACCTTGTTCTTCGGCGCGTTCAGTCGGCCAAGGATTCCAACAAGTTGACACCGAAGTGGGAAGGCCCTTATCGGGTAGTACGAGTCACCAGGCCTGGCACAGTCCGCCTGGAGACCGAGGATGGAGTCCCAGTGAGCAACTCCTGGAATATTGAACATCTTCGTAAGTTCTATCCGTAAGGCGTGGCTGCCGGGTCCCCCGGCAACCCCATTTTGTACGAGTCTCGTCGCCAAGGCATGTAATCCTTTGTACAAAGCCAGGCGCAGACCCTATGCATAGTTGAATAAGATTAAGTGTTCTGCAATTCTTGTCGATTTTCATGTTTATCTTATATGCATGTTTATCTGAGATTTTGTATTACACTTGCTTCCGGTAAGCTTTAACGAACCGCCAAGGTTCCATATCTCTATTTTCTCTTCTTTCTTTTTATCAAAGGACAGAAGGTTCCCTCGCATGCAAGTTTGCCGGGGGAAATGATGGTATGGATACCGATAGGCGACGTTCAAGGTTGGCATCTTGCTGGAAGAAGCGCAGCAATGGAAAGCTAAGTTGCACAAACTTTGAACAGATTTTCGTTTTTTGTAAAGTTATTATCCTTGAACGGTTTCGATCTATGTATGGAAAACCTGCACGCGAAGGGAACCTTGTCGTGATCGGTTGCGCCCTTACTCTGTTTCGAGTTTGCTCAACAGCTTAGGTGGCTGCACTGAAAATGCCAAGGTATCTTGCCGGCAGCGGCACCTCCAGCAGGCTGCTAAAGTCCCGCACCTAGCGCTCGCGGCAAGGCTGTGCGCACCGGCAAGTTTCCAACAAAGCGTAGGGCATGTACCATACAGAAAGGAATCAGACAAGGGAAATAACATGCATTTGTCCAGAACATAGCAACAAGTTATGTTACAATAATAGCTGCCACAATTCTAACATAAGACAAATCGTCTTTGGCATGGAATGGAGGCGGCAACAAGAAGTGAAGCAGCTAGTCCCGGCGATCACCTTCAACCCTCTTAACTTGGCCTACCTTGTCGACGATGGGCGCGACAAGCTCCTCGAGTGCCATGACGTCTACGTCCTTCGGCAAGCGGTCAAGGACATTGGTGAGGTTGATGCCGGGGTTCTTGTGCGCCACTTTGACAAGCACCTTTTGGAGGACGACCCGGTAGATCTTGTGGGATTCGCTGGCCAGATAGGTTGCCCGATCGGAGTGGAGCAGCTTTAGAGAGTCGGCCATGCGATCGAAGAACATGGTCAACTTGGCGCTCATAGACACCCTGTCATCAGAAGAATAGTTGAAGCCCTGCAGGCCCATGGTGGACAGTCGTGCAGCAAGCTCCTCCGCGACGTTGATGAGGCGCTCAGTCCAGATCTGTACGCCGCTCACATAGTCGTTGTGGGTGACAGCGGCACTTTTGAGCAGCTCCTTCTCATTTCGAAGGTCTTTGATCAGGGCCTTCTCTCGAGCCCTGCTGCTCTCAAGAGTATCCTCCAGCGTGGTCAGCTTTACCTTCAGATCTTCGATGGAGTCAGTGGCTGAGGAGAGCTGCTTGGTCTTGTTGGATATGGCGACCTGCATCTCCATCAAGCTATGAAGAGTATTCTCTCTTTCAGTCTTGAGTGTCGAGAGCTCCTTGCCGTGACCTTCAAGATCTGTTTCTAGCCTCTTCACCTTCTTCTCCAGCAAGTTCTTGGCGGCCTCTGCAGCTTCGGCGGCATCGACGGCTTCCTTCAGCTTGCCGGCGTGATCTGTGACCAGAGCTTCGAGTGTTTCCTTGTGCTTCTGCTCCAGCTCTTGGGTCCGCTGCGCGGCAAGCTTTTCAATCTCTGCATCCTTGCCGCGAAGTTTGTCGGCAAGTGCCTTTTCACGGGCGCTAAGGTCTTCTTCATAAGCATCGAGCCCGACGCGGCGCTCTGTGAGGCGAGCTTCATCTGCAGCGGCTTGTTGTTTGGCTTCCTCCTGTGCCTTCTCAATGTCAGATTGCTTCATGAGGAGCTCGTTCCAGTTTTGACTCAGCTTCTCTTGGCTCGTTCTCACCTCCTGAAGGGCCTCAGCATACCAGACCTGCATTTCCTTGACACGCTTCTGGAGGTCAGCTTCCACAGCGTCGACAACTGCTGCCCTAGAATCTAGTTTCTCTTTCCGGGCGCGGTGAAGTGCTTGGAGCTTCTGGAAGTTGCTACTCATGGCCTGGAGGAGCTTTTCTTCTTTAGACTTGCTGCTGCTGGTGCATGGCTCATCGACAATCTCGAGCCCGGCAGTGGCGATGATGTCTTCATCAAAAGTTTCCCCTTTAGCCGGCACCCCAATGCTTGCCGTTTCTGGAATGCTGACAAACAAGTTGTCGCCAACCTTGAGGTACTTGCTGGACGAGGGGGCTTCGGATGTTGACAGCTGATCCTCAACGGCCGTCTCACCGGCAGCTGGGGGCTCTGTGGCCGGTGTAGCGCCTGGCGCTCCTACGGCAGGAATGCCGTCAGTACGGTCACTGGTCTCCTCGCCGGCCCTCTCAGCAGACTCCTTGGCGGCCTCTTCCCGTGCAGCCTTGGCAGCCTCGGCGCTGGCATCCTTGGCGGCCTCGGCGGCAACGTCCCTGTCGGTCTCCTCGATAACAGCATCAACATCCATGTGTTTTGTCGAGGGAAGATCTGAAGGCCAAGAAAATAAACAAGATAAGGCTGAGGAAGAAAGTTCAAGAAGACAAAAAAAGAAAGACGAATCAATAGGTACTCTGAGGCAAGTAGTTTACCTGTGTCAAGTTGTTGGGAGGCGGCTTTCCCTTTCCCGGCAACATCAGTTGCCGAAGTAGGACCACCAGAACCCGCGCTTGCTAGCTCTCCTTCATCGCGATAGAGCTCAATAGAGGAAACTCTTGACGGAGATTCATCTCTGGGTGGTGTGGTTGATGAAGGCGGCGCATCGGGGACGGCTTCTGGTGGTGCTCCTTGCTGCCATCCACCTCCTACACGCCCGGTGATGTTAGCAGTGAAGATGCACACCCCGGCACTTGCCAGCGGGAAGTGAGTAATGGGCTCACGCTGGGGGCTGAGTCGGGGGCTGCGTCGTGGGCTGGGCTCCGGGCTGGTGTTGATCAGCTCTGGCGCACCTGAGGTGCTTGCCGGCGGCTCATCGCCCGTTGAGGTCTTCGCCCTCTTCGCTATCCTTTGCGCCAACGTTTCCGTATTCCTACGGAGATAGGCCAAAGCGAAACAAATCAGTTAAGCAAAACCAGAAATCCAGAAAATAAGGATGTTACAGGACCCTTACTCTTCTTCTTCTCCTTTCGAGCTAAAGGCAGAGAGGTCGAAGTCGACTTCCGCCACGGTGCTTGTGCGAGGAGGTGAAGGAGTGGTCCTGGGCCGTTTGGCCGCGGCCTTGCCGGCCGCCCCCTTGCCGGGGGCTACGCCGCTCGAAGAGGGTTGGTGGACCGGTCCCCCAGAGGCGGCACTTCGAAGAACGCATTTCGTTCTCCTTTCGGGAGCAGGGGGCTCCTCTTGCAGCTGCTCCTCGACAGTGTCTTTAGTAGAAGGGCCCCCGGTAGATGTGCCACTCTGCTCTCCAGCAGCCTCGCCCTGCCCGGCAAGATTTTCCCCCGACATCACATCTGCTTCGTTGGCTTCTTCTTCCACGAAGCCAGCACTACCGGCCTCCGCGGCAAGATTCGCCTCCTCCACCCTGCTGGCAATGTATGCCACCTCTTCTTCGGTGGTCTGGCGGATGAGGTTCGCTTCCGCCTGGATGGCCTTCTCTGACAGGCTATCGAAGAACCCTTGTGCCTGCTCTGCTGATGGTACCTCCCAAGTCCCGTCAGGGCCATGAGCGTTGCATACCGGCATCATGGCGATGAATGATGCCAGAGCAGAGTTGTTGCACAGAGGAATGACGCCAGCCGGCAGCTTCAGCTTCGCGTCAGATCTGAACAACTTTTGGCAGAGAGCCGTGTGCTGAATGACCGTCAGGTTGTTGTTCAGCCCAGGGCGCAGCCTCATGATGTCTGCCGCGTTCCGGAACTCCCAGGCTGGTCTCCCTTTATTCATCAGAGGGGCAATGCGCCGGCGAAGGAAATCAGCGGCAACCATTTCTATCTGGAGCCCGGCAGCTTTGAGGCGGTGGATCCTGGTAACCGCGACTGTGAGCTTCTCGTCTTGAAGGTCGAAGGCACTCCAGTCAGCACCACGCGCTATTTTCGTTTGCCGGAGCGAACAGAAGGGCTGGGGGTCAGTTTCTTGAATCCAGCACCACTTGCCCCGCCATTCTTCCCACTTCTCGCGATAGACTCCGTCTGGGTATATCTCCTTGTTCCATGCCCTTGGAATCCAGGCGACAGAACCAGAAAGGGCGTCTCCCTTTTGGATGCGGGGGAGGAAGTAGTGGCGGAAGAGGGCTGTGCTAGGGACTACTCCGGCAAAGTTTTCTCAAAGATGGGCAAAGGTTGACATGCATGTTATGGCATTCTGCGTAAAATCTAAGAGTTGAAAGCCGTATGTGTACATGATGTCGACAAAGAAATCAGAGAATGGGGGACAGAGCCCGCAATAAAAGTAATCAGCGAAGAAGTGGAATTTGTTTGGGCCACCCCTGGAAGAACCTGGGCTCACGAGAGTTGCAGGATGCGCCTTCGTCTCCTACACCCACATGCACTGGTACCGCTCCCTCAGTGCGCTCGCGTCGAGCACCGGAGTGAAGACGGCGTGCTCCCTCCGCATCCTCACCAAATCGCTCTTCGAGACGGCGGTTTTCGCCCCCTTGCCTTGCTTGCCTTGGGCGGCATGGCGGCAATGGAAGCAGAGGCTGAGAGCAGTGAGGGCGTGGAGGCGGCGGATGAATGGAGGGGCTCTGTTTCGGGCTCGAGGAAGGTGACAACGGCGGTTCCCAGATTGGAAAAGACAGGAGGTAAATGAGCAGCGTCTCTGCGGATTCCTTTTTATGGGGAAGGCGCGGGGTTGCCTCTTTACTAATCAATGAAAGCGCTTTTGCAAGCGCGCTATTGTAACGGCCGCTCCGCCCACGCCTCCACGTCCCGCATTCAATGGGCATCGTGGGGGGGGGGGGGGGGGGGGGCGTAGTAAAAGGAATGATTACAGCAGTTAACTCCTGCCACGCGTGCCCGTGCACTGTTTGGGTCTAGCCCAACAACGCCTCCCACCCGTGTATGGCCTAGGCCCGGGGGCTCATGTCGGTGTACTAAAGTTTGGGCCCTTTAGCACCCCATACTTGTGCACGGGCAGTTGTAGCCACACCAGCGGCAAGGCCTGCCGGGAGACAACTGAGTACATGTATAACAACACCAAGAAGGCATTCAAGTCAATAATCAGGAGATAGAAGACCGAAGGCTGGGCGCCCGGCAAGATCTTGCCCGGCTGGCCCGTCAAGCTCCGGCAAGATTTACACCCGGCAAGACCTCGCCACCCTGTTACCGTTCCAACGCAGCGACCAACTTGTCTTTTAGCTGTTGTCCTACTGGTAACGTGTCAGGTGCTAACGGCGGATGGACTTAAGCGGTGCTGATGGGACGGCTTCTTTTCCCGTCCCCAAGATGCTAAGGGACACCTCAACGGAGCATTAAATGTGTTTGTCCTAAACCGTCAGTGTTAGGTATGATAACACTGTAGCTACTTTACACCTCATGTATGAACTGTACGCCACTGTGGTCACCCCTTCGAACGTATAAAAGGAGGCCCAAGGCGTAGCTACAGGGGGGATCTTCTTCTGGCCCATTCTGTATGTGTAGCAGCTGTGTATTGTTCATCACATAGTGCTCCTGAGCCAGACCTAAACACAATCAATACAACCAAAGCAGGAGTAGGGTTTTACGCATCTCTGTGGCCCGAACCTGGGTAAAAATCCCTCGCGTTGATCGTTAGATCTGCTCTTTGTGCAAACCCTTTCCCTTGCTGAATCGTAATGGGATCCTCGCGATCCCATAGGTGTCGTTGCTCCGACACCACCCCCTCCAACACCGGAGCGACAGACTGAGGAATAGGGGCAGGCCAACCACCGCCCTAGTTGCCTAGGGCACGGGGGCAAGGATGACAAAAACCCAAGTAAAATGAGTATTTCAGACATGCTTGTTTCATGCCACACATTCCCAAATTTTCGCTTGAGCATAACAAGCAATTGTATGTAACTACCGCCATTGTATTCTCCACTTTGACACTCTAGACTATTTAGTCATGACCTCATACTTTTGTCAAATCTTGTCATAGTTGTAAAGATCAATTACTTCGTCACAATCTCAGAATAGACCTTCCATCCTTCACGTCCTAGGCTTGGTTTTGCTCGTCCATGATTTTCCTTTTGTCGGCATATGAACTACCAATGTGTGTGTGTGTGTGTTCACCCTAAAAAAGAAAGTGTGATGTGTTGACTGCGTGTATCTTAATTGTCAGAGCCTGGGCATGTATTCATGATGATATGTACTCCCTGTGTAATAGTTATCTAAACGCTCTTATATTTCTTTACTGAGGGAGTATTCATTTTATGCTATCTTTGCGCGACTTAAGGCTGTCGCGCGTCGTCTCCAGGGATGGAGTGTACGTACCCTCTCCGAGATTTCCAGTCATCTTGCGGTGGCCCGCGAGCTCATCCTTCGCTTCGACGTGGCCCAGGACATGCGGCAGCTATCTCCCGCGGAAGCATGGTTACGTCGCGAGTTGAAACGTACTTACCTCGGCTTGGCCTCTCTCGAGCGAACCATTGCGAGGAAGCGCGCTAGGCTTGCATGGCTCAAGCACGGGGAATCTTGCTCCTCTTTCTCCAAAATCAGTGCTGCCCATCCGAGGAATAAAAACCACATCTTAGAGCTTCATGAGGGCAACACGTGCATCACCAGTGACAGTGACCTGGTGAAGGCTGCCTTCGACCAGTTCTCCTCTATCCTCGGATCCCACTCGGAGCGTGCCCACTCCATCAATCTCTCGGCCATCGACGCCCGTGTTTTTGACCTATCCGAGCTGGATCGGCCCTTCACGGAGGAAGAGGTTTGGGAGGCCATCAAGAAAATGCCCTCCGGTAAGGCGCCCGGCCCCGACGGCTTCACGACCGAGTTCCTTCGCGTATGCTGGGAGACGATCAAGCAAGACTTCATGGAAGCGTTTGAAAAAATCAACTCGCTCAATGGACACACCTTCCAAAAACTCAACGAGGCCTTGATCACCCTCCTTCCCAAGAAAGTGGATGCTACCACGCTCTCGGTCTATCGACCCATTAGTCTGATTCACCTTTTCGCCAAGCTATTTGTGAAGGTGTTATCTCTGAGACTTGGACCGTGGCTTGGCGAGATTGTCTCCTCTAATCAAAGTGCCTTCATCGTGGGGCGTTCCGTCCACGACAATTTCATGCTTGTGCAACAAACGGAATGAGAACTCCACAGTCTTAAGCTACCGCGAGTGCTTCTTATGCTCGACATTGCGCATGCCTTCGATTCGGTTTTCTGGCCATTCCTTCTTGAGGTTCTCGAGCACTTGGGCTTCGGACGTCGTTGGGGCGAATGGGTCTCGATCCTTATTTTCACCGCCTCCACTTGGGTGCTCATGAATGGCACCGCAGGGCCTCCAATCCTCCATGCGTGTGGTCTGCGGCAGGGTGACCCCGTTTCACCGATGCTTTTCGCCATCGTCATCGACACCCTAATCTCCCCGTCACGCCGCTTCTAGTGTGTCCCTCTTCGCAGATGATGTGGTCATCTTTTGTCACCCCGACCCGGATGAGTTATCCTCGGTGCGAGCACTGCTTAACAAGTTTGGTGTGGCTTCCAACCTACGCATCAACTACAACAAATGCTCTGCCACGCCAATTCAATGCCCACCACCGGTCTCTGAGAGCATCGCAGATGCCTTGACTTCCTCCGTCATGCCTTTCCCCATTCAATGCCTAGGCCTACCGTTGTCCATGCGGAAAGTCTCCTCCTCTCAGCTTCTCCCCCTTGTGGACAAGCTCCTCAAGAAGCTCGCTACCTGGAAGGCGTCCATGTTCTCTCGCGGTGAGCGGCTTGCACTCGTCCGGCATGTGCTTTCAGCAATGCACGTGCACATCATGTTGGAGCTAGCCCTTTCATCATCCATACTCAAGAAGGTTCGCCGCATCATCAGAGACTTCCTGTGGCATGGCCGGAAGGACCCAAGCGCGGGTGCCTGCCTGGTTAACTGGCCCAAGGTCTGTCGGCCCATCGAGCTGGGAGGGCTTGGCGTTCATGACTTGCAGCGCACGGGTATATCCCTTTGCATTCAGTGTCTATGGCTGCAAGCCACCGACCCGACTCGATCATGGTCTCACTTGCCTTTGTCTCATGATCCCGAGGTCCGAAACTTCTTCCGGGCATCAATGCGCTGGACTCTGGGAGACGGCCGCTCTGGCAAGTTCTTGACGGACCCCTGGCTTAATGGCCAACGTATCGACCTCATGGCTCCCTATCTTGCCGCGCTAGTCTCGCGCCGGCGCAAGCACAACTGCACAATGAGGGAAGGTCTCTCTGATCGAACCTGGATCCAGGACATCCGTGGTGCTCTTGGGCCGGCAGCCCTCGTTGACTATGTCGATATTTGGCGACTCCTGCAGCATGTGATGCTCTCTGGGCAGCCTGACACTCTCGTCTGGCGGTGGACGAACTCTGGCTCATATACCGCAGCCTCCTGCTACAACGCGCTATTTCTTGGTAGCACAACCGCCGCCTGGTGGAAGCTAATCTAGAGGAGTTGGGCCCCCCCTGAGTGTCAAGTTCTTTCTCTGGCTCATGGCCCAATACCGTTGCTGGACGGCTGACCGACTAGCTCGACATGGACTCCACCACGACCCCATCTGCATTCTATGTTGTCAGGAATCAGAGACCCTCGACCATCTTCTGGTTGGTTGCGTCTTTACTCGGACGACATGGCATGAGGTGCTATCCTGGTGCCGCCTCACTGCCCACCCCCCGGACGGCACCCTGGGCTTCTTCGAGTGGCTCACGGCCCAAATCCACTCGTCCCCTATGGCCCTGCGCAAGGGCTTTATTTCGCTGGCAATTCTCACCGCTTGGTCTATCTGGAAACATCGCAACACCGGTATATTCGACGGCCTTTAGCCATCCACCACACGTCTTCTGATCACTATCCAGGATGAAGCGCACGAATGGGCCTTTGCCGACGCGAAGGGACTGCAGACGATCATTCCTGTAACTTGATCTCGTGCTCTAGGGGCTGAGCAACCCACTTCTCTTCTGCCTGACTTGTATCCCTCTACGCCTTCTTGTGTATGTAGTCGGATGCATCCTCTGTAACTCTCTGTAACACCCTATCAATGCAATGATACGCTGCCGAGCGTATTCCGAAAAAAATACAGTTTGAGTTAATTAAGGATCACCCTTTGTAAAAAAAACACATTGTCACATATTTGCTCCCCAAAATCCGAATATACACTGTCCCAGAGTCACATCGAGAATATCTCGTCCTCTTTCGCCCTGTGCGCTACGCTTGGTCTCCATCGTAGTACAGCTCAGGCGTCTTCATGGCGATGGCTACGCTCCACGTGCACCAAAAATAGTTAACCAAGACTGGGCCATGAAGAACAGATTCCACATGCATCACCACACAAGCGGCCTTCACAAATAGACAGGTACCCCTATCGAATAGAGACAATACCCATCGTCAGCTTTGCATGGTACAAGATGCCAAATCAAGACAGGTACAGCACAACAAAATAGGCACATGATTTAAGTTCGTCTTGAAAGTAGTTGATGAAGTTGTGTTACTATTCTTCCTGAATATGGACTGAAGGAGCATGGACGAACAACTTGGAACTAGACAGTGGCTGATTATTTCAACAGATTGTACATATGCAGAGATTCGTTGGGGAATGGATGAAAGCTCTCTCGCATTTTGCAAAGGAAAAGGAAAGTCGGGTAGATTTTTTTTATGTTAATACGTGTCTCATTTATATCATAAAAATCATAGTACAAATCACGTATACACTCATCTAGCAAAACTGAAAAAACAGTAGAAACCTAGTCTTTACACAAAGGAACATCAGCCAAGAAATAAAAATACAATTAAGACCTAAGAATCCTTTGAGCTTGACACCGGCGCCCGTCACCTGCCTTTGGCACCACCACAACAACCACCAAAGTAAAAATGACAGATCACCTTCACACCCGAACTCGAAGCATGTGCATCACTGATATGCAGTTTTGCGGACCTCCAAGGTGGCTCACCAAAGGCGAAACCATTGCCATTGAATGACGGAGCCCGAGGACATTGGTCCATCACGAGGGTGTCGCCGCCACCACGCCATCCTTACTTGAACAGACTGATTTCCAAATCCATTCCCAACCATAGGACCGATCGTCTTGTCAGAGTAGGATCTGAAGAAACTTTATTTAGTGTCGCCATCGCCGCCGCCGAACCTGAGACAATGAACAACCCAAAAATCTAAACTACGAGAGTAAAAACCGAGCCACATGCGTGAATCCGGCGACCCTCCTCACCGTCGACGACCGAGGTCGCCGGCGGAGGGGAGCCGTCGGAGGGCAGCGGCGGTGGTGACTCCTAGCTGGAGATCGCCTTTCTTACTTCCAAAGAAAGAAAGAAAGCGAACGTACAAGGAAAGGCGGGTAGATATGCCCAGACGGCTAATAACACGGAATAACAAAGTACACTTTTCCCATCAATGTATGTTGATTTTTCAATGGGAAGTATCGTAGTATACCAAGATTTTCATTTCGCGAATACGCAAAGATTGTTTATCATTTCATTGATAGGTAGGAGAGAACATTACAAAGAGAGAACATTACATAGAGAAGGGAGGAAGGACACCACAACAAAATGTGGGAAAACATAAGAGAAACAACACAGCCCTAAACTAGCTTAGCTCGAACTCCAACCAAGAATGATGAGGAGACGAGACACAAGACATCAAGGCCGTGCCACGACCAACGCGAGGCACCACGACACGTGGCTATGACTGAAGCATCGACCGAATCAACATACCCCCACCAAAAGTGCCTAGAAGAGTCGACAAGTGGGTTGCAAGACACTGCCGGGCACGAGGAAGGAGCCATGGAGGAAGAGCCGATGATATCATACATTGCGCCCCGGATGCCCATGCCCGGAGAAGCACCCACACCATCACGACACCCGACAACTCGAAATCCAAGACCAGGGACGCCTCGAGCAGCCAAGAACACACCTTAATGAAGGGGACGACGTTGCGACGATGCTGCCCCCCGATCTAGAGAACCGGATCTAGAGTTTCCCCTGGTGCTCGAAAAGGGGCACAGAGAAGGCCATGGCAGCGCCTTCAGGAAGGGTACGACAACCGCAGGTGTCGCCGCTGCCAGCACATTTGTGCAGGGATTTCGCCCTGGCCTACGATCGAACAACCCCAATGCCGTCGGAGGATTCAGAGATGTGGGAACCAAACCGCTGGCTGGAGTCACTACTGCAAGGAGGCAAGTTCCGCCCGCCGTCGAACAAAGGAGACACCGGGCGCCGGCAACCCCAAACCCGCTGCACACACAAGAGCCGCCACTGCCCAGAACCGCTGATACATCTCCAACGTATCTATAATTTTTGATTGTTCCATGCTATTATATTATCATTCTGGGATACTTTATATGCATTTATATGTTGTTTTATATCATTTTTGGGAACTAACCTATTAACCCAGTGCCCAGTGCCAGTTACCGTTTTCTACGTGTTTTTGGCTCTCCAGGAAATTAGTACCAAACGAAGTCTAAATGCAACAAAACTTTTTGACAATTTTTTTGGGACAAAAATAAGACCTGGAAGCTTCGTAGGGAGGCCAGACGCCACACGAGGCGGTGCCAAGCCAAGAGGGCGCGCCCTAATGGCTTGAGACCACCCAGTGGCGCCTCCTGACCTAACTCTGCCTCTATAAATCTTCTAAAATCGGGAAAACACCAGAGAGCCACCCGAAACATTTTTTGCGCCACCACAAGTCTGTGTTCCACCGTGATCCCATCTGGAGCCCTGCCGTAGGGGGGATTGATCACAAAGGGCCTCTACATCATCTTGCTGCTCCCATGGTGATGTGTGAGTAGTTTACCATAGACCTATGGGTCCATATCTAGTATCTAGATGGCTATCTCTCTCTCTCCATGATCTTCAATACATAGTTAGCCACGATTCCCGCGGTGATCTATTCGATATAATCTTCTTTGCGGTGTGTTTGTTGGGATCCGATGAATTGTGGGTTTATGATCAGATTATTCATGAAAATATATTGAGTCTTTGCTGGTTCTTCTATGCATGATTATGATAGCTTCGTATTTCTCTCCGATATATCGGTTTGGTTTGGCCAACTAGATTGATTTATCTTCAGTGGGAGTGGTGCGTTGTGATGGGTTCAATCTTGTGGTGCTTAATCCCAGTGACAGAAGGGGACATGACACGTATTTGTATTGCTGCCATTAAGGATAAAAAGATGGGGTTTATTCATATTAGTTGAGTTTACTTTGTCTACATAATGTCATCTTGCTCCAAGCATTACTCTGTTTCATACTTAATACTCTAGATGCATGCTGGATAGTGGTCGATGAGTGGAGTAATAGTAGTAGATGCAAATAGGAGTCAGTCTACTTGCTTATGGACGGATTATTTCCTTGAATAAATATTTCATAACTATGCGCTTTTCTATCAATTGCCCAATAGAATTTGTTTACCCATCGTATGCTTTCTTCGAGAGAGAAGCCTCTAGCGAAAACAATGGCCCTCGGGTCTTCACAAATATTATTACTAAAACCCTAAAAATATTGCCGTCATTTATCTTTTGTTATTTTATTTTATATTTATATTATCTATCTATCACTACTTAATCCTTGCAACTTACGAGTTCATGGGGCTTGACAACCCTCTTGCCCGCGTTGGGTGCAAGTGTTTGCTCTTTTGTGTGTAGGTGTTGATGACGAGAATTTGCGTGGTTCTCCTATTGGTTCGATAACCTTGGTTATCACTGAGGGAAATACTTATTTCTGCTATGTTGCATCTCATCTCCTCTTTGGGGAAAACCCAAATGCATTTTACAAGTAGCAACCGCCGCCACTGGCCAGCCCGAGAGAGAGCGAGGCATGGTTGGACCATGACACCAAGAGAGAAGACGCCGGTGGACTTGGCTGCAACAAGTGCTGGAGGCCAGGGGTCGGCCGAGGTACAGCAGGTGAAGATTGGACGTGAGGGCAAGGGCTGGAGGAGGTGGTACTAGGGGGACACGGGAGACAACGCCATTGCGCGGCGGAGAGGTCCACGACGGACAAGCACCCTCAGCGGCGCCCGCGTGAGGTGCAGCGGTCACCCTAAGATCCAATAATTGGGGGGGGGGGGGCTGGTCACCGGAGCACGGGGGAGGGGATCCAATGCCGGGAGCAGGGGGAGGACGACCACTGGCGGTAGCCCCTACAACGGCCCCCGCAAGGCGCGGCGGCCACCCCAAGATCCAACATCGAATGGAGGGGGCACCAGGGCGCGGGGGAGGGCAACACCAGAGGATGGGGAAGGACCACCGACGGCAGCCCCAACGGTGCATCCCGCGGCCACCACGAGATCCAAGGTGGACGCGAGGGGGGATGGGGGCGAGGAGAGGCCCGAGCGTGAGGGAGCGGATCCCGTCACCGTCGGCCACCGGCGGGCTTTGCCCGTCGACATCTATCGGCGACAACGAGGGAAGATGGTGAGGGGTGATGCTGGAAGGGCGGCGGCTAGGGTTCCCTCCCGAGCCACCTCAAGGATCATGATGCAGGGGGTGGGGGTGGCTCCGGATACCAAATTTCATTACTATATATCTTGACATGAAATTTCAGTTCAGCAAGATGGGTTCGATGGAGGCACCGTCCTTGCATAATGTTGAAAATAATGACACCGTCCTCGCATAGTTTTTTTTCTTTTCGAAAGGGTCCTTAAGCATCTACAACCGGGTGCCCCAAACCCGTCTCAAACGTCCGGATGGATGGTCCAGTCACTAACCGGTCATAAAAAAATGACCCAGACAGGCTCCTCAAATGATCTCAAATGCCCGGGTGACCGACACCCCTCGTATCCAGCCCAAATCTAGGGAGGATATGGGGGCGCCCGTGCGCGCTCGGGCTCGTCCACCCGACAGGTCTACCCCACCACAAATTACATCAAATCCATCTCCTCGACCTTCCGGATTCATTTGCTCTCTCCTTTCTTCTTCCTCCTCCGCGACGTCCGTCTTGCACCTCCGCCACCACTTGCACTCTGTAGCCATTCTGAACCTCTACACTGACAGCACTGACACACCACTCCTCTCTCGCGTCCTCGCAGCCAGGGACGCCGTAGCCGACCCGGACTCCACTGCAGTACGACTGACAACTCTCGGGCTGCCCCTTGCATTCTATGTGTTTGGCACATTGTCCGACCCGATTTCTTGTGAGTTTTTTAGTAAATTATTAATGATAACGCTAAGAATCCAAAAGTTAAGAGAGTGAGAATTGGTGAGCAAATAGAGTAAGTTAATGATTTAATAAATTATCAATTCATGGATACATCAAGAGACGTTGGAAATAGGGACATTTACATTTGTGCCCCCAACTCGAACCCACTATTCAAATTTGTCCCTAATTTTTTAATATGCTCAAATTTACCCCCAGAAAACATTTTAGGTCACCTAAATGCCCCAATCTGGTCAAAGTCGTTTGACCGTACTTTAAAAATTCATAACAAATTCATACCAACTCAGAAAAATGCAAAGAGATATATCAAAATGTTCAAAGAAACATCAGCTATATGTGCATGTAATTTAGATTCATTACAACACACTGCTTAAATCTTATTAGGGTTTATAACAATTAAAATCTATTTAGGGTGAATGCAAATAAATGCAACATAAGTGTTGAATGTAAATGACATGCGCATATAGGTGAATTTTTAAGAACATTCTTCTGAGTTATTTGCATTCTTGTGAGTTCATATGAATTTTCAAAGTAGTGGTCAAATGACTTTGACAACACGAAAGGGCATTCTAGCGACCTATAATGCTTTTTAGGAGTAAATTTGAGCACAACAAAAAATATGGGTAATGTAAGTAGTGGGTTTGAGTTAGGGGCACAATTGTAAATGTTCCTTCCTTTTTACTATACGCTTATGCTTAAAAGTAGCACCTGGTTTTAGCAGATATCATGTAATGCTTCAAAGTAGCACTACTTCCAGTTATAGGTTTGATTGAGTATGACTAGAGGGGGCTGAATAGAATACTAATCCAAAAGGCGACTCTTTGCCCTTATTTTAATTTCCTTGGCAATTTTTGGCTTTTCTAGCAATCTATCAACTACCCTACACATGTAAGTCTACACGAGTATATGCATCGGCAAGGTAAATACATGCAAGTGAAAGTAACAAGGTAGAGTTTGAGAAGTGCAATGTCACGACCCGGTCCCTAAGAGGACCCCGAATATCTGTGCTTACTATGTCAGTCACTGGATCTATGGCCGACACGAGTATACAGTCGACGATGAAGTACTAAATTATAACACATGTCATAGTATTTACATCGAAGATCCAGTGCGTTACAATACACATCTGCTTAGCTGATGGGTTAGCTTACAAAACAATCATGCAGCGGAGATAATATTATAGTGTTGTGGCAAGAGTTGAGTATAGCTTCGTAACCCTATTTCGTCACTTCCCTTTGATACGGTAACCTGCAACATGATACATTGGAGTCACAAGGGTCAATACATTGAATAGTTTTTCCCTATCTTTATCATAGTGGTCTACTCTAGAAGTATGACGCTCCCGGTAAACTCCAGTCATAGTCTAGAGGCACTCCCGATAAACCCCGGTAGTAACCCCAAGCATTTGAGCACACTGGTGCAACAACGTCCTATACAAATAATTTTAACACCTTTCTACGATGTAGTTTAAATCGTCGCGTTGCCTATGTGGGAGATAGGGGGTCCATCCCACATTACATAGAAATCATCTGCGATGGTGACCGATTGTGCAGACGCTCTGCCAAATATAATCGTGTGCGATGTAGTAACATATCGCACAAACTATACTTTGGGCACACATGTGGGATTTGGGGACCAATCGCACACGTCTATCACGACTGATACACGTTTAATTGTTCTTCGAAAACAAACGGTATTTGACCTTTAACCGTTTGTGAAATATTAATTAAGCCACACGGGCCATCATAGAGAACTCGTGTGTGATACCTGCATCATCGCACATGAGTTTTTTTCTAGCAAATGTCTGCCATGCATGCAATCACCACACACGTTTATTGACTAATTTACGCGTGGGATTGCACTTTGCATCAGGCACGGCTTCGTATTGTCTCAAGTGTGAGATAATGTGCTATCACAAACGATTGATGAGCTCGTACGCACATGTAGAATTGATGCGAATCGTCTGTGATTTGTTATGTATCACCAACATTTCTGTTTATATCTTGTGTGCTTTTCATGTAGATCACATGCGATTACGCTATGAGTTACGTGTGCTTTTCTTTCTGGATCGCACACACTTAGTTGCTTGAACCGCGTGCGCTTAAATGGCAAGGTTATGGTAAAATATCGTGTTTGAGTCACCCTTTGAAAGCAAATTCGCCACAATATGCAATTGAAGAAATAGTATTCAGATGGAAACATTCATCAAAATTCTCCATAATATGCAATTGAACAAATGCTAGCTAAATTCCATAGATGTATGGACATATGCAGTACATAATCATAGTGTATGAAATACAAAGACCCAGTCAAATGGAAAATAATGCATCCATGCTTATATGTTTCGCTGATAACACTAACTGAATGCATACATATTGTTCAAGGAAAAGGAAGGCGGAATCTTCATGGTCTTTACTGGGCTTGATATAGCAGTTCACAAAGAAGTTGCAGATGAATTTCCTAACAGACATCAATTCATGTGCAGGGATCGGTTTAGAGGGCATTGGTCCAAAGATCAACTGCAGGTTTTGTAGACCAGAATGTGCCATACGTGTGGAGTAGAAGATAGTAATTAAGATACATACTTGCTGGTACTATGTTGTCAGCATCGTTACAACAATCAAGAGATCTGCATTTGGACATCATGTGTCTGCAAAGGTAGTATCCACAAAGGTTGGTCCTATCTTGTTGTTGAGGACACTGAATTTTTTTGTACAGAATTAGTCATGTATTTTCCATGTTAGGAACAACCTAACTGGTGTAGGCTGTTTCTTTTTTTTCTTTGGAGAAAAATAGAAATAGGTTTACTTAGAAATTTGAACATTTGCCTAGCATTTTCTAAAAATAACGGATTTCGGTGTCTTAACATAGAAACGATCTCATGCTGCAGAGATAGTTGGCGGTCGAACTGTGTCCCTCCTAAAGTTATGTACCTTGACAATATACTGCAAATGAAGATGAATTTTCACATACTCAATTGTTGAACCAGATATGAATATAAAATATGAACATCAAAGAATTCAATACCTATCCATGAATTCCTAAAGTTGCGTTAGATCCAGAGGATTTTTTGGCTCTCTGAGAGAATCTAGGTAGTAAACTGTGTTGCGCTTCGGTACAATGATCACTAAGATCCACTGACGGCTGTAGTTAAGAAAACCATGAACTTACAAACTATGTCAAAAACTAAAAGACGATCAATGTATGTGTCATTGTATATTTAACTTATCCTTCATGATATGGCCACATGAAGAATTCTCCTATGTGTAACATATGCAAGATTTTGGCGAGATGTTCAAAGGAATCCTTATGTGTAACATTTTTACCTAATAAAATGTTGTTTGCTAAATCAGGATCTATGAAATATGCATGCTCCCTTAATGATCTCTGCGTCGTCAATCCCCTGAGAGGAATACAATACAGTTAGCTTTTTTCATTTACAACCTTGTATGGAGAAGTTGATCAGAGTTTGTGAAGTACTTATAACATCAAGCATTTTAAAAAGAGTGGCAGCGAGCTCATCGAAGTTGAAGAAAAGATGAAAGTCCTCGAATTCCACACTGATGGTACCCAAAAGGTGAGAGAAATGCTTACTGTCATAGTGGACTTCCAAAATGTTAATATCTTCTCCTTTTGACATTTTGTCCATGCAATATTTATGTAACTTGCGGCAACTGGAACTACATGAAACGTCTCCAACGTATCTATAAATTTTGCTTGTTCCATGCTGTTATATTATCATTCTTGGATGTTTTACAATCATTTTATAACAACTTTATATCATTTTTTGGGACTAACCTATTGACATAGTGCCAAAGTGCCAGTTGCTGTTTTTGCTTGTTTTTTACTTCGCAGAAAATAATTACCAACCGGAGTCCAATCTTGACGAAATTTTTTGGAGATTTTTTCTGGACCAGAAGACACCCAGTGGGCCAAACAACTGCCGGAGAGGTGGGCTGTGGAGAGCACAACCCACCAGGGTGCGCTAGGGGGCCCCGGCGTGCCCTGATGGGTTGTGCCCTCCTTGGCCCCCTTCCGCACAGCCTCTGACGCCTATAAATTCCCAAATATTCCAAAAACCCTATAGGAGTCGACGAAACACACTTCCAGCCGGTGCAAGTTCCAGAACCGCGAGATCCAATCTAAACACCATCACGGAGGGGTTCATCTTCCTCATAGGTGCCTCTCCGATGATGCGTGAGTAGTCCACCATAGACCTACGGGTCCGTAGGTAGTAGCTAGATGGCTTCTTTTCTCTCTCTTATGATTCTCAATACAATGGTCTCTTGGAGATCTATTTGATGTAAACTTTTGCGGTGTGTTTGTTGGGATCCGATGAATTTTGAGTTCATGATCAGTTTCTATCCATTAATATTATTTGAGTCTTCTTTGATCTCTTATATGCATGATTACTTATAGCCTCGTATTTCTTCTCCGAATCTTTTGTTTAGTTAGGCCGACTAGATCAATTTTTCTTTCCATGGGAAGAGGTGCTTTGTGATGGGTTAGATCTTGCGGTGTTCTTTCCCAGTGAGAGAAGGGGCAGCAAGACACGCATGTATCGTTGCTATTAAGGATAACAAGATGGGGTCTATTCCTACATGAATAGATCTTGTCTACATCATGTCATCGTTCTTATTGCATTACTCCGTTTTTCCATGAACTTAATACACTAGATGCATGCTGGATAGCGGTCGATGTGTGGAGTAATAGAGGTAGATGCAGGCAGGAGTCGGTCTATCTATCTTGGACGTGATGCCTATATAATGATCATCGCCTTGGATATCGTCATGACTATTCGATTTTCTATCAATTGCCCAACAGTAATTTGTTCACCCACCGTGCGCTATACTCATGAGAGAAGCCACTAGTGAACCCTACGGCCCCTGGGTCTACTTTTCCATCATATTGCTTTCCGATCTATGTTTTTGCACTTTTGGTTTTCAGATCTACAAAACCAAAAACCCAAAAATAAGTTGCTGCATATTTACTCTTTTTATTTGTGTTCTTGAGAGATCTATCTCTCCTATCTATCACTAGCTAATCTATCTTATTACCGTAGAGAGATTGACAACCTCTCTTTCGCGTCGGGTTGCAAGTATTTATTGTTTGTGTGCACGTGTTGCTTATTGGGTGTTGCTGATCCTCCTACTGGTTCGATAACCTTGGTTTCATAACTGAGGGAAATACTTACCGTCGCTGAGCTGCATCATCCCTTCCTCTTTGGGGAAATACCGACGCAGTCTCAAGCCACGTCAAAGGAATTTCTGGCGCCATTGCCGGGGAGGAAGCAGTCTCTTCTACGTGCCTATCGTAGGCGTCGAGGGGACTCCACCATCATCTACCAGGTTCCGAATCACAAATCTCATCTCCTTGCAATTACATTATTTGCCATTTGCCTATCGTTTTCCTCTCCCCCACTTCACCAATTTGCCATTTTTTTCGCCCTCTTTTTCGTTTGCTTTTTTCTTGTCGGACCTCTTGTCTTGTTACCATGACTAGTGTTACTACTCCCCCTTTGTCACCAGATTTTGAAGTTCTATACTTCAAACAAAAACAAGGAGAACATTTAAAGATGCCTGGTATAGGCTAATGGAATCCTATCATATTTCCAATCTAAAAGGGGTCGCAAAAGTTTTGCTTAGAAATTTTTATATTGGATTGGCTTTGCACCATAGAGAGCTTTTGGATTTCGCCTCAAAGGGCAATTTTATTTAACTTGATGCAAACGCCGCTTATGAAGTTTTGGAAGGGATTTTGGGGGTTCCTCCACCAAAAAAGGTGCTTGCTTTTTCACAAGAGGGAGTTCAAATTCTTGACAAATTGGGTGACTTACATAAGCACTTGGTCGAGTTACAAAAATATCACGAACCCCTCAAACATATTAGTGGGAACCTTAATCGCTTGAACACTTTGATTACCCTTTGCAATAAGCGCTTGGATATTTTGGATCTTAAGATGGTTTCTTCTCCTGAAAATTTGGGGAAGCGGAGAGAGCCCCCCGGATTCGAGAAGGCCCTCACAAAAGTGGCCAAAACCAAGGATGACAATACTTGAATCTATGCATTATGCCTAGCTAGGGGCATAAAACGATAGCGCTTGTTGGGAGGCAACCCAATGAATAAATAAATTTTTGCTTTTTCCGTTCTGTTTTTGTGTGTTGACACAATTATGCCTCTGATGTGATTATGTTTTTATGGTTTATTTAGTGTTTGTGCCAAGTAAAGCCTTTAGGATGATTCATAGGATGAGTAGAAGTGATTCTTATTCTGAAACAGGAACTTTGCTCCCAGTATATGAATTTTCATTTTTTACTCGAATGTGATCTTGAGCTGAAATTCTAACACATTGTTGCTATACAAATTCCTTACGTTTTCCTAATTTTACAGAAATTTTAGAGTTACAGAAGTATGTGTAGAGTACACATTACTACAGACTCTTCTGTTTAAGACAGATTCTGTTTTCGTTGCATTGTGTGCTTGTTTTGATGAATCTATGGTTTGTATTGGGGGGTATAAGCCATGGTAAAGTTAAAATACAGTAGGTATAATGCAATTATAAAATATGAATGGGTTTGCAATAGCACCTAAAGTAGTGATTTGTTTTCTTATACTAACGGATCTCACAAAGATTTTGTTGAGTTTTGTCTGATTGAAGTTTTCAAGTTTTGGGTGAGATCACGATGGATGAAGGAATAAGGAGTGATAAAAGCCTAAGCTTAGGGATGCTAGCGCACCCCCAAGATATATACAAAGAGAAACAAGCAACTAAGCTTGGGGATGCCCCCGAGTGGCATCCCCTCTTTCTTCTAACGACCATCGGTATTTTACTTGGAGCTATATTTTTATTCGTCACATATCATGAGTTTTGCTTGGAGCATCTTGTATCTTTGCTTGCTTTGCTTTTTAGTTTTTCCTTTGTATCCTTGCTGTAAACACCTATTTGAGATAGCCATAATCATGCTATGATTTGTTAGAATTGCTCTATGTGCTTCACTTAAACTTTTTGAGCTATAGAATTGCTCTAGTGCTTCACTTATATCTTTTTGAGCACGGTGTGCTTGGAATTTTTTGTAGAAATACTCTCATGCTTCACTTAGATTAATTTGAGAGTTGGTAAATTTTGAAGAAATCCTCTCATGCTTCACTTATACCTTTTTGAGAGATGAAATCTTTGTGCTCATGTGCTTCACTTAAATTTTTTGAGCTTGCCAAAAAGCAATGGCAATATATGAAACTAGTCCCAAAGTGATAGATATCCAAGGAGGATATAATAAAAACTTTCATGAAGATCATTGGAAAAATTAAACTTGATTCCATGTAATAGTTTTGAAACATGATGATAGTAATATGTGAGTCATGCTAGTGAGTAATTATGCTTAGTAGGAATATTGGTGTTAAGGTTTGTGATTCCCTATGCATGCACGAAAGTCAATAGTTATGCAATGAAGTTACATCCTACTTATGGTGCATTATTCGGTGTTAGTTATGCTCAATGCTCGCTTACGTGAATTTTCATTTCTTGGTTTGGTTGCTTCTCAATCTATATGCTAGCCTCCATTCGTACTAAGTAGAAATACTACTTGTGCATCCAAAATCCATAAACCAAGTTTTGCCATATGAGTCCACCATACCTACCTATATGCGGTATTTCCATGCCGTTCCAAGCAAATTTGTATGTGCCATCTCTAAATTTTCAAAATAAATTTTCTCTTTTGTGTGCCCGTACCGCTCATGAAACGGTGGGGAGTATCCAATATCTTTCCATGCTAGATGTGTTATTCTCAAGATGAGTGTTTATTCACTTGTCATTGCATGAGAGTGCAGCGGTAATAGGGATGCCCATTCCCGAAATGAAAAAGAAAAATAATATTTACTTTATGTTGTCAAATAATAAATTCCTTGGAAAGTCTTGGTATGGAAGGTAACCGTGGATACGGCCCGCCATGGAAAGTGAAAGTTTGGTGGAAAAAGGAATAAACTTTATTTTCTGTTTGGGAACCGCCTATGATATACCTAGCATGGAAAGTATTGTGAGCTACTTTGTCGTTTTTGTTGACAGAAAAAGCATGCCACCCAAAATATTTTTCCTCTCTCAATTTAAACCTTGAGCTCTGGCACCTCTACAAATCCCTACTTCCCTCTGCGAAGGGCCTATCTATTTACTTTATGCAATTTTTATTTTTACTTTGAGTCTCCATCTTCTCTTATAAGAACCAACTAGGGGGCATTATGATCGTATTTGAGCATTGGGCATAGTTAATATTTGAGTGTGTTTCATGAATGGATCAATGATTGAGCATGATGGGCTAGGGATAACTTTCTTTAGTGTTGATATTTTAAAAGACATGGTTGCTTGTTGACATGCTTGAATATTGAAGTCATTATGTTAAAACTAGACTATTGCTTTGAATCATTATAAGTCCAAATGTCCATGCTATACAAAAGAAAAGAATGTCATGAACATGTTAGGCAGCATTCCACATCAAAAATTCTGTTTTTATCATTTACCTACTCGAGGACGAGTAGGAATTAAGCTTGGGGATGCTTGATACGTCTCCAACGTATCTATAATTTTTGCTTGTTCCATGCTGTTATATTATCATTCTTGGATGTTTTACAATCATTTTATAACAACTTTATATCATTTTTGGGGACTAACCTATTGACATAGTGCCAAAGTGCCAGTTGTTGTTTTTGCTTGTTTTTTACTTCACGGAAAATCAATACCAAACGGAGCCCAATCACGACGAAACTTTTTGGAGATTTTTTCTGGACCAGAAGATACCCAGTGGGCCAAACAACTGCCGGAGAGGTGGGCTGTGGAGAGCACAACCCACCAGGGCGCGACAGGGGGGCCCCGGCGCCCCCTGATGGGTTGTGCCCTCCTCGGCCCCCTTCCGCACCGCCTCTGATGCCTATAAATTCCCAAATATTCCAAAAACCCTAGAGGAGTCGACGAAACACAATTCCAACCGCCGCAAGTTCCAGAACTGCGAGATCCAATCTAAACACCATCACGGAGGGGTTAATCTTCCTCATAGGTGCCTCTCCGATGATGCATGAGTAGTCCACCATAGACCTACGGGTCCGTAGGCAGTAGCTAGATGGCTTCTTCTCTCTCTTATGATTCTCAATACAATGGTCTCTTGGAGATCTATTTGATGTAAACTTTTGCGGTGTGTTTGTTGGGATCCGATGAATTTTGAGTTCATGATCAGTTTCTATCCATGAATATTATTTGAGTCTTCTTTGATCTCTTATATGCATGATTACTTATAGCCTCGTATTTCTTCTCCGAATCTTTGGTTTAGTTAGGCCGACTAGATCGATTTTTCTTTCCATGGGAAGAGGTGCTTTGTGATGGGTTCGATCTTGCGGTGTTCTTTCCCAGTGACAGAAGGGGCAGCAAGACACGCATGTATCGTTGCTATTAAGGATAACAAGATGGGGTCTATTCCTACATGAATAGATCTTGTCTACATCATGTCATTGTTCTTATTGCATTACTCCGTTTTTCCATGAACTTAATACACTAGATGCATGCTGGATAGCAGTCGATGTGTGGAGTAATAGAGGTAGATGCAGGCAGGAGTCGGTCTATCTATCTTGGACGTGATGCCTATATAATGATCATCGCCTTGGATATCGTCATGACTATTAGATTTTCTATCAATTGCCCAACAGTAATTTGTTCACCCACCGTGCGCTATACTCATGAGAGAAGCCACTAGTGAACCCTACGCCCCCCGGGTCTACTTTTCCATCAGATTGCTTTCCGATCTACGTTTTTGCACTCTTTGTTTTCAGATCTACAAAACCAAAAACCAAAAAATATATTGCTGCATATTTACTCTTTTTATTTGTGTTCTTGAGAGATCTATCTCTCCTATCTATCACTACTTAATCTATCTTATTACCGTAGAGAGATTGACAACCTCTCTTTCGCGTCGGGTTGCAAGTATTTGTTGTTTGTGTGCAGGTGCTGCTTATTGAGTGTTGGTGATCCTCCTACTGGTTCGATAACCTTGGTTTCATAACTGAGGGAAATACTTACCGTCGCTATGCTGCATCATCCCTTCCTCTTTGGGGAAATACCGACACAGTCTCAAGCCACGTCACTACAGTCCTCAAAGTATATGTCAACGAGAAATGGCTGGCCATGCTTGTACTTGCATGCTTCAAATGGGTCTGCTTTATTACTAGAAAGTAGCTTTTCAACTCTTTATTTGGACATGGCGTCACAACCAGGATTACCCAACCCTTCAAAAATCATGTTGTTAATTTGGTTCTGGTCAATGAGTATTTGTAGTAGGAGGCTATTGGTCCCATCCCTCCTCGGTTTTGGTCCCCCTTCTTCGATTGTGCAACCGTGCCCGCTTTTCTCTTGTTAGATGAAGCATTTCTGGTTTGAGGTTTGGTTACATGAACGACGAGCTGCTGAGCAGCCAGTGAAGCTACGATGGACTGCTGAGCAGATGTTGCTGATGTGACGGACTGCTGAGATGTAGAAGAAAAGGCAAGGACTGCTAACCAACCGTTGAATCTATGTCGGGCTTCTGAGCAACTGGTGCCAACGCGTCGGTGTGATGAAGCGGCTGTGACAATGCGTTGATTTGCTGAGCAGGATGAAAGGATCGATATGGTTGACTAGAGGGGGGGTGAATAGGCAACTACCAATTTTTAGCTTTTCTTAACAAATTAGGTTTAGCAACAAATAGGTTATCTAGATATGCAACTAGGTGAACAGCCTATATGATGCTAACAACAACAATACAAGCTAGCAAAGGATAACACACAAGTAAAGCTTGCACATAGTAAAGGTAAGAAATAACCACAAGTCGAGCTGGTGGAGACGAGGATGTGTTACCGAAGTTCCTTCCCTTTGAGGGGAAGTACGTCTCCGTTGGAGCGGTGTGGAGGCACAATGCTCCCAAAGAAGCCACTAAGGCCACCATATTCTCCTCACGCCCTCACACAATGCGAGATGTCGTGATTCCACTACTGGTGCCCTTGAAGGCGGCGACCGAACCTTTACAAACAAGGTTGGGGCAATCTCCACAACTTACTTGGAGGCTCCCAACACCACCACGAAGCTTCACCACAATGGAATGTGGCTTTGAGGTGACCTCTTCCGTCTAGGGTCCTGAAACACCCAAGAGTTACAAGATCTGCAAGGGATTAGTGGGGGGGATCAAATTTCTCTTGGTGGAAGTGTAGATCGAGGCCTCCTCCTCCAAACCCTAGAGCATCAACAAGATTCGATGGATAGGGAGGGGGATCGAGCGAAAATGAGCTTCGGAGCAACAATGAAGCTTTGGGGGAAAAGAGGTAGTCTTCTTGGGGAAGAAGACCCCCTTTATATAGTGGGGGAACAAATCCAACCGTTTACCCCTCTCAGCCCACACACAAGCGGTACTACCGTTCATGGGAGCGCTATTACCGCTTGGGTGGCTGTGCCAGCTACACAAGCAATGGCTCAAGGCCACAAGCCGGTATTGCCCCCTGAGCGGTACTACCGCTTGCCCCAATGGTACTACCGTTAGGGTTGGAGTGCAGAGGCTCTCGAACACAGTGCAGTGGCAGAAGCATAGGCAGTAACGCTATAGCGGTACTACCGCTTATAGGCGGTAGTGCCTCGCCCTACTGCCGCCCAGAGTTCGTTGAGAGTTTAGAGTCCAGAAGGTAGGGCGGTAGTTGAGCGGTAGTAACAGGCGGTACTACCACGCCATACTACCGTCCCAACAACCGCTCAGCCTGACACGGAAAGTTGAGACTACATAGCCAGTGCTACAACGCGTGGCACTGGACAGTGGTACTACCACCCGTAGGCGATACCACCGCTTGCATGTGCATTACTGCCGCTTGTTTGCTTCAGGACCAGAACAAAATGCATAGTGTATCAACTCCATCGACGCGGGAAAGGAACATGGGTGCAAATGAAAGTGTACATGTTGATTGCTCCCAATCCTTTTCGATGCGGACCCCCTCTTAACAGTACGGTTCTCCTACGACTCAATTCCACCGAAAAAGAAACGCAGGAAAAATAATCGTCTTCATTATTATCCACCGAGAGGCTACAATCATATTGTGCCATATGATGAATTATTTGAAAGGCTTAATGCACATGATTAGTCTGCAAATGCATTGTCACCAATCACCAAAACCACTAAGGGAGAAATATGCCCTAACAATCTCCCACTTTTTGGTGGATTGATGACAACACATGATTTGCACAAGGAATATCATAAGATAGAAAGCAAAGCCCAACACCTACAAAATATAGATGGGCTCCCCTAGATGTTTGCACTATTTTAGATATGCTTTTGGAATGCAAAGAAAACACACTAGGATCAACACTCCCTCTATATTTTATAGACATGGAATACTTCCATTAACATGAAGAGAGATAAGCATAAATGCAAGACATGGCATGTGAGCATAAACATAGGGCACAAGATAAGCATAAACTCACATACTAATAGAGTACTAAGACATACAAATATAAGTAGAAGATAGCATATGTCTCACACCATACGACTCGGTCTTTAAGTCTCACAAACACAAACCAAATCAAAGCAAATGATAAAAGAGTTTATGAGTGAAGAAAAGCAAGGAACTAAGAAGCACTCGTGACTCGGAAAATCCCTAAAGTCTCTCCCCCTTTGGCATCAAGACACCAAAAGGGTAAAGAGTACTAGAACGATCCAAGGTGGTAGCCATGCATGGGATCATCATCAATATTCCCGAAACTCGCTGGAGCTGGAAGCTGCTGTGTCATGTTGATCAACATCAAAGTCCCACTTGCAATGCCTGGAACTCCAAGTCTCCTCATCAGTGACCCTGTCTTCAGAACCGTTGAGGATGTCCATTCCAAGGTGCCTGCCCATAGCCTTGTGATGGCTCCTAGCCTTCTTCTTTGCCACATGAGTTGTGTACTGACTATGAGCCTGCATGTAGAACAACTTCTTCATCTTCTCCTTCAGCTTCTGTGCCCAAGATGGCTCCATGCTGGATGGCGCATAACTGAGATCAGCGCCACCCTCAACCTCATCCTCATCCTCTAGAACATCCACCTTCGAAGCAGCATGAGTGCTCCACTTATCCTTCTGTCTCAGTTGCATAACCTCATGGGTAACCAGCTCACTCATTCAAACAAGACACCTGGAAAGGTGATTTCCCTGGTCCTCTCAATAAGATGCATCAAATATGGAGAATATAAGGGACATTTGCGCTCCGTTACCGCTGAGAGGAGTTTCGACCACATGCCATGGGAAACATCCAGAACCTCTACCTCATCCGTGCCCTTCATATTCTGACAATAGAGTAGCATATCCACCAGATAAGAGTGTACCTGATCCAAGTTCCCAACACGGGGAAAGAGAGTGTGCCTGAAGATGCGGTGCATGATGTCAAGAAATGGATCAAGTACATAGGTTGGCTTGCAGTGGTGGTGGCCGAGAGGCGTCGTCGCCACTGGCGGCTCCCAGGGGCTCCGCACAGTGGAATGCATCCTCGGTGGGTCCCAGGCCCCTCTGCCCGGCCGCCACCTCAAGGGCTTCTCGCGGAGGGTGAGTTCGGCCCTCTCGGCATCCGAGCCCTCCCGCGGCCCAGGGTGGTCGGAGTCCCCCATCGCCTTCGATGTGAGCGACCACCTGAGGTCCACCAGAGCCATGGGTGTCGTCCCCCTGCTGTGTACCCCCACCATCGTCGGGGTGGCCGTCACCACGACGCTCATCGACGGTGGCTCGAGCCTCAACCTGCTATCGATACAAGCCTTCAAGGCACTCCAGGTGCCCTACGAGCGGCTGGCGCCCACCAGGCCCTTCTCAGGCGTCACCGACAGATCCACCCGGCCTCTGGGGCAGGTGCGCCTCGTGGTCACATTCGGCACTCGCGACAACTACCGCACAGAGATGGTGGACTTTGACGTGGCTCCCGTCGGCCTCCCCTACAACGCCATCCTGGGCTACCCCGTGCTCTCCAAGTTCATGGTGGCGACCAACCACGCCTATGACCTGCTGAAGATGCCAGGGAGCAGCGACCCCCTCGCTGTCGCTGCCACGAGGAAGAAGCGATGCGAGCCCTCGCGCGCGCCTACAAGACGGCCGCCGCCGTGACCCCGGCGGGCGAGGGCGCACCGGGGCCAGCCGAGCCGGCACCCGCAAAGAAGAAGGCCCTCCTGTCCCAGGATCGAGCTAAGACCAAGAAGGTGTCTTTGGATGGGGGCCCCAAGGGCCCCTTCGTCACCATCGATAGCGAGCTCGCTTTCGAGCAGGACGTTGAACTTGTCACGTTCCTCCGGGCGAACGCGGACATGTTCGCTTGGACGCCTTCGGACATGACCGGTGTGCCGAGGGAGGTGATTGAACATCACCTGGCGGTGTGCCCTAATGCGTGCCCGGTCAAGCAGAAGGTCTTGCACCTGGCGATTAAGAAACAAGACTTCGTCGTCCAGGAGGTTTAGAAGCTCCAAAGTGTTGGCATCATCCATGAGGTACTCATCCCGAATGGGTCGCCAACCCCGTCGTCGTGTCCAAGCCGCACGGCGGCAAGCGCATGTGCGTCGACTTCACCAACCTCGATAAGGCCGGCCCCAAGGACCATTTTCCGCTGCCAAGGATTGATCAAATAGTAGACTCCACTGCCGGGTGTGATCTGCTTTGCTTCCTGGACGCCTTCTTGGGCTACCACCAAATCAAGATGGCGAAGAAGGATGAGGAAAAGACCGCCTTCATCACTCTAAGCGGGGTGTTCTGCTATGTGTGCATGCTCTTCGGACTAAAGAGTGCGGGGGCTACCTTCTAGAGGCTAATGCGCATCTGCCTGGGGTGCCACACGGGAAGGAATACAGAGGCTTATGCCGATGACATTGTCATCAAAACGCGCGAGGCACGCACCCTCATAGAGGATCTAGCCGAAACATTCGCCAACTTGCGCAAGGTCAACCTGAAGATCAACCCCGCCAAGTGCATCTTCGGCGTCCCCTCTGGCAAGCTCCTGGGCTTCCTAATCTCCCATCGTGGCATCAAAGCCAACCCGGAGAAGATTAGGGCCATCAAAGAAATGCGGCCGCTCCGTAACCTCAAGGAGATGCAGCGTCTGGCGGGATGCATGGCCTCGCTCGACCACTTCATATCCAAGTTTGGCAAGCGGGCTCTGCCCTTCTTCAAGCTCATGAAGAGGACTTCCTCCTTCGAGTGGACCACCAAAGGAAATGCGGCCTTTGAGGGCCTCAAGAGGTACCTCACGACTCCCCCCATCATTGTCGCCCCGCGCCCTCGCGAGCGCCTGCTACTATACTTGGCGGCCACCCCCAGACGGCTAGCGCGGTCCTGGTGGCGGAAAGAGAGGAGCAAGTATGCGCCAAGAAATGCCCAGCTGTTGCCACACCTTCGGACGTCACTCCCCCGGAACACCGTCCGGCACCCCCGGGGCCCCTCCGGCGCCCCCTGAGGGCTCTCCGCCGGAGGCCTTGGTGCCACCCCAGGAGGCCTCCATGACTCCGCCTCCAGAGGCCCCCGAAGCACCCCTTGTCAAGCCCCCTGGTGGCGAGGACTCGAACATCACGGTCACGCGCCTCATCGAGCACCCCGTCTATTTCGTCAGTACTTGCAGGCTCACCATGTCAGAGTAATCTCTTCTTACCCGCTGGAGCAGGTCTTGCGGAGCCCGAATGCCACCGGCCGCGTGGCCGAATGGAACATCGAGTTTCAGCCCTTCGAGCTGGAGTTCGTCACCACCCGGACCATCAAGGGCGCGGCCTTGGCTGACTTCACGACTGAGTAGACGGACCCGCACCAGGGCAAGCCTCATGAGGAGGCGCCGGCGGTCGAGAAGGCCCCCTTCGATGGCTGGAGCATGCACATCGACGGGGCCTTCTTGCGCCAGGGCGCGGAGGCTGGCGTGGTTCTCACTACACCCACAGGTGACAAGCTTTACTATGCAGTGCAACTCTATTTCAGGTGCGCCGACAATGTCTCCAACAACATCACCGAGTACGAGGGGCTCATTGCCAAGCTCAAAGCCGCCATCGCGCTAGGGGTCAGGCGCATCATCATCAAAGGAGACTCACAGCTCCTCATCAACTTATCCAACAAGAAGTATAAGCCGAAGGATGAGCACATGGCGGCTTACCTGGAGGAGTTGCGCAAGCTCGAGAAGCGCTTCATGGGCATGGAGCTCTAGCATATCCCTCGCGGTGACAATGCAAGGCGGACGAGATCGCTAAGCGCGCCTCTCGCCGGGAGCCCCAGGACCCGGGGGTCCAGGCATGCGAAGCTTGCCAGTTCCACTCGAAGCAGATCCACCAGCCCGCGCAAGGACTGCAAACCATCCCCATCTCATGGCCTTTCGTGGTCTGGGGGTTGGACATCCTCGGTCGTTTCCCACCCGCGCCAGGCGGCTACCGTTTCTTCTAGCTTGCCATCGACAAATTTACCAAGTGGGCGGATGTTGAGCCCGTTCACGCAATACCGATGGGGTCCGTCGTCAAGTTCATCAAGGGGTTTGTGTGCCGTTTCGGCGTCCCCAACTGCATCATCACCAACAACGGCTCGCAATTCACCAGCGGCCTCTTCAAAGCCTACTGCGCCTCCACCGGCACGCAGATCTGCTTCGCTTCCGTAGCTCACCCTCAGAGCAACGGACAGGCGGAGCGGGCCAATGCAGAGGTTCCCAAGGACCTCAAGACCAAGACCTTCAAGAAGCAACTCACGGCCTGGGGCAAGGGCTGGCTGGATGAGCTCCCGTCGGTGTTGTGGTCCATCCGCACCACGGCAACCAAGCCTACCGGCGAAACGCCTTTCTTCCTCGTCTACGGAGTGGAAGTTGTCCTCCCGGCCGAGATCAAGCACTGTTCCCCGTGGGCGGCCTACAGGAAGCTGCATCAACCTGCTTTTTCTTGATGGGGCCCGTCGCCAGGCGGCTCTCCGTGCAACCAGGTACCAGCATGCTTTGTGTTTCTGTCACAGCCGCAACATACGCCCCCGCACCCTCGAGGTGGGCGACCTGGTGCTACGACCGATACTCTCCAGAGAAGGGATCCACAAGCTCTCGCCCATGTGGGAGGGTCCCTTCAGGGCCAGACACATCTCCAAGCCGGCGCGGCGCAACTCAAAATGGCGGAGGGTGTTCCAGTGCAAAACGCCTGGAACATCCAACATCTCCACAAGTTCTATCCGTGACCTCACGGATACGAGCGAGATGGAGTTGTACACGCTCAGGAGCTCTCTCTACCAGCTCTACCTACGGCACGCGGGAGCTCCTTCCCACTCTCGTGGAAGCCCCATGCTCCACACTGGCGGATTATCCTACCCACTTACGTGGAAGTCCCATGCTCCATGCTAGCGGAAACCCCATGCTCCGCGCTAGTGGATTTTGACAATGAGGTCGCTTTTCATTGGTACCAACATGAGGCTGACCCGTGTCCATCACGTTAGCATTTTCCGTCACCTCATGAGGGCGCTTTTCAGCTGCATCAACCTCAGGCTGATCCGTGTCCGTCACGGCAACATTTTCTGTCTGCCTTTTTCTGCTTGTAATGAACCCGTTTTCATGCACCACTAAAACTTATTTTTCTCCAAAGCCTCTATGTGTTTGCAACTAAACCAGGCCTCGGTAGGGACATGCGCTCGCAGTCTCCCCCATGCCTGTCATGCGAGCGGGGGCTAGGCATGGTGTATGTGCTCGGGTCAGTCCCTGCAGCACTGCAAAACCCAAGCGACTGAGCTCTGGCTCGCGGGCCTGCCCCCGTGTATGTCACCTCACTAGGTCCTTGGAGCTCTTACCTCCTCACGTGACAGCCATGAGTTCCTCGTGAGCGCTCCCCTTGCTATATTGGTCAGCGGTTCCTTGGTGTAGGTAACGAAGACCTCAGGAGTCTCCCTCGGGAGGACCTCGAGGGCGCCCCCCCACAGGCAGGAGGCCCCTCTAGTTAAGTCTTAGCACACCCATCGATTTCCTTCCCCCTGTTTTCCCTCTCGAGGCGCCTTGACCTCCCTAGCGTGGGCCTTCTGTGCGTCGAAAGGGGGAGGAGCCTGAGCACCGCGCCACAGGACCTCCTACCGGCCCCAGGAGCCCTGCGCGGGTGGCGACAGGGTGGACCTAGGCCCCAGCGACGCAAGGCACCAAAGCAGCGCAAAAAAGTGGGGAGAAGGAACCCAAAAAGCACACGGCATGCGTAGATAGCGAACACATGGAGCATAACATTTGTCATACAGATTATCTGCCACGCCCCGCCGGGCAACTTCAATTACACAGGAACAGGAAGGAAAGAAGTCACCCCCCCCCCGACCGAGGTCCACCCTGTCGCCACCCGCGCCTAGTCGGAGTCCCCACTCTTGATGCTCAGGGGGATCCTGTCGCTTTCGCTCCCATCGTCCTTGCTTTCGTCGGACGAGTCGGAGCCGCTCCTGGATGAGTCGGAGCCGCTCCCGCTCTCGCTTTCAGCACATCACTCCAAGCTACCGCCGGAGACCCCAAAGAACTTCGCAAAGATGGTCGTGGATCCGTCGTATCGGAAATGCACGACCTGTCAGCGCTTCAAATTATGGGAGCGGGCGAACAACTTCCACCCCCGCTCCAGGACCATGAACCCGGTGGAGGATAACTTCACCACCATCCAAGAGGGACCGTTGTGGCAGCCGTCCGCCCGCAGCCACAGGCCCGCGGGCTCCTCGTCCTCCATCGCCCTCACGAAGGAGCCCGGAAGGCGAAGCCGGCTGCGAGGCCGGTGGTGTAGTCCCACGATAAACTCGCGGGAGAGCTCCACTGCATGGGTTTCTGACGGGGGAGAAGGGGCGCGTGCGCCGCCGCGCCCCTCGCTGCCCCGGGCACCGCGCCGTCCGCGGCTTCGGGTCGATGGTGCCCCGCGGTCGATGGGACCGCCCCCTCGCAGCGGCGACCAAGGAGTGTGTATGGGCCCCATGGTTGGCCCCGGTCGCCATGGCCAAGGCGCGGCTCCGACCCCTGATCCTCACCGCTGCGGGCTTCGACGCCTCCGCCTTCTCCGCCGCCTCCTTCCTCTTCGCCGACGCAAGGAGCTTCCGCTTCGGGGCCATAACCGCGGAGGTCATCGGCTAGTGCTCGTGCACAGAAGAACCGCGAGGCCGAATTGGTCGCAAGCCGAGGGGAATAATGGAGCCCCCGTGACTCGTGCGGGTCGGCTTTATAGCTCCTGTGAAGGTTACCGAGGCGTCGCGGGGTGAAGAGGCGTCGTATTCGCACAGACTGCCACGCGTCGCCCCCGGGCCAGGCGGTCCAAGGGCCCCGCGTCGCTTCACCCGCAAAGGACAGGGCGCACGTGTCGCGGGCCCGGTGGCTACTTTCGCCCAGTGGATACCGGGGTACCACGGCCCGTCGGCCGCTGGCCCAGGTGTAGACAATAGGGGCGGGCCCGGAAGATGGCCGCGCACATGCCCCTCTGGAGGGACTCGCCTCACGAGGGGCGCGTCCCGCGGGGTCTTCCTGCGCCCGAGGTTGGGCCCCTTGGGAGCGTTAGTGCCTCGCGATTGCCTTGTGAGGGTTTCCCTTAGCACTGCCTCGCAAGGCCAAGTGCGGGGCAACCAGCGCTAGGGTCCCACTCCCGGCACATGGGTGTACGAGCTCGCTGAAGGGGACAACAGGAACCGTGCCAGCCGACGCTGACAGAGAGGTTTTCCCCTTTGGTGATTAGGATGTAGCGCCAGCTGTCCCGCGAAAGCAGGCCCCAAAGTATTTCCCCTTTGGTGCATGAAGATCAGGATGGGTCGGCGCCGTAGGATGGAGGTCATCACCGAGCCCACCGGCATGTCACGAAGACTGCTTTAGCCGGCGAAGACCGCCTTTTGTCAGGATATGGCTCAGTTCCTGTCCCCCTTTGAATTGCCACCATGTTGCTTGATGTCTACTACACAACCTTCTTCTTGTAGACTCGTGTTGGGCCTCCAAGCACAGAGTTTTGTAGGACAGTAGCAAATTTCCCTCAAATGGATGACCTAAGGTTTATCAATCCGTGGGAGGCATAGGATGAAGATGGTCACTCTCAAGCAACCCTGCAATCAAATAACAAAGAGTCTCTTGTGTCCCCAACACACCCAATACAATGGTAAATTGTATAGGTGCACTAGTTCGGCGAAGAGATGGTGATACAAGTGTAATATGGATGGTAGATATAGGTTTTTGTAATCTGAAAATATAAAAACAGCAAGGTAGCAAGTAACAAAAGTGAGCAAAAACGGTATTGCAATGCTTGGAAACAAGGCCTAGGGTTCATACTTTCACTAGTGCAAGTTCTCTCAACAATACTGACATAGTTGAATCATATGTAAATCCCTCACGTGCGACAAAGAGTTCACTCCAAAGTCACAAATAGCGGAGAACAAACGAAGAAATTATTGTAGGGTACGAAACCACCTCAAAGTTATCTTTTCCGATCAATCTTATGAGCTATCCCTATAAGTGTCACGAACAGCCCTAGAGTTCGTACTAAAATAACACCTTAAGATACACATCAACCAAAACCCTAATGTCACCTAGATACTCCAATGTCACCACAAATACCCATGGGCTTGATTATACGATATGCATCACACAATTTCAGATTCATCATGTTCAATCCAACGCAAAGAACTTCAAAGAGTGCCCCAAAGTTTGTACCGGAGAGTCAAGATGAAAACATGTGCCAACCCCTATGCATAGATTCCCAAGGTCACGGAACCTGCAAGTTGATCACCAAAAAATACATCAAGTGGATCAATAGAACATCCCATTGTCACCACGGATATCCCATCGCAAGACATACGTCAAGTGTTCTCAAATCCTTAAAGACTCAATCCGATAAGAAAACTTCAAAGGGAAAACTCAATTCATCACAAGAAGATAGACAGGGGAAAACTCCATATGATTCATCTATATTAATAAAGCTCGCGGTACATCAAGATCGTGCCATCTCAAGAACACGAGAGAGAGAGAGAGATCAAACACATAGCTACTGGTACATACCCTCAGCCCCGAGGGTGAACTACTCCCTCCTCATCATGGAGACCGCCGGGATGATGAAGATGGCCTCCGGTGATGGTTTCCCCCTCCGGCAGGGTGCCAGAACGGGCTCCCGATTGGTTTTTCTTGGCTACAGAGGCTTGCGGCAGTGGAACTCCCGATCTAGGTTTCTTTTCGGGGGTTTCTGTATTTATAGGAATATTTGGCGTTGGAATCATGTCAGGGGGGTGCTCGAGGGGCCCACATGCCAGGGGGACGCGCCCTAGGGGGGGCGTGTAACACCCCAAAATTTTAACCATGTTTTGTTAATTAAGATTTTGTCAGGAAATTAAAAATTTTCTTTCTGGATTTTCTTGTGATCTCAGAGCCACTCCTTTTGTCTGGATTTCAAAAATTCTTCTGTTCTATCTGAAAACTTTTGAATATTGTTGTGTGGCTTGAGTGTTTTATTTAATCGTTTTATTGGATTCATTAAAACCAGTGGAATAATTTTTAAAATAAAATTTGTCAAGATTTAATTCATTTAATTGCATTTTACCCCTTTTAAGAGCCTCATTTGCACTACAACTATTTTATAACTCCATTTATAAATTCCACAAAAATTTGTAGATGGCATGTGATGTCCCTGGATCACTTTTATGCAAAAACCCAGCTTGGTGTTTTGTAAATTTTGAGCTCCACTTCAAGCTTTCAAATCTGGTTCAGTTTGTAGTTTGCACTGCAACCTATTTAAATATCTCTTTAAAAATTCCATAAAAATTTGGGGATGTCAGTAGAGGTATATAACTCATGTTTATGCAAAAATCCATTTGGGTTCTTTGAAAATTTTGAGCAAACCATCCTCATTTGCATTCTGGTCCAGTTTGGCAGTTTGTAGTGCAACCCTATTTTATTTTGCTCTAGTGATCTTGAGATTTTTCCTACTTGTAGTCAACCCTACCAAAACCTTAAGTCCAAGAGATCAGACCCATAGGCATGTTTTAAGTTGACCAAATTGCCCCTTTCATTTTCTGTCCAGAATTGTTTTTCACCAAAATTTGCATTAACAAGTTTCTGCTTTGGCCAAACTAACTTTGCCATCATCACCTGCATCTAAAGAGACTCCATACTGTTAATTTTGGTCTCCAGAAAATCTCATTTGATGCCCATGGCATTCTGTCGAGCACTTTGTGTTCATGAACAGAATTGGCATGGAAATAGGTTTAGATTGTGAACCTGCCCCTATGACTAAACCAGCATGTCTATTAGACTTATTTAACCCCAATGCATGATCCTGTTAAGTTTCATGCCCATATAAGCCCCATAGGTACCCTTGGCATTGTGTCGAACAGGTGCCGTGCGTACGCTGGGCGCGTCCAGAGCACATGTTTTGCTCGTGCGACGCCGGAGCCGCCACGCCCACCTACTGCCTCCCCCGAGCCTATCCCGACCCCCCTGCTGCCCGCTGCGTAGCGCCAAGCCCGACCAGCCTTCCCCACGAGCCCTACAGCGTCGCCCGCAAGCCGCCACCGCCGCCGCCTGCCATGGCAGCGCCGCCCAAGCCTCAGCGCCTCGCCAGCTGCCCTCATGAGCAGGCCGTTCTTATCCGCAATCGCGTCGCCTTCCTCTGCTAGCACTGCCAGCCGACCCCCACCTCCCCTGTGCTGCAATAGTGCCGCCGTCGACGTGCTTATCCTCGGGCAGCCATCGAACCGACCCTCCCGACCTATTTAAACCCCCCAGAGCTCGTGTGATCGAGGCAGCATCCCCCTCCCATCCTACTGAGTCCACTACTAGCACCAATTTGGCTGTAAGCTCGCTTCTTCCTCGCCTCCGGTGAGGACGACCACCGCGGCCACTTCGTTAAATTAGTCGCAACCAGGGCCTCCCTCGTGACCCCATTGCCGCCGTTAGCTTCCCCTCTGCCCCGCGGAGCCACCCCGACTCTCGAACTCGATCGGGAGCCACCGTAGCCCGAGCTCCCAATTGCTCCCGAAGCCGCCGTCCGCCATGGATGAAGGGGTGCTCACCCCCGAACTCCCCGGCGAACCTTTTGCTCTCCAGAGGATGGGGCCCTCCCTCCTGAGCATGCCGGTGTGCCCAGCTCCGAGAAAGGTGCCTCCCAGCGCCGGCAATCGTCGCCGGAGTCGGCCTCTGCCTCTGGCCAGGAGCGCGCGTGAGGTGGGAGGCAAACCCAACAGGTGGGCCCCACCTGTCGGTGACTCAGCCAGTCTCCCCAGTGGCGCGGACCTTCTGGTGCGTTTCCCCCGAGAGTAAGCGTCTTCGCTAGAATACGTTTTCAGTCCTGGAAAAACGTATTCACCACCGAACCGTTTTCCTTTTTCTGAATTTATTAAAACAGAAATTTGACCTCTACTTTGACTGGGCATATCTTTTAAAATAAAACTCCAAATGATTTGATTCTTTTTCCTACCTCTCTCAAATTTCATCTAGTTTATTTTCATATTTATTTGAAAATTTTCCAAGACAACTTTTTGTACTGTTTTTGAATTGCGTGTTAATTCAAATATTTTTCAAAATAGGAATCGGAGAGAGAAGAAAAAACTTTCAAAAGTTTTGTGGTGCACCCGACACCTCTGCACCTGAAAGGCAAGCATTCTGAAACCTGGTCTAATGTTTGTTGGGTGTTGTTTGATGTGACTACATCACCGAGATGTTTTGAAGCATGCGTTATTTCATGTGATGTTGTGATCATGCCTTGGAGTGCATGATGGAAATTCCTTGCTGTTATAATTCAATTCTGGTGACAGTATTCACCCCTTATACCTCACATGCCTACCGAAAGGAATCCGGAGGAGTCTCTGTCTCGGGTAGACACGAGCTTGGTGATGACATCTCGTTGGAGCGAGAATGGTCAGTGAGGCATGAAGGGGTGTGATGAGTGGTGATTCTGTTTGGAAACTGTGAAAAAAATATTTGTTGTGCTAACCATGCAGGGAACCATAAGCCTCCTGAGTCGACCATAGATCGAGTCTTGTTCCAGTAACCCCCATACTTGTCTCGTGCTACCACTTGTCCCTGCCGCAGGTAGGGTACGGTCCAGTAAGTTGTCAACCCCTTTCTTGGCACACACCGTACAGAGAGGCCATGGTGGAAGATACCGGCTGCAGCCAGTAGGCATGCCACCTGGTCCGGGGGCATGGGTGTTTCCGGTTGGGACCGAGAGGGGGGCACCCCTTAGAGCGCGCGATATAAATTTGATCCCATGCTAATCGAGGTTGTAGCCTCCCCACTTAGAGTTTTGCTTAACGAGTGTCGTGGGTGATTCCAGACACCGATAAGTTAAGCTGGTGTGTGCGAGTTAGGTGTGTTTTCAATTAAAAGACCGTAAACGGAATTAGTCCCGGTGGACTAAGGGAATCCGTTACTCGTGGGTAAAGAGTACACCCTCTGCAGAGTTTATATCTATTCGAATAGCCGTGTCCGCGGTTAAGGACTACAGTCTGGGATGGGTCAAGTGTCGGTCTTAGTGTCGGTCTTCGGAGGAAAAACTTCTAAACCGGAACCTTGATCATGACGTGTGACCAATGATGATTATGACTATTATTATTGTGGACTAACCATTTTTAATAATTGTATTATTGAGTATTCTTGGGACGGTTCTACCTCCTGGATACTTATGGTGATTTTTATTATATAAGCCCTTTATGTGGTGTCGCTCAGACGCCCGACTGTGGCATGCTTGTTATTTATTTTCCTTATAAGCCCTTTATGTGGTGTCGCTCAGACGCCCGACTGTGGCATGCTTGTTATTTATTTTCCTTATAAGCCCTTTATGTGGTGTCGCTCAGACGCCCGACTGTGGCATGCTTGTTATTTATTTTCCTTATAAGCCCTTTATGTGGTGTCGCTCAGACGCCCGACTGTGGCATGCTTGTTATTTATTTTCCTTATAAGCCCTTTATGTGGTGTCGCTCAGACGCCCGACTGTGGCATGCTTGTTATTTATTTCCTTTATAAGCCCTTTATGTGGCGTCGCTCAGACGCCCGACTGAGGCATGCTTTATATTATTATCCTTTCGAGGCATCGCTTCAGACACCCGATTGGTTTATTTTATTTTTATTCTATGATTGCTTATTCATGTTTAATATGAATGACCTGCTTGCGAGCGTCATGAAATTTCTATTTCGTGACTGACTAAGTGATCGTGGATTAATTCAGTGCATGATTATCATCTGTTATATTATACCTATTTTCATTATGTTTGCGAGTACATTCAAAGTACTCACTGGCTTGTCCCTGGCTATTGTCTTGGCCAGATTTCTTGCTTGGAAAGGAGCACTATGACGACAGCCCCGGAACCTAGGCACTGAAGATAGCAGCCGCGCGAAGATAGGAGTTATCCAGGTCAGCTGTTCCTGTGGGAAAGGAGTCCCATAGACGCTGATGATCCGCAAACCGCTTCCGCCATCAAGCACTAGAAACCTTTTGTTGTACTCATAGACCAAAATGGTCTTGTACTTCATATTTTTGTAATTTCGCTTGGAATTTCTATATCAAGATTGTGTCTCATCATCTAACAGTAATCCTGGGGATGGTGAGCACAAGGGCCATTTACTGGGAATTAATATCCTGGAAAACCGGTCCTGACAACCTTGGTATCAGAACCAGGCTGACCATTGGCTAATCCTATCTTAGCCGGGTCAAGAAAACCTAGGTTAAACCACCCACCAGACCTTAACCCCACCACAGCCAAGCCTATCCTACCCGATAGCCCACACAGTGACCCCGACAGCTTTTGGCAGTCGGTGCCCAACCTATCAGCCTAGCCCATCGATCACACGCCCGTGATCGACACCTGAGTTGTCCCATTCGCAAGCGTGCGAAGGAAGACTCTGTTTTCTTTATATAAAGGGAACGTTTGCCCCAACCGACAACCACAGTAATACGTCGCATTTTGCGATATATATAGCTGTGGCATTGTGCTCGACCACCTTATAGCAGAACCGACTATTAATATTGCCCACACACCGCAATATGTCACCCATCCAGACGCTATACTTGAGGCCACTCCGTGATCTCACCAAGCATCCCTCACCTTGTACACTGCCTTCACATCCATTGTTTTTTTTTCGGGTCGCACCTTGGGATTCATATAATGACCCCAGATACAACCCCGAGGAATTTTATTAAAATAATTGTGGGATTTTTCCACACCTTTGCTGTAATAAACCCAAGCCGCCATTAGCAGACCCCTGAGGCCAGACTAAGAGAGACACATCTTGTGAGTCCTCCATCCGCTCCCCAGTAGACGAAGGATATATTCCACTGCTGGGAATAATTACTCATGAACTATAGTTTGTTCCCTGAACCGTCAGCGCCTTAGTTGTATTAGTTTGTGTAGCTTTTGACTGCTTGTTGTGATATCTGTACTATGTTTTAAAACTTTCTGTATGAGTTTATTTTGTTGGTTGCAGTTGTTTGCTGAGATTTAAAAATCAATTGATTTCATTATAGCAAATTTCATAATAAGATTTTTTTTTCCTCTTAAAAGACCACTGCGATGAAAAATGTTTTTTTCCAACAAAAATTTAATATGCTTGCCCTCGCGTTATACGACTCACAGGACGCGTACACTAAATACAAGACCACGCGTTTATTTATCACCTAATCGATTACCTCGCTAGAACACCACAACTACACATTAGTCAGCGATTTTACTGTGACCCTGTCCTATCGTGTGTGTGTGGTATAATTGTTTTTCTTGTTACGATTGCCGTGCGGTACGAATGATGTTGTTGCAAAATACGTCATTTAGCAAATCTCGAGGACGAGATTTTTCTTAAGGGGGGTAGTGTTGTAACACCCCAAAAATTTAACCATGTTTTGTTAATTAAAATTTTGCCAGGAAATTAAAAATTTTCTTTCTGGATTTTCTTGTGATCTCAGAGCCACTCCTTTTGTTTGGATTTCAAAAATTCTTCTGTTCTATCTGAAAACTTTTGAATATTGTTGTGTGGCTTGAGTGTTTTATTTAATCATTTTATTGCATTCATTAAAACCAGCGGAATAATTTTTAAAATAAAATTTGTCAAGATTTAATTCATTTAATAGCATTTTACCCCTTTTAAGAGCCTCATTTGCACTACAACTATTTTATAACTCCATTTATAAATTCCACAAAAATTTGTAGATGGCATGTGATGTCCCTGGATCACTTTTATGCAAAAACCCAGCTTGGTGTTTTGTAAATTTTGAGCTCCACTTCAAGCTTTCAAATCTGGTTCAGTTTGTAGTTTGCACTGCAACCTATTTAAATATCTCTTTAAAAATTCCATAAAAATTTGGGGATGTTAGTAGAGGTATATAACTCATGTTTATGCAAAAATCCATTTGGGTTCTTTGAAAATTTTGAGCAAACCATCCTCATTTGCATTCTGGTCCAGTTTGGCAGTTTGTAGTGCAACCCTATTTTATTTTGCTCTAGTGATCTTGAGATTTTTCCTACTTGTAGTCAACCCTACCAAAACCTTAAGTCCAAGAGATCAGACCCATAGGCATGTTTTAAGTTGACCAAATTGCCCCTTTCATTTTCTGTCCAGAATTGTTTTTCACCAAAATTTGCATTAACAAGTTTCTGCTTTGGCCAAACTAACTTTGCCATCATCACCTGCATCTAAAGAGACTCCATACTGTTAATTTTGGTCTCCAGAAAATCTCATTTGATGCCCATGGCATTCTGTCGAGCACTTTGTGTTCATGAACAGAATTGGCATGGAAATAGGTTTAGATTGTGAACCTGCCCCTATGACTAAACCAGCATGTCTATTAGACTTATTTAACCCCAATGCATGATCCTGTTAAGTTTCATGCCCATATAATCCTCATAGCTACCCTTGGCATTGTGTCGAACAGGTGCCGTGCGTACGCTGGGCGCGTCCAGAGCACACGTTTTGCTCGTGCGATGCCCGAGCCGCCACGCCCACCTACTGCCTCCCACGAGCTTATCCCGACCCCCCTGCTGCCCGCTGCGTAGCGCCAAGCCCGACCAGCCTTCCCCACGAGCCCTACAGCGTCGCACGCAAGCCGCCACCGCCGCCGCCTGCCATGGCAGCGCCGCCCAAGCCTCAGCGCCTCGCCAGCTGCCCTCATGAGCAGGCCGTTCTTATCCGCAATCGCGTCGCCTTCCTCTGCTAGCACTGCCAGCCGACCCCCACCTTCCCTGTGCTGCAATAGTGCCGCCGTCGACGTGCTTATCCTCGGGCAGCCATCGAACCGACCCTCCCGACCTATTTAAACCCCCAGAGCTCGTGTGATCGAGGCAGCATCCCCCTCCCATCCTACTGAGTCCACTACTAGCACCCATTTGGTTGGAAGCTCGCTTCTTCCTCGCCTCCGGTGAGGATGACCACCGCGGCCACTTCGTTAAATTCGTCGCAACCAGGGCGTCCCTCGTGACCCCATTGCCACCGTTAGCTTCCCCTCTGCCCCGCAGAGCCACCCCGACTCTCGAACTCGATCGGGAGCCACCGTAGCCCGAGCTCCCAATTGCTCCCGAAGCCGCCGTCCGCCATGGATGAAGGGGTGCTCACCCCCGAACTCCCCGGCGAACCTTTTGCTCTCCAGAGGATGGGGCCCTCCCTCCTGAGCACGCCGGTGTGCCCAGCTCCGAGAAAGGTGCCTCCCAGCACCGGCAATCGTCGCCGGAGTCGGCCTCTGCCTCTGGCCAGGAGCGCGCGTGAGGTGGGAGGCAAACCCGACAGGTGGGCCCCACCTGTCGGTGACTCAGCCAGTCTCCCCAGTGGCGCTGACCTTCTGGTGCGTTTCCCCCGAGAGTAAGCGTCTTCGCTAGAATACGTTTTCAGTCCTGGAAAAACGTATTCACCACCGAACCGTTTTCCTTTTTCTGAATTTATTAAAACAGAAATTTGACCTCTACTTTGACTGGGCATATCTTTTAAAATAAAACTCCAAATGATTTGATTCTTTTTCCTACCTCTCTCAAATTTTATCTAGTTTATTTTCATATTTATGTGAAAATTTTCCAAGACAACTTTTTGTACTGTTTTTGAATTGCGTGTTAATTCAAATATTTTTCAAAATAGGAATCGGAGAGAGAGGAAAAAACTTTCAAAAGTTTTGTGGTGCACCCTACACCTCTGCACCTGAAAGGCAAGCATTCTGAAACCTGGTCTAATGTTTGTTGGGTGTTGTTTGATGTGACTACATCACCGAGATGTTTTGAAGCATGCGTTATTTCATGTGATGTTGTAATCATGCCTTGGAGTGCATGATGGAAATTCCTTGCTGTTATAATTCAATTCTGGTGACAGTATTCACCCCTTATACCTCACATGCCTACCGGAAGGAATCCGGAGGAGTCTCTGTCTCAGGTAGACACGAGCTTGGTGCTGACATCTCGTTGGAGCGAGAATGGTCAGTGAGGCATGAAGGGGTGTGATGAGTGGTGATTCTGTTTGGAAACTGTGAAAAAAATATTTGTTTTGATAACCATGCAGGGAACCATAAGCCTCCTGAGTCGACCATAGATCGAGTCTTGTTCCAGTAACCCCCATACTTGTCTCGTGCTACCACTTGTCCCTGCCGCAGGTAGGGTACGGTCCAGTAAGTTGTCAACCCCTTTCTTGGCACACACCGTACAGAGAGGCCATGGTGGAAGATACCGGCTGCAGCCGGTAGGCATGCCACCTGGTCCGGGGGCATGGGTGTTTCCGGTTGGGACCGAGAGGGGGGCACCCCTTAGAGCGCGCGATATAAATTTGATCCTATGCTAATCGAGGTTGTAGCCTCCCCACTTAGAGTTTTGCTTAACGAGTGTCGTGGGTGATTCCAGACACCGGTAAGTTAAGCTGGTGTGTGCGAGTTAGGTGTGTTTTCAATTAAAAGACCGTAAACGGAATTAGTCCCGGTGGACTAAGGGAATCCTTTACTCGTGGGTAAAGAGTACACCCTCTGCAGAGTTTATATCTATTCGAATAGCCGTGTCCGCGGTTAAGGACTACAGTCTGGGATGGGTCAAGTGTCGGTCTTAGTGTCGGTCTTCGGAGGAAAAACTTCTAAACCGGAACCTTGATCATGACGTGTGACCAATGATGATTATGACTATTATTATTGTGGACTAACCATTTTTAATAATTGTATTATTGAGTATTCTTGGGACGGTTCTACCTCCTGGATACTTATGGTGATTTTTATTATATAAGCCCTTTATGTGGTGTCGCTCAGACGCCCGACTGTGGCATGCTTGTTATTTATTTTCCTTATAAGCCCTTTATGTGGTGTCGCTCAGACGCCCGACTGTGGCATGCTTGTTATTTATTTTCCTTATAAGCCCTTTATGTGGTGTCGCTCAGACGCCCGACTGTGGCATGCTTGTTATTTATTTTCCTTATAAGCCCTTTATGTGGTGTCGCTCAGACGCCCGACTGTGGCATGCTTGTTATTTATTTCCTTTATAAGCCCTTTATGTGGCGTCGCTCAGACGCCCGACTGAGGCATGCTTTATATTATTATCCTTTCGAGGCGTCGCTTCAGACACCCAATTGGTTTATTTTATTTTTATTCTATTATTGCTTATTCATGTTTAATATGAATGACCTGCTTGCGAGCGTCATGAAAATTTTATTTCGTGACTGACTAAGTGATCGTGGATTAATTCAGTGCATGATTATCATCTGTTATATTATACCTGTTTTCATGATGTTTGCGAGTACATTCAAAGTACTCACTGGCTTGTCCCTGGCTATTGTCTTGGCCAGATTTCTTGCTTGGAAAGGAGCACTATGACGACAGCCCCGGAACCTAGGCACTGAAGATAGCAGCCACGCGAAGATAGGAGTTATCCAGGTCAGCTGTTCCTGTGGGAAAGGAGTCCCATAGACGCTGATGATCCGCAAACCGCTTCCGCCATCAACCACTAGAAACCTTTTGTTGTACTCATAGACCAAAATGGTCTTGTACTTCATATTTTTGTAATTTCGCTTGGAATTTCTATATCAAGATTGTGTCTCATCAGCTAACAGTAATCCTGGGGATGGTGAGCACAAGGGCCATTTACTGGGAATTAATATCCTGGAAAACCGGTCCTGACAACCTTGGTATCAGAACCAGGCTGACCATTGGCTAATCCTATCTTAGCCGGGTCAAGAAAACCTAGGTTAAACCACCCACCAGACCTTAACCCCACCACAGCCAAGCCTATCCTACCCGATAGCCCACACAGTGACCCCGATAGCTTTTGGCAGTCGGTGCCCAACCTATCAGCCTAGCCCATCGATCACACGCCCGTGATCGACACCTGAGTTGTCCCATTCGCAAGCGTGCGAAGGAAGACTCTGTTTTCTTTATATAAAGGGAACGTTTGCCCCAACCGACAACCACAGTAATACGTCGCATTTTGCGATATATATAGCTGTGGCATTGTGCTCGACCACCTTATAGCAGAACCGACTATTAATATTGCCCACACACCGCAATATGTCACCCAGCCAGATGCTATACTTGAGGCCACTCCGTGATCTCACCAAGCATCCCTCACCTTGTACACTGCCTTCACAGCCATTGTTTTTTTTTCGGGTCGCACCTTGGGATTCATATAATGACCCCAGATACAACCCCGAGGAATTTTATTAAAATAATTGTGGGATTTTTCCACACCTTTGCTGTGATAAACCCAAGCCGCCATTAGCAGACCCCTGAGGCCAGACTAAGAGAGACACATCTTGTGAGTCCTCCATCCACTCCCCAGTAGACGAAGGATATATTCCACTGCTGGGAATAATTACTCATGAACTATAGTTTGTTACCTGAACCGTCAGCGCCTTAGTTGTATTAGTTTGTGTAGCTTTTGACTGCTTGTTGTGATATCTGTACTATGTTTTAAAACTTTCTGTATGAGTTTATTTTGTTGGTTGCAGTTGTTTGCTGAGATTTAAAAATCAATTGATTTCATTATAGCAAATTTCATAATAAGATTTTTTTTCCTCTTAAAAGACCATTGCGATGAAAAATGTTTTTTTCCAACAAAAATTTAATATGCTTGCCCTCGCGTTATACGACTCACAGGACGCGTACACTAAATACAAGACCACGCATTTATTTATCACCTAATCGATTACCTCGCTAGAACACCACAACTACACATTAGTCAGCGATTTTACTGTGACCCTGTCCTATCGTGTGTGTGTGGTATAATTGTTTTTCTTGTTACGATTGCCGTGCGGTACGAATGATGTTGTTGCAAAATACGTCATTTAGCAAATCTCGAGGACGAGATTTTTCTTAAGGGGGGTAGTGTTGTAACACCCCAAAAATTTAACCATGTTTTGTTAATTAAAATTTTGCCAGGAAATTAAAATTTTTCTTTCTGGATTTTCTTGTGATCTCAGAGCCACTCCTTTTGTCTGGATTTCAAAAATTCTTCTGTTCTATCTGAAAACTTTTGAATATTGTTGTGTGGCTTGAGTGTTTTATTTAATCATTTTATTGCATTCATTAAAACCAGTGGAATAATTTTTAAAATAAAATTTGTCAAGATTTAATTCATTTAATAGCATTTTACCCCTTTTAAGAGCCTCATTTGCACTACAACTATTTTATAACTCCATTTATAAATTCCACAAAAATTTGTAGATGGCATGTGATGTCCCTGGATCACTTTTATGAAAAAACCCAGCTTGGTGTTTTGTAAATTTTGAGCTCCACTTCAAGCTTTCAAATCTGGTTCAGTTTGTAGTTTGCACTGCAACCTATTTAAATATCTCTTTAAAAATTCCATAAAAATTTGGGGATGTCAGTAGAGGTATATAACTCATGTTTATGCAAAAATCCATTTGGGTTCTTTGAAAATTTTGAGCAAACCATCCTCATTTGCATTCTGGTCCAGTTTGGCAGTTTGTAGTGCAACCCTATTTTATTTTGCTCTAGTGATCTTGAGATTTTTCCTACTTGTAGTCAACCCTACCAAAACCTTAAGTCCAAGAGATCAGACCCATAGGCATGTTTTAAGTTGACCAAATTGCCCCTTTCATTTTCTGTCCAGAATTGTTTTTCACCAAAATTTGCATTAACAAGTTTCTGCTTTGGCCAAACTAACTTTGCCATCATCACCTGCATCTAAAGAGACTCCATACTGTTAATTTTGGTCTCCAGAAAATCTCATTTGATGCCCATGGCATTCTGTCGAGCACTTTGTGTTCATGAACAGAATTGGCATGGAAATAGGTTTAGATTGTGAACCTGCCCCTATGACTAAACCAGCATGTCTATTAGACTTATTTAACCCCAATGCATGATCCTGTTAAGTTTCATGCCCATATAATCCTCATAGCTACCCTTGGCATTGTGTCGAACAGGTGCCGTGCGTACGCTGGGCGCGTCCAGAGCACATGTTTTGCTCGTGCGATGCCCGAGCCGCCACGCCCACCTACTGCCTCCCCCGAGCTTATCCCGACCCCCCTGCTGCCCGCTGCGTAGCGCCAAGCCCGACCAGCCTTCCCCACGAGCCCTACAGCGTCGCACGCAAGCCGCCACCAACGCCGCCTGCCATGGCAGCGCCGCCCAAGCCTCAGCGCCTCGCCAGCTGCCCTCATGAGCAGGCCGTTCTTATCCGCAATCGCGTCGCCTTCCTCTGCTAGCACTGCCAGCCGACCCCCACCTTCCCTGTGCTGCAATAGTGCCGCCGTCGACGTGCTTATCCTCGGGCAGCCATCGAACCGACCCTCCCGACCTATTTAAACCCCCAGAGCTCGTGTGATCGAGGCAGCATCCCCCTCCCATCCTACTGAGTCCACTACTAGCACCCATTTGGTTGGAAGCTCGCTTCTTCCTCGCCTCCGGTGAGGATGACCACCGCGGCCACTTCGTTAAATTCGTCGCAACCAGGGCATCCCTCGTGACCCCATTGCCACCGTTAGCTTCCCCTTTGCCCCGCGGAGCCACCCCGACTCTCGAACTCGATCGGGAGCCACCGTAGCCCGAGCTCCCAATTGCTCCCGAAGCCGCCGTCCGCCATGGATGAAGGGGTGCTCACCCCCGAACTCCCCGGCGAACCTTTTGCTCTCCAGAGGATGGGGCCCTCCCTCCTAAGCACGCCGGTGTGCCCAGCTCCGAGAAAGGTGCCTCCCAGCACCGGCAATCGTCGCCGGAGTCGGTCTCTGCCTCTGGCCAGGAGCGCGCGTGAGGTGGGAGGCAAACCCGACAGGTGGGCCCCACCTGTCGGTGACCCAGCCAGTCTCCCCAGTGGCGCTGACCTTCTGGTGCGTTTCCCCCGAGAGTAAGCGTCTTCGCTAGAATACGTTTTCAGTCCTGGAAAAACGTATTCACCACCGAACCGTTTTCCTTTTTCTGAATTTATTAAAACAGAAATTTGACCTCTACTTTGACTGGGCATATCTTTTAAAATAAAACTCCAAATGATTTGATTATTTTTCCTACCTCTCTCAAATTTCATCTAGTTTATTTTCATATTTATTTGAAAATTTTCCAAGACAACTTTTTGTACTGTTTTTGAATTGCGTGTTAATTCAAATATTTTTCAAAATAGGAATCGGAGAGGGAGGAAAAAACTTTCAAAAGTTTTGTGGTGCACCCTACACCTCTGCACCTGAAAGGCAAGCATTCTGAAACCTGGTCTAATGTTTGTTGGGTGTTGTTTGATGTGACTACATCACCGAGATGTTTTGAAGCATGCGTTATTTCATGTGATGTTGTAATCATGCCTTGGAGTGCATGATGGAAATTCCTTGCTGTTATAATTCAATTCTGGTGACAGTATTCACCCCTTATACCTCACATGCCTACCGGAAGGAATCGGGAGGATTCTCTGTCTCGGGTAGACACGAGCTTGGTGCTGACATCTCGTTGGAGCGAGAATGGTCAGTGAGGCATGAAGGGGTGTGATGAGTGGTGATTCTGTTTGGAAACTGTGAAAAAAATATTTGTTGTGCTAACCATGCAGGGAACCATAAGCCTCCTGAGTCGACCATAGATCGAGTCTTGTTCCATTAACCCCCATACTTGTCTCGTGCTACCACTTGTCCCTGCCGCAGGTAGGGTACGGTCCAGTAAGTTGTCAACCCCTTTCTTGGCACACACCGTACAGAGAGGCCATGGTGGAAGATACCGGCTGCAACCGGTAGGCATGCCACCTGGTCCGGGGGCATGGGTGTTTCCGGTTGGGACCGAGAGGGGGGCACCCCTTAGAGCGCGCGATATAAATTTGATCCCATGCTAATCGAGGTTGTAGCCTCCCCACTTAGAGTTTTGCTTAACGAGTGTCGTGGGTGATTCCAGACACCGGTAAGTTAAGCTGGTGTGTGCGAGTTAGGTGTGTTTTCAATTAAAAGACCGTAAACGGAATTAGTCCCGGTGGACTAAGGGAATCCGTTACTCGTGGGTAAAGAGTACACCCTCTGCAGAGTTTATATCTATTCGAATAGCCGTGTCCGCGGTTAAGGACTACAGTCTGGGATGGGTTAAGTGTCGGTCTTAGTGTCAGTCTTCGGAGGAAAAACTTCTAAACCGGAACCTTGATCATGACGTGTGACCAATGATGATTATGACTATTATTATTGTGGACTAACCATTTTTAATAATTGTATTATTGAGTATTCTTGGGACGGTTCTACCTCCTGGATACTTATGGTGATTTTTATTATATAAGCCCTTTATGTGGTGTCGCTCAGACGCCCGACTGTGGCATGCTTGTTATTTATTTTCCTTATAAGCCCTTTATGTGGTGTCGCTCAGACGCCCGACTGTGGCATGCTTGTTATTTATTTTCCTTATAAGCCCTTTATGTGGTGTCGCTCAGACGCCCGACTGTGGCATGCTTGTTATTTATTTTCGTTATAAGCCCTTTATGTGGTGTCGCTCAGACGCCCGACTGTGGCATGCTTGTTATTTATTTCCTTTAGAAGCCCTTTATGTGGCGTCGCTCAGACGCCCGACTGAGGCATGCTTTATATTATTATCCTTTCGAGGCGTTGCTTCAGACACCCGATTGGTTTATTTTATTTTTATTCTATGATTGCTTATTCATGTTTAATATGAATGACCTGCTTGCGAGCGTCATGAAATTTTTATTTCGTGACTGACTAAGTGATCGTGGATTAATTCAGTGCATGATTATCATCTGTTATATTATACCTGTTTTCATGATGTTTGCGAGTACATTCAAAGTACTCACTGGCTTGTCCCTGGCTATTGTCTTGGCCAGATTTCTTGCTTGGAAAGGAGCACTATGACGACAGCCCCGGAACCTAGGCACTGAAGATAGCAGCCGCGCGAAGATAGGAGTTATCCAGGTCAGCTGTTCCTGTGGGAAATGGAGTCCCATAGACGCTGATGATCCGCAAACCGCTTCCGCCATCAACCACTAGAAACCTTTTGTTGTACTCATAGACCAAAATGGTCTTGTACTTCATATTTTTGTAATTTCGCTTGGAATTTCTGTATCAAGATTGTGTCTCATCAGCTAACAGTAATCCTGGGGCTGGTAAGCACAAGGGTCATTTACTGGGAATTAATATCCTGGAAAACCGGTCCTGACAGGGCGCCCCCTAGGCTTGTGGCCTCCTCGGGACTCCTCTCTGGTATCTTTTTGCTCCGGTATTTTTTATATTTTCCAAAAATATTCTCCGTAAATTTTCAGCACATTCCGAGAACTTTTATTTCTGCACAAAAACAACACCACGGTAGCTCTGCTGAAAACGGCGTCAGTCCGGGTTAGTTCTAATAAAATCATACCAAAATCATATAGAATTATTGTAAACATGGCATGAATACTTCATAAATTATAAATACGTTGGAGACGGATCAGCATCCCCAAGCTTAATTCCTGCTCGTCCTCGAGTAGGTAAATGATAAAAGAAATAATTTATGAAGTGTGAATGCTACCTAACATATTCATCATATTCTTTTCTTCTTTGCATAGCATGGACATTTGGACTTGTAAATGATTCAAAGCAATAGTCTAGTTTTAACATAATGACTTCAATACTCAAACATGTCAACAAGCAACCATGTCTTTCAAAATATCAACACTAAAGAAAGTTATCCCTAGCCCATCATGCTCAATCATTGATCCATTCGTGAAACACACTCAAATATTAGCAATGCCCAATGCTCAAGTACGATCATAGTGCCCCCTAGTTGGTGCTTATAAGAGAAGATGGAGACTCAAAGCAAAAATAAAAATTGCATAAAGTAAATAGATAGGCCCTTCGTAGAGGGAAGTAGGGATTTGTAGAGGTGCCAGAGCTCAAAGTTTTAAATTGAGAGAGAGAAAATATTTTGGGTGGCATGCTTTTCCTGTCAACGAAAACGACAAAGTAGCTCACAATACTTTCCATGCTAGATACATTATAGGCGGTTCCCAAACAGAATGGTAAAGTTTTTTACTCCCCCTCCACCAATCAATCACACTCCATGGAGAGCCGAATCCACGGGTACCGTCCATACAAACAACAATCCTGGGGGAGTTTTATATTTTGATTTGATTTTTGAGCATGGAACTGGGCATCCCGAATACCAGCCACTTTATCGTGAATGATAGTGAATCAACACATATCATGAGAATAACCCACCTAGCATGGAAAAATATTGGATACTCCCCACCGTTTCATGAGCGGTACGGGCACACAAAAGAGAAAATTTATTTTGAAAATTTAGAGATGGCACATACAAATTTGCTTGGAACGGCATGGAAATACCGCATATAGGTAGGTGTGGTGGACTCATAAGGCAAAACTTGGTTTAAGGATTTTGGATGCACAAGTAGTATTTCTACTCAGTACAAATGAAGGCTAGCAAATAGATTGGGAAGCAACCAAACCAAGAAAACGAAAAAGCACATAAGTGAGCATTGAATCATAACTAACACCGAATAATGCACCACAAGTAGGATGTAACTTCATTGCATAACAATTGACTTTCGTGCATGCATAGGGAATCACAAACCTTAACACCAATATTGCTACTAAGAATAATTACTCACTAACATGACTCACATATTACTATCGTCATGTTTCAAAACTATTACAAGGAATCAAGTTTAATTTGTCCAATGATCTTCATGAAATTTTTATTATATCCTCCTTGGATATCTATCACTTTGGGACTAGTTTCATATATCGCCATTGCTTTTTCGACAAGCTCAAACAAATTTAAATGAAGCACATGAGCATAAAGATTTCATCCCTCAAAAAGGTATAAGTGAAGCATGAGAGGAAATGACAAGCTACTCTCAAAAGATATAAGTGAAGATCAATGAGTAGTCAAAAAATTAAGTAGCTATGTGAGGACTCTCTCTCTCTCTCTCAATGAATATTTTCAGATCTGAGTATTTTATTCAAACAGCAAACTAAATAAAATAGCACTCCAAGAATAGCATGCATCATGTGAACGAATAAAATTTTAGGCTCAACATAAGCTAACCGATAATTGTTGATGAAGAGAGATGGGATGCGTAGCATCCCCAAGCTTAGATGCTTGAGACTTATTGAAATATTTACTTGGGGTGCCTTGTGCATCCCCAAGCTTGAGCTTTTGTATATCGTTCAATTCTCTCATATCATGGTTTCACCTATTCTCAAAAACTTCATCCACACAAAACTCGAAAAGAACTCGTGAGATAGGTTAGTACACATAAGAACAAATCAACACTAGGTACATAAGAACAAATCAACACTCGTGAGATAGGTTAGTACAAGTTGCATAATAATTTTCAAACATTAGGTACTGTATGCTATCATTTCCACAATTTATATCTACCAATATAGGCTATGGAAACTATAGGATAAGTAGATAACAAAACTATGACAGCAATCTGTCCAAACAGAACAGTCTGTAGCAATTTATGCAAACAGTGTACTTCTGTAACTCAAAAAATTATGATAATTTAGGACATGCTAAATAATTTATATGAAAATACTTTGTAAAAATTTCAGAAACTTTCCAGGTTCCAGTAAAATATGAAAATTCAAACACTACAGCCAAAGTTTCTGTTTTTACACAGCACTCATCAAAACATGCAATGCAAGCATCCTAAGGCAATTCTTGGAACTTTTTATTGAAAAACAAGATTATAAATGACACCTAACAGAGAACAAGAAAATAAAATGACGCTCCAAGCAAAACTCATATTATGTGACGAATAAAAATATAGCTCCAAGTAAGATATACCGATAATGTTGAAGACGAAAGAGGGGATGCCTTCCGGGGCATCCCCAAGCTTAGCCGCTTGAGTCTTCCTTGGATATTACCTTGGCGGTGCCTTGGGCATACCCAAGCTTAGGTTCTTGTCACTCCTTATTCTCCTCATATCGGTGTCTCACCCAAAACTTGAAAACTTCAATCACACAAAACTTAACGGAACTTCGTGAGATGGGTTAGTATAATAAACAAAGATCATTCACTAAGGTACTGTCAAGACAAGATTCATAATTTTTACCACATGATACCTACTGTATTCTACCATTCCCATAATTTATATCACTGAATATAAGCTATGGAAACACCAAAACAAGCAAACTATGCATGCAAAACAGAATCTGTAAAAAACAGAACAGTCTGTGAAGATCTGTAGTATAGCCATACTTCCCTGTCTGCAAAAATTCTGAAAAATTAGGACAACCTGAAGAATTTGTATATCAAGAATGTGTAAAAATTTCATATCATTATCATGCTCCAGTAAATAATTAAAATTCCTGTACTGGAGTAAAAAGTTTCTGTTTTGGTTCAGCATCAATTCTACTCATCTTGTGAGTCATCCCAAAGGCTTTACTTGGCACTTTTTTGAAATAAAAGACACAAAACATGATTAACACAGTAGCTTAATAATGTGAACACACCAAAACATAAAAGTGTTGGGTTGGTTTGGGTTGGGTTGTCTCCCAACAAGCGCTTTTCTTTAAAGCCTTTTAGCTAGGCATGATGATTTCAATGATGCTCACATAAAAGATAAGAATTGAAACATGCAAGAGAGCATCATGAAGCATATGACTAGATAATTTAAGCCTAATTCACTTACTATGCATAGGGATTTTTTGAGCAAACAACTTATGGGAACAAGAATCAACTAGCATAGGAAGGTAAAGCAAGCATAACTTCAAAACTTTCAACACATAGAGAGGAAACTTGATATTTTTGCAATCCCTACAAGCATATATTCCTCCCTCATAATAATTTTCAGTAGCATCATGAAGGAATTTCACAATATAACTATCACATAAAGCATTATCTTCATGATCCACAAGCATAGAAAATTTGTCACTCTCCACATAAGCAATTTTCTTCTCATTCATAATAGTGGGAGCAAACTCAACAAAATAACTATCATGTGAAGCATAATCCAATTGAAAATTAAAATCATGATGACAAGTTTCATGGTTATCATTATTCTTTATAGCATACATGTCATCACAATAATCATCATATATAGGAGGCATGCTTTCATCATAATAAATTTGCTCATCAAAACTTGGGGGACTAAAAATATCATATTCATCAAACATAGCATCCCCAAGCTTGTGGCTTTGTATATCATTAGCATCATGAATATTCAGAGAATTCATACTAACAAAATTGCAATCATGCTAATCACTCAAAGATTTAGTGCCAAACATTTTGATAACTTGTTCTTCTAACACTTGAGCACAATTTTCCTTTCCAACATTTTCACGAAAGACATTAAAAAGATGAAGCATATGAGGCAACCTCAATTCCATTTTTTTGTAGTTTTCTTTTATAAAACCAAACTAGTGAAAAACAAGAAACTAAAAGATTCAATTACAAGATCTAAAGATATACCTTCAAGCACTCACCTCCCCGGCAACGGCGCCAGAAAAGAGCTTGATGTCTACTACACAACCTTCTTCTTCTAGACTCGTGTTGGGCCTCCAAGCGCAGAGTTTTGTAGGACAGTAGCAAATTTCCCTCAAGTGGATGACCTAAGGTTTATCAATCCGTGGGAGGCGTAGGATGAAGATGGTCTCTCTCAAGCAACCCTGCAATCAAATAACAAAGAGTCTCTTGTGTCCCCAACACACCCAATACAATGGTAAATTGTATAGGTGCACTAGTTCGGCGAAGAGATGGTGATACAAGTGTAATATGGATGGTAGATAAAGGTTTTTGTAATCTGAAAATATAAAAACAGCAAGGTAGCAAGTAACAAAAGTGAGCAAAAACGGTATTGCAATGCTTGGAAACAAGGCCTAGGGTTCATACTTTCACTAGTGCAAGTTCTCTCAACAATACTGACATAATTGAATCATATGTAAATCCCTCACGTGCGACAAAGAGTTCACTCCAAAGTCACAAATAGCGGAGAACAAATGAAGAAATTATTGTAGGGTAAGAAACCACCTCAAAGTTATCTTTTCCGATCAATCTTATGAGCTATCCCTATAAGTGTCATGAACAGCCCTAGAGTTCGTACTAAAATAACACCTTAAGATACACATCAACCAAAACCCTAATGTCACCTAGATACTCCAATGTCACTACAAGTACCCATGGGCTTGATTATACGATATGCATCACACAATTTCAGATTCATCATGTTCAATCCAACGCAAAGAACTTCAAAGAGTGCCCCAAAGTTTCTACCGGAGAGTCAAGACGAAAACATGTGCCAACCCCTATGCATAGATTCCCAAGGTCACGGAACCCGCAAGTTGATCACCAAAACATACATCAAGTGGATCAATAGAACATCCCATTGTCACCACGAATATCCCATCGCAAGACATACATCAAGTGTTCTCAAATCCTTAAAGACTCAATCCGATAAGAAAACTTCAAAGGGAAAACTCAATTCATCACAAGAAGATAGAGAGGGGAAAACTCCATATGATTCATCTATATTAATAAAGCTCGCGGTACATCAAGATCGTGCCATCTCAAGAACATGAGAGAGAGAGATCAAACACATAGCTACTGGTACATACCCTCAGCCCCGAGGGTGAACTACTCCCTCCTCGTCATGGAGACCGCCGGGATGATGAAGATGGCCTCCGGTGATGGTTTCCCCCTCCGGCAGGGTGCCGGAACGGGCTCCCGATTGGTTTTTCGTGGCTACAGAGGCTTGCGGCGACGGAACTCCCGATCTAGGTTTCTTTTCGGGGCTTTCTGTATTTATAGGAATATTTGGCATTGGAATCACGTCAGGGGGGTGCTCGAGGTGCCCACAAGCCAGGGGGGCGCACCCTAGGGGGCGCCCCCTAGGCTTGTGGCCTCCTCGGGACTCCTCTCCGGTATCTTTTTGCTCCGTTATTTTTTATATTTTCCAAAAATATTCTCCGTAAATTTTCAGCCCATACCGAGAACTTTTACTTCTGCACAAAAACAACACCACGGTAGCTCTGCTGAAAACAACGTCAGTCCGGGTTAGTTCTAATAAAATCATACCAAAATCATATAAAATTATTGTAAACATGGCATGAATACTTCATAAATTATACATACGTTGGAGATGTATCATTGCTGCCCTTTCCCGCCTCTGTTTTCGAGAAAGAGGATAAAGGCACTACAAAGGGGGAAGGACGGCCTCCATGTAAGGGGATCGAGCCATTTTTCTCCCCAAGACTTTGTGTACCTCGAGCAGAGCTCTCACACACAGAAGAATACACACAAGCAGGAGTAGGGTATTACACCGCAATGGTGGCCTGAACCTGGGTAGCTCGTGTGCCCCTGTCGTGTCCGGCGAGCAGCAGTGAGCTCGTCGTTGATCCTCTTACGTTCGCCGTCGAGTCGTAGGTAACTAAGCCAAGCCCCCCAGTGTTTGAATCTTGTCCACGGAGAAGTTCTTGGACACAGATCCCAGACTCCGACATCGCTGGGCGACAATCATGAAGTAGTCCCCTTTTCTTTTGCCCGATTATGCACATGCGCGGTTGGGCTTGATAAAAGACGTGCACGTTTTCAATTCAGACTCACTTGGAAGCTATAAACTCATATGTCTGCTCCCCCATGTGTCTGTCCAAGGTAGAGAATCGAAGAGGGATGCGACCCTTTATTCCCATTCACCGCTGACTCGCTCGAATTGACACAAACACTGAAATATTGATGAGTATGCTTTGTAAAGAAGTTCATATGGAACACATGAATTATATGTAAAACGAGACAAATCCGGAAATATTTCAAATCAAGTGAAACAACCCCACCTGCACACAAATTAATGTACGAATCGAATGAAATGTGCATGTAATTATAAACAGTCAAATACAACCAACCGGGGCGGGGGTTCCACGCACCTTTCTTATTGTTGTCGCGTATTAGGAGAGACCCTCCTCCAACATCGCAGTCGACAACGAGCTCTCTCTACAACACCTTGTTGGCGAAGACCTCCGAACTGAAGGTGAACTCAAAGTAGGGCTCCCGTCCGCCATGCCAGAACTCTAGGTCAATCTCCGCCTCTGCCAACACTGCCCCGGTCATCATCTGTCGTGCCGGTCATGCACTCCACACCTCTAGAAGAGGACGGACGAGTGTGGGAGAATTGCGGTAAAACCCTGATGGCTTGTGGGGCCCACGTGGCTCCGGCTGGCGTGATTCCAACACTGAAAAATCCTATATATACAGAAACCTTAAGAAATTAACCTAGAACTTTCGCTCTACCGCCGCAACTCTCTGTATCAAAGAAAAACCCATCTCGAGCCTTTCCAGTACCCTGCCGGAGGGGGAAAACCATCACCGATGGCTATCTTCATCATCCCGGTGGAGGCCATGACGAGGAGGGAGTAGTTCACCCTCGGGGCTGAGGGTATGTACTAGTAGCTATGTGTTTAATCTCTCTCTGTCTCTCTCGTGTTCTTAAGATGACATGGTCTTGATGTATCCCGGGATTTGTTAATATAGTTGGATCATATGGTGTTCTTCCCTTGCCATCTTGTTGTGATGAATTGAATCTTTCCCTTTGAGATTTTGTTATGTCGGATTTGAGAACACTTGATGTATGTCTTGCATGTGGATACCCGTGGTGACAATGGGGTTCTATTGATTCACCTGATATATGTTATGGCATCAACTTGCGGATTTCGGTGACCTTGGTGATCTATGCATAGGGGTTGATTGCATGTATTCATACTACGTTTTCTGATAGAAATCTTGGGGTACTGACGTGGCTTAAGACTGCATCGGCATTTCCCCAAAGAGGAAGGGATTATGCATCACAGCGACGGTAAGTATTTCCCTCAGTTATGAAACCAAGGTTATCGAACCAGTAGGAGGATCACCAACACCCAATAAGCAGCACCTGCACACAAACAACAAATACTTGCAACCCGACGCGAAAGAGAGGTTATCAATCTCTCTACGGTAATAAGATAGATTAGGTAGTGATAGATAGATCTCTCAAGAACACAAATAAAAAGTGTAAATATGCAGAAATATATTTTTGAGTTTTTGGTTTTGTAGATCTGAAAACAAAGATTGCAAAAAACATAGATCAGAAAGCAATATGATGGAAAAGTAGACCCGGGAACGTAGGGTTCACTAGTGGCTTCTTTCATGAGTATAGCGCACGGTGGGTGAACAAATTACTGTTGGGCAATTGGTAGAAAATCGAATAGTCATGACGATATCCAAGGCGATGATCATTATATAGACATCACGTCCAAGATAGATAGACCGACTCCTGCCTGCATCTACCTCTATTACTCCACACATCGACCGCTATCCAGCTTGCATCTAGTGTATTAAGTTCACGGAAAAATGGAGTAATGCAATAAGAACGATGACATGATGTAGACAAGATCTATTCATGTTGGAATAGACCCCATCTTGTTATCCTTAATAGAAACGATACATGCGTGTCTTGCTACCCCTTCTCTCACTAGGAAAGAACACCGCAAGATCGAACCCATCACAAAGCACCTCTTCCCATGGCAAGAAAAATTGATCTAGTCGGCCTAACTAAACCAAAGATTCGAAGAAAAAATACGATGCTATAAGGAATCATGCATATAAGAGATCAAGGAAGACTCAAATAATATTCATGGATAGAAACTGATCATGAACTCAAAATTCACCGGATCCCAACAAACACACCGCAAAAGTTTACATCAAATAGATCTCCAAGAGACCATTGTATTGAGAATCATAAGAGAGAGAGAGAAGAAGCCATCTAGCTACTGCCCACGGACCCGTAGGTCTATGCTGGACTACTCACGCATCATCGGAGAGGCATCTATGAGGAAGATGAACCCCTCCGTGATGGTGTTTAGATTGGATCTCGCGGTTCTGGAACTTGCGGTGGATGGAATTGTGTTTCGTCGAATCCTCTAGGGTTTTTGGATTTTCTGGGAATTTATAGGCTTGATAGTCGGTTGAGGTGGTGCCCGAGGTGCCCATCCTCCACCAGGTCACGCCACGGGGCCTCTGGCGTGCCCTGGTGGGGGATGGCCACCCTGGGCCCCCTCTTCTGGTGTTCTTTGGCCCATCTTATTTCTTCTGGTCCATAAAAAATCCACAAAAATCCCCGCATTGTTTGGGCTCTGTTTGGTACTGATTTTCTGCGAAGTAAAAAACAAGCAAAAACAACAGCTGGCACTTTGGCACTATGTCAATAGGTTAGTCCCAAAAAATGATATAAAGTTGTAATAAAATGATTGTAGAACATCCAAGAATGATAATATAACAGCATGGAACAAGCAAATCTTATAGATACATTGGAGACGTATCAACATCCCCAAGCTTAAATCCTACTCGTCCTCGAGTAGGTAAATGATAAAAACAGAATTTTTGATTTGGAATGTTGCCTAACATGTTCATCCCATTCTTTTCTTTTGTATAGCATGGACATTTGGACTTGTAATGATTCAAAGCAATAGTCTAGTTTTAACATAATGACTTCAATACTCAAGCATGTCAACAAGTAACCATGTCTTTCAAAATATCAACACTAAAGAAAGTTATCCCTAGCCCATCATGCCCAATCATTGATCTATTCATGAAACACACTCAAATATTAGCTATGCCCAATGCTCAAGTACGATCATTTTGCCCCCTAGTTGGTGCATATAAGAGAAGATGGAGACTCAAAGCAAAAAAATAAAAATTGCATAAAGTAAATAGATAGGCCCTTCGCAGAGGGAAGTAGGGATTTGTAGAGGTGCCAAAGCTCAAGGTTTAAATTGAGAGAGAAAAATATTTTGGGTGGCATGCTTTTCCTGTCAACGAAAATGACAAAGTAGCTCACAATACTTTCCATGGTAGATATATCATAGGCGGTTCCCAAACAGAAAATAAAGTTTATTCCTTTTTCCACCAAACTTTCACTTTCCATGGCGGGCCGTATCCACGGTTGCCTTCCATACCAACACTTTCCAAGGAATTTATTATTTGACAACATAAAGTATTTTTTTTCATTTCGGGAATGGGCATCCCTATTACCGCCGCACTCTCGTGCAATGACAAGTGAATAAACAATCATCTTGAGAATAATACCTCTAGCATGGAAAAATATTGGACACTCCCCACCGTTTCATGAGCGGTACGGGCACAAAAAAGAGAAAATTTATTTTGAAAATTTAGAGATGGCACATACAAATTTTCTTGGAATGGCATGGAAATACCGTATATAGGTAGGTATGGTGGACTCATAAGGCAAAACTTGGTTTAAGGATTTTGGATGCACAAGTAGTATTTCTACTTAGTACAAGTGAAGGCTAGCAAATAGATTGGGAAGCAACCAAACCAAAAAACGAAAATTCACATAAGTTAGCATTGAACATAACTAATACCGAATAATGCACCACAAGTAGGATGTAACTTCATTGCATAACTATTGACTTTCGTGCATGCATGGGGAATCATAAACCTTAACACCAATATTCCTACTAAGCATAATTACTCATCAACATGACTCACATATTACTATCATCATGTTTCAAAACTATTACAAGGAATCAAGTTTAATTTGTCCAATGATCTCCATGAAAGTTTTTATTATATCCTCCTTGGATATCTATCACTTTGGGACTAGTTTCATATATTGCCATTGCTTTTTGTCAAGCTCAAACAAATCTAAGTGAAGCACATGAGCATAAAGATTTCATCTCTCAAAAAGGTATAAGTGAAGCATGAGAGGATTTCTTCAAAATTTGATAACTCTCAAATTAATCTAAGTGAAGCATGAGAGTATTTCTACAAAAGTTTCCAAGCACACCGTGCTCAAAAAGATATAAGTGAAGCACTAGAGCAATTTCTATAGCTCAAAAAGTTTAAGTGAAGCTCATAGAGCAATTCTAACAAATCATAGCATGATTTTGGCTTTCTCAAATAGGTGTGTACAGCAAGGAGCAAGCAAAGATACAAGACGCTCCAAGCAAAACTCATGATATGTGACGAATAAAAATATAGCTCCAAGTAAAATACCGATGGTCGTTAGAAGAAAGAGGGGATGCCACTCGGGGGCATCCCCAAGCTTAGTTGCTTGTTTCTCTTTGGATATATCTTGGGGGTGCGGTAGAATCCCCAAGCTTAGGCTCTTGCTACTCCTTATTCCTTCATCCATCGTGATCTCACCCAAAACTTAAAAACTTCAATCACACAAAACTCAACAAAATCTTCAAAAGATTCGTTAGTATAAGAAAGCAAATCACTACTTTAGGTACTGTTGAAAACCCATTCATATTTTATTATTGCATTATACCTACTGTATTTTAACTTTACCATGGCTTATACCCCCCAATACAAACCATAGATTCATCAAAACAAGCACACAATGCAACGAAAACAGAATCTGTCTTAAACAGAACAGTCTGTAGTAATCTGTACTATACCCATACTTCTGAACTCTAACAATTCTGAAAAATTAGGACAACGTAAGGAATTTGTATAGAAACACCGTGTTAAAATTTCAGCTCAATATCACATTCCAGCAAACAATGAAAATTCATATACTGGACACAAAGTTTCTGTTTCAGATTCAGCATCACTTATACTCATCCTATGAATCATCCTAAAGGCTTTACTTGGCACAAACACTAAATAATCCATAAAAACACAATCATAACAGAGGCATAATTGTGTCAACACTCAAAAACAGAAAGGAAAAAATCAAACATTTATTTATTCATTGGGTTGCCTCCCAACAAGTGCTATCGTTTTACGCCCCTAGCTAGGCATAACACATAGATTCAAGTATTGTCATCCTTAGTTTTCAACTCTTCAATCACACAGCTAGATATCTTCAAGGGTTTAGCATGCATATTCTTAACGATAACACTCCTAGGAAGAAAACCAAAAAATTCATTCTTGTGAATAGGATCTCTTATGATTTCAACAAAGTCGGGATGAATGCTAATCATTTTAAGATCCCCCTTGTGACTACTAGGCGTAGCAACTTTGTTCTTAGTGACTTGCGTGGTCTTGCTAATCTTTATGGGGTTTTTTTCAATAGTTTTGATAGAAGAAAAAGCTGAACCCAAATTACTAAAAATCTCTTCTATGTTATCAATCCGGTAAGGGCTCCCTTCTACCCTCTCGTTAACTACGGTTTCTTTTTCCTTGATCAATTTAAGCGCATCTCCCGCCTTGGGTCCGATTTTATTAGCAAGATGATGCATCTTTTTATCTAGATCATCAAGATGTCCTTTAGTAATCATCTTCTTTTCAATAGCATCTTATCTCTCCATAACATGTTCGAGAGTTAAAGTTGTTTCATTGATCATGATAGGTGGTGATCCCACTAAACTCCCCAAGGCATTAAAAGCATTCAAAGATGGACACATCAAGAAATTCCCACCGGTAATCGTATCAAGGACGAATCTATACCAAGTGGTGATGCCAACATAAAAACTGCAAAGAAGAACAACGGTAGATTGCTTATGAATAGATCTATTATGAGCATTACAAATCCTATACCAAGCATCTTTTAGGTTCTCCCCTCCCCTTTGCTTAAAATTAAGAACCTCATTATCGGGAGTACACGCAATAAAGGAAGAACTAGCCATAGTGACAAGGCAAGAGATCCGGCGAGAAAAAGGGCAAGCGAGAAAAAGAGGGCGAAAAAAAGGGCAAATTGGTGAAGTGGGGGAGAGGAAAACGAGAGGCAAATGGCAAATAATGTAACTGCAAGGAGATGAGATTTGTGATCAGGAACCTGGTAGATGATGGTGGAGTCCCCTCGGCGCCTACGATAGGCACGTAGAAGAGACTGCTTCCTCCCCGGCAACGGCGCGAGAAATTCCTTTGACGTGGCTTGAGACCGCGTCGGTATTTCCCCAAAGAGAAAGGGATGATGCAGCACAGCGACGGTAAGTATTTCCCTCAGTTATGAAACCAAGGTTATCGAACCAGTAGGAGGATCACCAACACCCAATAAGCAGTACCTGCACACAATCAACAAATATTTGCAACCCGACGCGAAAGAGAGGTTGTGAATCTCTCTACGGTAATAAGATAGATTAGGTAGTCATAGATAGGAGAGATAGATCTCTCAAGAACACAAATAAAAAGAGTAAATATGCAGCATTTTTTTTGGGTTTTTGGTTTTGTAGATCTGAAAACAAAGATTGCAAAAAATGCAGATCGGAAAGCAATATGATGGAAAAGTAGAACCGGGGGCCGTAGGGTTCACTAGTGGCTTCTCTCATGAGTATAGCGCACGGTGGGTGAACAAATTACTGTTGGGAAATTGATAGAAAATCGAATAGTCATGACGATATCCAAGGCGATGATCATTATATAGGCATCACGTCCAAGATAGATAGACCGACTCCTGCCTGCATCTACCTCTATTACTCCACACATCGACCGCTATCCAACATGCATCTAGTGTATTAAGTTCATGGAAAAACGGAGTAATGCAATAAGAACGATGACATGATGTAGACAAGATCTATTCATGTAGGAATAGACCCCATCTTGTTATCCTTAATAGCAATGATACATGCGTGTCTTGCTGCCCCTTCTGTCACTGGGAAAGAACACCGCAAGATCAAACCCATCACAAAGCACCTCTTCCCATGGCAAGAAAAATCGATCTAGTCGGCCTAACTAAACCAAAGATTCGAAGAAGAAATACGATGCTATAAGCAATCATGCATATAAGAGATCAAAGAAGACTCAAATAATATTCATGGATAGAAACTGATCATGAACTCAAAATTCATCGGATCCCAACAAACACACCGCAAAAGTTTACATCAAATAGATCTCCAAGAGACCATTGTATTGAGAATCATAAGAGAGAGAGAGAGAGAAGAATCCATCTAGCTACTGCCTACGGACCCGTAGGTCTATTGTGGACTACTCACGCATCATCGGAGAGGCACCTATGAGGAAGATGAACCCCTCCGTGATGGTGTTTAGATTGGATCTCGCGGTTCTGGAACTTGCGGCGGCTGGAATTGTGTTTCGTCGACTCCTCTAGGGTTTTTGGATTTTCTGGGAATTTATAGGCTTGATAGTCGGTTGAGGGGGTGCCCAAGGTGCCCATCCTCAACCAGGCCACGCCAGGGGGCCTCTGGCGCACCCTGTTGGGGGATGCCCACCCTGGGCCCCCTCTTCTGGTGTTCTTTGGCCCATCTTCTTTCTTCTGGTCCATAAAAAATCCACAAAAATCCCCGCAGCGTTTGGGCTCCGTTTGGTACTGATTTTTTGCGAAGTAAAAAACAAGCAAAAACAGCAACTGGCACTTTGGCACTATGTCAATAGGTTAGTCCCAAAAAATGATATAAAGTTGTAAAAAATGATTGTAAAACATCCAAGAATGATAATATAATAGCATGGAACAAGCAAAAATTTTAGATACGTTGGAGACGTATCAGGTACTCTTTGAAGTTCTTTGTGTTGGATCGAATATGATGAATCTGAAATTGTTTGATGCATGTCGAATAATTAATCCATATATACTTGTGGTGACATTGGACTATCTAGATGACATTAGGGTTGATTGATATGTATCATAGGTGTTATTTTAGTACAAACTCTAGGGCTGTTTGTGACACCTATAGGAATAGCCCAATAGATTGATCGGAAAGGGAAACTTTGGGGTGGTTCTACTACCTACAACCATTTCATCTCGTGTTCTCCACTAGATATGAACTCTGGAGTGATTCTTTGTTGCACGTTGAGGAATGATCATATGATTCTATTATGTTAGCATTGTTGAGAGATTGCACTAAGTGAAAGTATGAACCCTAGGCCTTATTTCCAAGCATTTATATAGCATTTTGCTCGCTGTTTGCCACTTGTTACCTTGCTGTTTTTATATTTTCAGATTACAGAAACCTATATCTACCATCCATATTGCACTTGCATCACCATCTCTTTGCCGAACTAGTGCACCTATACAATTTACCATTGTCTTGGGTGTGTTGGGGACACAAGAGATTTCTTGTATTTGTTTGCAGGGTTGTTCGAGAGAGACCAACTCCATCCTACACCTCCCACGGATTGATAAACCTTAGGTCATCCACTTGAGGGAAAATTGCTACTGTCCTACAAAACTCTGCGCTTGGAGGCCCAACATAGTCTACAAGAATAAAGTTGCGTAGTAGACATCGGGCATGCGAGTAGTACTTTGCTTCGAGAGAGCTAATAAAGCTTTGCAATAGATATGTGTGTTCTTTATGACTAATGTGAATCCATGGATGTACGCACACTCACCTTTCCATATTATGCTAGCCTCTTCGGTACTGTGCATTACCCATTCTCACCTCGAGGATCGGTGCAAACTTCGCCGGTGCATCCAAACCCCGGGACATGATACGCTCTGTTGCACATAAGCCTCCTTATATCTTCCCATTCGATCTTATAACCGTAATAGTTTTTGTAACTATGATTGCTATTAAATGCTATAGACTAGAGCACAAGTAATGCCAAATTAAATTGGCGAACTTTCCGCATTTAGAGATGGGGTCAGACCCATGAGCCCTTCGATCGCAAGGGTGTGGTTGCGTAGAGTAGTGGGCAATAATTGACTATTTAATGGGAAGGTTTCCGTTTCCATGTGATTGGCGGTTCGTGCGGGGTGGGTGGGTGTTGACCGTGTTTTCCTCTCAAGCGGGATCCATTTTTTCGTATGACGTGGTCGGTCCAGAGTACATCCTATGGCTTGTTTAGCCAAAAATGATGCAATTGTGGGAATCAAACTCAAGACTCAGTCATTGTGGTTAGCGGCACTAGCCATCTGGGCTAGCACCACTTTTGGTATGAAATTGAACTACAATTAATTTGTATGTAACAATTGTATGAGAAACCATAAAATTCCTGCTTATGCAAAAGTAATGTAGGGTGGAGATTTGATCCCTGGTTGTTAGAAACAGTCCAAAGCATCCACCTTGGTCCAGTAACCAACTCATCACTACTTTTTTTTGTTAATGATCATTTGTATTTGCTAAAGTGTTAAGTTTTTCTTTCCCGGGTTTCTCTAGAGTATCATCAACGTGTAACACCTTGTAATTTGTAAACTTGAACCTAGTTAAATAATGATAGGTTGTGTTAGTTGAATTGTTTCTCTCTCTGTTTAAAATTTTGTTGTTGTGCCTTGCTTGTTAAAAGTGCTCTAGGACTTAGGAAAAATCCTATGATCTTTCCACCTCAGATATGAAACCCATCTTTCTGCTATTGATCATGACATGGGTATAGGTCATAAAAATAATTATTTACAAAAATATTTTGGCTAAGAGCTATTTTCCAAAGTTAGGTTCTCAAAAACCCTTGGGTCATGACTTGAACTACAAGTCATTGGTTGGAGTGGGACAAGAACACTACAAAAGAATATTTTGATCCTACTAGTATTAGGACATCCCAAAACCGCCAAATTCTATTTTTTAAAAGTTATAAAAATATATTTTTCTCCGCTTTTTCTTAAGGCCAGAAATGATCTTTAATAGGAAAATGTATTTTTATGTTTCAAAATTATTTGACAAAATTTAGAGAACATCAAGAGACATATACTTTCCATATATGAGTTTCAACCCATGGTCATGACTATTTTTTTTCTAGATCTACTATTTCATTTTTGTCAGATTCTAGGGTTGGAACTTTTTGACAGAAAACTTCCTCTATAAATTCCTAGTAAATTTCTGGAATTGTAATTGTTATCCAATATCCACCCTGTCAAATTTGACCAACTAGTTCATCCATTTGAAGTGGAATTCCTCCACTTTTCTACTTCATGCAAAATCTACTTTTCAAAATTTTGTGAAGCAAATTTTCCTTGTTTCGCTTAAAAACATTACCAGTACCTTGCGATCCATTGGACATCATCTAGTGCCAATGATAGTAGTAAATTTGACCCAGAAAGTGCCCAATACCCCTTGCCTAACTTCTCGACAACAGGCCAGTTCTTGTATTTCTCTCCTTCCAAGCCATTGCATCGCCACCTAGATGCTTCCAGTCGACCCTAGTCACTCAAAATCATCATGGAAATGTCATGTACATCTTTCCTATCTCCTTGGTACACTCGTCATGCCAGGTCAAAGCCAAGAGTGCACTAATTGGCATTGTTGTGCTTATGCCATTGCTCCAGTGGCCTTCTGCCTAAATCTTCATGTCCATAGGGAGCACCTCTGACCCCCTCGACCGTTGGACAAAGCCCAAGCTCCCCCTCTTCCTCTTGTGACCAATGGACAGTCGTGGACGAAGCTGAGAGGTCATGCCACGCTGATACTTGTGATTTGTGTTGGTGTCACAACCCTAGTTAGTCACTGCTTGTCATTGCACTTGCATCATCATGTTAGCATGCTTAAATTCAAAGAAAATTGAATTGGGGAGTTTCCAAAAGCCCCAGGAAATATTATAGGGATGATCAATTTAAAATTCCTTCAAATGATCCCAAGGAAATATTCCCCTTTAGCTCTGAAAATATTGTGAGGAGTTAATCTCCAAAGGAATATTTTTGGAGGCTCAAAGGCACTTACTCTGGGGTTTTGAATTAAAACAATAAATATTTGAGTTGGATTTAATTCTGCTATAAAAGAATTATAATTCCAATAATTCTGAAAAATTGTGAGTGGCTATGAATATAAGTAACAAAGCCACATAATAATTATCAGGAGCTACAAAAATGATTTGGATATAAACCAAATCCAAAACATATTGCAGAAAATAGAAAACTGAAACAAAATAGGAAAAACCAGAGAGAGAGTGCTTACTTGTGCAACCGGCCCAATAGAAGCGACACAGCCCAGCCTAGCGAGGGGCAGGGTCATCTTCAACTCCTCGCCAGAAGGATGCTGGGCGCGTGCCCGACGGGTGCACTCTCTCCTCGCGCCACCTCCTGGCTGCCTGGTTCCACGTCGACTCCATCGACAGCCACGCCGTTGCTGTCCGGATCGACCTCATCCCTCTCACTCTCCCCCTGGCCCTCTCTCCCTTGCCTCACTCCATGCCGAAGCCTCCATGACCGCGCAGCCGTGTAGACACCACCACCGCAGTCCCCGAGCTCCATCGCCGTGCTTAGAAGAACCGCACCAGCACCCTCGTCCTCTCCACCAAGCTGGGCATCGCCAAACGCTCCACAACGCCATCACCATGATCTTCTTCTTCCTTGGGAGCCCGAGGCTGCCGTCATCGATTCACCTCGCCCGAGCCTTCCCCGGCCTCGATTTCTACGCTGTCGAGATCCCAGTGAGCCCCTTAGCTGTTTCCCCCTGCTCCCCGCTGCTTTTGCATGCGGTAGCCGTCGATCCCCGACCTCCCGAGCTCGCCGCCGCACGGCCTTGTCGCCACTGTGGCTCGGGCTCCCCAAGCTCGCAGCTGAGCATGTGGATGAGCTCCTAGAGGCGCCAGGATCCCAAATCCACCCGCAGCCCCGCTTGCATCCCCCTGCAGCCTTGCGCCCGTGCTTGACCGAGCTTCGGTCACCGCCCAAGTGCTCGTCGCCGTCACCGCTGACCACCCCGAGCCCCGCACCTACCTCCTTTGGATGCGCACAGTCACCAGGGACCCGTAGAGCTTTTCCGCGCTCAAAACCGAGCCCCGTGGTGCAATCCCAATGTGCTCCGCCGCAGAAAATGGTCGCCAGCGGCTAGCCGCCAGTGTAGCTGACATGGCTCCGTCATTAGGGGTTAAAACCCCCGCTAATTAACCCAGAATAAGGCTGACAGTGGGCCCAGTAGCTGGTCAAAACGCCAGTCAACGTGGAGATTAGTTCTCTGCAGATGACAGGGCTGCCCCACCAGTCGGTTTTGACTTGGTCAACTACTCGCATCACCCTGACGCATTGCTAATGTCATAACACATTTACTGGAATTTTCTTAATTCTAATTCATTTTGGAAATTCTAGAAAAAAATTAAAACTTCTAAAATTCATCTAAAATAATCTGTAAGTCAGATAAAAATAATTTATATTTGAAAAATGATCAGAAAAATATGAAGACCAAGTTAACATCTGCAAATAGGGAAAATGATGTTTGGATAATTTAATAAATAGTGTTGGAGTTGGAATTTAGTACATATTTGAATTCCACTTCACTTAATATGACTATCCATTTCATTAGGTCAATTCAATGCTTTAACATGACATATCATTCATCTGATTGAGCATCACATTGAATGTGTTCCTTCTTCTTGTTGTCGGTGTTATTCCTGCTCGGTAGACGATGGTTCCGACGTTGTGATCATTGTCACCGATGAAGACTCATTGTTATCTTCAGAAGTGTCAGGCAAGCACTCCCTTTGATCATTCCGATAATATCCTACTCTCTCGCTCCTGCTCTCTTATACTGCATTAGGATAATGACGATTCAACTGTTACATGTTCTCCGTAGTTGAACCCATTCCTTTGCATTACCTGTCTTTGTCACAGTAAATAGTTGAAACCACTTAGCATGAGTAGTAACTACATGAGCCTTGTTGTGCTTACTCATCCATGCTTGCTTACTGTGCCTGCTATGCTTAGAGTTGTGTCGGGTCTGATCCATCTGGGCGATGAATCAGAATGGATGTGTTCATGTCTTGTTGTGTGAGAGCCAAGTTTGTGAACACGATTTGGTAAAGGTAGCGATGAGAGGCCATGTAGGAGTACATGGCGGGTTGTCTCATTGGGACCGTCCTTAAGAACTGAGTTTTGTGTATGGTATCCAAGATAAGATACTACCACACATTGGGTTCCGGTAACTCGACCCCTCTCGGCTTATTTATCACCTTGATCTCTGTCCAGGAGTTGCAACTAGTTTCTGGTGTTTGTAGGAAAAGTGCTGGTGGCCATGCTTAGCGCTGCCCGACGGGGTGGGCTTCGATGCGGTAGATGGACAGTGGCATGGAGTACCAAGTGGCACCTGAACGGTGGACTTGTGGAACCCTGCGCATATCCTTTGAGGCCGTAGAGGGAACTTCGGCCGGACATCCTTGCGGGTTCAGTCTCAAATAGGCGATAAACCTGGACTAGGGTCTTGTGTGGTTAACGGTCGTGGCCGACTCCCTCGCTGGGTTTCTGCTTGAAGGTTGCCGAGGTGCCTTTTTTACGTGCACATGGCGATAAGTGGCGGGAGCGTGTGTGAAGAAGTATAGCCCTGCAGGGTTTGTTAATCTATTCGAATAGCCGCGTCCTTGGATATGGACTACTTGGAAAACTTATGTGATTCATAGACAACTTAACTGGATACTTCTAAAATGCGCAAGATAAGCGTGAGTGCTATGGATGGCCTTCTCGTAGAGAGACGAGAGTGGATCCATAGTGGTGTATTGGTGTGGTGACTATGTGGACTCGTGGGCGCTATCCCACCTCAAAGATACTACTTGTAGTCGCAGTATAGGTTAGCCAAGAGTCAAAGCTGGCTTGCTCCAATGAACTCCACAACCCCCTTCGTTGACAATGATGCATATGTAGATAGTTCTGATGTAAGTCTTGCTGAGTACCGTTGTAATCACGGTTGCATAATTTATGTTTTTGTAGAGGAGACGTCAGTCTAATTAGTGGTTCTTACGACATGAAGTTTGATGTTGACCAGATTAGCTTGGGAATCCCAGACAGAGATCTAGTTCCTTTGGTAGGGTCGTTGTAGCTTTTTAGGCTCCTCCAGCCACTTTTAGTAGATGTTTGTACCGAGACATGTTTTGCTTTCGCTTGATTCTTGTATGATTTGAGTGTTGGGTCATGTGAGCCCTGTTTGTAATATCACACTATGTTGGCTCTTATGAGTCATTAATGAATACTTGAGTCATAGAGTTATGTTGTGATGCCATGTTGTATCTACACATATCGTGCATATTCCGTGTATGTTTGAAATGCATTGGTATGTGTGGGATTCGACACCTAGTTGTGTGCCTTTAGTAGCCGTCTTTACGGGAAAATGCCTCTTTGTGCTTCCATCGAGCCATGGTAGCTTGCTACTGCTCTGGACACATTGATTGACCGGCTTGTATCCTTCTTTGCTGTTGTGTCTGTCCCTATGGGGAAATGTCTCGCAGTGTAATGGAGTCCATGGGGCTTGCTATGATTCGTCTACACCCGGTGATGACTGGCACCTGCACTGTTGGCTTACATATGTTTGTTCCTGTACGGATGTGCCACTTGGGTTCTATGACTAGTCATGTCGACCCGGGTTCTCCAACGTATGATTGCTAGCGACATAATCATATACGTGAGTGAAAAGACACAAATGGTCCCGCCCAAGGTAAGGTGGCAGCCGTGGGGATTACCCTGCCTGAGGCCGCAAACTAATGTGATATGTTACAGGCTGGATTCATATGACGTAGGATCGGGGTCTCAACAGCGTTGGTATCAGAGCTTGACTACTTGTAGGATTACCAAGCCAAACTGGTCGATGTTAAGTCTAGAACTGCTTTAGTTATATAAGGGAATTGATTGTGGAAGGGAACGTAAGATTGTTTTTACTCCTTTCCTCATGTCATTCTTATTCTGAGTCACCCTGTTCTTTTCTACAGGGATTAAGAACTAGGCTTTCTCATCTATCTATCAGGATGACGAGTTACTATGATGGAGACCTATAGGAAAGTTGTTGTCTTCGTGGATCGATGTCTTCATAAGAATTTAGTGGTTATGTTGTCAGTTTTCTTGCTTGTTGCTTCATATTTCATGTCCGTACAGCCATTATGTTGTCTGAGTTATCCAAGGTTTATGAATAATCTGATGGAATTGCAAATTGTTTCATCATGTTCCCGATGTCTTTTGGGCCAAACAAAGCACACTAAATGTTGTGTTGGGGTACTCTATTTCATCGACGTGTTTGTTGAAGCAATAGGAAACCGAGTTACTCCGATGAACCACCCAACAGTGTAGTTGTCAATTGTGTTCCCAGTGTGATAATTTTGGCCATCATTATCAAAAGCATCCTGTGATGCTACTTAGTCAGTAGGTATTCTATTTCTGGGTTCTTGAACCCAAGGATCATTCTGCTCACTCCTGCTGATAGTGTTTGCTCGTTCCTTTAGGATATTAGTAACCTTGCTACAGTCTTCGAGGTTCGTGGTTTATCATTCTTCCAATACCATGAACCAACTATGGCAGAAGTTCTTCGTGAACTGAAGATCACAACCTGAGTGCTCGTGATGAGTTGTCCATTCTATAATTGTGACCCTGCCAACTCTTTCCGTCTGCATGGGTTATCCGGAAGAATTATGTCAAACTTGTTCGACATGTCAACCTATGCATCCACAGCTCAGGAAAATTATGTGTCCCTTGAGTTGCCTCTTCTTAGTTAAATTCTGACCTTCTTCTATCAGTGAATAGTCAAGAGTAGTTGTGCATTCGTATTCATCGATGCATGTTATTCTTCAGGTCCGTCAAGCCATTCTAATCAGAATGTCTAGGAGAAACAAACTCGAGTACCTTGTCCATTTCCTGGATTGGGTCAAAGCAGTTGTATTCCGCAGATCAAAATGCCAATCCAGCATTTGTTCTGTTCTACCTTGGAGTATTACCCTCTTAGGTCAAGATTTTCATGAGAATTGCACCCCCTCTTATGGACTCTTGATGCAGTGATACTTCTCGCCATCATTGTTCATTTCTCGGTCTCTGTGTGGTTGTAACCGGAACGTCGACGAGTGAACTGTGATGTGTGAAATCAATACTTCTAGCAATCCTATTGCTTGGAAGTTAATGGACAATAATTTCACTCTTAGTGTGATGGTTATTGAATCACCATTCTAAGATTGATCGTGCTACCTAGTCCATCTTTTATGGTGCACTCTTCGATCAACGAGCTAGGATTGTGTCAATCCATCGCTCTTTTGATCATATCGTCTTGCCTTGAAAAGCAAGATTGTTCCGAGCTTAGTAACATATCGTTGGATCATGATTTTCCGAATATCTTCTCGGATGTATTACCAGGTTGTTTCCTAACAGTTATGTTGAGTTCATGATTAAGTTGGTTTATTTATAAACCACCCCTTCTCCAAGAATCTGTGTTGGATACCCTTGAACTAGTTGGTTAAGCTGAACAACAACGTGGAGAGTTGGAAGATAAAGCTTTGCCTAACTTAGTTCATTCTGAAGGGATATCTTTGTGTTTGTGTGTGTGTGTGTGCAGAAGAAAAATGATATCCTCATCGATTGATCTGTGTGATCAATTGTTGTCTCTATTGTCTTGTCCAATCTTTGATTTAAGTGTGGGCTATCATCAAATAAAATCAGAACTAACGATTTTCCCTAATGTTGTTTTACTCGTGGTTCTTTCCTCGAGCATACATCATTATGTCCTTTGGTCTGACCAATGCTAGCGCCTTGTTCACATAGTTATGGACTTCCATCTTCATGGAAACCTCGAGGGACTGTTGTTGAGCCCATCAACAACATTGTTTATCCTCTCCGTGACTCATGAAGAACATTAAGGTGGTGTTGGAAACTTTGTAGGCAACATCTTCATGTCCCGTTCGTGAAATATATGTTAGGTGTAAGAAGTGACTATCTCTCTCTCAGTTCACGTGCATTTGATGCAAGTTGCCGCCATGAATTCGAGGAAAGTTATTTTGCTTCCTCTGGAATCATCTCAAGTCAGTCATGCATGTGCGAAGTATGCTATGGTTTGATAGCTTTGCAACCTCCAACCCATAAGCACTCCCTAGCACAACAAGCCACTAGTTGATTTGTTCAAAGAAAAGAAGTTAAGTGTTAATCCTGAGGGGCCCTGACGGATGCGCACAATACTTTGATACCTCCAATGATGGTTCCCACCCAGAACTCGGTAGTGTTTTGTTGTAAGATTTCTATGTGTTCACAATTGTCTTGGACAGTGTGTTCACATGTATCTTAAAATCCAACTCATGTTTTGGAGTTGGCTTCCGCAGTTCATCTCCCGAGAATTCTGCAATGTCATCTCGTCGATTTTTGTTGCAAACTTTCTTGTCAGACATGCTGAGTCTGAAACATCTTGTCACCAATCAAATCTGAATCTCACGCAGATATGATGGTTGAAGCATCTCCCAGGAATTATGATACTGGTCTCTCTATAACCCGGTAAAGCGATGTTGTGGCTAACACACCTAGTCGGAAGACCTATTATTGTAATATTTTGCATCAGCAATTTAGCCACTTCCCCATGAGAATCCCATATGAGTTATTCCAGAAGTTATTCCTCATGGACCCTTGGAACCCCCGAAGTCCGACCCTTACTTGATGTTCTAGATACCAAACATTATCTATAATTGGGGTATGCTAGTACATCAAGGGGAACATTAGAAGCGGAGTGATAAATGTCTCTCGGTCGATCATCCAGATTTCGTTCCCTTGGCATAGCTAAGGTGAAATCTAAAAAAGTGTTGTCTTCCTTTGCGTCTTCATCCTCCATCCCTATTCATCATGGTAGTATGACATGTTGCCAGAATCCTTGGCATGGATGTTGGTAAACTCTGATGAATATGGAGATGCTCAAGTTCTTGAGAGCACGCTCAGACACTGGGTTATACCCTCGGTATCAATTGGAATGTGCCTTTCGTTGCCGAGTTGTTTATAACTCTAGTTCCCTTCCGATCTGGGATCCGTTCGAACTCCTTCCAACGATCGTTGTGAATTGCCTTAGGTTGTTATGAAGAGTTTCAATGATCAATGGATCAAAAGTAATTCTTTTTGCCACTTAAGGGAATAACTCTACGAGTCAGCCCCCTAAGGTGCCCCGTTATGGTATTATGGCGACCAACTCCTCACTACTTTGAAACCCACGCACCATATGCTTTAAGTGTGGAATTGTTGCCTACCAAATTGAACCTCCATCATCTGCCTCGTTTCATCATTCTTGATGCGTGTTTTGTGTCTCAACTCAAGAGACGTTTTGATGTCTCGTTCTATGAGTTGATCATGAGTTGCTCGATCTTCGATAAGATCGATTCTCGTAGAGTTTCTGTTCCTTGCCATTGTGTTGGGTGAAGCTTCCAAGGCAAACATGTCAAGATCAACATGATGCAATGAATAAACATCTCCGAGAAGGGCAATTGGATCATGAAGATTGTAATAGTTTAATGTGCCCTGTTACTCTTACCCTACGACTGAATCTCGGGACGAGATTCTTGTTTTGTGCGGGTGAGTTGTCACAACCCTAGTTAGTCACTGCTTGTCATTGCACTTGCATCATCATGTCATCATGCTTAAATTCAAAGAAAATTTAATTGGGGAGTTTCCAGAAGCCCCGGGAAATATTATAGGGATGATCAATTTAAAATTCCTTCAAATGATCCCAAGGAAATGTTCCCCTTTAGCTCTGAAAATATTGTCAGGACTTAATCTCCAAAGGAATATTTTTGGAGGCTCTAAGGCACTTACTCTGGGGTTTTGAATTAAAACAATAAATATTTGAGTTGGATTTAATTCTGCTAAAAAAGAATTATAATTCCAATAATTTGAAAAATTGTGAGTGGCTATGAATATAAGTTACAAAGCCACATACTAATTATCAGGAGCTACAAAAATGATTTGGATATAAACCAAATCCAAAACATATTGCAGAAAATAGAAAACTGAAACAAAATAGGAAAAACCAGAGACAGAGAGAGTGCTTACCTGTGCACCCGGCCCAATAGAAGCGACCCAGCCCAGCCTGGCGAGGGGCAGGGTCGTCTTCAACCCCTCGCCAGAAGGATGCCGGGTGCGTGCCCAGCGCGCGCGCTTTCTCCTCGCGCCACCTCCTGGCTGCCTGGTTCCACGTCGACGTCGTGGATAGCCATGCTGTTGCCATCCGGATCGACCTCATCCTTCTCACTCTCCCCCCTGGCCATCTCTCGCTCGCCTCGCTCCATGCCCAAGCCGCCATGGCCACGCAGCCGTGTAGCCACCACCACCTCAGTCTCCGAGCTCCATCGCCGTTCTCAGAAGAACCGCACCAGCGCCCTCGTCCTCTCCACCAAGCTGGACATCGTCGGACTCTTCGCAACACCGTCACCATCATCATCTTCTTCCTCGGGAGCCCGAGACCACCGTCGTCGATTCACCTCGCCAGAGCCTTCCCCGGCCTCGATTTCTACACCGTCGAGATCCCAGTGAGCCCCTTAGTTGTTTCTGCCTGCTCCCCTCTACTTTTGCATGCGGTAGCCATCGATCCCCAACCTCCCGAGCTCGCCGCCGCACGGCCTTGTCACCGCCGTGGCCCAGGCTTCCCAAGCTCGCAGCTAAGCATGTGGATGAGCTCCTGGAGGTGCCAGGAGCCCAAATCCACCCACAGCCCCGCTTGCATCCCCTGGCAGCCTTGCGCCCGTGCTTGACCGAGCTCCGGCCACGTTGCAAATGCTCGCCGCTATCACCGCTGACCACCCCGACCCCCACACCTACCTCCTTTGGATGCACACGGTCACCAGGGACCCGTAGAGCTTTTTCGCTCTCAAAATTGAGCCCCGTGGCACAATCCAATTGTGCTCCGCCGCAGCAAATGGTCGCCGACGTCTAGCCGCCGGCGTTGCTGACGTGGCTGACAGTGGGCCCAGTAGCTGGTCAAAACGCCAATCAATGCGGAGATTAGTTATCTGCAGATGACAGGTTGGCCCCACCAGTTAGTTTTGACTTGGTCAACTGCTAGCATCACCCTGACGCATTGCTGATGTCATAACGCATTTACTAGAATTTTCTTAATTCTAATTCATTTTGGAAATTCCAGAAAATGTTTAAAACTTCTAAAATTCATATAAAATAATGTAAGTCGGATGAAAATAATTTATATATGAAAAATGATCAGGAAAATATGAAAATTTTGTTTATGCCATATTCATGCATGTTTGAGCAAGTTAACATCACCAAATAGGGAAAATGATGGTTAGGATAATTTAATAAATATTGTTGGAGTTGGAATTTAGTACATATTTGAATTCCACTTCACTTAGTATGACTATCCATTTCATTTGGTCAATTCAATGCTTTAACATGACATATCATTCATCTGATTGAGCATCACATTGAATGTGTTCTTTCTTCTTGTTGTCGGTGTTATTCCTGCTCGGTAGACGATGGTTCCGACATTGTGATCGTTGTCAGCGATGAAGACTCATTGTTATCTTCAGAAGTGTCAGGCAAGGACCCCCTTTGAGCATTTGGATAAAATCCTACTCTCTCGCTCATGCTCTCTTATGCTGCATTAGGACAATGACGATTCAATTGTTACATGTTCTCGGTAGTTGAACCCATTCCTTTGCATTACCTGTCTTTGTCACAGTAAATAGTTGAAACCACTTAGCATGAGTAGTAAATGCTTGAGCCTTGTTGTGCTTACTCATCGATACTTGCTTACTATGCCTGCTATGCTTAGAGTTGTGTCGGGTCTGATCCATCTCGATGAAGAATGGATGTGTTCATGTCCTGCTGTGTGAGAGCCAAGTGGGTGAACACGATTTGGTAAAGGTGGCGATGAGAGGCCATGTAGGAGTACATGGCGGGTTGTCTCATCGGGACCGTCCATAAGAACTAAGTTTTGTGTATGTTATCCAAGACAAGATACTACCACACATTGGGTTTCGGTAACTCGACCCCTCTCGGCTTATTTATCACCTTGATCTCTATCCAGGAGTTGCAACTAGTTTCTGGTGTTTGTAGGAAAAGTGCTGGTGGCCGTGATTAGCGCTGCCCGACGGGGTGGGCTTCGATGCGGTAGATGCACAGTGGCACGGTGTACCAAGTGGCACCCGAATGGTGGGCTTGTGGAACCCTACGCACATCATTTGAGGCTGTAGAGGAAACTTCGGCCAGACTTCCTTGCGGGTTCAGTCTAAAATAGGTGATAAACCTGGACTAGGGTCTTGTGTGGTTAACGGTCGTGGCCGTCTCCCTCGCTGGGCTTTCGCTTGAAGGTTACCGAGGTGCCTTTTTTACGTGCACATGGCAATAATTGGCGGGAGCGTGTGTGAAGAAGTATACCCCTACAGGGTTTGTTAATCTGTTCAAATAGCCGCGTCCTCGGATATGGACTACTTGGAAAACTTACGTGGTTCATAGACAACTTAAATGGATATTTCTACAATGCGCAAGATAAGCGTGAGTGCTATGGATGGCCTTCTCGTAGGGAGACGGGAGTGGATCCATAGTGGTGTATTGGTGTGGTGACTATGTGGACTCGTGTGCGCTATCCCACCTCAAAGATACTACTTGTAGTCGTAGTACAGGTTAGCCAAGAGTCAAAGCTGGCTTGCTGCAATGAACTCCCACAACCCCCTTCGTTGACAATGATGCATACGTAGATAGTTCTGATGTAAGTCTTGCTGAGTACCTTTGTACTCACGGTTGCTTAATTTATGTTTTTGCAGAGGAGACGTCAGTCTCATTAGTGGTTCTTACGACATGAAGTTCAATGTTGACCGAATTAGCTTGGGAATCCCAGACAGAGGTCTGGTTCCTTTGGTAGGGTCGTTGTAGCTTTTCAGACTCCTCCAGCCACTTTTAGTAGATGTCTATACCCAGACATGTTTTGCTTCCGCTTGATGCTTGTATGACTTGAGTGTTGGGTCATGTGACCCCTGTTTGTAACATCACACTATGTTGGCTCTTATGAGTCATTAATGAATACTTGAGTCATAGAGTTATGTTGTGATGCGATGTTGTATCTACACATATCATGCATATTGCGTGTATGTTTGAAATGCATTGGTATGTGTGTGATTCGATACCTAGATGTGTGCCTTTAGTAGCCCTCTTTACGGAAAAATGCCTCTTTGTGCTTCCACCGAGCCATGTTAGCTTGCTACTGCTCCGGACACATTGATTGACTGGCGTGTATCCTTCTTTGTTGCTGTGTCTGTCCCTACGGGGAAATATCTCGCAGTGTAATGGAGTCCATGTAGCTTGCTACTACTCGTATACACCCGGTGATGACCGATACCTGCACTATTGGGTTACGTATGCATGTTCTTATATGGATGTGCCACTTGGGTTCTATGACTAGTCATGTCGACCCGGGTTCTCAGGCGTATGATTGCTAGCGACATAATCATATACGTGAGTCAAAAGACGCTAACGGTCCCGGCCAAGGTAAGGTGGCAGCTGTGGGGATTACCGTGCGTGAGGCCGCAAAGTGATGTGATATCTTACAGGCTGGATTCATATAACCTAGGATTGGGGTCTCGGCAATTGGGTTTTCCGTGAAGAGGAACGGGTAATTGCAGCACAATACGGGTGAGTATTTCCCTCTGGTAAGAAACCAAGGTTTATCTAACCAATAGGAATATCAATCCACAACCGTCTTCAGCGGCTGCACACAAACGAGCAAACAACTTGCACCCAACGCGGCAAGAGGGTTGTCAATCACCTTGATCTCGTTATTTGCAAGCAAGTGAAGGGTGTAGATAATAGTAGATAATTGTAAATTACAAAATAAAATAATATGTAAATAATGGCAGCAAGGTAATGATAGGTTTTCTAAAGATATAAGTGAATAGACCCCGGGACCATAGTTTTCCCTAGCGGCATCTCTCATGTAGGCAACATACAGCGGGTAAACAAATTACTGTTGGGCAATTGATAGAAAAGCGCATAGTTATGTGATATTCACGGCAATGATCATGTATATATAGGCATCACGTACATAATCAAATGGGCCCACTCCTGCCTGCTGATAACCCACAAGTGTAGGGGATCACAACAGTCTTCACGGGTAGTATTTCACCCTAATTTATTGATTCGACACAAGGGGAGCCAAATAATATTTATTGGCCTTGACAGTTGAGTTGTCAATTCAACCCCACCGAGGAAATCTCTCTGCAGCAAAGATTTTAGTAGCACGGGAAATAGTGGTAGCAAAAGTAACAGTAGTAGTGACAGTAGCAGTTTTGTAGCAGGTGTGACAGTAGCAATAGCAATAGTAACTTAGCAAGATTCAGTATATGTAACGCGTCGGCACGTGGATCGGTGATGGATAATGATTTAGATGACATTGATCATATAACAGTTACACACTAGGGCGACATAGAACTAGCTCCAATTCATCAATGTAATTTAAGCATGTATTCCGTATATAGTCATACGTGCTTGCGATAAGAACTTGCATGACATCTTTTGTCCTACCCTCCCGTGGCAGTGGGTCCTATTGGAAACTAAGGGATATTAAGGCATCCTTTTAATACAGAACCGGAACAAAGCATTAACACATGGTGAATACATGAAGTCCTCAAACTACGGCAATCACCGGAAAGAATCCCAATTATTGTCACCTTGGGGTATGCGGATCATGACATGTAATAGGTACATATAACTTGCAATATGGGATCCAAATCACTCTTATATTCATGAAAACATAATAGGTTCAGATCTGAAATCATGGCACTCGGGCCCTAGTGACAAGCATTAAGCATAGCAAAGTCATAGTAACATCAATCTCAGAACATAGTGGATACTAGGGATCAAGCCCTATCAAACTTAACTCGATTACATGATCAAATCCATCCAATCCCACCATCGTCCAGCAAGCCTACAAAGGAATTACTCACTCCCGGTGGTGAGCATCATGGCGGTGTTGATGGAGAAAGGTTGGTGATGACGACTTCGATGATTTCCCCTCTCCGGAGGAAGAACAGGAGGCGGCGGCGGCTCCGTCTCGTGAAACATGATGAAATCTACTCTCTGATTTTTTTCTCCATGGATGTGAATTTATAGGACTGGAATTAGGGTCGGAGGGGCCACGAGGGCCCCACAAGCCAACATGCCACGAGGGCCCCACAAGCCAACATGCCACGCCACTAGGGGGCGCGGCCTATTGCGTGGTGCCCCCCTGGCACACCCCCTCCGGCAGTACTTTGCTCCAAAATTCATTATATATTCCAAAAAAATCCTCAAAAAGTTTCATCCAATTCCGAGAACTTTTATTTCTGCACAAAAATAACACCAAGGTAGTTCTCCTGAAAACAACGTCAGTCCGGGTTAGTTTCATTCAAATCATGCAAATTAGAGGGCTAAACCAGAGCAAAATTGTTTGGATAAGTAGATACGTTTGAGACGTATCAAGTCCCCCAAGCTTAACTCATTGCTTGTCCTCAAGCAATTCAGTTGATAAACTGAAAGTGATAAAGAAAACTTTTACAAACTCTTTTGTTCTCGTTATTATACACATGCTTAGCTAGTGCTCAAGTTTTTAGCATAAATCATAGATAGACGCATCCATGAAAACAACTAAGTATTATGTCAACTCATGGCAATACATAATCAGCTAGAAAGCAATAATAAAACATCTCCTATGACAACAATTTTCCAAAACAATCATAATACAATATGGTGACATGGTATTTTGCTAGCCCTTTCTGAGACCGCAAAACATAAATGCAGAACACCTCTGAGATCCAAGCAGTGACTAAACATTATAATTCAAGGTAGAAAAGATCCAGTCATGCTCATATCCAACATTAACTAGACTAAATGCATAAGGATGACAATAGTGCTCTCGAGTCTGGTGCTTTTAGTAAGAGGATGATGACTCAGCATAAAAGTAAATAGATAGGTCCTTCGCAGAGGGAAGCATTGATTTGCAGAAGTTCCAGAGCTCGAAGCTTAAAACAAGAGTGAAAATATAATTTTTGAGTGGTGCACTTTTCTTGTCAACGTTACGACGAAGGTTTTCAACATTTTCCATGCTAAACTCATTATTGGCGGTTACCAAACAGAATAGTAAAGTTTACTCCTATCCACCATTCAAACACATTCCATGGTTGGCCGAATCCACGGTTGCCCTCCAAACAATCAACTGTCCCAAGGAGTTTGTTTAATTTATTTCAATTATGTGGGACTGGGCAAGCCTCTTACCAGCCTCTCTCGTGCAATGACGGCGAATAAACGACCGTCCTGAGAATAACTTGCTTAGCATGGATAATATTGATCGCCCCGTTGCTCCATGAGCAAGACGAGTGCACAAAATGGATGTTTATTTGAATATCTACAGATGGCACATGCAAATTTACTTGGAACGGCAAGGTAATACCGCATATAGGTAGGTATGGTGGACTCATGTGGAGTAACTTGGTTTAAGGATTTTGGATGCACAAGCGGCATTTCCGCTTAGAACAGGTGAAGGCTAGCAATAAGTTGAGAAGCGACCAGCTAGAGAGCAACAACGGTCATGAATATGCATTTTGAATAATTAACATTGAATGTAGCACGAGTAGGATATGAACACTTTGAACTTAAACATCATGAAGGCTATATTGGTTTTGATTCAACTACATGTTTGCACATGGGCCAAGTCAAACCGCTTGAATTTCTCAGAGGGAAATACCATACTACCATACCATATTATAACCATTTTAATGCATGTTGACACACAAGATAAATCATTATTAACTCCTAGCTATTTAGGCATGGCATGAGAAGCTATAATCTCTAATTGTCAACACGAACATGTTTATTCATGATATACTCTATTGGGATCAAACTGGCTAAACATATTTACAAAAACGGAAAACAAGAAGAGTTCATACCAGCTTCCTTTTCCACAATCACTTCGTCAAATATTGTCATTATTGCCTTTGACTTGCATGATCGAATGGTGTGATAATAATAATAGTGCAAGAATGTCGTGGACTAAGCTAGAATTTGCAGGGAAGTTTAAGACCAAGGATAAGCCAAAGTAAAATTGGCTCTCTGTTAGATCATCAATAAAGCATATGAGAGCCACTCAACATTTTCATCGTGGTCTTCTCCTTTCGACAAATCAACAAAAGAAAAGAAATTCAGAGAAACACACTGAAATATTTTTGGAGTTTTTGTTTTTCTTAAGCAAGCAAATGGACTAAGGGAAAAACAAGAACGAGAAAAACTATTTACACGAGAGAGCTCCCAACAAGCAAAAGAAATCTTTTTTGGGTTTTCTTTTTAATTCTATAGCTAGAAAAATAAAGAAATGAAAAACTGAAAAGTAGCGAGAAATATTTTGGGATTTTCAAAGTTTTTCAAACACACAAGAAGAAAGCGAAAAATAAAGCTAACATGGATATACAATGGAAGAGGATGAACACTGACAATTTGTAAGAAGTGTGAGAACATGAATGTAATGTCGGTGAGAAATACGTACTCCCCCAAGCTTAGGCTTTTGCCTAGCTTGGTAATTACCACTGACGATCTGTTTAATAGTTGAAGTGGTAACTCGTCGAGGCATTCCTGGCCTCCTCCTCTGCCAGACGAGTAGCCTCTGTTGCCAAGAGAGCAGCCTCCACCGTAGCATTGTGCTCTCGCACCTCGTCGTCAAGAACGTAATATCTTTGTCGAGCCTGAAAGTCAAAGAGGGAAGGTGCAGGCAAAAAGACAGCCATGGGCATGTATTTCCTAAATATTAAGTTGTATTGATAGCCTCTAGCATGTTTCACAAGAAATTCGTGATAACGCATAGCTTCATAGTCTAAATATCGTTCAGGCAAACTGGGTCATTAGGTTGGAGTGCCACTCTCAAATGTGCAGCTAAGCGGGATGCATAAATGCCTCCATACAATTCTCCATTACTAGAGTTGGAGTGCAACCTTCGGGAACAATTGCACCGAGGTTAAAATGTCGCTTGCCCATCACAGCAGTATGTATAAGACTCAAGTCATGGGCACATAGTGCACTGCACTCTTGTTTTCCTACTACACCTTTCCCGTTGAACAATGCAAAGTAGCAGATAGAGGGAAATTGTATACTTTTAATTCTAGCCTGCGATACTCCCCTATCTTCCCCCACACAAAGACTTTCGAGAAACATATTATAATCAACTGTTGATGGTTTCTCAAATGAACCCCAAAGTGGGAGTTTGCAAGCAATCGAGAACTCTTCTAGGTCCATGCTAAAAGATTCATCATATAATTTAAATAACACCCTAGAGTTACTCTCTTGAAAGCGAAATCCATCTATGAAAGTACGGGTAAGGTTATAGTGTTGGACACACTTATCTGCAAGGAAGTCGGTGAGGCCAGTATTCTCAATAAAATGATCAAATTCCTCTTTGATACCCACACTTATCATGAACTCATCACTTGGCCACCGACAAGATTTTGCTTCGTCCATGACTATTTGATTAGCCCTTGGCTCTATGTAGGCTTGTCGAACAGAGCTTCCGCTCGACGACTCGCCCAAAGAATGCCTCCTTGAAGCGTGATACGTCTCAAACGTATCAACTTTTCCAAACACTTTTGCTCTGTTTTTGTCCTCTAATTTGCATGATTCGAATAGAACTAACCCGGACTGACGCTGTTTTCAGCAGAACTACCTTGGTGTTATTTTTATGTAGAAATAAAAGTTCTCGAAATTGGACGAAACTTTTTGTGGATTTTTCCTGGAATATATAAGGAATTTTGGAGCAAAGAACTGTCGGAGGGGGTGGACCAGAAGGCCACCACGCAACCGGCCGCCCCCCTAGGGGGGCAGCCAGATGGCTCGTGGGGCTCTCGTGGCCCCTCCGACCCTAATTCCAACGCTATAAATTCACATCTGCAGAGAAAAGAATCAGAGAGAAGATTTCATCGCGTTTCACAAGACGGAGCCGCCGCCACCTCGTGTTCTTCCTCCGGGGGGCTGATCTGGAGCCTGTTTTGGGCTCCGGAGAGGGGAAATCGTCGCCGTCGTCATCACCAACCCTTCTCCATCAACACCGCCATGATGCTCACCACTGAGAGTGAGTAATTCCTTTGTAGGCTTGCTGGACGGTGGTGGGATTGGATGGAATTGATCATGTAATCGAGTTAAGTTTGATAGGGCTTGATCCCTAGTATCCACTATGTTCTGAGATTGATGTTACTATGACTTTGCTATGATTAATGCTTGTCACTAGGGCCCAAATGCCATGATTTTAGATCTGAACCTATTATGTTTTGATGAATATAAGAGTGATTTGGATCCTATCTTACAAGTTATATGTACCTATTGCGTGTCATGATCCGCATACCCCAAGGTGACAATAATTGGGATTCTTTCCGGGGATTGCCTTAGTTTGAAGAGTTCATGTATTCACCATGTGTTAATGCTTTGTTCCAGTTATCTATTAAAAGGAGGCCTTAATATCCCTTAGTTTCCAATAGGACCCCGCTGCCATGGGAGGGTAGGACAAAAGATGACATGCAAGTTCTTATCGCAAGCACGTATGACTATATACGGAATACATGCCTACATTACATTGATGAATTGGAGCTAGTTCTTTGTTGCCCTACTGTGTAACTGTTATATGATCAATGTCATCTAAATCATTATCCACCACCAATCCACGTGCCTACGCATTACATATACTGAATCTTGCCAAGTTACTATTGCTATTGTTACCGTCACACCTGCTACAAAACTGCTACTGTCACTATTACTGTTACTTTTGCTACTACTATCTGCCGTGCTACTAAATCTTTGCTGCAGGGAGATATCCTCAGTGCGGTTGAATTGACAACTCAAATGTCAAGGCCAATAAATATTCTTTGGCTCCCCTTGTGTCGAATCAATAAATTATGGTGAAATACCATTCGTGAAGACTGTTGCGATCCCCTACACTTGTGGGTTATCAAGACCTTTTTCTGGCGCCGTTGCCGGGGAGCATAGCTCTATTTATTGTGTTAACTGAAGGATATCCAATTGCTACTATGAGAAATCCGAAAGACGACCGAACTAAGATCGTCCCCTCTCGCACGAGAGGAGGTAAGGAACTGCCATCTAGCTCTGCTTTTGATTCACCTTCTGTTTTGAATCAGCTTGTTACACCACCACCTGTTGATCGTCCTGATATGTCACATGAACTCGATGATGCTACTTATGAAATTAATGATGAAACTATTGTTACACATGTTGAAATTAACTGAACATGTGCCACTGAATGAATTACTTGATTCTCATATTGCTAAAGCTAGAGAAGTTGAGAATGCTGAAATTGAGGAAGACTTTGAATCACCTATTACCCATCTCTCACCTAATTGATATGAATTGCCTTTTGTACCTGAAGGTTATGTTATGGATGATGAGGTAGCTAGGGACATTATTGCTTGTGAAAATAGAGATTATGTGAAGAAACTATTATGCAAACTAAAAGAAAAATCTATGATGGAGAAAATAAAACGTGATCCTAAATTTTCTACTTCTCCTATATTTGTTACTGATAGGGATTATGAGTTCTCCGTAGACCCTGAGTTAATTCCTATAGTAGAGTCTGATCCTTTCCATGGTTATGAAAATGAAACTATTGTCGAACACCTTATGAAACAGAATGAGATTGCTGCTCTGTTTACCAATGAAGAAAAGATTCGCTACTATTATATCCTTAAGCTTTTTCGTTTCTCGCTAAAAGGCGAGGCCAAGGAATGGTTCTTATCACTTACTCCTGGTTGCGTACGTAGTCCCCAGGATATGCTTCAACAATTTTCTGCAAAATATTTTCCTGCTCATAAGAAACTAGCTGCCTTACAGGAAATATTTAACTTTGCTCAAATTAAAGAAGAGAATCTCCCTCAAGCTTGGGGGAGGCTTCTCCGGTTACTACGAGCTTTGCCTGATTGTCCACTTGAGAGGAATGAAATACTTGATATTTTTTATAATGTACTAACTGATGCTTGTAGGGATTTCCTAGATAGTTGTGCTGGTCGTGTTTTCAGGGAAAGAACTGTTGGACAGGCTGAAGAATTATTGAACAACATAATGCAAAATGCCGATGATTGAACACTCCCTGAATCACCTTCAGAACCTATTCAAAAGAAGAGAGGTATGCTATTTCTCAGTCCCGAAGATATGCAAGAAGCAAAAAGGTCTATGAAGGAAAAAGGTATTAAAACTGAGGATGTCAAGAAATTACCACTTATTGAAGAAATACATGGACTCGATACCCCGACACATGTAGTAAAGGTAAACTCTCTATGTTCCTTTAATAAAAGTGTTATTCCTTATACTAAGACTCCTTAACAATGCTTTGATGAATTTGCTAATTATGTTGTTAAGCAAGAACATTTCAACAAATATGTTAAGAACCAATTGCAACGTAATGCTATGATGATAGATCGCTTAAGTGACTTGATGTTTAGAACTGAAAATGAAGTGAACGGTTTGGGCAAACATGCTTCTATGGTTCACACTCAACTAGACCAAGTCGCTAAATCAAAAAATGATTTGCTTGCTGAAATGAATAATATAAATGATCATGCTATTAGAGTAGTGACTAGAGGAGGTAGAATGACCCAAGAACCTCATTATCCTGAAGGTCACCCTAAACGAATTGAACAAGATTCTTGGAGAATTAATGAAGATACACCTAGTTCATCTAGAAAGAAGAAGAAAACGAAAAATGATAGGAACTTGCATACCTCTAGTGAACCCGTCATAGAAAAACCTGTTGAGAAAAACAATGAAGTTTCTGTTTCTGATGCTGAGACTCAGTCACGTACTGAGCATACACCTAGTGATAATGAAAATGATAATAATGATGAGGATGCTCATATCGATGCTCAACCAGATAATAACAAAGAAAATGATAATGATGTAGAAATGGAACCTGCTGAGGATCTTGATAACCCACCTTCTAAAAATAAATGTTATGCTTGCTAATTATTCTTTTGATGGTGGAGTACCTAAGTAGTTGGGGGATCCGGGTATACCCACAATACCTTGCTCTATTGAAAGAAATTATATTAAAACTGCTTTATGTGATTTAGGGGCCGGTGTTAGTGTTATGCCTTTCTCCCTTTATAAAAGACTTGAATTGATTAAACTCACACCTACTAAGATATCTTTGCAAATGGCCGATAAATCCACAGCTTTACCTATTGGAATTTGCGAGGACGTTCCCGTCATGGTTGCAAATGTTACTATCTTAACAGACTTTGTTATTCTTGATATGCCAGAGGACGACAATATGTCGATCATCCTTGCTAGACCTTTTATAAATACTGCAGGGGCTGTTATAGATTGCAATAAAAGCAAGGCAACCTTTCGTATCAATGCCAAGCAACATACCGTGCATTTTCCGAGGAAGCAAACTTTGGTTAATAATATTAATGTCATTGATCCGCTTCCCATGATTATCATTGGAGATATCCCAATTCCTCTCCCTACTGCCAAGAAGAAGAAATATTATAATCTTATTGTTGGGGAGATACAAATCCCAATTGAGGTAACCTAGTGACATATGAAGATTCTTCGGTTTCATGTTAATCGGAAATGTTTATTAATAAGACTTGACCAACCTTATTAATGAATTCTTTTCGAAATACATGAGATTGATGAATTGAATATTCACAACTCTCTGTATCACAAGTTTATATTCTGTTTTCTTAGTAAAAAATAAAAATAAAAATCCATGAAATTCCTGTTTTCTGTTTTTCCCGTGCATGAAAAATACCTCAAAAATAAAAAGTCTTAGATTTCCACGAAATTTTAAAATGAATTTTTCTGGAATAAATAAAAAGAATTGGTGTAAAAATTACAACATGGGGGCATGCCAGTGGGCCACCATGCAACAGGCCGCGCCCCCTAGGGGCGCGGCCGGTTGGCTTGTGTGGCCCACAGGGACCCCCTGCCTTATCTCTTCCTCCCACTCCTTCTCCTACCTCTAGAAAAAATTCTCCAGCCATTTCTCTCCCATGTTCTTCACCCAAAAAGTGAAATTTTTGATTTCTTTGCTCGGAACTCCGTTTCCAAAACTGTTTTGAGGAATTGTTCCTTGGTATGTGACTCTCCCATTGCTCCATATAGTTTTTGTTTTAGAGGTTCGTATTTTGCATAAGTTGCTACACTTGGTGCTACAGAAAATAAGCTTGCATGTCTAATTCTTTGAGTTCCAAGTAGTGAGAATGCTTGATATGTCCTCTAGGCATCCATATGAGTAGTTGCTACCAATCTTGCAAAGTTTTATTGGCATTAATTTGTCACTCAAAATTTTTAGAAATTTTTGTTCGGGAAAGATGAGTTTCTTTAGGAGGAGCGCTTCAAGGAGGCGTTCTTCAGGAGAGTAGTCGAGTGGAAGCTTGGTTCGACAGGGCTACATAGAGCCCAGAGCTAATCAAATAGTCATGGCTGATGCAAAATCCTGTCGGTGGCCAAGCGATGAGTTCATGATAAATGCAGTAATCAAAGAGGAATTTGATCATTTCATTGAAAATACCGGCCTCACTAACTTCCTTGTAGATAAGTGTGTCCAACATTATAACCTTACCCGTACTTTCATAGATGGATTTCGCTTTCAAGAGAGTAACTCTAGGTTGTTATTTAAATTATATGTTGAATCTTTTAGCATGGACCTAGAAGAGTTCTCGATTGCTTGCAAACTTCCACTTTGGGGTTCAATTGAGAAACAATCAACAATTGCTTATAATACGTTTCTCAATAGTCTTTGTGTGGGGAAAGACAGGGAAGTATCGCAGGCTAGAGTTAAGAGTATACAATTTCCCTCTATCCATTACTTTGCATTGTTCAATGGGAAATGCGTAGTAGGAAAACAGGAGTGCAGTGCACTGTGTGCCCATGATCTAAGCCTTATACATACTGCTGTGATAGGTGAGCGACATTTTAACCGCGGTGCAATTGTTTCCCGAACGTTGCACTCTAACTCTAGTAATGGAGAACTATATGGAGGCATTTATGCATCACGCGTAGCTACACATTTGAGAGTGGCACCCCAACCGAATGATCCCATTTTTCCTGAACGATATTTAGATTATGAAGCTATGCGTTCTCATGAACTTCTTGTGAAACATCATAGAGGCTATGAGTACAACTTAACTATTTAGAAAATACACGCCCATGCCCGTCTTTTTGCCTCCAGCTACCCTTTTTGACTTTCAGGCTCAACAAAGATATTACGTTCTTGAGGACGAGGTGCGAGAGCACAATGCTACGGTGGAGGCTGCTCGCTTGGCAACGAAGGCTGCTCGTCTGGCAGAGGAGGAGGCCAGAAATGCCTCCACGAGCTACCACTTCAACTATTACTCAAATCGCCAGTGGTGATTACCAAGCTAGGCAAAAGCCTAAGCTTGGGGGAGTACGTATTTCTCACCGACATTACATTCATGTTCTCACAATTCATATAAATTGTCGGTGTTCATCCTTTTTCTATGTATATCTATGTTGGCTTTATTTTCCGCTTTCTTCTTGTGTGTTTGAAAAACTTTGAAAATCCAAAAATATTTCTCGCTTCTTTTCGGTTCTTTTCTTCTCCTTGTTTCTTTAGCTGTAGTACTAAAAAGAAAACCCATAATGATTTCCTTTGCTTGTTGGGAGCTTTCCCGTGTAAATAAGTTTTCTCATAGTTCCTTTGCTTGCTTAAGAAAAAACAAAAACTCCAAAAATATTTCAATGTGTTTCTCTGAACTTCTTTTCTTTTATTGAGTTATCGAAACGAGAAGACCATGATGAAAATGTTGAGTGGCTCTCATATACTTTATTGATGATCTAACGGAGAGCCAATCTTACCTTGCCTTCTCCTTTGTCTTAAACTGCCCTGCAGATTCCAGCTTAGTCCACGGCATTCTTGCACTATTATTATTATCACATCGTTCGATCGTGCAAGTGAGAGGCAATAATGACGATATTTGACGAAGTGATTGCAGCAAAAGAAGCTGGTATGAACTCTTCTTGTTTTCTGTTTTTGTAAATATGTTTAGCCAGTTTGATCCTAATTTAGTATATCATGAGTAAACATGTTTGTGATGACAACTAGAGATTATAGCTTCTCATGCCGTGCCTAAATAGCTAGGAGTTAGTAATGATTCATCTTGTGTGTCAACATGCATTAGAATGGTTATAATATGATATGGTAGTATGGTATCCCCCTCTAAGAAATTCAACCGGTTTAACTTGGCCCATGTGCAAACATGTGATTGGATCAAAACCAATATAGCCTCCATGATGTTTAAATTCAGAATGTTCATATCCTACTCATGCTACATCCAATGTTAATTATTCAAAATGCATGTTCATGACAGTAGTTGCTCTCTAGCTGGTCATTCCCAACTTATTGCTAGCCTTCACCTGTACTAAGTGGAAATGCTGCTTGTGCATCCAAATCCTTAAACCAAGTTATTCCACATGAGTCCACCATACCTGCCTATATGCAGTATTACCTTGCCATTCCAAGTAAATTTGCATGTGCCATCTCTAAATATTCAAATGAACATCCATTTTTGTGCACTCGTCTCGCTCATGGAGCGACGAGGCAGTCAATATTTTCCATGCTACGCAAATTATTCTCAGGACGGTCGTTTATTCGCCGTCATTGCATGAGAGAGGCTGGTAAGAGGGATGCCTATTCCCACATAATCAAAATAAATTACACCAACTCCTTTGGACAGTTGATTGTTTGGAGGCCAACCGTGGATTCAGCCAGCCATGGAATGTGTTTGGATGGTGGATAGGAATAAACTTTACTATTCTGATTGGAAACAGCCAATAATGAGTTTAGCATGGAAAATGTTGAAAACCTTTGTCATAACGTTGACAACAAAAGTGCACCGCTCAAAAATTATACTTTCACCCTTGTTTACAAATCAATGCTTCCCTCTGCGAAGAGCCTATCTATTTACTTTTATGTTGAGTCATCATCCTCTTACTAAAAGCACTAGACCTGAGAGCACTATTGTCATCCTTATGCATTTAGTTTAGTAAATGTTGGATATGAGCATGATTGGATCTTTTCTACCCTGAAATATAATGTTTAGTCAATGCTTGGATTTCGGAGGTGCTCTGCATTTATGTCTTGCGGTCTCAGAAAGGTCTAGCGAAATACCATGTCACCATATTGTATTATGAGTGTTTTGATAAATTGTTCTCATAGGAGATGTTTTATTATTGCTTTCTAGCTGGTTATGTCTTGCCACGAGTTAACATAATATCTAATTGTTGTCATGGATGTGTCTATCTATGATTTATGCTGAAAACTTGAGCACTAGCTAAGCATGTGTATAATAACAAGAACAAAAGAGTTTGTAAAAGTTTTCTTTATCACTTTCAGATTATCAACTGAATTGCTTGAGGACAAGCAATGAGTTAAGCTTGGGGGAGTTGATACGTCTCAAACATATCTACTTTTCCAAACACTTTTGCTCTCATTTTGTCCTCTAATTTGCATGATTTGAATGGAACTAACCCGGACTGCCGCTCTTTTCAGCAGAACTACCTTGGTCTTATTTTTGTGCAGAAATAAAAGTTCTCGGAATTGGACGAAACTTTTTGTGGATTTTTTCTGGAATATATCAGGAATTTTGGAGCAAAGAACTGCCAGAGGGGGTGAACCAGAAGGCCACCACGCAACCGCTCCTTATAGGGGCACGGCCAGATGGCTTGTGGGGCCCTCGTGGCCCCTCCGACCCTAATTCCAACGCTATAAATTCACATCCGCTGAGAAAAAAATCAGAAAGAAGATTTCATCGCGTTTCCCGAGACAGAGCCGCCGCCACCTCCTATTCTTCCTCCGGAGGGCTGATCTGGAGCCTGTTTTGGGCTCGGAGAGGGGAAATCGTCGCCGTCATCATCACCAACCCTTCTCCATCAACACCGCCATGATGCTGACCACCGGGAGTGAGTAATTCCTTTGTAGGCTTGCTGGACGGTGGTGGGATTGGATGGAATGGATCATGTAATTGAGTTAAGTTTGATAGGGCTTTATCCCTAGTATCCATTCAGCTCTGAGATTGATGTTACTATGACTTTGCTATGCTTAATGATTGTCACTAGGGCCCGAGTGCCATGATTTCAGATCTGAACCTATTATGTTTTCATGAATATAAGAGTGATTTGGATCCTATCTTGCAAGTTATATGTACCTATTACGTGTCATGATCCGCATACCCCAAGGTGACAATAATTGGGATTCTTTCCGGTGATTGCCGTACTTTGAGGAGTTCATGTATTCACCATGTGTTAATTCTTTGTTGTGGTTATCTATTAAAAGGATGCCTTAATATCCCTTAGTTTCCAATAGGACCCCACTGCCACGGGAGGGTAGGACAAAAGATGTCATGCAAGTTCTTATCGCAAGCACGTATGACTATATACGGAATACATGCCTACATTACATTGATGAATTGGAGCTAGTTCTGTGTCGCCCTAGTGTGGAACAGTTATATGATCAATGTCATCTAAATCATTATCCACCACCGATCAACGTGCCTACGCGTTACATATACTGAATCTTGCCAAGTTACTATTGCTATTATTACTGTCACACTTGCTGCAAAACTGCTACTATCACTATTACTGTTACTTTTGCTACTACTATTTGCCGTGCTACTAAATCTTTGCTGTAGGGAGATATCCTCGGTGTGGTTGAATTTACAACTCAACTATCAAGGCCAATAAATATTCTTTGGCTCCCCTATGTCGAATCAATAAATTAGGGTGAAATACTGCCCGTGAAGACTGTTGCGATCCCCTACACTTGTGGCTTATCAAAGGAGTCCTCCTAAAGAAACTCATCTTTCCTGAATACAAATTTCTGAAATTTTTGAGTCACAAATTCACATCAACAAAACTCGGTAGGAATGGTAGCATCTACTCATAGTGACGGCTAGAGGCCATATCAAGCATTCATATTACTTGGAACTCAAAGAATTCAACATGCAAGCTTATTTTCTGTAGTACCAAGTGCAGCAACATATGCAAAATATAAACCACTAAAACAAAAACTAATTGGAGGATTGGGAGAGTCACTTACCAAGGAACAATTCCTCAAAAAAAATCGGAAACGGAGTTCCGAGCAAAGAGATCGAAAATTTCACTTTCTGGGTGAAGAACACGAGAGAGAGATGGCTAGGGAAATTTTGCTGGAGGTAGGAGAAGGAGTTGGAGGAAGAGATAAGGCAGGGGGGGCTGTGGGCCCCACAAGCCAACCAGCCGCGGCACCAGGGGGCGTGACCTATTGTGTGGTGGCCCACTGGCACACCCCCCTGTAGTAATTTTTACACCAATTTTTTTTATTCCAGAAAAATTCATGTTAAAACGTGGCAATCTGAGACTTTTTATTTTTGAGGTATTTTTCATGCACGGGAAAAACAGAAAGCAGGAATTTCATGGAATTTTATTTTTATTCGTACTAAGAAAAAAGAATATAAACCTGTGATACAGAGAGTTGTGAATACTCAATTCATGAATCACATGCCTTTTGAAAATAATTCATTAATAAGGTTGATCAAGTCTTATTAATCCGATTAGCATGAAACCGAAGAATTTTCATATGTCACTAGGTTACCTCAATTGGGATTTGTATCTCCCCAATAATAAGATTATAATATTTCTTCTTCTTGGCAGTCAGTAGAGGAATTGTAATATCTCCAATGATAATCGTGGGAATAGGATCAATGACATTAATATTATTAACCAAAGTTTGCCTCTTCGGAAAATGTACGGTATGTTGCTTGCCATTGATATGAAAGGTAATCTTGCTTTTATTGCAATCTATAACAGCCCCTGCAGTATTTAGAAAAGGCCTACCAAGGATGATCGACATATTGTCGTCCTCCGGCATATCAAGAATAACAAAGTCTGTTAAGATAGTAACATTTGCAACCACGACGGTAACGTCCTCACAAATTCCAATAGGTAAAGAAGTGGATTTATCGGCCATTTGCAAAGAAATCTCAATAGGTGTGAGTTTACTCAATTCAAGTCTTTTATAAAGGGAGAAAGGCATAACACTAACACCGGCTCCTAAATCACGTAAAGCAGTTTTGACATAATTCTTTTTAATAGAGCAAGGTATTGTGGGTATACCCAGATCTCCCAACTTCTTAGGTACTTCACCATCAAAGGAATAATTAGCAAGCATGGTGGCAATTTCAGTTTCAGGTATCTTTCTTTTATTAGTGATAATATCTTTCATATACTTAGCATACAGAGGCATTTTCAATATATCAGTCAAGCGGGTGCGCAAATGGACAGGTCTAATCATTTCAGCAAAGCGCTCAAAATCTTCATCATCTTTACTTTTAGAGGCTTTACGAAGGAATGGCATAGGTTTTTGGACCCATGGCTCTCTTTCCCTTCCGTGCTTCCTAGCAACAAAGCCCCTCTTATCATAACGTTCATTTTTAGAAGGTGGGTTATCAATATCCTCAGCAGGTTCAATTTCCACATCATTATCATTTTCTTTGTTATCATCCGGTTGAGCATCATCATCATTATGTGTATGCTCACTACAGTATTGTGTCTCAGCATCAGAAACAGAAACTTCATTATTTTTCTCAACAGGTTTTTCTATAACAGATTCACTGAACGCATGCAAGTTCCTATCATGTTTATTTTTCTTCTTCTTCTTAAATGAACTAGGTGCATCTTCATTAATTTTCTAAGAATGTTGTTCAATTCTTTTAGGATGACCTTCAGGATAAAGATGTTCTTGGGTCATTCAACCTCCTCTAGTCACTACTCTAATAGCATGATCATTTATATTATTCATTTCAGCAAGCAAATCATTTTGTGATTTAGTGACTTGGTCTAGTTGGGTGTGAACCATAGAAGCATGTTTGCCTAAACCTTTCACATCATTTGCAATTCTAAACATCAAGTCACTTAAGCGATCTATCATCATAGCATTATGTTGCAATTGATTCCTAACATAATTGTTGAAGTGTTCTTGCTTAACAACGTAATTATCAAATTCATCCAAGCATTGTTTAGGAGTCTTAGTATAAGGTATATCTGATAACCCACAAGTATAGGGGATCGCAACAGTTTTCGAGGGTAGAGTATTCAACCCAAATTTATAGATTCGACACAAGGGGAGCCAAAGAATACTTGAGAGTATTAGCAGTTGAGTTGTCAATTCAACCATACCTAGAGATAAATATCTGCAGCAAAGTGATCAGTAGCACAGTAATATGATAGGTTTGATAGTAGTACCAATAGTTTTGTAGCAGTTGTAACAGCAGCAACAACAGTAGTAACTTAGCAAGAACAATAAGTGGAAAGGTCGTAGGCACTGGATCGGTAACTCGTTGGATGATATTCATCATGTAATAGTCATAACCTAGGGCGATACAGAACTAGCTCCAGTTCATCAATGTAATGTAGGCATGTATTCCGTAAATAGTCATACATGCTTATGGAAAAGAACTTGCATGACATCTTTTGTCCTACCCTCCCATGGCAGCAGGGTCCATAAGGAAACTAAGGGATATTAAGGCCTCCTTTTAATAGAGAACCGGAACAAAGCATTAACACATGGTGAATACATGAACTCCTCAAACTACGGTCATCACCGCGAAGTATCCCAAATATTGTCACTATGGGGTTGACGGATCATAACACGTAATAGGTGCATATGACTAGGCAAGATCGGATCAAGAACATGGATATAGAGATGATAACATAAACGGTTCAGATCTAAAATCATGGCACTCGGGCCCTAGTGACAAGCATTAGGCATAGCAAAGTCATAGCAACATCAATCTCAGAACATAATGGATATTAGGGATCGAGCCCTAACAAAACTAACTCGATTACATGATGAATCTCATCCAACTCCTCACGGACCAGCAAGCCTACGAAGGAATTACTCACTCCCGGTGGGGAGCATCATGGAATTGGCGATGGAGAAAGGTTGGTGATGACGAAGACCGAAGATTCCCCTCTCCGGAGCCCCAAACGGGCTCCAGATCTGGTCTCCCGATGAAGAACAGGAGGTGGCAGCGGCTCTGTCTCGTGAAACGTGATAATTCTTTTTCTTTGATTTTTTCTCCAAATTTAGGAATTTATAGTGGCGGAGATAGGGCAAGTGGGGCCCCGAGGTGGGCACAACCCACCAGGGCGCGCCGGGAGGGGGCTGGCATGCCCTGGTGTATCGTGCCCAGTCTGGGCCCCCTCTCAGGTGGTTTCTGGCTCTGGTATTTTTTATATTTTCCAAAATAATTCTCCAAAAAGTTTTGTTCCATTCCGAGAACTTTTATTTCTGCACAAAAACAACACCATGGTAGTTCTGCTGAAACAACGTCAGTCTGGGTTAGTTCCATTCAAATCATGCAAATTAGAGTCCAAAACAAGGGCAAAAGAGTGAGGAAAAGTAGATACGTTGGAGACGTATCAACTCCCCCAAGCTTAAACATTTGCTTGTCCTCAAGAAATTCAGTTGATAAACTGAAAGTGATAAAGAAAAACTTTTATGAACTCTTTTGTTCTTGTTTACATATATATGCTTAAGTAGCACCTAGGTTTTCAGCAAAGATTATGACTAACCATGTCAATAATAACTCTTAGGAATTATATTCACTCATAACAATAACATAAGAAACTAGCGAGCAAAAATAATATATCTCAAGCGCCAACACTTTGTCAAAACAATCATGATACAATATGACAATAGTGGTATCTCGCTAGCCCTTTCTGAGACCGCAAAACATAATTGCAGAGCACCTCCAAAGTTCAAGCAGCGACTAAACATTGTAATTCATGGTAGAAAAGATCGAGTCATGTTGCACCCAACATCAACTATACACAATGCATGAGGATGACAATAGTGCTCTCAGTTCTGACACTTATTTGAGAAGGTGATGACTCAACATAAAAGTAAATAGATAGTCCCTTCGCAGAGGGAAGCATGGATTTGCAGCGGTGCTAGAGCTTAGAGTTTAAAACAGAGATAGATATAATTTTGAGAGGTACACCCTTCCTGTCAACATCACGACCAAGAGTTATCAGTATCTTCCATGCTAAACAAATTAGCGGCGGTTCCCAAGCGGTAAAAGTAAAGGTTTACTCCCCCTCCACCAACAATCACACTCCACGGAGAGCCGCATCCACGGGTACTGTCCAAGGCAACAACATTCCTGGGGTAGTTTTGTTTAATTATTTTTGATTTTTGATTTCGGGACTGGGAATCCCTATTACCACCCCTCTCGTGTAAGGACAAGTGAATAAATACTCGTCATGAGAATAACCTGCTTAGCATGGAAGATATTAACCGCCCCCTGTCGCTCCATAAGCGGTCCAGGCACACAAAACAGATGTTTATTTGAAATTTTAGAGGAGGCACATGCAAATTTACTTTGGAATGGCAGGGTAATGCCGCATATAGGTAGATATGGTGGACTCATCTGGCATAACTTGGTTTAAGGGTTTGATGCACAAGCAGTATTTCTGCTTAGTACAGGCGAAGGCTAGCAATTAGATTGAGAAGCGGCCAGCTAGAGAGCGAAGACTGTCATGAACATGCATTACATATAATCAACATTGAATACTAGCATGAGTAGGATATGGACACCATGAACATAAATATCATGAAGGCTATGTTGGTTTTGATTCAACTACATGCGTGAGCATGTGCCAAGTCAAGCCACTTGAAACATTCAGAGGAGGATACCATATCGTCATACCGCATCACAACCATTTTAATGCATGTTGACACCCAATATAAATCATTATCCACTCCTAGTTACTTAAGCATGGCATGAACAACTATAATCTCTAATGGTCATTGCAAACATGTTTGATCATAATGAGCTGAATCAAGGGATACTAGGTTAAACATATTTACAAAAACAAAAACAAGTTGAGTTCATACCCGCTTTTCTCTGCCACAGTCAATTCATCAAATGTCGTCATTATTGCCTTTCACTTGCACGGTCGAATGATAAGAAAATAATAATAGTGCAAGAGTGCCGTGGACTAAGCTGGAATCTGCAAACATTCTATTAAAGAGGAGAAGACAAAGTAATATGGGATCTTTATTAGATAAACAATAATGCAGATGAGAGCCACTCAATAATTTCATCGTGCTCTTCTCCTTGGTACGACTCAAGTGAAAAAAAAAGAATTTCAGAGAAACTCACTGAAATATTTTTGGATTTTTTAGTTTTTCTTGAAGAAAGCAAATTAAAGAAGAAAAACAAAAATGAGAAAAACTATTTACATGGGAAAGCTCCCAACTAGTAAAAGAAGAAGCGAGAAATCTTTTTGGGTTTTCTTTTGATGCAACAATTAAACTAAGCTAAAAAGTAAAACTAAAAAGAAGTAGGAAATATTTTTGGGTTTTCTCAAAGTTTTTCAAACACACAAGAAGAAAGCGAGAAAACAAATCTAGCATGGATATTACAATGAAAAAGTGTGAACACCGGCAACTGGAATGAAAAGTTCGAACATGAATGTAATGTCGGTGGAAATACGTACTCCCCCAAGCTTAGGCTTTTGGCCTAGCTTGGTAATTACCATCTGTAGTAGCCGTCCGGTCCCAAATCGTAGTGAGGCTGAGGCGGCACCTGAGCATCCCACCCTTGGGGATCCTCCTCAGCAGTTGCTAGGTTGTTCCGGTAAGCTATAATGTCATCTCGCATAATCCTATATCTGTTCCCGACAATAGGATCAAACAAATCAAGTGCAGGCAATGGGATAATATCACGTGTTTCCTTGCTGAATACTATGTTATAATGAATATCACGTGGAGAGTCAGTTACATCAAAAAAATGGTGAGCCTGCAGTGACTTATGGTCAAGGTAAACTCGAGATAAGAGGTAATCATGTGGGCGAAAGGGGATTATAAAGTGGTTCGCTAAGCGAGTAGCATAAATACCACCATGTATCTTTCCCTTAGTTTTGTTGAGCTGTAAGCGCCGAGCAATAATAGCCCCCATACTAAAGGTGTGATCATCATAAAGTGCATGACGTAAAATAGCAAGGTCAGGAGCACTGAGTACGCCGACCTTCTCCCTAGCAGTTAAACACTTAGTGATGACCAAAGCAAAATAATGTACTGAGGGAAACTGTAAGCTAATAGCAGTGGCGCTCGACACGCCTCTATCCTCACCCACGTTTAATGCGAGGAGAAAATCCTCAAACTCGGATGGCCTAGGTTCTCTCAGGTCCCCATCAGAAGGAATCAAGCATATGTTACAGAAGTCGGTTAGCGACATTCTGTGAGTTTCAGCATAAAGGTTAAACTCTACTTCAGGAGGGTTGTTTCTCCCTAAATAATTAAAACTTTGCACAAAGGAATTCGTGAGGATGTGATATTGGTCACACTTAGCTGCGAAGAACTCGGTTAACCCGGCATTTGTGACGAACGAAGCGAACTCTTGATGGAACCCGGCCTCCTCTATGAAGGCATCATGCGGCCATTCGCACGGTCGCACCTCCACCTTTCTTGGAGTGTGAAGGTCATTGTCCGATGATTCCCCAATGACTCCCTTGGCATTTCTCTTGGAGGAGAACTTCCTAAAGATATTCATTTTTATTCCTATAAAAATTCTGAAAAATTTTAGTCCACAAATTTTTTGTCAACAAAACTTTGTAAGATTGTTAGCAACTACTCCCAAGCATGCATAAAGGCTATAATGAGCATTCAAACTACTTAGAACTCTAAGAATTCAACATGCAAGTTCATCTCCAGCAGCACCAAGAGTAGCTAATTACTCTAAAAATAACCAACTAAAACAAAAACTAATTGGAGCAATGGAGGAGTCACATACCAAGAAGCATGTCAGTGTACTAAAGTTTGGGTCTTTTAGTACCGCATACTTCTGCACGGGCGGTTGTAGCCACACCAGCGGCAAGGCCTGCCGGGGGGCAGCTGGATGCAAATACAAAGCCATCAAGAAAGCATTCAAGCCAATAATCAGAAGACAGAAGACCGAAGGCTGGGCCCCGGCAAGATCTTGCCGGGATAGCTCGCAGCCCTGGCAAGACTCGCGCCCGGCAAGACCTCGCCACCCTGTCACCGCTCCAGTGCAGCGACCAGCTTGTCTTTTAGCTGTTGTCCTCCTGGGTGCATGTCAGGCGCTAACAGCGGATGGGCTTAAGCGGTGCTGATGGGACGGCCTCTTTTCCCGTCCCCAAGAAGCTAAGGGACACCTAAACAGAGCATTTAATGCTTTTGTCCTAAGTCGTCAGTATTAGGTATGATAACACTGTAGCAACTTTACACCTCTTGTACTTCGCCACTGTTGGTGACCCCTTCGACGTATAAAAGGAGGCCCAAGGCGTAGCTACAGGGGGGGAGGACCTTCTGGCCCATTCTCCATGTGTAGCTGCTCTGTATTGTTCATCACAAGCGCTCCTGAAGCTCGGGCTTAAACACATCTAATACAATCAAAGCAGGAGTAGGGTTTTACGCTTCTCAGCGGCCCGAACCTGGGTAAAAAATCCCTCGTGTTGATCGTTGGATCTGCTCTTTGTGCAAGCCTTTCTCCCTGCCGAACCGTAAAGGGATCCACGTGATCCCATAGGTGTCGTACGTCGACATCTTTGGCGCGCCAGGTAGGGGCAGAAGGTTGCGTGAACCTGATCTAACAATCAGAGCGCCAGTTTCTTCATCATCATCATCACCATGGCTCCCAAGAAGAAGGGTTTCATGGTGGTTGGTCCATCCGCGTCCGGTGCGCCTGTAGCTACGCGCACGGGGGACGGTGTGGACGCAGGTGGAGGAGGCGGAGATCCTGAGCTTCCACGACGTTCTGGTGATCAAAGCCAGGTGAGCGGCGTCATTCGCGCCGCTAGATCTAAGGACGGACCTGTGCTGCCAACAGGCGGTGTAGCAAACTCCAGGGATGGAAAGGCGCCTTCTAAGACACCCATGCCGGCGCATGCGCCGCGGCCTTCTCAGGTCGCGCGCGATGAACAGCGCCGTGACGTGGGAGGTTCTAAGCGTCCCAACAGAAAGTCTCCTGAGCATCACCCTCGAGATGCGCGGGATCAGCATGCACGTCAACATGCTGGAGGAAGCGGCGCGCGGTCACGGGACCGTGATGGAGCTCCTTCTAACACGGTTAGGAGTCAGAGCACCTCACATTCGTCGCACCTGTCGACGCCGTCTACACCAGCAGAAGCACTGGCGCGAGCACAGCTGCTCCTGAATTTTCCTCCTGCTGCGGACAAGCTTGAAGAGTGGACAGCTGCTATTCAGAGCCTCGTCGGCCTCGCCAATGATGATAGGCCGCAGCAGGCGGAGCCTTCGCGGCGGCAATCCATCGAGCCGGCGCGCGCCGGTGGTGAAAAGACTGGAGGCGGTGCGACCACGGTGCACTCTCCTCCACAGCGGCAACAGCAGTCGCTGACTCGACGGACCGACGCCTGTGATGGCGATTCAATGGTGTCGTCTGATCCACGAACCCGCCGTGATCAACGTCAAGTTCTTCGGGAACGAAGCAAAGAAGACGCTCGGACTACCATCGAGCGGCGGTGGGAAGCGCGCCAACAATCTGATAAGCGCGCAGGACCCACTATAGACAAGCCTGCATCAGGGTATCCTGGTGACCTACCTTATGAGGTGGGTTGCCCAGCTTTTACCCGTGAGCTGCGGCGAGTCCAGTGGCCCAATTCCCGCACATTCAAACCAGAGGTCCCGGAGAAGTACGACGGCAAGACTCACCCGTCAGAGTTCTTGAGCATCTACACCATTGCGGTGCAGGCTGCCGGGGCTCGCGACGACAAGATACTGGCTAACTACTTCCCGTTGGTGCTTAAGCCCAACGTCAGGTCGTGGTTGATGCATCTGTCGGAGAATTCCATTTCTTCCTAGGCAGATCTGTGCCATGAGTTTGTTGGCGCCTTTACCGGAGGCCACCAAGCTCCTGGCCAGGAAAGTGATTTGCATCTCAACCCCCAGATAGAAGGCGAAACTTTGCGCAAGTACATACAGAGATTCAGCCGAGTACATCACAACATTCCAGACGTTCATCCTGTCGCTGTTGTCAGCGCGTTTCATCAGAACGTGCGCAACCGCAGGATGCGCGAAGAGCTGGCGATGAACAAAGTCAGGGATGTTGCCGAGCTCTATGCTCTTGCTGATAAGTATGCTCGAGCTGAAAAACGGAGGAGATTCCCCGTCCAGGATGCTGGTGCAGGAGTCGACTCTGAAGACGAAGACGTCGCCGCCCCGGCAAACAAAGGCAGATGGCATAACAGAAAGCGCAAGGGCAAGGCCATACTTGCCGTCGAGGGATCCGGCAATCCCGACACCGCCAAGAAGGCCAAAGTTGATGGCCCCAGCAAGGAGGTTGCGGGTGCGCCTCCTGTCAGGCCTTGGCGGCTGCCGACAAGCCAGGGGGCTCCGACAAGCAGTATTGCAAGATCCATCGCACCAAGGGTCATGATCTCCAAAACTGCCGGCAAGTTGAGCAGCTTGTTGAGAAGCAGAAAGCCGAGTATGAAAGCCGAGATAAGGAGAAGGCCCAGGACGGTGCATAAGGGTCCGGCAAGAAACGCGGTGGCCGAGGAGGTTGCCACGGCAAGGCCAAGCAACAGAAGGAGAGACCTGCTCGAGGCCGCGAGAAGCAAGAGGGGGGTGACGATGACAACGAGGAGGACGACGAGTCCAGCGAGCAAGAATTTCAGAAAGCTACAGACATGATGTGCATTGACGGTGGCGCCTCGTTGCATTCCTCCCGCCGCCAACTTAAACAGTGGGCGCGCGAGGTTAATGCAACAGAGCCATCTGTCGATGCCCGGAAACCACTGAAGTGGTCCAACACGCCTATCATTTTTTACGCTGAGGATCACCCTGATCGCACAACTGCGGTCGGGTGTCTGGCATTGTTGGTCTCCCCAACGATTCGCAACCTCAAAGTGACGAAAATGTTAGTTGATGGTGGGGCCGGTTTGAACTTGATCTCGCCTGAGGTGATCCAAAGGTTGCAAATTCCTGATGAAGATTTCGAGGAAACGGGCACGTTTCAAGGGGTCAATCCAGGAAGGAGCCAGCCGAAGGGTAAGATCACACTACCGGTAACATTTGGTAGTGACCTGAACTTCAGGACAGAGAAGATTGTCTTCGACGTCGCTAAGATTCCATTACCATATAATGGGATCCTTGGCCGTCCAGCGCTGGCCAAGTTCATGGCGGCATCGCACTATGCATATAATGTATTGAAGATGCTCGGGCCAATGAGCGTCATCACTGTCAACTCCGACAAGAAGGACGCGCTTATCTGCACCGACCAGCTTTACCGGGAGGCAGTTGCAGCATCTACCGCCAAGGTACTTTCTCCGGCCGCTGAAGCTCCCGGGGGGAAGAAGACTGGCAAGACCTCTCACACACACTCCGGCAAGCGCACCTCCTCGGAGTGTTGCGCTCCTGTTGAGGATGTGCCAGAGAGCTCCACTAGCAAGATCAAGAAATCCAAGGCAGCTCCACCAGAAACTAAGAAGGTGCCCGCCAAGGAGGATGGTATGGGAGGAACGACAAATAGGAAAGCGCGCTCATTGCTTTCATGCGGGCGAATATCGATGTGTTTGCATGGCAACCATCTGATATCCCCGGTGTTCCCAGGGAAGTAATTGAGCACCACCTTGCTGTCTGTCCTCATGCGCGGCCCGTCAAGCAGAAGGTTAGGAAGCAGGCTTTGGAGCGGCAACAATTTATTGCTGAGAAAATCAAGAAGTTGGAAGCGGCAGGTTTGGTTAGAGGAGTGCTCCACCCAATGTGGTTGGCCAATCTAGTTGTAGTGCGCAAGGCGAATGGAAAATGGAGGCTGTGTATTGATTATACAGATATCAATAAAGCCTGTCCAAAAGATCCTCTTCCCTTGCCGCGCATCGACCAGATTGTGGACTCCACTGCCGGCTGCGATTTGCTTTCATTTCTTGACGCCTATTCGGGATATCATCAGATCTTCATGGCAAAGGAAGACGAAGAGAAAACCGCATTTATCACCCCATGTGGTACGTATTGCTTCTTACGTATGCCTTTCGGGTTGAAAAGTGCTGGTTCAACGTTTGCAAGAGCAGTCCAGATTGGTTTTGAGCCCCAGCTACATAGAAATATGGAAGCTTATATGGATGACATAGTGGTCAAAACCAAGGACAAGGCGACGCTCATACAAGATTTAGAAGAGACATTTGCAAATCTGCGCAAGATCAATTTGAAGCTCAATCCTGAGAAGTGTGTGTTTGGCGTTCCGTCCGGCAAGCTTCTCGGGTTCTTTGTATCTCAACGTGGAATCGAAGCAAATCCCGACAAGATCAAGGCAATTGAGCAGATTGAAGCACCAAGACGTGTCAAAGATGTACGTCGGCTTGCCGGCTGCGTTGCTGCTCTGAGCAGGTTCATCTCCAAGTCTGCTGAGCACGCCCTGCCCTTTTTCAAAATCTTGAAAAAGGCAGGTCCAATGAAGTGGACTCCGGAAGCAGAGGCAGCGCTGCAGGATTTGAAGAGGTCCCTCTCCTCTCCGCCAGTACTAGTCGCGCCAAAACCACAAGAGCCGTTGCTGCTATATCTAGCGGCGACGAATCAAGTGGTAAGTGTTGCGTTAGTGGCAGAGAGAGAAGTCGATGAAGAAGCAGCGGCAGCGGCAAGACTGCCAAGTGACGAGATGGAATCTTCCCCGGCAGAGTCTGGTGCTGACAAAGTAAGATCTGCGCAGTCAAGTGAAGCAGCACAGAAGAAGAGGATGGTGCAGCGCCCAGTTTATTTTGTCAGCTCCCTTTTGCAGGGGGCTAGGTCAAGATATTCTGGTGTGCAGAAGTTGCCCTTCGGCCTCCTTATGGCTTCGAGGAAGCTGCGCCATTATTTTCAAGCACATGAGATCACTGTCGTCACTCGCTTTCCGTTACAGCGGATTTTGCGGAATCCAGATGCAACCGGCAAGATTGTGGAGTGGGCTTTGGAACTGTCAAGTTTTGGTCTCAAGTTTGAAAGTACTTCAACTATTCAGAGCAGAGCCTTGGCGGAGTTCATTGCAGAATGGACCCCAATGCCAGACGAGGAGATTCCGGAGACAACTCTCCCCGGCAAGGAAACGAATCAAGAGTGGGTTATGTATTTTGATGGGGCTTTCTCGCTGCAAGGCGCCGGTGCTGGCGTGCTGCTTGTCGCACCCACCGGAGAGCACCTCAAGTACGTGATTCAGATGCATTTTCCCTGAGAGAGATCGACAAACAACACTGCAGAGTATGAAGGGCTGCTTGGCGGTCTCAGGATCGCGGCGGACCTTGGAATTAAGAAGCTCATCGTCAGAGGTGACTCATAGCTTGTCGTCAAGCAGGTGAATAAGGATTATCAGAGTCCATTGATGGAAGCTTATGTCGATGAGGTGAGGAAATTGGAACAGCGTTTTGATGGTCTGCAAATGGAGCATGTTCCTCGTGCGGAAAACAGCATTGCCAATGACCTGTCAAAGCGTGCTGCCCTTAAGTTACCTGTGGAACCAGGAACTTTTGTGCTCCGATTGACTCAACCATCCGTAACACCATCGTTGGGACAAGAAAAAAGAAGGAAGTTGAGTTGCGGCAAGTATTTTCCAGCAGATCTCCCAGAGGCCGCCGGCAAAAAAGTTGCCGGGAACGACGCCAAGCTTGCCGGTGAGCGACAGGCTCCGGCAGGGCCTCAGGCTCTTGCCGAAGAGACAAATGCTCCCGCCGAGCTTGCCGGGGAGCAACAGGCTCCGGCAGGGCCTCGAGCCTTTGCTGTAGAGACAAACGCTCCCACGGCCGAAGACAGGCCTTTAGTCCTTGTTGTCGAGCCTCAGGCTCCAGCATGGGCACAACACATCGTCCTTTTCCTTCAGACAGGAGAACTCCCCGAAGAGCAGGAAGAAGCGGAGAAAGTAGCCCGTCGGTCTAACATGTACCAGTTTGTGGACAACGTTCTGTACAGAAAGAGACCGAACGGTGTGAAATTGAAGTGCATTCCTCGGGAAGATGGACTGGAGCTGTTGGCAGAGATACATGGAGGCATATGTGGTTCCCACATAGGATCAAGAGCTCTTGTTGGTAAGGCATTCCGGCAAGGTTTCTTTTGGCCCACCGCTCTCTAGGATGCAACTGCACTAGTAACCAAGTGTGAAGCGTGCCAGTTCCATTCGAAGAAATTGCATCAACCAGCTCAAGCTCTTCAGACAATCCCTCTCTCCTGGCCGTTTTCGGTCTGGGGGCTCGATATTTTGGGCCCTTTCCCCTGTGCTACCGGGGGCTTTGAGTACTTGTACGTAGCAATCGACAAGTTCACAAAGTGGCCAGAAGTGGAAGCACTGAGGAAGGTGACAGCACAATCAGCCGTCAAGTTCTTCAAAGGACTAGTTTGCCACTTTGGTGTGCCTAATAGGATCATCACCGACAACGGCACACAGTTCATGAGCCACACCTTCATGCAGTACGTCCAAGACCTTGGTGGCAAGATCTGTTTTGCTTCTGTTGCTCATCCACGGAGCAACGGCTAGGCGGAAAGGGCTAATGCTGAAGTGTTGCGAGGCCTCAAGACAAGAACTTTCGACAAGCTGCGCAAGTGCGGAAGGCGCTGGATTGATGAGTTGCCGGTGGTTCTTTGGTCAATCAGAACGACACCAAATCGAGCCACTGGCCAGACACCCTTCTCCCTAGTGTACGGGGCGGAAGCAGTTCTCCCCACGGAACTCACATATGGGTCACCTCGAGTGCTCGCCTATGACGAGCTCGAGCAAGAGCAGCTACGGCAAGACGACGCTGTGCTCCTTGAGGAAGATCGTCTTCAGGCTGCTGTGCGAGCTACACGCTACCAGCAAGCCTTGAGACGCTACCATAGCCGCAAGGTTTATGCCTGAAGCCTTGAGGAAGGCGACCTTGTTCTTCGGCGCGTTCAGTCGGCCAAGAATTCCAACAAGTTGACGCCGAAGTGGGAAGCCCTTATCGGGTAGTACGAGTCACCAGGCCTGGCGCAGTCTGCCTGGAGACCGAAGATGGCATTCCAGTGAGCAACTCCTGGAATATCGAACATCTTCGTAAGTTCTATCCATAAGGCGCGGTTGCTGGGTCTCCCGGCAACCACCTTTTGTACGAGTCTTGCCGCCAAGGCATGTAATCCTTTGTACAAAGCCAGGCGCAGACCCTGTGCATAGTTGAATAAGATTAAGTATTTTACAGTTCTTGTCGATTTCCATGTTAATTCATATGCATGCTTATCTGAGACATTGTATTACACTTGCATCCGGTAAGCATTAACGAACCGCCAAGGTTCCATATCTCTATTTTCTCTTCTTTCTTTTTCTCAAAGGACAGAAGGTTCCCTCGCATGCAAGTTTGCCGGGGGGGAATGATGGTATGGATACCGACAGGCGACGTTCAAGGTTGACATCATCTTGCCAGAAGAAGTACAGCAACCAAAAGCTAAGTTGCAAAAACTTTAAACAAATTTTTGTTTTGTAAGGTTATTCTCCTTGAACGATTTCGGCCTATGTATGGGAAACCTGCACGCGAAGGAACCTTGTCATGATTGGTCGCGCCCTTACTCTGTTTCGAGTCCGCTCAACAGTTTAGGTGGCTGCACTAAAAACATCAAGGTTTTTTGCCGGTAGCGGCACCGCCAGCAGGCTGCTAAAGTCCGGCACCTAGCGCTCGCGGCAAGGGTGCGCGCGCCGGCAAGTTTCCAATAAAGCGTAGGGTGTATACCATACATAAAGAAATCAGACAAGGGAAATAGCATACATTCATCCAGAGCATAGCAAGTTATATTACATGAATAGCTGCCGCGATTCTAACATAAGACAAAATTGTCTTTGGCATGGAAAGGTGGCGACAACAAGAAATGAAGCAGCTAGTCTCTGCGCTGGCCTTCGACCCTCTTGACTTGGTTCACCTTGTCGACGATGGGCGCGACAAGCTCTTCGAGCGCCTTGAGGTCCACATCCTTCGGCAAGCGGTCAAGGACGTTGGTGAGGTTGATGCCGGGGTTCTTGTGCACCACCTTGGTGAGCACCTTGAGGAGGACGGCCCGGCAGAGTTTGCGGGATTCGTTGGCCAGACTGGTTGCTCGGTCAGACTGGAGCTGCTTCAGGGCGTCAATCATACCCTCGAATAACATGGTCAGCTTGGCGCTCGTAGACACCCTGTCATCGGAAGAATAGTTGAAGCCTTGCAGGACCATGGTGGACAGTTGTGCTGCAAGCCTCTCCGCGACATCGATGAGGCGCTCAGTCCAGATCTGCACACCTGCCACATAATCATTATGAGTGACGGCGGCTCTCTTGATCAAGGCCTTCTCACGAGCTCTGCTGCCCTCAAGAGTCTCATTCAACGTGGACAGCTTCAGCTTCAGATCGGCGATAGAGTCGTTGGCTGAGGAGACAAGTTTGGTCTTGTCGGACACGGCAACTTGTATCTCCGCCAAGCTGTAGAGAAACTTCTCTCTTTCGGTTTTGAGCGTCGAGATCTTCTTGCCGTGATCCTCAAGGTCCGCCTCCAGCCTCTTCACCTTATCGGCAAGCTTGTTCTTGGCGGCCTCTGCAGCTTCGGCAGCATTGACGGCCTCCTTCAGTTTGCCGGCGTGGTCTGTGACCAGAGCCTCGAGGGCCTCCTTGTGTTTCTGCTCCAGCTCTTGGGTCCGCAGCGCGACAAGCTTTTCAATCTCTTCATCCTTGCCGCGAAGCTTGTCGGCAAGCGCCTTCTCGCGAGCGGTGAGGTCATCCTCATAAGCGTCGAGCCCGACGCGGCACTCTGTTAGACGAGCTTCCTCTGCAGCGGCCTATTGTTTAGCCTCCTCTTGTGCCTTCTCAACATCAGACTGCTTCATGAGGAGCTCGTTCCAGCTTTGGCTCAGCTGCTCTTGGCTCGTCCTCAGCTCCTGAAAGGCTTCAGCATACCAGGTTTGGGTTTCCTCAACGCGCTTCTGGAAATCCGCCTCCGCTGCTTCGACAACCGCTGCCCTGGAATCCAGCTTCTCTTTCTGGGCGCGATGAAGTGCTTGGAGCTTCTGGAAGTTGTCGCTCATGGTTTGGAGGAGTTGTTCCTCCTTGGATTTGCTGCTGCTGGCGCTTGGTTCATCAACAATCTCGAGCCCGGCAGCGGCGATGACGTCCTCGTCAAAAATTTCCCCTTTAGCTGGCACCCCGACGCTTGCCGTTCCTGGTATGCTGACGAACAGGTTATGGCCAACCTTGAGGTACTTGCTTGAAGAGGGGGCTTCGGATGTTGACGGCTGATCTTCAACAGCCGCTTCACCGGCAACTGGGGGCTCCGTGGCCGGCATAGCGCCTGGCGCTCCTGCGGCATGAATGCCGTCAGTATGGTCACCGGTCTCCTTGCCGGCCCTCTCAGCAGACTCCTTGGTGGCCTTTTCCTGTGTGGCCTTGGCGGCAGCATCCTTGGCGGCCTCAGCAGCAACATTCTTGGCGGCATCGTCAGCGGCGACTCTGTCGGCCTCGGCGGCAGCATCCCAGGCGGTCTCCTCGATAACGGCATCAACATCCATGAGTTCCGTTGAGGGAAGATCTGGAAGCCAAGAAAACAAACAAGATACGGCTGAGGAGGAAGTTCAAGAAGACAAAAAGAAAGACAAAAAGACAAGTATTCTAAGGCAAACAGTTTACCTGCGTCAAGCTGTTGAGAGGTGGTTTTTCCTTTTCCGGCAACACCAGTCGCCGGAGTAGGGCCACCAGAGCCCGCGCTTGCCGGCTCCTCTTCATCGCGATAGAGCTCGATGGAGGAAACTCTTGACGGAGATTCATCTCCGGGTGGCATGGTTGACGGAGGCGGCACATTAGGGGTGGCTCCTGATGATGCTCCTTGTTGCCGCTCTTCTCCTACAAGCCTGGTGATGTTAGCACTGAAGATACACACCCCGACACTTGCCAGCGGAAAGTGAGTAGTGAACTCACGCTGGGGGCTGTGTCGAGGGCTGCGTTGAGGACTTGACTCCGGGCTGATCTTAATCAGCTCTGGCGCACCTCAGGTGCTTGCCGGCGGCTCATCGCCCGTTGAAGTCTTCGCCCTCTTCGCCATCCTTTGTGCCAATGTTTCCGTATCCCTGCGGAGACGGGCTAAAGCAAGACAAATCAGTAAGCAAAACCGGAAATTCAGAATATAAAAGATGTGACAGGACCCTTACTCTTCTTCTTCCGAGCTGAAGGCAGAGAGGTCGAAGTCGACTTCCGCCACGGTGCTCGTGCGAGGAGGTGAGGGAGTGGTCCTGGGTCGCTTGGCTGCGGCAGGAGAAGAAGGTTGCTGGGTTGAGGCACCAGAGGTGGCTTTCCGAAGAACTCGCTTCGTCTTCTTCTCGGGAGCTGGGTGCTCCTTGTGCAGCTCCTCTTTGGCTGTACCTCCGGCAGAAGGGCCCCTGGCAGATGTGCCACTCTGCTCTCCGGTAACCTCGCCCTGCCTGACAAGTTTCCCCTCAGACATCACTTCTTCTTCATTGGCTTCCTCTTCTGCGAAGCCAGCGCTACGGCCTCCGTGGCAAGATCCGCCTCTTCCGCCCTACTGGCGATATACGCCACTTCCTCCTCAGTGGTGGGGCGGATGAGGATCGGTTCTTCCCGGATGGCCCTCTCTGACAAATTATCAAAGAATTCCTGTGCCTGCTCTGTGGATGGCTCTTCCCAAGTTCCGTCAAGGCCGTGAGCATTAAACACCGGCATCATGGCGATGATTGAGGCCAAAGCAGAGTTGTTGCACAAAGGGATTATGCCCGCCGGCAACTTGAACCTGGCGTCAGTCCTGAACAGCTTGTGGCAGAGGGTTGTGTGCTGCATGACCGTCAAGTTGTTGTTCAGCCCAGGGCGTAGCCTCATGATATATACCGCGTTCCAGAACTCCCAGGCTGGTCTCCCTTTGTTCATCAGAGGGGTGATGCGCCGGCGAAGGAAATCAGCGCCAACCATCTCTATTGTGAGCCCGGCAACTTTGAGGCGGTGGATCCTGGTGATTGCGATTGTGAGCTTCTCATCTTGAGAATCGAGGTCGCTCCAATCCTTACCACGCGCCATCTTTGTTTGTCGAGGCAAACAGAAGGGCTGGGGGTCTTGCTCCTAGATCCAGCACCACTTGGCCTGCCATTCATCCCACTTCTCGCGGTAGACCCCGTCTGGATATACCTCCTTGTTCCATGTCCTTGGAATCCAGGTGATGGAACCAGAAAGGGCCTCTCCCGCTTGGATACGAGGAACGAAGAAGTGGCGGAAGAGGGCTGTGTTGGGGACTACCCCGGCAAAGTATTCGCAAAGATGGGCAAAGACTGACATGCATGTCACGGCATTCGGCGTAAAATCCAAGAGTTGGAAGCCGTATGTGTACATGATGTCGTTGAAGAAATCAGAGAAAGGGGGACAGAGCCCGCAGTAAAAGTAATCAACAAAGAAGGGGAATTTATCTGGGCCACCCTTGGAGGAACCTGGACTCACGCGAGTAGCAGGATGCGCCTTCGTCTCCCTCGCCCACATGCAGAGGTACCGGTCCTTCAGGGCGTTCGCATCGAGCGCCGAAGGGAAGACGGCGTGCTTCTTCCGCATCTTCGCCAACTCGCTCTCCGAGACGGCGGCTTTCACTGCCTTGCCCTTGTTCGCCTTTGGCAGCATGACGGCTGTGAGAACTGAGGTCGAGGACGGTGAGGGCGTGGAGGCAGCGGATGAGTAGGAGAGACTCTGTTTCGGGCTCGAGGAAGGCGACGACGGCGGTTCCCAGATTTGAAAAGACAGGAGGTAAATGAGCAGCGCCTCTGCGATTTCCTTTTTAAGGGGAAGGCGCTGGGCTGCCTCTTTACTAGTCAGTATGAAGACGCCTTTGCGAGCGCGCGGCTGTAACGGCCGCTCCGCGCACGTATCCCACGTCACGCATTCATTGCGCGTAGTGGGGGGGCGTAGTAAGCGGAATGATTATAGCAGTTAACTACTGCCATGCATGCCCGTGCATTGTTTGGGCCTAGCCCAACAAAGCCTCGCACTCGTGTATGGACTAGGCCCGGGGGCTCCTGTCGGTGTACTAAAGTTTGGGTCTTTTAGTACCCCATACTTCTGCACGGGCGGTTGTAGCCACACCAGCGGCAAGGCCTGCCGGGGGGCAGCTGGACGCAAATACAAAGCCATCAAGAAAGCATTCAAGCCAATAATCAGAAGACAGAAGACCGAAGGTTGGGGCCCCGGCAAGATCTTGCCGGGATAGCTCGCAGCCCCGGCAAGATCTTGCCGGGATAGCTCGCAGCCCCGGCAAGACTCGCGCCCGGCAAGACCTCGCCACCCTGTCACCGCTCTAGTGCAGCGACCAGCTTGTCTTTTAGCTGTTGTCCTCCTGGGTGCGTGTCAGGCGCTAACGGCGGATGGGCTTAAGCGGTGCTGATGGGACGGCCTCTTTTCCCGTCCCCAAGAAGCTAAGGGACACCTAAACGGAGCATTTAATGCTTTTGTCCTAAGTCATTAGTATTAGGTATGATAACACTGTAGCAACTTTACACCTCTTGTACTTCGCCACTGTTGGTGACCCCTTCGACGTATAAAAGGAGGCCCAAGGAGTAGCTACAGGGGGGAGGACCTTCTGGCCCATTCTGCATGTGTAGCTGCTGTGTACTGTTCATCACAAGCGCTCCTGAAGCTCGGGCTTAAACACATCTAATACAATCAAAGCAGGAGTAGGGTTTTACGCTTCTCAGCGGCCCGAACCTGGGTAAAAAATCCCTCGTGTTGATCGTTGGATCTGCTCTTTGTGCAAGCCTTTCTCCCTGCCGAACCGTAAAGGGATCCACGCGATCCCATAGGTGTCGTACGCCGACAAAGCAATCCCTCCAAACAGTTTCGGAAATGGAGGTTCGAGCAAAGAGATCGAAATCCATTGGTTTGGGCAAGAACACGAAAATGGTGGGCTAAAGAGATAAGTGAGGCGGCCCACGTGGGGGCCACAACCCACCAGGGCGCGCCTAGGGGTGCTGGCACGCCCTGGTGTATTGTGGGCACCAGGGGCACCCCCTCGGGTGTTATTTGCACCATAAATTCTTAAATATTCGGAAAAAATCGTGTTAAATTTTCAGGGCATTTTGAGATTTTTTTTTGGGTCATTTTTTATTGCACAGAGAAAACAGAAAACAGGATAATCATGGCATTTTATTTTATTTGACTAACTAAAACAGAAAATAACAGGTGGGAGCAGAGAGTTGTGCTTACTAAATTCATCAACTTCATACCTCTAAAAAATGATTCATTAATAAGGTTGATCAAGTCTTATTAACAACCACTTCCGATTAGCATGAAACCGAAGAACTTTCGTAGAACACTAAGTTACCTCAATGGGGATGTGCATATCCCCAACAATTAGTATATCATATTTCTTTTTGGCAGTAGGTAGAGGTAATTGAAAACTTCCTATAGTGATGGTCGGCGATTCTTCAATAACATTTATACCATTCACTTGGAATTGCTTCTTCGGAAAGTGCACCGTGTGCTCATTACCATTAATATGAAAAGTGACTTTGCTTTTATTGCAATCAATAACAGCCCCTGCACTATTCAAAAAGGGTCTGCCAAGGATAATCGACATGTTGTCTCCTCGGGCATCTCAAGAATAACAAATTCTGTTAAGATAGTAACATTTGCAACAACAACGGGCACATCCTCACAAATACCGATAGGTATGGCTGTTGATTTGTCAGCCATTTGCAATGATATCTCAATAGGTGTGAGTTTATTCAAATCAAGTCTTTTATATAAGGAGAAAGGCATAATACTAACACCGGCTCCCAAGTCACACAAAGCAGTTTTAACATAGTTTCTTTTGATGGAGCAAGGTATAGTTGGTATTCCCGGATCTCCAAGTTTTTTAGGTACTCCATCCTTAAAGGAATAATTAGCAAGCATGGTGGATATTTCAGCTTCAGGTATTTTTCTTTTATTAGTTATGATGTCTTTCATATACTTTGCATAAGGGGTCATTTTCAAGATATCGGTTAAGTGGGTACGCAAAAAGACTGGCCTAATCATCTCAGCAAAGCATTCAAATTCTTCATCATCCTTTTTCTTAGATGGCTTAGGTGGAAATTGCATGGGTTTCTGAACCCATGGCTCTCTTTCTTTACCATGTTTCCTAGCCACAAAGTCTCTTTCATCATAACGTTTATTTTTAGGTTGTGGGTTATCAAGATCAGGAGCAGGCTCTATTTCAACATCATTATCTGGTTCTTTATCATTACTAGGTTGAGCATCATCATTATCATTAGGTGAATGTTCACTATCAGACTGAGTTTCAGCATCAGAAATAGAGACATCATTACTATCAGGAGGTTTTTGTGTCTCAGGTTCACTAGAGGTATGCAAAGTCCTATCATTTTTCTTTTCCTTTTTCTTCTTAGAAGGACTAGGTGCATCACTATTAATTCTCTGAGAATCTTGTTCAATTCTTTTAGGATGACCCTCAGGATAAAGTGGTTCTTGGGTCATTCTACCTCCTCTAGTTACTACTCTAACAGCAAAATCATGCATATTATTATTTATTTCATCAAGCAATTCTTTTTAAGACTTAGCAACTTGTTCTAACTGAGTTTGAACCATAGAGGCATGCTTTCCTACACCTCTGACATCATTACTGATTCTAAATAGCAAGTCACTCAAGCGAGCAATCATATCACAATTGTATTTCAATTGTTTCAAAACATGGGCATTGAAATGATCTTGCTTCATAATATAGTTGTCAAACTCATATAAGCACTGACTAGGATGTTTATTGTGAGGAATGTCACTTTCATTGAACTTTAATAAAGAATTTACCTCTACCACCTGTGGAGGTGGTGGTGTGTCAAGGCCATGTATTTCTTCAATAGGTGACAAATTCTTAACATCCTCAGCTTTAATACCTTTTTCCTTCATAGATTTCTTTGCCTCTTGCATATCTTCAGGGCTGAGAAATAAGATACCTCTCTTCTTCGGAGTGGGTTTAAGCGGTGGTTCAGGAAGAGTCCAATCATCATAATTCTTCAATATATTATTGAATAATTCCTCAGCTTGTTCAACAGTTTGTTCCCTGAAAAAACAACCAGCACAACTATCTAGGAAGTCCCTTGAAGCACCGGTTAGTCCATTATAAAAGATATCAAGTATTTCATTTTTCTTGAGAGGATGATCAGGAAAAGCATTAAGCAACTGGAGAAGCCTCCCCCAAGCTTGTGGGAGACTCTCTTCTTCAATTTGCACAAAGTTAAATATTTCCTGTAAGGCAGCTTGTTTCTTGTGAGCAGGAAAATATTTTTCAGAGAAGTAGTAGATCATATCCTGGGGACTACGCACACAACCAGGAGCAAGAGTATTGTACCATGTCTTAGCATAACCTTTAATGAGAATGGAAATAACTTAAGGATATAATAGTAGCGAATCTTCTCATCATGAGCAAAAAGGGTGGTTATATCATTCAGCTTAGTAAGGTGTGCCACTACAGTTTCAGTTTCATAGCCATGGAAAGGATCAGATTCAACCAAAGTAATTAACTTTGGCTCGACAGAGAACTCATAATCCTTATCGGTAACACAGATAGGTGAAGTAGCAAACTTAGGATCACATTTCATTCTAGCATTCAAAGTCTTTTCCTTATACTTGCATAGCAGTTTCTTAAGATCGTCTCTATCCTTGCAAGAAATAATTTCTCTAGATATCTCCTCGTCCATAACATAACCTTCAGGTATCTTAGGCATTTCAAACTTAGGAGAGCTAGGACTAATAGGAGTTTCCTAATTATAATCGGTTTCATATGCTTCATCAGTTTCAGTAGTTTCATTTTCTTTAGCTCTAGCAATTTGTTCATCTAGAAATCCTCCTAGTGGCACATTATCATCAAGCATGGTACTAGCATCATCAATAGAATAATTCATAGAAGAGGTAGCATCATCAATAACTTGCGACATATCAGGATTACTAGCATGTGGTGGTGTTGCAAGCTTACTCATAACAGAAGATGAATCAAGTGTAGAGCTAGATGGCAGTTCCTTACCTCCCCTCGTAGTAGAGGGAAAAATCTTGGTCCTTGGATCCTTCAGATTCCTCGTAGTGATAAATTGATATAAATCCCAAGTGACTCAACAAATATTGCTATGCTCCCCAGCAACGGCGCCAGAAAAAGGTCTTGATAACCCACAAGTATAGGGGATCGCAACAGTTTTCGAGGGTAGAGTATTCAACCCAAATTTATAGATTCGACACAAGGGGAGCAAAAGAATACTTGAGAGTATTAGCAGTTGAGTTGTCAATTCAACCATACCTGGAGATAAATATCCGCAGCAAAGCGATCAGTAGCACAGTAATATGATAGGTTTGATAGTAGTAGCAATAGTAACAGTAGCGGTAACAGTAGTAGCAATAGTTTTGTAGCAGTTGGAACATCAGCAACAGCAGTAGTAACTTAGCAAGAACAATAAGTGGAAAGGTCGTAGGCACTGGATCGGTAACTTGTTGGATGATATTCATCATGTAATAGTCATAACCTAGGGCGATACAGAACTAGCTCCAGTTAATCAATGTAATGTAGGCATGTATTCCGTAAATAGTCATACGTGCTTATGGAAAAGAACTTGCATGACATCTTTTGTCCTACCCTCCCGTGCCAGCGGTGTCCATAAGGAAACTAAGGGATATTAAGGCCTCCTTTTAATGGAGAACCGGAACAAAGCATTAACACATGGTGAATACATGAACTCCTCAAACTACGGTCATCACCGCGAAGTATCCCAAATATTGTCACTATGGGGTTGACGGATCATAACACGTAATAGGTGCATATGACTAGGCAAGATCGGATCAGGAACATGGATATAGAGATGATAACATAAACGGTTTAGATCTGAAATCATGGCACTCGGGCCCTAGTGACAAGCATTAGGCATAGCAAAGTCATAGCAACATCAATCTCAGAACATAATGGATACTAGGGATCAAGCCCTAACAAAACTAACTCGATTACATGATGAATCTCATCCAACTCCTCGCCGACCAGCAAGCCTACGAAGGAATTACTCACTTCCGCTGGGGAGCATCATGGAATTGGCGATGGAGAAAGGTTGGTGATGACGAAGACCGAAGATTCTCCTCTCCGGAGCCCCAAACGGGCTCCAGATCTGGTCTCCCGATGAAGAACAGAAGGTGGCGGCGGCTCCGTCTCGTGAAACGCAATAATTCTTTCTCTCTGATTTTTTTTCTCCAAATTTAGGAATTTATAGTGGCGGAGATAGGGCAAGTGGGGCCCCGAGGTGGGCACAACCCACCAGGGCGCGCCGGGAGGGGGCTGGCACGCCCTGGTGTATCGTGCCCAGCCTGGGCCCCCTCTTTGGTGGTTTCTGGCTCTGGTATTTTTCATATATTCCAAAATAATTGTCCAAAAAATTTTGTTCCATTCCGAGAACTTTTATTTCTGCACAAAAACAACACCATGGTAGTTCTGCTGAAAACAGCGTCAGTCCGGGTTAGTTCCATTCAAATCATGCAAATTAGAGTCCAAACAAGGGCAAAAGAGTGAGGAAAAGTAGATACGTTGGAGACGTATCAACTCCCCCAAGCTTAAACCTTTGCTTGTCCTCAAGGAATTCAGTTGATAAACTGAAAGTGATAAAGAAAAACTTTTATGAACTCTTTTGTTCTTGTTTACATATATATGCTTAAGTAGCACCCAGGTTTTCAGCAAAGATTATGACTAACCATGTCAATAATAACTCTTAGGAATTATATTCACTCATGACAATAACATAAGCAACTAGCGAGCAATAATAATATATCTCAAGTGCCAACACTTTGTCAAAACAATCATGATACAATATGACAATAGTGGTATCTCGCTAGCCCTTTCTGAGACCGCAAAACATAAATGCAGAGCACCTCCAAAGTTCAAGCAGTGACTAAACATTGTAATTCATGGTAGAAAAGATCCAGTCATGCTGCACCCAACATGAACTATACACAATCCATGAGGATGACAATAGTGCTCTCAGTTCTGGCGCTTATTTGAGAAGGTGATGACTCAACATAAAAGTAAATAGATAGTCCCTTCGCAGAGGGAAACATGGATTTGCAGCGGTGCCAGAGCTCAGAGTTTAAAACAGAGGTAGATATAATTTTGAGAGGTACACCCACCGGCAAATTGCTCGGATTCATAGTCTAACACAGGGGCATAGAAGCTAATCCGGCCAAGATCCGAGCTTTATCACAATTAGCGTTCCCCGTGGAGCTAAAACACGTCCAAAGACTAGTAGTCTGTGTGGCGGCGTTAAGCCGCTTCATCTCGTGCCTCGGTGAAAAAGCTCTGTCCCTTTACAAGCTATTGAAATAAACCAAGAACTTCTAATGGACCGATGAGGCCACAGCTGCACTAGAGGAAATCAAGACGCTGCTAGCCAGCAACCCCATACTAACAGCGCCCGGTACGGGCGAACCGATGTTGCTATACATCTCAGCCACGAACCAGGTCGTCAGTGCAGCACTCGTGGTAGAATGGGAGGCCGAGGGCCATAAACACCGGGTACAAAAACCAGTATATTACGTATCGAAAGTACTTACTCCATGCAAGACCAGATACCCGCATTATCAGAAGATAGCCTACATGGTGTTCATGGCTTCGCGAAAGCTCAGACACTATTTCCAAGAGTGTTCGGTCATGGTTGCCTCCGAAGCGCCCCTAAATGATATAATCAACAACAGAGACACCACCGGTCGCATAGCCAAGTGGGCCATCGAACTCCTCCCGTTCGAAACCAATTATAAACCATGCCGAGCTATTAAATCTCAGGTGTTGGCCGATTTCATCGCCGAATGGACGGAGGCCGAGCTCCCCAAGGAATATAACACATACTCGCATTGGAAAATGTACTTCGACGGATCCAAGACGCTCGCCGGACTGGGGGCTGGAGTCATCCTCACATCCCCCACTGGCGACAACCTCTGATATGTCCTCCAGATCATGTATGCCAACTCCAATAATGTGGCCGAGTACGAGGCTCTACTGCATGGACTCCAGATGGCGACTTCGATGGGCGTACAGTGCCTCGAAGTACGAGGAGACTCCAATCTCGCCATCTCTCAAATCAACGGCGAATTGGATGCTAAGAACCCGAAAATGGCAGCTTACAGAAATGTCGTCCTTAAGATATCTACATGATTCGAAGGACTAGAGTTCCACCACGTCTCCAGAGACAACAACCAAGCTGTCGACATCCTCGCTCGTATGGGCGCCAAACGTGACCCAGTCCCTAAGAACACCTTCCTAGAGAGGCTCTTCAAACCCTCTGTGGCATGGCAGGACAACGGCGGAGATGCCACAACTAACGGCGAAGAGCAGGTCATCCCACCCTCAGTTGAACCAGATGAGCTAATCATCGGCGGTTCCACGATTGAGGAAACTCCCTCGGCCCACGAAGTGATGGATGTAATCGCACCGTGGACAGAACCCTTCCTTTCTTACCTTCTGCGCAAAGAACTCCCTAATGACCAAACGGAGGCGAGGCGCATAGTGCGGCGATCAAAAGCCTACAAGGTCCATGAAGGAGAATTATACAAAAAGAGCACCACGGGGGTCCTCTAACGGTGTATATCTAAAGAAGAAGGAAGGCAACTCTTGGCAGAGATACATGCAGGCATGGGCGGCCATCACGCGGCAGCACGGGCCCTGGTAAGCAAGGCTTTTCGAGCCGTGTTCTTCTGGCCCACCGCCCGAACTGATGCCCACACACTCGTTCAGCATTGCGTCGGCTGTCAGCTCTTCGCTAATCAAAGCCACATGCCTCCTACGGCTCTTCGAAAGATACCCATCACATGGCCTTTTGCGTTATGGGGGTTAGATATGGTCGGACCACTTAAAGGGGGGACCAAGAAAAAGAAATACCTACTGGTCATGGTTGACAAATTCACTAAATGGATCAAAGCAAAACCAGTAAGTTCTGCAAAATCAGGACTGGTCATCGACTTTATATCTGACGTGGTGCACCGTTATGGCGTCCCACATAGTATAATAACTGACAATGGAACCAACTTTAGCGCCCAGGAGGTCAAGGACTGGTGCGCCAACCTGGGTATCAAGCTTGATTATGCCTCGGTGTACCACCCACAAACCAACTGACAAGTTGAACGGGCCAACGGTCTCATTATGAGCGGTATTAAACCTCACCTGGTCCGATCACTTCAAGAGTCTGACTGTGATTGGGTTGAGGAACTCGATTCCGTGCTGTGGGGTCTGCGTACAACCCCGAACCGATCAACAGGATACACACCATTTTTTATGGTGTACGGGGCTGAAGCGGTCCTCCCTTGTGACATCATTCATGATGCGCCGAGAGTGCGCATGTACGAGGAAAAAGAAGCCGAGCTAGATCGGCAGGACGACCTAGACGCCTTAGAGGGGGAGCGCGACATAGCCCGGGCTCGATCTACTTTCTATCAACAGCAGGCTCAGCGGTACCAAAGCAGGGAGGTTCGAGCTAAAGTTTATAACGTAGGCGAGTTGGTCTTACGCCTCCCAGAGATGCAGAAACATAAGCTCAAACCAAAGTGGGAGGGCCCTTTTGTAATTGAAGAAGTACTGACAGGAGGAGCTTACCGTCTTCGCAACCCGCAGGACAATCATCTCGAACCAAACCCATGGAATGCAGCTCGCCTCTGGTGCTTCTACGGATAGACCGGTGTCACCCTGTCCCCCACCAACCCTTGTATTTCCTTTCTTTTTCTTTTTTATATACCTTTGTAGGAGTGGCTAGACCTTCTCTCTAAACTTATGTTCAGCTCAACCGAACTATGATCTCATCGGTAAATGTTTTACCCGACAATCACCTAGGGGCTCCGTAATGAAGCCATCTTACTTACTCTGGCTATTTGTCTTATATGCACTCTCCCAACACCCCTTCCATGCAACTTATGCACCAATTAGGCTTAAGTCTTAGCCAAGCCGGGTTGCCTTGCTCATATGCTTACCCCCTACGTTCCTGACTGTTCGGCTAGGGGGTAAAGGGAGCACCTCTGCGATTGTTACAACTGGATTACCCGGACACGTACCTCAGACGGGCGAAGCCGAAGGCTAGCATTCTCATGATACAAATTGGTCGGCCAGGAAGAAGAAAGGTAGAGTTGACACTTCTTGCCGTACATGGGGGCTATTCCCCCAAACAGCAAAATCATCTGCATAATACGGATACACGACTATGACATCTACGGTTCATGTAGTAACCTAAAGAAAGGAACCCATAGAGGAACTATTTTCTTTGGAAGATGTTTCTTACGTTAAATAGTAATATAACATACCTCCCCATGCACGTTTCGTCTATTCAAACCACAAGGTCGGATTGCTTAGTTCCCCGAGACAATTCCCTGTTATCACAGGATGAATAGTCCGGAACACTCCTTAGCTATCGGCGACGGAGGCAGAGGCCGATGACAGGTTAAGACAACGTTTACAGCATGGATAGAGAGGGTTTTGATAAAAAAAAAGTACATCGTTAAATAGATTCAAAACTAAAGGTTGTCACTCAAGATGGTCTATTATGGTGTCCAGGGCACAATATTCCTGTGACATTCGAGCAGCAGGCATCAGTTGGTCGTAAACCAAGCTCACTGGCACCTCTTTTCCGTCCGGCCCTATGGGCCCAACCAGAGCCATATGCTCTGGGTTGAGTTTGGTAAAGCGGGTCTTGACCATGGCCCACGCCTCTCGGGCTCCCTCTCGGCAAGCAGAGGTCTTCCATAGCTCAAAACGACTCCGAGCTCGCCTGAACTTCTCGGCTAGCTTGGTCATCCCTTCCGAAGGCGTCTGAGCCGGCCACGGGGCTTTAACCATGCTCTTCATAGCCTTCCGAGCCCGCTCGTGCACAACGGAGAGTTCCTTTAATAGGTCCCCTCCATACGAGCTGGTTTCTTCCTCGGGACGCCTGGTCAGGAGACCTGGTCAGGAAATAAACAATGCTCCTTAAACTCAGCACAATACAAAGCACCTGGTGGGTTAAAGGTTAGATTTTCACTTACAGTACATGCCACCCTTCAATCTCTGGTTTTCTTGACAAGATTGTGCCAATTGAGCTCTCAAGCTCTTAATTTATTCAGCCTGCCACTGATTTTCCGCTTTGAGCTGGTTTTTATCCTCCAGACTTCGAGTCAATACGCGGTGCCCGGCCTCTAGCTGGGATTCAGCATACCTTTGGGATTTTTGGGAAGCATCCAAGTCTCTCTGCAATTTTCCTATGGACTCAGTTGCTACGAAACAATCTTTCATCAGAAGGGATGTCCGTTAAATAACTCCATTACAAGAAGTAATATTTTATACTCACCGTGTGCCTCTCGGGTGAATTTCTTCACCAGTTCGAGCTCGGTCCTAACGTCCCGCAGCTCTGCTCGACTTGACTCGAGGTCCGCAGACAGCTTCTCGTTCTGTTGCCTTGAAACCTACGCACACACGACCATAGTTGTTAGGCCCTTGAATTTTGCCGTTCTGACCAAATTAAGGCTCGAGGGCTACTAGGTTATGAATTATGATCGGGCCTCCGAGCCGACCATTTACCTGCAGGCTGGCGGATATTATTTTAGCGGCTCCATCAAGTCCCACGCGAGCGGCCCCGAGGTATGAGTCCATGGAATTGAGGGCATTGAACTCCTGGTCAGAGAATACGGGGTGACACAGTGCCTCCCTCCGTCGTCGGTGATTCATCGCACTCTCAACCTCGGAGTTGGTGGCCGAGACATCCCCTAAGTCCTCGGGAGGTTGGCCCGTGGCGGAAGTTCCTGCATTCACTTCAGCGTGTACCTGAGACCCTGGTCGAGGATTGCCCGGTGCTTTCTCAGCGTCTTTGGACGGAGATGGTTTTACTCGCCTCCTAGGTATGATAGTTAAAAAGCATGAATATTCAGAACAAACAAAAACAGAGACCAAATTGCAAGGTTGGATACCTTTTGGTAGAGGGAGTGGTCGGTAAAACTTCCTCTGCATTCTCTGACGCGGGAGCCCGACCATTGTTAGTCACGGATCCTGATGCAGTAGTTTCCAAGGGTGACCGGCGTGTAGATTGGCGGTCCTTGGGGACAGAAGTCGACGAGATCGGGATCACGGGAGACGAACGTCTTTTTCGAGAGGAAACCTTCTTCTTGCCGGTCGTAGAGGAAGGGAGGGATCCAGGGTAATCAGCCTGGAGGGCCACCTTGGATCCATCAACGCTCCTCTGATAGAAGGTCCCGTCCTCAAACTCAATTGAAATCTCTGGGTCATCGTGAAATCCGGGGTAATCGTTGCGGGAGTAATCCTCCGGTTGTGGGGCGGGACATTTAACTGTCTCGGCCTGACGCCTCCATTGTTGTTCAAGGAAAAACTCACTTTCGGTCAGTGAAACCAAGAGTTGATGATCCGAGGGAGGCGAGTATGAATGGACTTACCCATTCAATGGAATTATGATTCGAGTAGCCTTACTTGACCGTCAGTCGAATGAAATCTTCCTTCTCTCCTTTGAAGAGGTCGGCTAACATGGTCGCCAACGCCGCTTGGTCGGCGGGCCCTTGTCTTCGGCAACGGGTCATGTCACTCGTCCCGTTATAGCACCATAGGGGATGGATCCTTTGTTGCAGGGGTTGAACGCAATGGGTGATAGCGGAAGCCATCACGTCGATAATGGTCAGTTTGTTGTGACCTAGCAGCTTCACTTTGGCGGCTAGGCACTCCACTTCGGTGCTCTCCTCTTGAGAAGCGCTCCTCAGACGCCAGTTGAATCGCTTCTTTAAAGGAGCCTCAGAGTATTCGGGTAGGCTCCTTCGAGCTGGTTCGAATAATGGGACGTCTTCAATATAGAACCACTCCGAATCCCACTCTTCGGATTCCTTTTTCGGAGTTCCGATAAGGTACCCTGTCCTGGCTATGCGCCACACATCGGCTCCGCCCACTTCCCGGATTGATCCTACCCGAGTTCGGGGGACGAGGCAGAAATATTTTCGCCGTAGATCAAAGTGGGGCTCGCAGCCGAGGAACATCTCGCAAAGGGCGACAAAGCCCGAGATATGCAGGATGGACCCGGGAGTAAGGTTGTGAAGCTGGATCCCATAAAACTCCAATATGCCCCTCAAGAAGGGGTGAATAGGGAAACCTAGGCCTCGGAGGAGGAAGGAGGTAAAGCATACCCTCTCGTCTTGATGGGGAGTGGGGAAGTTCTCCGCGAAAGCCACGCCATTTGCAGAGGTAAGCCCTGCGCGAGTGGGTGCCAGATCTGAGGTAGGGAGATATCCCTGCGTCACCAGGCTACGCAGCCGGAGGAGAGAAACAGAGCAGCTGGCCCAGTCGCCGGGAAGGGGGCCGTGTGGGCGCGAGGAAGAACCTGGGACGCTCGCCATACCTCCAAAGTCTGATTGATGCTAGAGTTTCTTGAAGACAGACGAGGGAGAAGCGTTTCCTACGACAAGTTTGACTTGCTATAAATGGGCGCTTATGCCTTGATTTGTCGAGGATATTTCCGTAAAAAGACTGTTGGGATGCATGTCTTCTATTGGAGTGCAGGAATCAAGGAGTTTCATTGAGCCTCGGGCAAGGAAATCAATGTTGTGGTCCCGTGCCTATTCCGGTAATCGGGAAATCTTAGTATGGTCAGGTTATCGTATGACGAATCCGAAAAGAGAAGAACTCGCCTCGCAAGCCAAAGACCCTTGGTGAACGAAGCTGCCGAACATGGAGTGCCTCTGCGTTGGAGGCAAGTTCGGGGGCTATTGAGGGAGTCCGGGACTAAGGGGTCCTCGGGCCGTTGATCCATCCCTTGTGGGTCGTACAGGAGCGGTTGCTAGAAGGCCAAGTTATTAGACAATCCCGTGTTCGGAAGGAGGAGTCCCGAAGACTTGGTGTGTCCTCCAAGAAAGAATGGGCGTATATGTGCCCGGATAGAAACCGACCATATGTAACCCTAGGTATCCTGGTGTCTATATAAACCAGTGGTCTTAGTTCATAGAGGGGGACTCAACTCATTAGGGTTTAGCTCGTGTGATCTTGAGGTAGATCTACTATGTAAACCTTCATACTCAGCAATATAATCAAGCAGGACGTAGGGTTTTAATACCTTTCTCTTTCATAGATCTTTTTGCTTCTTGCATGTCTTCGGAACTAAGGAATAGAATACCTCTCTTCTTTTGAATAGGTTCCGGAGGTGGTTCAGGGAGTGTCCAATCATCGGCATTTTGCATTATGTTATTCAATAATTATTCGGCTTGTCCAATAGTTCTTTCCCTGAAAACACAACCAGCACAACTATCTAGGAAATCCCTAGAAGCATCAGTTAGTCCATTATAAAAAATATCAAGTATTTCATTATTCTCAAGAGGACAATCAGGCAAAGCTCGTAGTAACCGGAGAAGCCTCCCCCAAGCTTGAGGGAGATTCTCTTCTTCAATTTGAGCAAAGTTAAATATTTCCTGTAATCCAGCTTGTTTATTATGAGCAGGAAAATATTTTGCAGAAAAGTGGTGAAGCATATCCTGGGGACTATGTATGCAACCAGGAGAAAGTGAAAGGAACTATTCCTTCGCCTCGCCTTTTAGCGAGAAAGGAAAAAAACTTAAGGATGTAATAGTAGCGCATCTTTTCTTCATTGGTAAACAGAGCAGCAATATCATTCAGTTTCATAAGGTGTTCGACAACAGTTTCATTTTCATAACCATGGAAAAGATTAGACTCTACTATAGGAATTAACTCAGGGTCTACACAGAACTCATAATCCTTATCTGTAACAAATATGGGAGAAGTAGCAAATTTAGGATCACGTTTCATTTTCTCCATCATAGATTTTTCTTTTCGTTTGCATAATAGTTTCTTCCCATCATCTCTATTTTCACAAGCAAGAATGTCCCTAGCTACCTCACCATCCATAACATAACCCTAGGATACAAAGGGCAATTCATACCTATTAGGTGAGCGATGGGTAATAGGTGATTCAAAGTCTACCTCAGCTTCAACATTCTCAAGTTCTCTAGCTTTAGCAATATGAGCATCAAGTATTCATTCAGTGGCACAGGTTCAGTTTCAACATGTGTAGCAATAGTTTCATCATTAATTTTAGAACAAGAAAAATCAGGTTCATGTGACATATCAGGACGATCAACAGGTGGTGTGTAACAAGCTGATTCAAAACAGAAGGTGAATCAAAAGCAGAGCTAGATGGCAGTTCCTTACCTCCTCTCGTGCGAGACGGGACGATCTTAGTTCGATTGTCTTTCAGATTCTTCATAGTAGCAATTGGATATCCTTCAGTTAACACAATAAATAGAGCTATGCTCCCCGGCAACGGCGCCAGAAACAGGTCTTGATAACCCACAAGTGTAGGGGATCGCAACAGTCTTCACGGGTAGTATTTCACCCTAATTTATTGATTCGACACAAGGGGAGCCAAAGAATATTTATTGGCCTTGACAATTGAGTTGCCAATTCAACCGCACCGAGGATATCTCTCTGCAGCAAACATTTAGTAGCACGGCAAATAGTGGTCGCAAAAGTAACAGTAGTAGTGACAGTACCAGTTTTGTAGCAGATGTGACAGTAGCAATAGAAATAGTAACTTAGCAAGATTCAGTATATGTAACGCGTAGGCACGTGGATCGGTGATGGATAATGATTTAGATGACATTGATCATATAACAGTTACACACTAGGGCGACACAGAACTAGCTCCAATTCATCAATGTAATGTATGCATGTATTCCGTATATAGTCATACGTGCTTGCGATAAGAACTTGCATGACATCTTTGGTCCTACCCTCCCGTGGCAGTGGGGTCCTATTAGAAACTAAGGGATATTAAGGCCTCCTTTTAATAGAGAACTGGAACAAAGCATTAACACATGGTGAATACATGAACTCCTCAAACTACGACAATCCCCGGAAAGAATCCCAATTATTGTCACCTTGGGGTATGCGGATCATGACACGTAATAGGTACATATAACTTGCAAGATAGGACCCAAATCACTCTTATATTCATGAAAACATAATAGGTTCAGATCTGAAATCATGGCACTCGGGCCCTAGTGACAAGCATTAAGCATAGCAAAGTCATAGTAACATCAATCTCAGAACATAGTAGATACTAGGGATCAAGACCTATCAAACTTAACTTGATTACAGGATCAATTCCATCCAATCCCACCACCATCCAGCAAGCCTACAAAGGAATTACTCACTCCCAGTGGTGAGCATCATGGCGGTGTTGATGGAGAAGGGTTGGTGATGACGACGGCGATGATTTCCCCTCTCCGGAGCCCAAAACAGGCTCCAGATCAGCCCTCCGGAGGAAGAACGGGAGGTGGCGGCGGCTCTGTCTCGTGAAACGTGATGAAATCTTCTCTCTGGTTTTCTTTCTCTATGGATGTGAATCTATAGGACTGGAATTAGGGTCGGAGGGGCCACACGGGCCCCACAAGCCAACAGGCCGCACCACTAGGGGGCGCGGCCTGTTGCGTGGTGGCCCCCTAGCACACCCCCTCTAGCAGTTCTTTGCTCCAAAATTCATTATATATTCCAGAAAAAATCCACAAAAAGTTTCGTCGAATTTCGAGAACTTTTATTTCTGCACAAAAATAGCACCAAGGTAGTTCTGCTGAAAACATCGTCAGTCCGGGTTAGTTTCATTCAAATCATGCAAATTAGAGGGCAAAACCAGAGCAAAAGTGTTTGTAAAAGTAGATACGTTTGAGATGTATCACCTGCACCTATTACTATTACTCCACCCATCGACCGCTATCTAGCATGCATCTAGAGTATTAAGTAAAACAGAGTAATGCTTGGAGAACATTGACATAATGTAGACAAAGAGAATTCAACTAATATGAACTAACCCCATCGTTTTATCCTTAATGGCAACAATACAAAGACGTGTCTTGTCCCCTTCTGTCACTGGGATATAGAGCACCGCCAGATTGAACCCACTACAACGCACCCCTCTCACTGATGAAATATCAATCTAGTTGGCCAAACTATTTCAAAAGATCAGAGAGATTTACGAAGCTATAATGATCATGCAAATAAGAATCACAATATTCAGAGGTGAGTCAAATACTTTTCATGAATAATATGAAACATAAACCCACAATTCATCGGATCCCAAAAAACACACCGTACAAAAGAATTACATCGGATAGGTCAAAGCGAAGGTGCGATGATCATTGTATTGAAGATCAAAAGAGAGAGAGAGATAGCCGTCTAGGTACTAACTACGGACCCGTAGGTCTGTGGTGAACTAATCACACATCATCATGAGGACAGCAAGGTTGATGAAGAGGCCCTCCGTGACCGATCCCCCCCTCTAGGAGGGTGCCGGAATGGAGCTCCAGATGCGATCGCGGCGGAACAAAGACTTGCGGTGGCGGAAAAAGTGTTTTGGGATGCCACCTAGGGTTTTTGGAATATATGTGAATTTATAGGCCAGAGAACTAGGGTAGGAGGTCCACCAGGGAGGGACAAGCCATCAGGGCGCGCCTACCCCCCTGGGCGCGCCCTGTTGGCTTGTTCCTCCCTCGTGCGGCCTACGGTCTTCTCCCGAAGCTTCCAGATCTTCTTTGGTCCAGAAAAAATCATAAAAAAGTTTCGGTGCAATTGGACTTCGTTTGATGTTGTAAACCTGAAAAGTAAAAAAAACACGCAGAAAACAGCAACTTGCACTGGGCACTGGGTCAATAGGTTAGTGCTCAAAAATAATATAAATTGGTAAATTATTACTCAAAAAGTATCCTAGAATGATAATATAATGGCATGGAACAATCAAAAATTATAGATATGTTGCAGACGTATCAGCATCCCCAAGCTTAATTCCTGCTCATTCTCGAGTAGGTAAATGATTAAAACAGAATTTTTTATGTGACATGCTACCCAATATGTAATCTTTTGCATGTATGCTCATTGAGAAACGATGAATTAACAAACATCAACATAGTAATATTTATAAGCACAAGCAACAAAACCATCAATCTTTCAAAGTATACGATCCTAAAAGAATGTTTACCCCTATTCATTTTATCATATTAGCAAGGCATGGCTCAGTCTTCACCACATTAACACAAATGTCAAGCACCACGGTGTCCAAGTCAGGCAATTGGATTGTACTTTTTCAATGTGCATCAACTTTTTATTCTTAACGCAATACATGAGCGTGAACCATGGACATAGCATAAAGGTGGAATAGAATATGGTGGTAGATATCAAAGGGGTAAAAAGTGGAGAAGAAAGTCTCGCATCAACTAGGCGTATAAACGGGCTATGGAGATGCCCATCGATAGATATCAATGCTAGGAGTAGGGATTGCCATGCAAATGATGCATAAGAGCTATAAGTGTATGAAAGCTCAACTGAAGGTAAGTGGGGTGTGCATCCAACTTGCTTGCTCATGAAGACCTTGGGCATTTGAGGAAGCCCGTCTTCAGAATATACAAGCCAAGTTTATAATAATGAAAAAGTATTTCGCACTAGCATATGAAAATGACATAACATGAGACTCTCTATATGAAGAACAAGGTGCCACTTTGAGGCACGAGTGTGGTAAAGGATAGTAACAAGGTCCCTTCTCTCTTTTTCTCTCTTTTTCATCATTTTTTTCAATTTTTTCATTCATTTTTTATTTATGGTGGGCTCATTTGGCCTTCCCCATTTTTATTTCCTCACTGGGACAATGCTCTAATAATGATGATCATCACACTTTTATTTACTTACAACGCAACATGAAAACTCGATATGAAGAACTATGAAACAATATGACTCAATATGAATGCCTCTCGCAGTGTACTAGGATGTGCAATGATCTAGCGTGACATGTATCAGAAATATGATGAATGGTGGCTTTTCCATAAATACTATGTCAGCTCTATATGCTCTAATAATGATGATCATCACACTTTTATTTACTTACAACGCAACATGAAAACTCGATATGAAGAACTATGAAACAATATGACTCAATATGAATGCCTCTCGCAGTGTACTAGGATGTGCAATGATCTAGCGTGACATGTATCAGAAATATGATGAATGGTGGCTTTTCCATAAATACTATGTCAGCTCTATATGATCATGCAAAGCAATATGATGATGAATGAACTAGTCATATGATGTAACAGTGGAGTTTGCATGGCAATATATCTCGGAATGTCTATGGAAATGCCATAATAGGTAGGTATGGTGGCTGTTTTGAGGAAGATATAGGAAGGCTTATGTGTGACAGAGCGTATCATGTCACATGGTTTGGATTCACTGGCGAAGTTCACACCGATCCTCGAGGTGAGAATGGGCAATGCACGGTACCGAAGAGGCTAGCAAAATATGAGGTGGTGAGATTGCGTATGTCCATGGATTCACATTATTCATTAAGAACTCATATACTTATTGCAAAGTTTTATTATTTTTATCACAAATCAAAGTACTACTCGCATGCCCCGAGGGAAGAGGTTGGGAGGAGTTAACCATCGCGCGCCTCCAACCCGAAACAACACTAGGATTTTAACGAGGAATAGAAATGCTCACACATCCCCACCATGCCTTTTTAATATTTAGACAAATGGGAAATTAACACCTCTTAATACTGATACTTCTATGAATCAACAATGATGCACTCACACCTTTTCCATATTACCACATCAATATCATTAACACACAATTTCTCTTTTATGTGCTACATGATGGTTTTGATTATCACTCATTGAATACCTATTATTTTTGGACTAGTCTTAAGACCCATGCAAATTACCGTCACTATTTATTAACTCTCAAACAAATATAAGTGAAGAACGAGAGTGCAATTATTCCTATAAAATCTATACGCCACCGTGCTTAGAAAGATATAAGTGAAGTACTAGAGCACCTGCTAAGCTCAAAAGATATAAGTGAAGCACATATAGTATTCAAACAAATTACGATGAAGGTGTGTCTCTCTCAAATAGGTGTGCACATCAAATGATGATTGTGGAAAACTAGAAATAAAAGCAAACGACGCTCCAAGCAAAACTCATATCATGTGACGAATAAAAATATAGCTCCAAGTGACATACCGATGAATTGAGATGAAACAGGGGATGCCTTCCGGCGCATCCCCAGGCTTAAACGCTTGAGTCTTCCTAGAATATTTCCTTGGGGTGCCTTGGGCATCCCCAAGCTTAGGATCTTGCCAATCCTTATTCCTTTGTCCATCGTGATAACACCCAAAACTTGAAAACTTCAATCACACAAAACTCAACAAAACTTCGTGAGATCCGTTAGTATAAGCAACATATCAAATACTTTAGGTACTATTATAAATTTATTCAATTTTTTATTCGAAATGGCAGTTATCCTGCATTCATTAAGAAGAAAAGATTTGCTCAGTTAATTAGGGAAAACCGAGCGAAAACCAGGTTGCCCAGTTAATTATGGAAAACCGGACGAAAACCGTTACAACCGTTGAGCGGCACTCATAAAAAAGCCCACGCACACCAGTCCAAGGAGGGTCTCGGTGAGAAAGCACGCAGGCGTCATCGTCATCACTCCTCCCCTAGATGCGTCATCGTCATCCCTACACTCTGAGCAAACGACTTCGACTCCACCGTAGGCGATCGTCGACCCAACCCACACTGTAGCGGACACGTGAAGCTGCATGAAGATCTATGCCAAAATATCAACCACCTGCAGCAAGACGACGCAACTCCGACTCTGATGGAGAACTCTATAGGACAAAACCAGGCACGGCTGGCGCCACGGGAGATCGCTGAACGGGCCACCTGCAGCCAGTCATCGTATACCGCAGGGGCCCGCCGCCGCAGCTTCGACTCCATAGCAATAAACAAACCGAGGCAAAACCGCGGACACGCCAAAGAAGAGTCGACTACCGCAACCTTGGCCGGCGTCGCCGACATCGCTTCCACCGTCATCGTTGCCATAGAAGTCTGGACGCCACACCTGCCGCCAACCGCCATCCACCGGTCCCGCTCACCGACGCCAAACTCCCAAGACGAAGCCCTCAAGAGGGAATACAACACCAAGGCGTCGCCATCGTCCGATCACAGATCAAGGTTTCCCCCGGAGAGGTCGAAATGGCCAGATCCGCGCAGGAGGGGTGGGAGAACAAGCAACGATGCCTCCATGAAGGTCAACGACGGCCACAACCGCTGCCATCGCTAGTCCCGGCACAAAGCCAAGACATGGTTTTCACCAAGCTCCACGCCACCTCAGCCGCACATCATCCCGCATTGGCATCGGCAAGCCCACCAAACATCACCACCATCGAAGCTGCCCGTCGATGAAGAGGCACCAATATCCATCGCAGCCAACCACACCTCACGGAGACCACCGATGGTGGGAAACCAGATCCGCATCACACGTCGCTGGAGCGCACATCCTCGTAGCCACGGGCCTTCAATCCACACACCCCAGGGGCGTCCACACGATGCCAGACCGCGCAGACACCCACCGGCCACGCCCCTCACGGCTGAAGCCGCTGCTCGAGCGCCATACAGGCGCTCAAGCCCCTCCACCATATGCTCTGCCAGGGCCTCGCTGCCAATACCTCCAACGCTCCCTTGACATGAACCAGCACCCCCCGCCCCAAGCACCACGGAATCGATGTCGCACAGCCCGACCTCACGCGAGCCATAACCTGCGCCATCCCAGCCTGCTACCCATGCCCGTGCACCTCGCCGCGCGCCCGTTGCGCGCCTCGTCATGCGCCCGCACCGCACCTGGCCGCCGCGCGCCCGCACCGCGCCTTGCCGTGCGCCCGCGCCGCATCTGGCCAGCGCGCGCCCTCGCCATGCGCCCGCGCCGCATCTGGACACCGTGCGCCTCACCGCGCGCCCGTGCTGCACCTGGCCGTCACGCGCCGCCCCTATCCCCGGACTACCAAAACCGCCCTAGCCGGCCCTCGTGCCTTTCGGTGCACGACGAGCCTTCATGCTAGATCAGCCCGAGCGCCCTCCAGAGATATGCCCCACCGCCACCCTCCCTGGAGCCCGACCGGGCTTCGCCGACGGTCTCCTCAGGCGGCGACAAGGTGAGGGGGAGGAGGGGGGTGGGCAGGCGGCGGCGCCGGAGGGGTTGCCCCCGTGACGCTCGAGAGAGGCGACGTGGGGGTGAGGGGTGTGAGTTTCTCCAGAAAAATAATCATTAATGCATAATAGGTACTGTATTCTAACTTCTCCATGGCTTATACTCCCTGATACAATTCATAGCATCATCAAAACAAGCAAACTATGCAAGCAAAAACATAATCTGTCTAAAAAAGAACAGTATGTAAAGATCTGTAGAGAACCTATACTTCTGTAACTCTAAAAATTGTGAAAAATTAGGACAACCTGAAGAATTTGTATAGAAATACTATGTAAAAAATAATATCAAAATGACGTTCCAGTAAAATCATAGAAATTCTGCATTGGACGCTAAAGTTTCTGTTTTTGCGCCGTATCAATTCTACTCATCTCGTGAGTCATCCCAAAGGCTTTACTTGGCACAAACACTAATTAAAACATAAAAACACAATCATTACAGAGGCAATAACCATGTTATCACACACAAATATAAAGGAAAAAAGTAAAATAAAGATAACTATTGGGTTGCCTCCCAACAAGCGTTATTGTTTTATGCCCCTAGCTAGGCATAATGCATAGTTTCAAGTGTTGTCATCTTTGACACTCCACCCATAAGTAGCTCTCATGATATATTAATAAGGTGGTTTAATTCTCTTCCTAGGGAAGTGTTCCATCCCTTTCTTTAATGGGAATTGGAACCTTATGTTTCGCTCTTTCATATCTATAATTGCACCTATAGTTCGTAGGAAGGGTCTTCCAAGTATTATTGGACAAGTAGGATTGCAATCAATATCAAGCACAATGAAATCTACAAGCACATTATTCTTATTTACAACAATGAGAACATCATTTATTCTACCTAAAGTTTTTTTAATGGAAGAATCCACAAGATGCAAGTTTAGGGGACAATCTTGAATATTAGTGGGACCAAGCACATCACAAAGAGTTTAAGGTATAGTTGAAACACTAGCACCAAGGTCACACAAAGCATTGCATTCATATTTATTTATCCTTATTTTAATAGTAGGTTCCCACTCATCATGCAATTTTCTAGGAATAGAAACTTCAAACTCAAGTTTCTCATCATAAGCTTTCATCATCGCCTCCACTATATGATTAGTGAAAGCCTTGTTCTATTCATAAGCATTGGGTGAACTAATAATAGTTTGCAACAAGGAAATACATTCTACTCAAGAGCAACTTTCATAATTAAATTCCTTGTAATTCAAGATAGTGGGCACATCACTAGTTAAAGTTTTAACCTCACCAAACCCACTATTTCAGTTTTAGCATTAGAATCATCACCCTCCAAGCAAATGGGACGCTCTCTAGCTAGAGTTGACTCATATTCAGCCCCTTTATCATTTATGTTCATAGAAGTAAACAAAGATTCAATAGGAGAAGGACCAATCATTTTAAGATCTTCATCATGATTTCGGTAAAAACCGGGTGGAAGAGCCTTTTCTAAGAATTCCTGCTTAGCTTTCAACTTAGCGGTCCTCTCCTTACTTTCATCAATAGATATTTGTATCGATTTAATAGTATCATTAAAGTAATGCTTGGGTGCCAAAGTTTTACCTTTAAGAGTTTCAACATCAAGAGCAAGTCTATCCATGTTTTTAGCCAAAGTATCGATGGTATGCAATTTTTCTTCTACCATAGTGTTAAAAATCTTTTGAGAACTAATAAATTCTTTAATTGTGTTCTCAAGATCAGAGAGTATCCTATTATCATTTGTAGAAGAATTTCCATAAGAATTGCCATAAGAGTTGCCATAGTTATTAGAGGAGTTACCGGGATATGGTCTAGCATTGAAATGTCCTCTATAAGCATTGTTGTTGAAATTGTTTCGCGAGATAAAGTTCACATCAATAGAATCATTATTTTTCTCAATCAAGGTAGGCAAAGGCATATCATTTGGATCAACATGAGTATTTTTGCTAGCAACCATATTCATAAGAGCATCCACTTTTTCACTCAAAGTAGCAATTTCTTCAATAGAATTTACCTTCTTACCAGTTGGAGCTCTCTCGGTATGCCATTGAGAATAATTTTTCATGGTGTTGTCCAGAAGTTTTGTGGCCTCTCCTAAGGTCACATCCATAAAGGTACCACCTGCAGCAGAATCTAGAAGATTTCTAGACACAAAGTTTAGTCCAGCTTAGAAGTTTTGGATAATCATCCACAAGTTTCAACCATGAGTAGGGCAATTTCTAATCATCAATTTTATCCTCTCCCAAGCTTGTGAAACTTGTTCTTGATCGTGTTGTTTAAAATTAATAATTTGATTCCTAAGGGAGATGATCTTAGCAGGAGGAAAGTACTTGGAAATAAAAGCATCTTTACACCCATCCCATGTTCCAATGCTATTACGTGGTAATATTAAAACCAAGCCTTAGCTTTATCTCTTAGTGAAAAAGGAAATAGTTTTAATTTCACAAAATCATTATCCATATCCTTTTTCTTTTGCATATCACAAAGTTCAACAAAAATATTAAGATGAGCAGTGGGATCCTCATTAGGACTTCCCGAAAATTGATCTTTCATCACAAGATTCATCAAGGCAACATTAATATCAAAAGCCTCCGCACTAGTGGCAGGTGGTATAGGAGAGCTAATAAAATTATTGTTATTACTATTTGAGAAGTCACATAACTTGGTAGTATCTTGAGACATGGTGACCGAGCAAGCAAAGTAACAAGCAGGACAAGTAAACTAGCAAGCAAAGAAGTAAACTAGTAACAAGCAAAGATACATATTTTTGTATTTTTAATTTTTATGAAGCAAACTAAATATAACATAAAGTAAAAAGAATAACAAGTGAATGAGAATTTGTGTGAAGTTACTTGATAGTTGGTGGTGATATTCCCTGGCAACGGCGCCAGAAATCCTTCCTCATACTTGTGATTTGCGTTGGGTTTTCCATGAAGAGGAACGAGTAATTTCAGAACAATACGGGTAAGTATTTCCCTCGGTTAAGAAACCAAGGTTTATAAAACCAATAGGAATATCAATCCACAACCGTCTTCAGCGTCTGCACACAAGAGAGCAAACAACTTGCACCAAACGCGCCAAGAGGGTTGTCAATCCTCTTGATCTTGTTATTTGCAAGCAAGTGAATTCTGTAGATAATAGTAGATAATTGTAAATTGCAAAATAAAATAAAAGGTAAATAATGGAAGCAAGGTAATGATAGGTTTTGTAAAGATATAAGTGAATAGACCCCGGGGGGGCATAGTTTTCCCTAGCGGCATCTCTAATGTAGGCAACATACGGCGGGTAAACAAATTACCGCTGGGTAATTGATAGAAAAGCGCATAGTTATGTGATATTCACGGCAATGATCATGTATATATAGGCATCACGTCCATAAGCAAATAGGCTGACTCCTGCCTGCACCTATTACTATTACTCCACCCATCGACCGCTATCCAGCATGCATCTAGAGTATTAAGTAAAACAGAGTAATGATTGGAGAACATTGACATGATGTAGACAAAGATAATTCAATTAATATGAACTAACCCCGTCATTTTACCCTTAATGGCAACAAAACAAAGACGTGCCTTGTCCCCTTCTGTCACTGGGATATAGAGCACCGCCAAATTGAACCCACTACAATGCACCCCTCTCACTGAAGAAATATCAATGTTGTTGGCCAAATTATTTCAATAGATCTGATAGATTTACGAAACTATAATGATCATGCAAATAAGAATCATAATATTCAGAGGTGACTAAAATACTTTTCATGAATAATCTGAAACATAAACCCACAATTCATCGGATCCCAACAAACACACCGTACAAAAGAATTACGTCGGATAGATCAAAGCGAAGATGCTATGGTCATTGTATTGAAGATCAAAAGAGAGAGAGAGATAGCCGTCTAGGTACAAACTACGGACCGTGGGTCTATAGTGAACTACTCACATATCATCATGAGAGCAGCAAGGTTGATGAAGAGGCCCTCCGTGATCGATCCCCCCTCCGGCAAGGTGCCAGAACGGAGCTCCAGATGGGATCACGGTGGAACAGAGACTTGCGGCGGAGGAAAAAATGTTTTGGGATACCCTCTAGGGTTTTTCGAATATATGGGAATTTATAGGCTAGAGAACGGGGGTAGGAGGTCCACTAGGGAGGGACAAGCCATCAGGGCGCGCCTACCCCCTTGGGCGCGCCCTATTGGCTTGTGCCTCCCTCGTGTGGCCTTCTGTCTTCTCCCGAAGCTTCCATGTCTTCTTTTGGTCCAGAAAAAATCATAAAAAAGTTTCGGGGCAATTGGACTTCGTTTGGTACTGTAAACCTGAAAAGTAAAAAACACGAAGAAAATAACAACTGGCACTATGCACTTGGTCAATAGGTTAGTGCTCAAAAATAATATAAATTGGTAAATTATTACTCAAAAAGTATCCTAGAATGATAATATAATAGCATGGAAAAATCAAAAATTATAGATACGTTGGAGACGTATCACACATGTGACCATATCTGTCGCCCCCTCCTCTCTCCAGTGCCACACGACTCTTCCTGGCACTCCCTTAAACCTCCCAGACACGACCACTCTCTCCCTCGTGCCTCCATTCAATCGCAAACACGTCATCCAAAGCTCCAACACACACCAAAGCGCAGTTTTGACATCCGAGGTTGAAACACACCCTGGAGTGAACTCCGAGCCCCTCCACCTCTCTCATTCGGCTCCTCCACCTACAAATCGAACCCCTGTGCCGAAAGCCCCTTGCCTAGCCCTTGATAAGCTCGACTTCGAGCTTTGAGTCACCGCTTCAGGTCCTCAATGAATTGGATGATTCCGTTCACCCCTCGATTCCCTCTCTCTTCCTTGCTTCCCCTCTTGTCAACTAAAAGCTCGTGCCATTGTTTATCGTAGGTTACCGGGTCTAAAACCGCGGGTTTGTCAGTGTCTTCTTTGCCGCCGTTCGGGTGACCTCGTCATCATCGATTCCGTGGTCCATATTGAGCACCCACCGACGCGTGATCACCTCTTGAGTACGACCGTGCCCATCGCTTCTCTAGCAAACGCCTGCATCCCCGTCGGTGAGCACTACGTTGTCCCTGCCCGAGGTTATGGATGACAAGCGCCCCCCGCATGTCCTCATCCCTCCATCTATGTCTTGTTGGCAAGCGGGCCCTGCCTGCCAGGTCTGAAACCGTGCATGCGCACACATGCAGATCCGACCGTTTGGCCCGTTTGGCTCGGCTAAAGCCTTTTCCACTGAGACTCAAATAAATCCCTAGGTTGCATTTCAAGTCCAAATGAATTGATTAAAACTTTCCAGATACTTCATAAATCATATCCTATTTATCTATCCCTTGTGAACATTTTTCCTAAGCTTAGTTTCTGTTGGATCTATTAATCAAGCCATTGATTCACATATGTCAACTTAGGAAAAGTGAATTTCCTTTTTTTTAGAGCACTTTTATGTTTTTGCCTTGTTGTGTTGCTTATGTTATTTCGTTTTGACGTTAGATAACGACGTAGACAAAGTACTTGAAGAATGACCATAAGCTTTTGAATACTTTGCTGAGCCATGAAGCAACCTTTTGACCATGTTGATTACTGATGTCTACTACACAATTTTATTCTTGTATACTCGTGTTGGGCCTCCAAGCGCAGAGTTTTGTAGGACAGTAGCAATTTTCCTTCAAGCGGATGACCTAAGGTTTATCTATCCGTGGGAGGTGTAGGATGAAGATGGTATCTCTCAAACAACCCTGCAATCAAATACAAACAATCTCTTGTGTCCCCAACACACCCAATACAATGGAAAATTATATAGGTGCACTAGTTCGGCAAAGAGATGGTGATACAAGTGAAATATGGATAGTAGATATAGGTGAAATAATAAAAACAACAAGCTAACAAGTGGCAAACAACAAGAAAATGGTGTATCAATGCTTGGAAACAAGGCCTAGGGTTCATACTTTGTGCAATCTCTCAACGGTGCTAACATAGTTGAATCATATAACCATCCCTCAACGTGCAACAAAGAATCACTCCAAAGTTCCTATCTAGCGAAGAACATAAGATGAAATCGTTGTAGGTAGCAAAACCACCTCAAAGTTATCCTTTCCGATCAATCTATTGAGACATCCCCATAAGTGTCACAAATAGCCCTAGAGTTCATACTAGAATAACACCTATGATACACATCAATCAACTCTAATGTCACCTAGATACTCCAATGTCACCACAAGTATCCATGAGTTAATTATTCGACATGCATAAAATAATTTTAGATTCAGCATATTCAATCCAACAAAAAGAACTTCTAAGAGTACCCCAAGATTTCTATCGGAGAAAGTAGGACGAAAACATGCATCAACCTATGTGCCTAGATCACCCCAATGTCACCACGGGGATCCGCAAGTTGATAACCAAAACATATATCAAGTGACTCAAAAGAATACCCCATTGTCACCTCGGGTATCCATATGCAAGACATATATCAAGTGTTCTGAAATCCAAAGTATTCAATCCAACATAACGAGATTTCATAGGGAAAGACTCAATTGATCACATCAAGATAGAGAGGGAAGAACACCACATGATCCAACTATATTAACAAAGCCCGTGATACATCAAGATTGTGCCATCTCAAGAACACGAGAGAGAGAGGGAGAGAGAGAGAGACAGAGATCAAACACATAGCTACTGGTACATACTCTCAGCCCCGAGGGTGAACTACTCCCTCCTCAATATGGAGACTGCCGTGATGATGAAGATGTCCTCTGGTGATGATTTACCCCTCCGTTACAACATTATTGCCCAACTCGATGGAACCGAAGTAAAAACTCGGTTACACCGACTAGTGCAAAAGGTTGTAGCTTTTGGCTTTTCGGTGAGACCGATAGGAAACAACTCGGTGAGACCGATTCGGTTGACCTAGGGCAGATCCAAATATCGGTGGCACCGAAATGAAAAACTCGAGAATTCCAAAGTTAAGTATGATGATCACAGAGAGGTGGCAACCAATTTTCGGCTGTACGAAACCAAATCTCGGTGGTACCGAGGTGCTAGGGTTTTGACTCTGAGTGTTGTCTTGGTAAACTCAGTGGGGACGATATGGGAAAGTTGGTGGCACCGATTTTGGTAGTTAGGGTTTTGGACATAATATTTTTGTGAGAGTTTGGCTTTTGGTGGCAAATCTCTAAGCACTTGAGCAACCAGATCATTATCAATACCTCATCCCCTTTTAATAGTATTGGCTTTTCCTATGGACTCAATTGTGATTTCTCACATGAAAGAAAATGTAGAGTCTTGAGGGTCTTGAAGCTCTTGCCAATATGAATTATTTCCATCTTGGGGATCCTTCTCACAATTCCCATCCACTCCTGTCTTTGGACTTTTATCTGAAATAGACTAGATAAAACCGTTACTCCAAGAGATAATGTATGTTGTCATTAATTATCAAAACCTCTGTCACAGCCCTATAAATTGCTTGCAATTAGCTTCATCAATGTGCATCCATGCATCATGTTCATTTTCATGAAATTTGAAATGGTGATTGTTAAACCCTAGCACCAAATGAAATTCAATTAGGATCAAATTAAAAATATTTTCAATGAACCTAAAATGCCCTTGGAAAAGTTCATCATTTCTGGAAAAGGTGAAAACCTCTTCCAAAAATGATGCACACAATTCTAGGACATTTTTGGATTTTTGAATTAACTCATATTGTATTTGAATTGGGGCTTTTAATTGCTATAAATGTTATAAATGCCCCAAATATTCTGGAAATTATTGAGGGCCTCAAGGATAATTAAATTAGTGGCCACAAATATTTCCAGGATCTTAAGAAATGATTTAGTATTTTATCTAAATCAAAACAGATTGGAAAATTAGAAAAATAACTAAAACAAATTAGAAAAACCAGAGAGAGTGAGAAACTTACCAGGTAGGCGCAGAACCGACCCGGCCCACCTAATCCCCTGTCGTCTTCCTCCTGAGGCCAGAAGGCAGGGCGCGTGGTCGCCGCGCGCGCACGCTCCTCGCCAGCTCCTGCTTCCTGGAGGCCCCCACCCAGCGGGGATGAGGATGACGGTGCTGTCCCGATCGAGCGCTCCTCGCCATTTCCCCCCCTCTCTCCTCTCCCCTCGCTCTCCTCCGCTTTCCCTCTCCTTGGCCGAAGCGGCAAGGACCACGCCGCCGCGCAGTCGTAGCCACCGGTCGCACTTCTCCTCCCTAGTGCATCCCCGAGCCCCGCCTCGATGCGCACAACCTCCTCACCGAGCCAAGCAACCAGAGGAGCCCTCCGTCATCGCCATCAGCATCGTCTTCAACCTCCGGCCCGAGAGATCGCCGGCGCCCGTGCGCTCGCCTCGCTGCCTCTCCGAGCTTGCCATCTGCCTCGTCCGACCCACTGTGAGCTCCTGCGTCAAATCCCCCTAACCCCGTGGCCTGTCCCTTGCTGTAGTCGTCGCCCCCTTGCTGACTGTAGCTCGCCGCCGCCCGAGCTCGTCGCCGGCGCACCTCCGGTGACCTATCGGCCCCGTGCGCGCGTCCGTTGGGCTTGTGTGCGTGCGTAGGTTCGTCTGGTGCTAGCCGTTGCCCCTGTCGTGCACCACAATGTCGAAATCGTCGAGTCCCGAACTCCGACCGCCGCTTAGACGCTCGCCGCGTTAGCACAAGCCACCGCATCCCCTCCCGCTAACTCAGATGGATACGGGCGAGACCCAGCTCCACGCTGAGCCCCTCCGCCGTCATTTTGGTCACCAGAGGGCCAATTCCGACGCCCTCCGCCACCTCGGGCCTCGCCGGCGTTGAGCCGCCGGTGGGGTTGACCCCCACTTGACCAGATTTGACTCCCCGGAGTCAATGACATGTGGGGCCGACCGCTGTCTAATTTTGGATTAGTGGCAATATTAGCTTAATCCCTCTGATTAAATAAATGAGTCACTGACAGTGGGCCCTCTGGCCTATTAAACTAGTTTAATTAGGTTAAACGTAATTAGTTAGCCACTGTGCCACTTACATGTGGGTCCAACATGTCAGCCTCTGTAGCTGACCCTAAGACACTGACCGGTGGGTCCCACTGGTCAGGTTTGACCTGGACCGGCCCTGTTGACCTGCTGACACAATGCTGACGTATTGCTGACGCATTAAGTGATTTCCTAGCAATAAAATAATTCATGAATTTCCAAAAAATGTATAAAACTTCTAAAAATCATAGTAATTCAACCATAACTCAGATGAAGAAAAGTTATATATGAAAAATGATCAGAAAAATATGAAGAATCTTTTTATGCCATTTTTCATGCATGTTTGAGCAAGTTAACATCCCCAAGTAGGACATTTCATGATTATGATAATTTAATAAATAGTGTTGGAGTTGGAGTTTGGTATATATTTGAATCCCACTTCACTTAATATGACTATTTATTGCACTAGGCCAATTAAATTCTCTAGCATGCCGTATCATACATCATGTTTGGTGCATTGCTTGATTGTGTTCCTTTCATGTTTGTCGGTGGTGTTCCTTCCCGGTAGACGATGGTTCCAACGTAGAGATCGTTGTCACCGATGAAGACTCATTGATATCTTCAGAAGTGTCAGGCAAGCAACCCCTCCTTGAGAATCCCGATAATATCCTACCCTCTCGCTCCTGCTCTCTTATATTGCATTAGGACAATGACGATTCAACCGTTACATGTTCCCGGTAGTTGAACCCATTCCTTTGCATGACCTGTCTTTGCCACAGTAAATAGTTGAAACCACTTAGCATGAGTAGAAACTGCTTGAGCCTTGTTGTGCTTACTCATCTATGCTTGCTTACTGTGCCTGCTATGCTTAGAGTCGTGTCGTGTCGGGTCTGATCCATCTGGGTGCTGAATCGGAATGGCAGTGTTCATGTCCTACTGTGTGAGAGCTAAGTGTGTGAACACGATTTGGTAAAGGTAGCGATGGGAGGCCATGTAGGAGTACATGACGGGTTGTCTCATTGGGACCGTCCTTAAGAACTGAGTTCGGTGTATGTTATCCAAGACAAGATACTACCGCACATTGGGATACTTAATTGACCCTCTCGGCTTATTAATTGCCTTGACCTCTATCCTGGAGTTGCAACTAGTTTCTGGCGTTTGTAGGAAAAGTGTTGGCGGCCGTGCATAGCGCTGCCCGACGGGTTGGGCTTTGATGCGATATAGACACCGTGGCACGGTGTACCAAGGGGCACCCGAACGGTGGGCTTGGGAACCCTGCGCACATCGTTTGAGGCCATAGTGGAAACTTCGGCCGGACTTCCGTGCGGGTTCAGTCTCAAATAGGCGATAAACCTGGACTAGGGTCTTGTGTGATTGACGGTCGTGGCCGACTCCCTCGCTGGGCTTCCGCTTGAAGGTTGCTGAGGTGCCTTTTACGTGCACATGGCGGTAAGTGGCGGGAGCGTGTGTGAAGAAGTATACCCCTGCAGGGTGAATTAATCTGTTCGAATAGCTGCGTCCTCGGATATGGACTACTTGGAGAACTTATGTGGTTCATAGACAATTTGAAATGGATACTCTAAAATGCGCAAGATAAGCGTGAGTGCTATGGATGGCCTTCTCGTAGGGAGACGGGAGTGGATCCGTAATGGTGTATTGATATGGTGAATATGTGGACTCGTGTGCGCTACCCCACCTCAAAGAAAGTACTTGTAGTCGTAGTACAGGTTAGCCAAAAGTTAAAGCTGGCTTGCTGCAATAAACTCCACAACCCTCTTTATTGATACTGATGCATATGTAGATAGTTCCGATGTAAGTCTTGCTGAGTACCTTTGTACTCACGGTTGCTTCAATTATGTTTTTTGCAGATGAGACGTCAGTCTCAATAGTGATCCTTACGACGTGAAGTTCGATGTTGACCGGATTAGCTTGGGAATCCCAGGCAGAGGTCTGGTTCCTTTGGTAGGGTCGTTGTAGCTTTTCAGGCTCCTCCAGCCACTTTTAGTAGATGTCTGTACCCAGACATGTCTTGCTTCCGCTTGTTGATTGTATGACTTGAGTGTTGGGTCATGTGACCCCTGTTTGTAATATCACACTATGTTGGCTCTTATGAGTCATTAATGAATACTTGAGTCATAGAGTTATGTTGTGATGCCATGTTGTATCTACGCATATCGTGCATATTGCGTGTATGTTTGAAATGCATTGATATGTGTGGGATTCGACACCTAGTTGTGTGCCTTTAGTAGTACTCTTTACGGGGAAATGCCTCTTTGTGCTTCCACCGAGACTTGGTAGCTTGCTACTGCTCCGGACACATTGATTGACCGGTGTGTATCCTTATTTGCTGCTGTGTCTGTCCCTTCGGGGAAATGTCTCGCAGTGTAATGGAGTCCATGTAGCCTGCTATGACTCGTCTATGCGCAGTTGATGACATTTATGTCCCACGGCGTAATAGAGTCCATGTAGCTTGCTATGACTCGTCTACACATGCTGAGACCGACACTTGCATTGTTGGGTTACGTATGACTGTCCCTGTACGGATGTGCCACTTGGGTTCTACGACTAGTCATGTCGACCCGGGTTCTTTGACGTGTGAATGCTAGCGACATGTTCATATCCGTGAGCCAAAAGGCGCAAACGGTCCCGGCCAAGGTAAGGTGGCAGCCGTGGGTTACCGTGTGTGAGGCCGCAAAGTGGTGTGACATGTTACAGGCTAGATTCATATGGCTTAGGATCGGGGTCCCGACAGCTATGGTATCAGAGCTTGACTGCCTGTAGGATTACCAAGCCAAACTGGTCGATGTTTGAGTCTAGAACTGCTTTAGTTATATAAGGGTATTGATTGTGGAAGGGAACGTAAGATTCTTTTTACTCCTTTCCTCGTGTCATTCTAATTCTGAGTCACCCTCTTCATTATTCTACGGGGATTAAGAACTAGGCTTTCTCATCTATCTACCAGGATGACGAGTTACTATGTTGGATACTTATAGAAAAGTTGTTGTCTTCCTGGATCAATGTCTCCATAGGAATTCAGTAGTTTTGTTGTCAGTTTTCATGCAGGTTGCCTCATATTTCATGTCGTATAACCGTTATGCTGTCCGAGTTAACCAGGGTTTCTAAATTATCTGATGCAATTGCAAATTCCTTTCCCCTGTTCTCGATGTCTTTGGGCCAGACAAAGCACACTAATTGTTGTGTTGAGGTACTCTACTACCTCGACGTATATGATAAAGGTGTTTATGAAACCATGTTATTTAAGTGAACCACCCAACAGTCTAGTTGTGTCTTTTGTTCCCAGTGTGATAATTCTGGCCATCATTATCGAAAGCATGTTGTGATGCTACTTAGACAATAGGTATTCTGTTTCTGGGTTCTTGAACCCAAGGATCATTCTGCTTATTTCTGTTGATAGTGTTGCTCGTTCCCTTAGGATGATTAGTAACCTTGTTATAGTCTTCAAGGTTCGTGGTTTATCATTCTTCCAATACCATGAACCAGTCATGGCAGAAGTTCCCCGTGAACTGAAGATCACAACAAGAGTGCTCTTCATGAGTTCTCCCTTCCATAATTGTGACTCTGCCAATCCTAACTTTCTACATGGATTATCTAGAAGAAACATGTTGAACGTTGTTCGACGTATTCAATCTATGCATCCACAACTCAGAAAATGATGTTCTCTTGAGTTGCCCCTCTTCAATTGTATTCCGACCTTTATCTATCAGTGGATAGTCAAGAGTATGTCATGCATTTGTGTTATCGATGTTGACTATTCTTGTGGTCCGTCAAGCCATTCTATTTCAGAATGACTAGGAGAAGCAAACTCCAGTACCTCATCCATTTTTAGGATTGGGTCAAAGCAGTTGTATTCTACAGATCGAAATGCCAATCCAGCTTTTGCTATGTTCCACCTTGAAGTATTACCCCCTTTAAGTCAGGATTGTCATGGGAATTGCACCACCTCTTATGACTTCTTGATACAGTGATACTTCTCGCCATCATCATTCACTCCTTGGTCTCTGTGTTGTTGTAACCAGAATACCGACAAGTGAATCGTGATGCGTGAAATCAAAACTTCTAGCAATCCAATTGCTTGGAGGTTAATGGACAATAATCTCATTCCTAGTGTGATGGTTATCGAATCACCACTCTAAGATTGATCGTGCGACCTAGTCCACCTTCCATGGTGCACTCTTCAATCAAAGAGTTAGGATTGTGTCAATCCCTCGCTCTTTTAATCATATCATTTTGCCTTGAAAAGCAAGATTGTTCTCGAGCTTAATAACATATTGATGGTTCGTGATTTTCCGAATATCTTCTCAGAAGTATCACCAGGTTGTTCCCTGACCGTTATGTTGAGTTCATGATCAAGTTGGTTTTTCTATAAACCACCCCTTCTCCAAGACCTTGTGTTAGATACCCCTGAGCTAGTTGGTTAAGCTAAACAACAACTTGGAGAGTTGGAAGATAAATGCTTCACCTGACTTAGTTCATTCCAAAGGGATATCTTCGTATGTGTTCGAGTGTGTAGAGGAAAGATGATACCGTCATCGATTGATCCTTGTGATCAATTGTGGCATCTATTATCTTATCCAATCTTTGATTTGAGTGTGGGCTATCGTCGAATCAAATCAGAAACAAAGAACTTCATAATGTTGTTTTACTCGTGGATGTATCCTCGAGCATACACCGTTATATCTTTTGGTCTGACCAATGCTATCACCTTGTTCACATAGTTATGGGCTTCCATCTATATGGATGTTTCGATGAACTGTTGTTGAACCCATCGACAACATTGTTTATCCTCTCCATGATTCATGATGAACATAAAGCTAGTGTTGGAAACTTTGTAGGAAATATCTTCGTGTTCCGTACGTGGAGTATATTTCTGGTGAACGAAGTGACTTACTCTTAGTTTACGTGCATATGGTGTAAGTTGCCGCCGTGAACTCGAGAAAGGTCGTTTTGTTTTCTTGGAATCATCCCAAGTCAGTCATGCCCGTGCGAAGTACTCTATGGTTTGATAGACTGATCATCTCCATTCCATATGCAATTCTTAGCACACCAAGCCACTGATTGACTTGTTTAAGGAAAAGAAGTTAGGTGTTACTCCTGAAGAGCTCAGACGGACATACACAAGACTTCGTTACCTCCAATGATGGTTCCATCAAGAACTCGGTAGTGTTTTGTTGTAAGTTCTCCATATGACCACAATTGTCTTGGACACTGTTTTCATGTGGGTCTTGCAATCCAGCTCATGTTTTGGAGTTGGCTTCCGCAGTTCATCTCTCGAGAATTCCGCAACGCCATCTCGTCGATTTGTGTTGCAAACTTTCACCTTCTGACATGCTGAGTCTGGAATATCTTAACACCAACCATATCCGAAACTCGGGCAAATATGATGGTTGGAACATTTCCCAAGAAATGTAATATTGGTCTCTCTGTGACCCGGTTAAGTGGATGTTGTGGCCAACACACACCTAGCCGGCAGACCTACTATTATAGTTTCTTCATTCAGTAACTTGGCCACTTCCCCATGAGGAGTCCGTATGACTTATTTTAGAAGTTGTTCCTCATGGACCCTTTTTGTGATCCCGAAGTCCGACCTATACCTGATGTGCTAGATATCAAGCATTTCCTATAATTGGGTTATGCTAGTACATCAAGGAGAACATTAGAAGCGGAGTGCCAAATGTCTCTCGGTCGATCATCCAGATTTTGTTCCCTCGGCATAACCAAGGTGAAATGTGAGAAAGTGTTGTCTTCCTTTGCATCTGCATTCTCCATCATTATTCATCATGGTAGTATGATGTGTTGCGAGGATCCTTGGCATGGATGTTGGTAAAACCCTGGTGAATATGGAAATGCTCAAGTTCTTGAGAGCATGCTCACACACTGGGTTATATCTCGGTAACAATTGGAAAGTGCCTTCCATTTACCGAGCTGTCCTATAACTCCAGCTTCTTTTCCAAACTGAGTATGCCATTCGCTCGAACTCCTTCAAACGATCGTTTGTAAGTTGCCTTAGGCTGTCATGAAGAGTTTCAATGATTTCTAGATCAAAAGTAATTCTTTTTGCCACTTAAGGGATAATACTACGAGTCACCTTCCCTAAGGTGCCCGTTATGGTATGAAGGGCAACTAACTCCTCGCTACTTTGAAACCCATGCTCTATCCTAGCTAAGCGTGGAATTGTTGCCTACCAATTGAAATCTCCGTCATCTGCCTCATTCCATCGCTCTCGATGTGTTTGGTGTCTCAGCTCAAGAGACGTTCTTACGTCCCATTCCATGAGTTGATCATGGGTTGCTCGATCTTCGAGAAGATCGATTCTTGTAGGGTTCTCCCGTTTTCTCTGCCGTTGTGTTTAGGTGCAGTTCTCAAGAGCAACGAGATGTCCAGATCAACATGATGCAATGAATCAACATCTTTGAGAAGGACAATTGGATCGTGAAGATTGTGATAGCCAGTATCCCCTGTGTCCTCTTACCCTACACCTGAATCTCGGGACGAGATTCTTGTTTAGTGGGGGTGAGTTGTCACAACCCTAGAAATTGCTTGCAATTAGCTTCATCAATGTGCATCCATGCATCATGTTCATTTTCATGAAATTTGAAATGGTGATTGTTAAACCCTAGCACCAAATGAAATTCAATTAGGTTCAAATTAAAAATATTTTCAATGAACCTAAAATGCCCTTGGAAAAGTTCATCATTTCTGGAAAAGGTGAAAACCTCTTCCAAAAATGATGCACACAATTCTAGGACATTTTTGGATTTTTGAATTAACTCATATTGTATTTGAATTAGGGCTTTTAATTGCTATAAATGTTATAAATGGCCGAAATATTCAGGAAATTATTGAGGGCCTCAAGGATAATTAAATTGGTGGCCACAAATATTTCCAGGATTTTAAGAAATGATTTAGTATTTTATCTAAATCAAAACAGATTGGAAAATTAGAAAAATAACTAAAACAAATTAGAAAAACCGGAGAGAGAGAGAAACTTACTAGGTAGGCCCAGAACCGGCCCAGCCCACCTAATCTCCTGTCGTCTTCCTCCTGAGGCCACAATGCAGGGCGCGTGGTCGCCGCGCGCGCGCACGCTCCTCGCCAGCTCCTGCTTCCTGGAGGCCCCCACCCAACGGGGATGAGGACGACGGTGCCATCCCGATCGAGCGCTCCTCGCCATTCCCCCCTCTCTCCTTTCCCCTCGCTCTCCTCCGCTTTCCCTCTCCTTGGCCGAAGCGGCAAGGACCACGCCGCCGCGCAGTCGTAGCCACCGGTCGCGCTTCTCCTCCCTGGTGCGTCCCCGAGCCCCGCCTTGACGCGCACGACCTCCTCACCGAGCCAAGCAACCGGAGGAGCCCTCCTTCGTCGCCATCGACATCGTCTTCAACGTCCGCCCGAGAGATCGTCGGCGACCGTGCGCTCGCCTCGCTGCCTCTCCAAGCTTGCCGTCTGCCTCGTCTGACCCGCTGTGAGCTCCTGCGTCGAATCCCCCTAACCCCGTGGCATGTCCCTTGCCGTAGTCGTCGCCCCCTTGCTGACCGTAGCTCGCCGCCGCCCGAGCTCGTCGCCGGCGCAGCTCCGGTGACCTATCAGTCTCGTGCGCGCGTCCGTTGATCTCGTGTGCGTGTGTAGATTTTTCTGGTGCTAGTCGTGCACCGCAACGCCGAAATCGTCGAGTCCCGAACTCCGGCCGCCGCTCAGACACTCGCCGCCGTTAGCACAAGCCACCGCAGCCCCTCCCGCTAACTCAGATGGATGCGGGCGAGACCCAGCTCCACACTGAGCCCCTCCGCCGTCGTTTTGGTCACCGGAGGTCCAATTCCGACGCCCTCCGGCGCCTCGGGCCTCGCCGGCGTTGAGCCGCCGATGGGGTTGACCCCCTCTTGACCAGATTTGACTCCCCGGAGTCAATGACATGTGGGGCCGACCGCTGTCTAATTTTGGATTAGTGGCAATATTAGCTTAATCCCTCTGATTAAATAAATGAGTCACTGACAGTGGGCCCTCTGGCCTGTTAAACTAATTTAATTAGGTTAAACATAATTAGTTAGCCACTGTGCCACTTACATGTGGGTCCAACATGTCAGCCTCTCTAGCTGACCCTGAGACACTGACCGGTGGGTCCCACTGGTCAGGTTTGACCTGGACCGGCCCTGTTGACCTGCTGACATAATGCTGACGTATTGCTGACGCATTAAGTGATTTCCTAGCAATAAAATAATTCAGGAATTTCCAAAAAATGTATAAAACTTCTAAAAATCATAGTAATTCAACCATAACTCAGATGAAGAAAAGTTATATATGAAAAATGATCAGAAAAATATGAAGAATCTGTTTATGCCATTTTCATGCATGTTTGAGCAAGTTAACATCCCCAAGTAGGACATTTCATGATTATGATAATTTAATAAATAGTGTTGGAGTTGGAGTTTGGTATATATTTGAATCCCACTTCACTTAATATGACTATTTATTGCACTAGGCCAATTCAATGCTCTAGCATGCCATATCATACATCATGTTTGGTGCATTTCTTGAATGTGTTCCTTTCCTGTTTGTCGGTGGTGTTCCTTCCCGGTAGACGATGGTTCCGACGTAGAGATCGTTGTCACCGATGAAGACTCATTGATATCTTCAGAAGTGTCAGGCAAGCAACCCCTCCTTGAGCATCCCAATAATATCCTACCCTCTCGCTCCTGCTCTCTTATATTGCATTAGGACAATGACGATTCAACTGTTACATGTTCCCGGTAGTTGAACCCATTCCTTTGCATGACATGTCTTTGCCACAGTAAATAGTTGAAACCACTTAGCATGAGTAGCAACTGCTTGAGCCTTGTTGTGCTTACTCATCCATGCTTGCTTATTGTGCCTGCTATGCTTAGAGTCGTGTCATGTCGGGTCTGATCCATCTGGGCGATGAATCGGAATGGTAGTGTTCATGTCCTACTGTGTGAGAGCTAAGTGTGTGAACACGATTTGGTAAAGGTAGCGATGAGAGGCCATGTAGGAGTACATGGCGGGTTGTCTCATTGGGACCGTCCTTAATAACTGAGTTCGGTGTATGTTATCCAAGACAAGATACTACCGCACATTGGGATACTTAATTGACCCTCTTGGCTTATTAATTGCCTTGACCTCTGTCTAGGAGTTGCAACTAATTTCTGGCGTTTGTAGGAAAAGTGTTGGCGGCCATGCATAGCGCTGCCCGACGGGGTGGGCTTTTATGCAGTATACACACGGTGGCACGGTGTACCAAGTGGCACCCGAACGGTCGGCTTGGGAACCCTGCGCACATCGTTTGAGGCCATAGCGGAAACTTCGGCCGGACTTCCATGCGGGTTCAGTCTCAAATAGGCGATAAACCTGGACTAGGGTCTTGTGTGATTGACGTTCGTGGCCGACTCCCTCGCTGGGCTTCCGCTTGAAGGTTGCCGAGGTGCCTTTTACGTGCACATGGCGGTAAGTGGCGGGAGCGTGTGTGAAGAAGTATACCCCTGCAGGGTGAATTAATCTGTTCGAATAGCCGCGTCCTCAGATATGGACTACTTGGAGAACTTATGTGGTTCATAGACAATTTGAAATGGATACTTTAAAATGCGCAAGATAAACGTGAGTGCTATGGATGGCCTTCTCGTAGGGAGACGGGAGTGGATCCATAGTGGTGTATTGATATGGTGAATATGTGGACTCGTGTGCGCTACCCCACCTCAAAGAAAGTACTTGTAGTTGTAGTACAGGTTAGCCAAGAGTCAAAGTTGGCTTGCTGCAATAAACTCCACAACCCTCTTTATTGATACTGATGCATATGTAGATAGTTCTGATGTAAGTCTTGCTGAGTATCTTTGTACTCACGGTTGCTTCAATTATGTTTTTTGAAGATGAGACGTCAGTCTCAATAATGATCCTTACGACGTGAAGTTCGATGTTGACCGGATTAGCTTGGGAATCCCAGACAGAGGTCTGGTTCCTTTGGTAGGGTCGTTGTAGCTTTTCAGGCTCCTCCAGCCACTTTTAGTAGATGTCTGTACCCAGACATGTCTTGCTTCCGCTTGTTGATTGTATGACTTGAGTGTTGGGTCATGTGACCCCTGTTTGTAATATCACACTATGTTGGCTCTTATGAGTCATTAATGAATACTTGAGTCATAGAGTTATGTTGTGATGCCATGTTGTATCTACGCATATCGTGCATATTGCGTGTATGTTTGAAATGCATTGATATGTGTGGGATTCGACACCTAGTTGTGTGCCTTTAGTAGTACTCTTTACGGGGAAATGCCTCTTTGTGCTTCCACCGAGCCTTGGTAGCTTGCTACTGCTCCGGACACATTGATTGACTGGCGTGTATCCTTCTTTGCTGTTGTGTCTGTCCCTTCGGGGAAATGTCTCGCAGTGTAATGGAGTCCATGTAGCCTGCTATGACTTGTCTACGCGCAGTTGATGACATTTATGTCCCACGGCATAATGGAGTCCCTGTAGCTTGCTATGACTCGTCTACACACGCTGAGACCGACACCTGCATTGTTGGGTTACGTATGCCTGTCCCTGTACGGATGTGCCACTTGGGTTCTACGACTAGTCATGTCGACCCGGATTCTTTGACGTGTGAATGCTAGCGACATGTTCATATCTATGAGCCAAAAGGCGCAAACGGTCCCGGCCAAGGTAAGGTGGCAGCCGTGGGTTACCGTGCGTGAGGCCGCAAAGTGGTCTGACATGTTACAGGCTGGATTCATATGGCTTAGGATCGGGGTCCCGACAACCTCCAAGGGATCCTTTGTGCTTTCAACTCCCCAGTCGTGTTCTTCCTGGTCAGATGGATCGACATGGTGAAATGAGAATTATTATCTTTCCTGATGCCAACATATGGTCGATATACTCGACGTTTCAAAAAGATGGACTCCTCATCGTACTAGATGGGCGGCAGGATTTACTATTCCTGTACAAAATGGCGGTTGCAGACATGCTGATCTTCGTGATCCACCATGGAAGTGATGAAATTATACTATTTGTCAAACCAATGCATGGGCAATCCATGTAATCTGAAAAATCTGATGAAGAGTAGTTCTATGCCGCTGCTTCACTTCTTGTTGATGCTCGAACACTCCTACTCGTGATGTGCGATACTTTAGGGAATGATGTTGCTGACGTACCAAATGTTTGTTCCATGTCTGAACTTTTCATGCTATATTACTCTTTGCGATCATATCTGTATTTAAGAATTAATATGTCATCTCATAGTTCAGTAAAATGATAGCATGCACGGATTTTTAATGGATTTCATTATGATCATCTCAACTAATAACCATTAGACAAACCCAAAACTTTGTTTTAAATCCCACCACACCAAATTTTTATCATTTCCCAACCCACCGAACATTTCAACTAATATCCATTAGATTTGATCCTAATAAGTTATAAACTATGTCATGCCATAATTTATAAGGTATTATGTCCTGAACACCAACACTCCATTTTTAATCATTTTTCTAACCCGCTGAACATTTTTGTGACACCAAACATTTTATGTGACACTAGAAATCATCAAAGAATATACACATGCCTAATGACGGCAAATTTGTCGCCGAAAATTAGGCTAGAAGCTCGCTAAAGTTGCCGAGGGCTTTTCCCTCGGAGGAAAACACCTGGTGACGGTTGACCGTCATAGAAAATGTTCTTTGGCGATGTTTTCTGTTTCGTCACTAGGATTTTTGTCACTGAATAGAGCAGATTTTGTGGTGTATCTCTAGCACCATGTTGGAGAAGACCTCCAAATTGAAGGCAAACTTTAAGTTAGGCACCTCACCACCACGCTTTGTCCCTCTCCGCCTTCGATGGTACCACTGCAATCGTCATTTTTCACCACCGGCCAAGCGCTAAACATATGCCATCATGCCCGGAAATACCAGTTTGTGTAGGGTTCTTCGAGAAGGCGAGAGTAGGTAGTTAACCTAGTTGATTTTCCTAGTTTGAGGGAAACCAAATGGTTTTCCTCGTCAATGTTTTCTATTACAATAGCAATAGATTTTGTAATTACAATACCTATTATATGTTGTAGAGAGTAATACAAGTAATGCCAAAGTAAATTGGCTAACAATCCATATTTAGGGACGACACCGAACAACTGATGAGCCCTTCGATCACGAGCGTGCGACATCGTAGAGTCGTGGGTGACAGCTGGTTATTTAATTGTAAGGTTGTATTTTTCACGTGATTGGCAGTTTGTGCGGGGAAGGTCGGTGTTGACTGTTCTTCTCTCTCGCGTGGGATCTGTTTATTCATAGGGTGTGGTGGGTCCAAAGTACGTCCTAATTTTTTTTGCCAAAAATGGTCGAGAGTATGTCTTGTTTTGTCCCAAAAAATGAAGCAAGTGCGGGGATCGAACTCAAGACTCGGCTCTAGCCATCTCAGATAGCACCACCTTTGGTACATAAGTGAGCTACAACTTTATTTCACTAGTGCAGAAAAGGCTAGCTATGGTGTGGCAAAAAAGGCTTTGCTGGCGTGGTAACACGACGCCACCAATATTGCGCCATTGTTAAAAAATAATGGTGGTGTTGGGTCTCACGTCAGCGATATTCTATGTGCTGATGGGGTGCCATTTGGACAACGCCACCACTATAATCGCTCACCTAGCGGCGTGCAATGTATATTGCACGCCAGGAACGTTTTGTGCAGCCAAAAAAATCCTAGGACATAACATTTAGCATTTAGCATTGCACGCCAGGAACTAGACTAATAGAACAATGCATTCCACTTAATAATAAGTGCCAACCTCACAAGGAGTACTAGAGCTAAGTAGCTATTTATTAAACAACAATCCTCACAAACACGAGCAAACTAATATAGTTAATAAAGAGTTCATTTCACACGAGCAAACTAACATAGTTAAAGGATGTCGATGACGATCATCATCCTCAAGTCATGGCGTGGGGTGTTCCTGATAGTGACTAAGACAACCTGTTCAACCCGGAGATTCTTGCCAGCAAGGAAGTTGCTCCACCCAGCCGCACTAAAGATAGTGCGACCGTCTATATCCACTACGTAAACATAGGTGGTGACAGAGCCCCTTGTGGTAAGGCGTAGTCCAGCAATGCCTGCTTCATCCGGCTCGATGCCACAGCTCACACATAGCCTCTTAGGTAATTTCTGGAAAAAAACAAATATGATGATCATGTCACATTACTACACTATAAGCATATCATCACATTAATATACTAAGCATATCACATTACTATACCAAGCATATCATGAAATTCTACACACTAAGCATATCATCAAATTCTACACTAAGCATATCATCACATTACTAATACACTATAATCAATATATCACATTACTATACTATAAGCATATCATCACATTAATATACTAAGCATATCATCAAATTCTACACTAAGCATATCATCACATTACTACACTATAATCAATATATCACATTACTAAAGCATATCACATTACTATACTATAAGCATATCATCACATTAATATACTAAGCATATCACATTACTATACTATAAGCATATTAGCACACTAAGCATATCATCAAATTCTACACACTAAGCATATCATCAAATTACTACACTAATAAGTAACATACCATGACATAGCGGTTAACCATCGTCCGTGCCAGGCAGGTCACGAATGGCAGCCCGACGTAGGCATCACGTGCCGGAAGTTTTTCCCAGAGCTTGTCCGTTTCATCCTCGCTCAGCCTCGTCATTCTTTCCGCATAGAGTGCTTCATCAAGTGGGTCCTCGTCTTCTTCCTTATAGTTGAGATAGATAACAGCGAGCCTTGGAGTTTGTCTTCTGAAGGAGAAGCTGAACAATTCACCCCCAGTGAGATGCATGCTTGCGATGAAACGATCCAATTCATCTCCTCCAATCTGGGTTATGTTCCGTCCCTTGTTGACCTCCATAGTGTAGGGCCCCCCAGAAGCATCGAAGATGACTGTGTCTCTAGTAATGAGCTCATTGAAATCCAATCTCACATTGCAAGGGACGCTGTGTAAGAAAAACCAAAAACACACACAATGCATTAGTAGAAATAACAATAAAACCAAAAGAACAAACCATTAAAAGGTTCATATAATTTGTTATCACTGCAGGAACAAAACACGGCTGGAAGTAAATGCCGAACAACGTACCAGTTGCAAGGCTGTTTGCGCACCTTAACTTGCACACTCGACATGATGGTGGTTGCATCATTCTACACAAAACATATTGAAAACTAAATATATAATTGGATTCTAGACTAGTGAACCGACACTAAGTATAATTGAATACTACGGTGCTAAATATAATTCTACACAAGTCACATGTATACACAAATAAACAAAATTTGATATAGAATGGATTGCTTTGTGTGATGTAGAATCAAAATTTGATTCAATGGATTGAGCTCGGCGAGTGGACTGCATCTGATCCAGGAGCGGGCAACCGGCAAGGATACAGGCCCGCTGGGAGCTGGGGTGCCCTGATCGAGCTCAACCGTGCAGTACGCCAGGGCAGGTTGTGCAGTACGTTGGAGCGGGCATGGGCCAGCTGCAGCTCGCCCGCATGGCATGGCTGCCACTCGATCTGGGCAGACCAGTACACCCCAAGCTCCCCCTTCCTCATCTCTGGCAACGACTATGACGTGCCACGTGCATGCACTGAATCACATCTTGGTCGCTCGTCGGGCGTCGGCAAATTTTTGGTTTCTGCAGTTCGGTACCCATTGTCATGTGCAATTTATTTGGTTGTCGTGCTCTCCACTGCAGTTTGTTCTTTGAAAAAAGGCCCAAACCTCACTTCGTGTGGTTGTTGTCACAGGTCAGTTTTTTATTTTTGATAGGGAAAATCCAGCGCAATATAGTCTGCTATTCATGTTCTTGCGTTCAGTTTGCCAATGTTTTGCAGGACAGGGAAGAACATCAATCAAAAAGAGAGAGAAAAGACAAGGAAGAACATCAATCAAAAATAGAGAAAAAAGTGAAGTGCGCTCCTGGGCGACAAGTTACATGCCTTGTTGTCGACGTTCAATTTGGTGTCGACTGCGACATGAGGCCTGCCGCGGCGGCCATTGGCAATGTAATACTCATGTGCAACCCTTGCAGTGCGGTTGGTGCGGTTCGTCCTGCTACACGTGTAGTTGACTTGCACGGGCCAGTTGCTCTCTGCGAGGAACCAGTTGCTTTTTTATTTTCAGTTTTTAGGGATTGTTCTGTAAGAAGATTGAGACCCTATTTGTAATTATTCAGAAAATGAGTGCAGTATAGAATGCCACAACAAAATAAGATTTAGTAAAAGAATGCGGTTCAGTTCGCCGCCTCGAGCCATCCAAGATGCATTACATGAAAAAAATGTTTCGAAAATGACAAAAAGGTAACGCTTGATAGTCTTGCAGTCCACTTCTCGATAGTCTTACCGTTCACTTCTCGATAGTCTTGCGGTGCACTTACGCTGGATGTGAAGTGTGCTCCACTTCATCGTCTAAGAAAATACATCTCACAGAAGAAATCATGCAGTTCGCTTGTCCGTGGGATGCAGTGCGGTTTTTTGTCTGAAGCAGTCCATTTTTCTGTCTGATGCAGTTCACGCGTCAATTTTGGTGTCGCGAAAAACAGAGTGTACGCATTTCGGTAATTTTAAAACTGCTCTTAAACCGTAAGGAATTAGAGAGAGTGTTCTACATGAAAAAGTTGCGTCTCGTCGATATCTTTCCAACGTCGTATCATTTGCATCGTTCCGATGAGCGGTTTGGAAAAAATCACGAAAATACGATCGCTGCCACTCGTAGGCATCGCCACCGTTTTCAAAATTCCTTTAAAACCGTGAGGGATCTCAACAAATGACCAACATATGAAAGTTGCGTCTATTCCACAGCTTTCCAACGCCGTATCACACGCCTCGTTCCGACAAACGGTTAGAAAACTGCAGCGAAAACCGTACCAAAAAAATCGTAAAATTTGAGAAACAGAATTCTGTTTTTTTAATAAATTTGAAATTACTCTCAAACCGTAAGTAATTAGAGAGAGTGATCTACATGAAAAAGTTGCGCATCGACGATATCTTTCCAACTCCGTATCGTTTGATTCATTCCGATGAGCGGTTTAGAAGAAAAGGTAAATACGCTCACTGCCACTCGTCGGGCGGCCACCATTTTTGAAACTGCTCTTAAACCGTCAGGAATCTCGAAAAGTGATCAACATGACAAAGTTGCAAATTTTCCGTAGCTATCCAACGGTATATTATATGTCTCGTTCCGACAAACGGTTTAGAATCTATAGCGAAAACGGTGACGAAAAAACACGTGTAGTTTTTCTTGCTGATATTGCAGTGCTCGTTTGATAGGGATGCAGTGCACACGTGTTAACCGTGCAGTTCGGAAGTGTTGTCAGGATAGTTATTCTGCACCCATTGTCAGAATAGACGGTCTGTATATATATGGTTGGAGGGGGTGCGAGTGGAGAGGAAAGAGATGCAATGAGAGGGGAAGAAGAGGATTGAACCTTGCTGGGCGGCGATGGGCGGTGACGGGTGGTGGCTGGTCGAGGGGGAGTTGAAATGAAAGGGCGGCGACTAGGTCTTTTACTAAGGCGTGGGAGTTGACTCAGGCGGGTCGTTGCCGACGTGTGCCTAAAATGCAACACCCTAACTAATAATAGCCCAAATAAAAAAAGACTAATTAAGATTAATGAAAGACTTAACATAATTAGAACTCGTAGCAATAATAGCTCAAAACTAGAACTGGTAGCAATAATGATGTCAAAAATGTAAAATAAAATGTTTGTTATTTTCTAGCTAGTATATATAATGTTTAAAAACTTAAAATACTAGTTTAAATGAAAATATTATTTATAGCGTAAAATAACTTGGTACGTCAACACTAATTAATTAGCTACGACGTGCACAGAAATTCAACGCCACCAATATCTTCTAAACAGTGAGTACAGGTGGGCCAACAGATTTGTGACATGTCCAAAAATAGCCACGCCAGCACTGACTGTTTACAGCTGGCGTACAAATTAAATCGACGCCGGCACTATTTGAAAAAAATAGTGATGGCGTTGTGTGAAAATGGTGCGCCGCCAACAAAAGTTGTGGCTAGCCATTTCTCCACTAATGTTTGTTAGCAAAAGCTATATCGCGAACAATAAAAATCATGTTTAGCCAAAAATAATGTTGGATGGACATTTGATCCCTGGTTGTTAAAAACAAGCCAAAGCATCCAACTTGTTGTCCCCCAGTGTGAGCTTCCTGCCATACTCCCCATCGACGTCCTCTCCATGCTAGAATCACCCCCATCACACCTCAAGAGAGACAAGCCCATCCACCTCCCCGGGAAGAGGAGAAGACCACATGTGTGGTAGCGGGAGGGGTAAGGGACTTGTACTGCCACAAGTGCGTGTCTGCGTGGAACACGCCTTGCCTCCCGGCCCAAGTCACAAGAGAGAGAGATAGTAGGGATAGGTTTTATTTTCGTTTGAGTGAGGAAAAAGAATAAGAAATATTTGAAAAAGGCACCCTTTGCATGAGAAAATTAGGAATATATATAGTTTAGGCAAGAAGGACCTAAAAAGTAGAATGTGAGGAGGGCTAAATCGGTGAGAGAGAAAAACGGTGCGGGTGAGGACGGAATGAAGGTATCCTAAGGATGAAATGACATACAAATTTCCCTTTAATAGTAAAGGTTGATTTAGTATTTTAGATGTTGATAGTTTATTCTATAAACTTGATCAAACATATCCAAGTTTGATTTCTAAAAAAATCATAGTATGTAATATTTTTGTGATACATAGGGATTAATATTAGCTACACATATTTCGCCATGGTAGGGATGGACAAAGGAGGGAGAATATTATGCAGTCGACGACTAGGCCAAAGTTGTATCCTCTTAGGGTTGTGTGTTAACAGACTTTCTAATCTGCATTCCGACCCAGTGAGATCGCGTCCCTCTTTCATGGTCTTCTCTTCCGCGGGAACTATATGTCGCACTACTAATTCCTATTAAAACTCACCGGTAATGTTTTGGGCAAGACCAATACTATTGCATGCCAAATAAAATTGTGGGTATTTTATTTACTTTTTCACTGTTTTTGCCTCGCTTCTCTTTGATTATTCTGAGGAAAAAACGACTTGCAAATTTCCCTTTAACAGTGAAGATTTATTTAGTATTTTAGATGTCGTTAGTTCAATTTATAAACTTGATTAAACCACAAGCTTTATTTTTGAAAAACATAATATGGAATATATTGTGAAACAAACATAATGTGAGGTACACAGATTTCCCAGCGCGACGTCACGGATGGACAGAGGAGGAAAATGTTATCTAGTCGTTGATTGTGCCATAGATGTATCCTACGAGGGTTGTGCATTAAAAGGCTTTGTCTCCTGCGATGCGGCCCAATGAGATCGTACCCCTCTTTGACGGTCTTCTCTTCCACGGGAGCTATATGCCGCACGTACTAATTCCTATTAAAGCTCGCCTAAAATGCGATGGTTTTGCCTAACCGTATACTATAGCGCATGTGGATATTTTTTTTCTATGCTTATTTTCATTGTTTTATTTTACTGTTTTTGCATCGGTTTTCTTTAGTTTTCCGTTTCTATTTTTATTCGGTTTTCTATGTTTCCTTATTCTTATTTTTTCTTTATAAACACATGTCTAATATTTTCCTTACACCGTATACATCAAGAATATTTTATATACACCTTCAACACTTTTCAAAAAGATGATTAACAATTTTGAAATATATGTTTTATGTCTACTTTTTTCATACACATTGTACAGTCTTTGTATACATTAAAACATTTTCATATGCGTTAACATTTTCTGAGTGCATGATTAACATTTTTAAGTAATTATTTTGTACTTTTTTCAATATCTGTTAAATTGTTTGCAAATACACATTCAAGCTTATTTTCAAATGACACAAAGCATTTTTTGAAACCATGCGATTAATTTTACACATTGAATAAATATTTTTTAGTATGTTGCAAATATTTTGTTGGAAACATGTGATTTTTTTAAAATGTAACAAACATTTTTTTAAAGGGCACGAAACATTAATTTTAATTATGCGAACATATTTTTGACACCGTATATCATTTTAGAAAAATGTCACATACATTTTTTTGAAATGCATGGATATTTTTCAAATGTCACATACAATTTTTGTGTTGTACACCATTTTTTGAAATTGGAGCAACCTTTTTTATACTTCATTTTCTTTTATATTGTGCAATGAACCCTTTTAAATACATTAACTAATTTATTATTTGATAATATATGTATTTAGTTTTTCTAAAATGTAAGAAAAATAAATAAGGAAAAAATATCTCGTGTGGCGTCTGTGATACAGGACCATGGTGTATGTCCCACTTCCAACTCGTGTAGAAATCACGTTCTCTTCTCTCTAGTTGTGCGCACGCACGGTTAGACTTGACGAAGCATCCACGTTTCCAACTGAGACACACTCCGAAACTATAATTCCTATGTCCTCTCCCCCTTTTATCCTAACGAGAGAACCAAAAAGGCAAGCGGTCCTTCTTCCCCTGTTCACCGTCGTCCTACTCAAATTGGCACACACACTGAAACATTGGTGAGTCTGCTTTGTAACAAAGTTCATATGGAATACATGAATTATATGAGAAAACGAAACAAAGCTAGCAACATTCCAAATCAAGTGCAACAACCCCAGGCGCATATAAATTAGTGTATGGATCGAATCAAATATGCATGTAATTTCGAACAGCCAAATGCATCCTACCGGGCAGGGGCTCCATGCATATTTCTTGTTGTCGTCGCGTATCAGAAGTGATCCTCCTCCGACATCCCCGTCGGAGATGATCTCTATCTGTAGCACCTTGTTGGAGAAGACATGTGAACTGAAGACGAACACGAAATTGGGCACCCTACCGCCGTGCGAGAACTCTAGATCCATGTTCGCCTTTGCCGGCACTGCCGCAGTCGTCATTTTTTGTCGTCGGTCATGTGCTCTGCACCTCTATGAGAGGAAGGACATGTGTGGGACCATGTCGGTGAACCCAAACTCATAGAGGGTTCTTCGAGAAGGCTAGGTGATAGACCCGGATGACTTTTATTTTTTAGAACCCAGATGGTTTTGCTCGTCGCAATAGTTTTGGTAATTGCAAATTTGCAATAGCCATTAAATGCTACTGACGATAATACAAGTAACGTCAAAGTTAGTCGGTGAACAATCCGTATTTAGGGACGTCACCTAACAACTCATCAACCCTTCGATCGCGATCCGCCATTGTGCAGAGTCACGGGGCAGTTGGCTATTTAACGGGAGGGTTGTCGTTTTCACGTGATTAGCGACTTGAGCAGGGCAAGTTAGTGCTGATCGCATTTTCTATCTCGCACGGTATGTGTTTGTCCGTAGGACATGGTGGATCTAGTGTACATCCTACTATTGTTTGCCAAAAATAGATGCAAATTCGAGAGTCAAACTCAACACTCTCGTACCGTGCCGAAACAAAATTAGCACACCATCCCAAACCAAGCAGAAGAACTCTACGGACACACAATCTAATGCCTAAATCAAATCAAATATGCATGTAATAGTACCACCCTTGGTACATAATTGAGCTACAACTTTATTAGTTCACAAAAGCTATTTGGCGAACAATAAAACTCCAGTTTAGGAAAACGTAATGCAGGGTGGAGATTTGATCCCTTGTTATTAATAGCAAACCAAAGCATCCACCCTCATTGTGAGCTTCCTGCCATCCTTCGCATCGACGTCCTCGCCATGCTAGAACCTCCCCCCCCCCCCCCCCCCCTCCGAGAAAGCCGATCTCGTGCACCTCCCCCATGGATGTGCAGAGGAGAGGAGAAGACTACATGTGGTAGCAGGAGGGCGCAAGGGACTTGTACTACCACAACTCACGTGTATCAGTGGAACACGCCCTACCTCCACAAGTCGCAAGAAAGCTAGGTTTTATTTTCGTTCCAGTGAGGAAAAAGAATGAGGAATATTCAAAAACAGACATCGTTTGCATGAGAAAATCGACAATATGTAGATTTTAGGCTAGTAAAGAAAAGCACCTACAAAGTAGAATGGGAGAAGGGAAAATCAATGAGAGAGAAAATGATGCGGCGGAGGACAGGACAAAGGATCCTGAGGACGAAATGACTTACAAATTCCCTTCTAATAGTAAAGATCTATTTAGAATTTTAGATGTTGATAGTTTATTCTATAAACTTGATCAAACATATACAAATTAGATTTTTGAAAAACATAATATGTGATATTTTAAAAAACTGAGGGAATATTAGGCACGCAGATTTCCCAGCGCCATGCTAGGGATGGACAGAGGCGGGAGAACGTTATGCACTTGTCAACTAGGCGATGTATCCTACGAGGGATGTGCGTTAACAGGCTTGTTCTCCTACATGTCTCATTTTTTATGCACATTGTACATATTTCATATACATCAGGAATTATTTCATACATGTTTAACATTTTGTAGAAATATTATTAACATATTTAAGATATATGGTTTGATGTCTGCTGTTTTTCATACCCATTGTATATTTTGGTATACATCTAAAAAACTTTTTGTATAAGATTAAAAAAATTCAATACTTGATTAACATTTCTCAAATATTTATTTAAAATAATCAAACACATGTGAATTGTTTTTTCAAATAAATGTTGAAAGGTATTTTAGTATGATTTGTAACTATTGAATGAACATGTTTATATGTCACAAATATTTTTGTTTGATTATCCTGAGGACAAAACGACTTGCGAATTTCCCTTTAACAGTGAAGATTTATTTAGTACTCCCTCCAGTCCTTTTTAGTTTGCTTATTAGTTTTGTCTGAAGTCAAAGTATCTCTACTTTGACCAAATTTATGGAAAAATGTATCAGCATTCACAATGCCAAATCAATATTATTAGATTCATTACGAAATGTAGTTCCATTGAATGTATATTTGATATTGTAGATGTTGATATTTTTCAATATATATTTGGTCAAACTTTATAAAGTTTGACTGGACACAAATCTAATACGTGGAGTTATAAGGACCGGAGGGAGTATTTTAGATGTTGATAGTTTATTTTATAAACTTGATTAAACCACAAGCTTGATTTTTGAAAAACATAATACGCAATATATTGTGAAACAGACATAATATTAGGTACACAGATTTCCGAGCACGACGCCAGGGATGGATAGAGGCGGTAGAATATTATCTAATCGTCGATTATGCCATAGATGTATCGTGCGAGGGTTGTGCATTAACAGGCTTTGTCTCCTGCGTGGCGGCCCAATGAGATCATACCCCTCTTTGACGGTCTTTTCTTCCACGGGAGCTATATGCCGCACATACTAATTCCTATTAAAGCTCGCCTGAAATGCGACGGTTTTGTGCTAACTGTATACTGTAGCGCACGTGGGTATTTTTTCTGTGCTTATTTTAATTGTTTTGTTTTACTGTTTTTGCATTGGTTTTCTTCAGTTTCTTTGGTTTCCCCTTTCTATTTTTATTCTGTTTTCTATTTTTCTTTATTCTTCTTTTTTCTTTATATACACATGTCTAATATTTTCCTTACAACGTATACATCAATAATATTATGTCTGTTTCACACACGTTGAAAGGTATTTTTAGTATGATTTTTAAATATTGAATGAACATTTTTATATGTCACAAATATTTTGTTTGAAACATGTAAACATTTTTCTAGATGTAACGTACATGTTCTTGAAGGGTACGACACATCTTTTTAATTACACGAGCATAATTTTTATGGTGTATAATATTTTAAAAAATGTCACACATTTCTTGAAACGCTTCAACATTTTTTTGAAATGTCACATACAATTTTCTTTGAATGGTAGAAACATAATTTCAAGATTTGAGCGATCATTTTTACACTGCATTTACGTTTTATTCAATGTGCGACGAACACTTAAAAACACTAATAAACTATTTTTTCATAACATATGTATTGCATATATTTTAAAACATAAAGAAAAGTAAAAAAACACATGACATATTCATGATGTCTATGATACAAGACCACATAGTTACTAGGCCGGCCCACTACCAACTCGTTGGGCGACAATCGCATAGTAGTCCCCTTTTCTTCTCCCGATTATGCGCACGCATGGTTGGACTTGATAGAAGACGTGCACGTTTTCAATTCAAACGCACTTGAAAGAGAGAAACTCATATGTCTACCCCCCATGTGTCTGTCCTAGTTAGAGATGCGATGAGGGACGCGACCCTTTTTTCCCGTTCACCGCCGACTCGCTGAAATTGACACAAACACTGAAATATTGACGAGTATGCTTCGTAAAGAAGTTTATACAGAACACATGAATTATATGGACAACGAAACAAATCCGTCAACATTTCAAATCAAGCGAAACAACCCCACGTGCACACAAAATAATGTATGAATCGAATGAAATATGCATGTGATTATAAACAGTCAAATACAACCAACCGGGGCGGGGTTCCACGCACCTTTCTTATTGTCGTCGTGTATTAGGAGAGACCCTCCTCCAACATCGCAGTCGGCAACGAGCTCTCTCTACAATACCTTGCTGGAGAAGACCTCTGAACTGAAGATGAACTCAAAGTAGGGCACCCAACCGTTGTGCGAGCTCTAGGTCAATCTTCGCCTCTGCCAACACTGCCCCGGTCATCATCTTTCGTGCCGGTCATGCGCTCCACGCCTCTAGAAGAGGACGGACGAGTGTGGGAGAACTGCGGTAAAACCCAGCTCGCGGAGGGTTCTTCGAGAAGGCGAGATAAGGTGGTAGACCCCAGACAATTTCCCTTTTTTAGAACCCGGATGGTTTTCTTGGTCATGGTTGCCTGTTGTAATCACAATATTTTTTTTGTAACTGCAATAGCCATTAAACGCTACAGATGGTAATACAAGTAATGTCAAAGTTAGTTGGTGTACAATCCACATCTAGTGACGACATCGAACAATCCATGAGCCTTCGATCGTAATCACAACACTATCCAGAAAATGGGTGGGTATTTGATGGGAGAGTTGTCATTTTCACGTGATTGGCTATTTGAGGGCAAGCACATTGTAGTTGTTGTCGAGTTGTGTCCCTAATTAAGGGGACCCATATCTTTAGTCAACCAGGAAGATCATGACAAATAGACCGATTTGATTTGATTGTCATTCCATTTCCTTAGTAATGAACTGAACTCATGACTCTAACAAGTCGACTCTCCTCTAATTAAACCAAGGAATTCCCCTTTTACTCCTTACGAAACTCAGGGTAGATCATGCATACTCATGAAATGAAGTTATTGCATATTGTGATCAGACATGTAGGGTTGTGGTTGGTTCATAGAAAAAGATGCGCTAGTGAGCGTTGACCTTATTTTCTCTCTCTATCATGGTATGTGTTTTTCCGTAAGATGTGCTGGATCCAGAGTATATTCTACCTTTTTGCCAAAAATAGATGCAAGTGTCAGATTCAAACTCAACACTCTTTATTGATCCGAAATAAAACTATCCCAAATCAAGCGCAGCAACTCCACACACACATAAATTAATGCCTAAATCAAATTCAATATGCATCTAATTACAAACAGTCAAACACATCCAACCCGAGGGGGGCACACACCTTTCTGTTGTCGTCGCATATGATCCTTCTCTGACGTCGCCACGACGACGACCTCTATCTCTAGCACCATGTTGGACAAGACCTCCAAATTGAATACAAACTCAAAGCTGGGCACCTAACCGCCGCACGATAACTCTAGGTCCTTCTTTTCACCTCCAGAGGCACACCGCCACGGTCGTCATCTTTTCACCACTAGGCATGTGCTCTACACATCTAATATAGGAATAACACTTATGCGGAGGGTTCTTTGAGAAGGCGACAATAATTAGTTAACACAGATGATTTTCCTTTTTTGAGGGATCCCAGATGGTTCTCCTCGTCAATGTTTTCTCTTGTTATAGCAATAGTTTTTGTAACTTCAGTAGCTATTACATGTTGGATACATTAATACAAGTAATGACAAGTAGGTTGGCTAACATTCCGCATTTAGGGATGACGTCGAATAGCCCATGAGCCAGAGAATGTATCCAGTGCAACGAGCCGACTCGTGCAACAGATGCACCGGCTGCACATGCGCCGTCAGATGGGAATGGGAGGGACAGGATCCATCTAACAGGTGGGCTGCTGGTACATTTTGCAACGGGGACCTTGAAATGCAGCAAAATCGAGGGAAACGACCTTCGAACCTCAGTCGTGCTTTCCCCTTCCACCATATCCTGTATCACTGAACCAGGACGTCAGGCTGAGCTAGCGTTAGTGGAAAAATTGGGCGAGACGCCTCTCTCCCTCGATCTCCATCTCCTCTTCCTCGAGAACCCCCTCTCCCTCTCCGGCAACCGGCATTGAAACACGAGCGCCCAGGATCCAAATCGTGTGGTCCAGTGGCAGCTCATTGTGATTGCGTGTAGCGACGTGGGGATGAAGTTCTGTGGATCAATGGTACGGCTGCATAGGAGCCGGCCATCGGCCTTTACAGTCAAGGATCCAAGGTATGTGCACCGGATTTGGTTCTTATTATGCATGTGCAGTCATATTGGTTCGTCTAATTCCTCTGTTTCCTCAATTCGTTTGAAACCATTGACATTTCAGAGATTGAACAGTATGGGCACCAAATTTATGTGCGAGATGCTGCCATAATGGTGAACTTTTGCCGCTAATTACAATGGAAAATAGACGAGAGATGTGCTATGTGTGCTCTGATCCTTCATCTGTATACAGTTTTTTTTTCAAGGAAATCAGCTGTATACAGTTAACTTGTACTTCCTCAGTTCTTAAATATAAGACCTTTTAGAGATTTCATTATGGACTACATACGGAGCAAAATGAGTGAATCTACACTCTAAAATATGTCTATATACATCCAAATGTAGTCTATATTGAAATCTCTAAAAGGTCTTATATTTTGAAACGGAGGGAGTACTACTTTGCTAAATTTATACTGGTAAAGTTGTACATGAACGACTCGACATGTATGTGAAATATGATTACCTGTGAGCCGTGTACACGGCAAGAGGTTTTTAATTACTAGTTTCTGTGATGTTAATCATCATTTTTTTCGGTGACGCATACTCGGCAATAGTTTTTATGTGAAAATTGTTTACCTACGAGCTCACATTTGAAAGTGTCTTGTTCGAGTAACTCTGAATGAACCTTATTGTTAGCTTCAGGAAGTTGATTGTATGACCTGGAAAGGGAATTGCTAAGCCTAGCTTCACATAGATTTCAAGATTTGGTTTGACTTTATATGTTGCTTCCGATTTGCAGCCAAACCTGCTATATGGTGTGCTCATGAGACCATACCAACTTTGATCTTAGCATGGCCTTGCCCGAATCGATCAAGTTCTGTTTTTTTCCTGAATTTTTGTTTGAACAGGAGGTTACCCCATATATGTTTGAATCATATTTCTTACTTCCTAGCAGATAGATCGTTCGTACTTGGAGTTTCAGAGCCAGTACATATTCAGTGAAGTGCAACTGGAAGGATATATGGTGACGCCATAGCAGTCCTAGATTAGTGTTAAGCCATGAGTTGATTTAACTGGGGTTGGTTTGTGTGGTTCGGATATCTTGGATACTTCCTACTCGTTTAGATTAGTATTAACCCTTGAGATGATGTTATCTGACAATCACTCTTGATGGATACAGTTAGCTATGTTAATGTATGTTTGTAACTGGTTACCGCATAAGCTAGGTGTATCTTAGTTTGCAGTTGTCGTTTGTTCAGTTTTGCGTTCAGTTTGTACTGATCATTGCTACTTCCTCCATATGAAATCATAACGGTCGTGCAGCAAGTGTCCATGCTGCGTAGAAGTGTTTACTCTTATGTATATACAGAAATGCTAATGGCTTGGTCACCGTGACCAAGTCTACAGAAAGAAAATGTCTTTGATTGAACTTAAAAAAGTTTGATTTGATCACATCTCCTCAAGCTCCAGCAGCACAGTTAATTTCCTATCTCTACTGGTACAAATACAAGATATAGCATGACGATTCATAGCATTCAATAATACTACAAGGTCCCCTTTGTAAATGTACAAGCAGCCCACCTCTTAGATGTATCCTGTCCCTCCCATTCCCATCTGACGGCTCATGTGCAATTGGTGCATCCGGTGCACGAGTTGCCTCGTTGCACTGGATACTTTCTCCCATGAGCCACTCGATCGCGATCGTGCGGTTGCGTTGAGTCGTGGGTGATAGTTTGCAATTTAATTGGAAGGTTATCGTTTTCGCATGATTGGTGATTTGTGCGGGGTAGGTCGGTGTTGATCATGTTTCTCTTTCTCGCATGGGATCCATTTATTTAGGACATGGTGGGTTCAAAGTACGTCCTTGTAAGTGCATGTAGGGTCTCCTTTGAGGTTTTGGAGTATTGAAGACAAATGTGTAAAGGGTCTAATGTACTTGTTAGTATACACAGTTGCCGAGGGCGTTGCCTTGGGAGAAAAACACCTGGTGACGGTTGACCATCACGGAAAATGCTCTTTGGCGATGTTTTCTGTTTCTTCACCGGGATTTTTGTTAGTGAATAGAGCAGTTTTTGTTGTGTATCTCTATCACCATGTTGGAGAAGACCTCCAAATTGAAGCAAGTGCGGGGATTGAACTCAAGACTCGGCTCTAGCCATCTCACGTAGCACCATCTTTGGTACACAAATGAGCTACGACTTTATTTGTTAGTAAAAGATATACCGCGAACAATAAAAAGCTTGTTTAGCCAAAAATAATAATGGGTGGACATTTGATCCCTGGTTGTTAAAAACAAGCCAAAGCATCAAACTTGGTGTCTCCCAGTGTGAGCTTCCTGCCATACTCCCCATCGACGTCCTCTCCATGCTAGAACCCCCCCCCCCCTCCCCCCCCCCCCACGTTGAGAGAGACAAGCCCATCCACCTCCACTATGGATGCGTCGGGAAGAGGAGAAGACCACGTGTGGTAGCGGGAGGGGTAAGGGACTTGTACTGCCACATGTTGCGCGTCTGTGTGGAACACGCCTTGCCTCCCCAAGTCGCGCGTGAGAGAGAGAGAGAGAGAGAGAGAGAGAGAGAGAGAGAGAGAGAGAGTAGGGATAGGTTTTATTTTCGTTCGAGTGAGGAAAAACAATGAGGAATATTTGAAAAAGGCACCCTTTGCATGAGAAAATTGGGAATAAATATAGGTTAGGCAAGTAAAAGAAGGACCTAAAAAGTAGAATGTGAGGAGGGGTAAATCGGTGAGAGAAAAAAAGGTGCATGTGAGGACGGAATGAAGGTATCCTAAGGATGAAATAACATACAAATTTTCTTTTAATAGTAAAGATTGATTTAGTATTTTAGATGTTGATAGTTTATTCTAGAAACTTGATCAAACATATATAAGTTTGATTTCTAAAAAAATAGTATGTAATATTTTTTGATATATAGGGTATAATATTAGCTACACATATTTCACCATGGTAGGGATGGGCAAAGGAGGGAGAATATTATGCATTTGACGACTAGGCCATAGTTGTATCCTGCATTCCGACCCAGTGAGACCGCGCCCCCTTTGATGGTTTTCTTTTCCGCGGGAACTATATGCCGCAAGTACTAATTCCTATTAAAACTCACCGATAATGTTTTGGGCAAGAGCAATACTGTTGCATGCCAATAAAAACTGTGGGCATTTTAATTACTTTTCACTGTTTCTGCTTCGGTTATGTTCGATTATCCTGAGGACAAAAAAAAATGCAAATTTCCCTTTAATAGTGAAGATTTATCTAGTATTTTAGAGGTTGATAGTTTATTTTATAAACTTGATTAAAGCACAAGCTTGATTTTTGAAAAACATAATGTGTAATATATTGTGAAACAGACATAATATGAGGTACACAGATTTCCAACGCCAGGGACAGACAGAGGAGGGAGAATGTTATCTAGTCGTCAATTGTGCCATAGATGTATCCTGCGAGGGTTGTGCATTAACAGGCTTTGTCTCCTGCGATGCGGCCCAATGAGATCGTACCCCTCTTTGACGGTCTTCTCTTCCACGGGAGCTATATGTCGCACAAACTAATTCCTATTAAAGCTCGCCTAAAATACGACAGTTTTGCGCTAACTGTATACTGTAGCGCATGTGGATATTTTTCTATTCTTATTTTAATTGTTTTGTACTCCCTCCGGTCCTGTTTACTCCGCGTATTAGATTTGTGTCAAATCAAATTTTATAAAGTTTGACCAAATATATATTTGAAACATATCAACATCTACAATACCAAATATACATTCCATGAAACTACATTTTGTTATGAATCTTACAATATTGATTTGGCATTGTGAATGTTGATATATTTTTTCATAAATTTGGTCAAAGTAGAGGTACTTTGACTTCAGACAAAGATAATATGCAGACTAAAAAGGACCGGAGGGAGTATTACTTTTTTTGCATTGGTTTTCTTCATTTTTTCTAACGTTTTCCCTTTCTATTTTTATTTGGTTTTCTACGTTTCTTTATTCTTCTTTTTCTTTATAAACACATGTCTAATATTTTCCTTACATCATATACATCAAGAATATTATGTCTGTTTCACACACGTTTGAAAGGTATTTTAGTATGATTTGTAAATATTGAATGAACATTTTTATATGTCACACATATTTTTTTAAAACGTGTAAACATTTTTCTAGATGTAACGTACATGTTCTTGAAGGGTACAAACCATCTTTTTTTTAATTACACGAGCATAATTTTTATGGTGTATAACATTTAAAAAAATACCACACATATTTCTTGAATCGCTTCAACATTTTTTGAAATGTCACATACATTTTCCTTTGAATGGTAGAAACATTATTTCAAAATTTGAGCTAACATTTTTACACTGCATTTACGTTTTATTTAATGTGCAATGAACACTTAAAAACACTAATAAATTATTTTTCATAACATATGTATTGAGTATATTTTGAAACATAAAGAAAAGTAAAAAAACACATGCCATATGCATGATGTTTGTGATACGAGACCACATAGTTACTAGGCAGACCCACTACCAACTCACTGGGCGACAATCGCTTACTAGTCCCCTTTTCTTCTGCCCGATTATGCACATGCATGGATGGGATTGATAGAAGACGTGCACGTTTTCAATTCAGACGCACTTGGAAGCTAGAAACTCATATGTCTGCTCCCCCGTGTGTCTGTCCAAGGTAGAAATCGAAGAGGGATGCGACCCTTTATTCCCATTCACCGCCGACTCACTGGAATTGACACAAACACTGAAATATTGACGAGTATGCTTTGTAAAGAAGTTCATATGGAACACAAAATTATATGGAAAACGAGACAAATCCGGCAATATTTCAAATCAAGCGAAACAACCCCACCTGCACACAAATTAATGTACGAATCGAATGAAATATCCATGTAATTATAAACAGTCAAATACAACCAACCGGGGCAGGGGTTCCACACACCTTTATTATTGTTGTCGCGTATTAGGAGAGACCCTCCTCCAACATCGCCGTCGGCAACGAGCTCTCTCTACAACACCTTGTTGGAGAAGACCTCTGAATCGAAGGTGAACTCAAAGTAGGGCTCCCACCCGCCATGCCAGAACTCTAGGTCAATCTTCGCCTCTGCCAACACTGCCCCGGTCGTCATCTATCGTGCCGGTCATGGGCTCCACACCTCTAGAAGAGGAGGGATGAGTGTGGGAGAACTCCGGTAAAACCCAGCTCGCGGAGGGTTCTTCGAGAAGGCGAGTGATACATCCCCAACGTATCTATAATTTTTTATTGTTCCATGCTATTATATTATCATTCTAGGATACTTTTTAAGCATTTACTTGCTGTTTTATTTCATTTTTGAGCACTACCTATTAACCCAGTGCCAAGTGCCAGTTACTGTTTTCTGCATGTTTTTGGCCTTTCAGGAATACTGTACTAAACGAAGTCCAAATACTCGAAACTTTTTGATGATTTTTTCTAGACAAAAATAAGACCTGGAAGCTTCGGAGGAAGACCGGAGGGCACACGAGATGTCCCCAAGCCAACAGGGCGTGCCCATGGGGGTGGCCGTGCCCTGGTGGATTGGGCCCACCTTCCAGCTCCTGTGGCCCGGATCTCTTCGCTATAAATTCTCATATATCCCCAAAACCCTAGAGAGCCTCTCGAAACACTTTTTTCGCCGTCGCAAGTCTCTGTTTAGCCGTGTGCCCATCTGGAGCCCTATTCCGGTGCCCTGTCGGAGGGGGGATCGATCACGGAGGGCCTCTACATCAACCTTGCTGCTCCCATGGTGATGCGTGAGTAGTTCACAACAGACCTACGGGTCCGTAGTTAGTACCTAGATGTCTCTCTCTCTCTTTGTGTTCTTCATTGCCAAGATCACCACGATTCCCGCGATGATCTATCTTATGTAATCAATCTTTGCGGTGTGTTTGTTGGGTCCGATGAATTGTGGGTTTATGTTCAGATTATTCATGAAAATATATTGAATCCTTGATGGTTATTTATATGCATGATTTTTATAGCTTCGTAATGCTCTCCGATCTATCAGTTTGGTTTGGTCAACTAGATTGATTTATCTTCAGTGGGAGTGATGCATTGTAGTGGGTTCCATCTTAAGGTGCTCAATCCCAGTGACAGAAAGGGACATGACATGTATAGTATTGCTGCCACTAAGGGTAAAACGATGGGGTTCATTCATATTAATTGGATTTACTTTGTCTACATCATGTCATCATCCTCCAAGCATTACTCTATTTTTACTTAATACTCTAGATGCATGCTGGATAGCAGTCGATGGGTGGATTAATAGTAGTAGATGGAGGTTGGTGTCGGTTTACTTGTTTATGGACGTGATGCCTATATACATGATCATTGTCATGAATAAATATTGCATAACTATGTACTTTTCTATCAATTGCCCAACAGTAATTTGTTTACCCACCGTATGCTTTCTTCGAGAGAGAAGCCTCTAGCGAAAACTATGCCCCTCGGGTCTCCTCACAAATATATTTACAAAAACTCTAAAAACCTTGCTGCCACTATTTAATTTATTTTTATTTTTGAATTATATTTATCAAATTATCTATCTATCACTACTTATCGCTTGCAAGTAACGAGTTCAAGGGGACTGACAACCCTCTTGCCCGCGTTGGGTGCAAGTGTGTGCTCTTTTGTGTGTAGGCACTGAAGACGGTAAATTATGTGGTCCTCCTATTGGTTCGATAACCTTGGTTCTCACTGAGGGAAATACTTACCTCTACTGTGCTGCATCATCCCCTCCTCTTCAGGGAAAATCCTAACGCAGTTCACAAGTATCAAGAAGGATTTCTGGCACCGTTGCTGGGGAGTATCACCAAGTTCCTATCAAGTACCTTCTCACAAATTATCATTCACTTGTTCTACTTTTTATTTTCTATTATATTTTCTTGCTATAAAAATCAAAAATACAAAAATATTTATCTTTGCTAGTTTACTTGTTTGCTTGCTTGAAGTTGCTATCATGTCTGATTTTATCATTGAGAAGGATGATGAAGGTAAAACCCCAAAAGTGGAAACTCCCCCACAACGAGATGTAATTTTTTTTGTTGTGGGTAAGGGGAATATTATAGGGAAATCATTATCCAAGAATTCTTTAACTGTACGGGTACTTTGGCTTGCAAGGATATGCCAATACTTAAAAGAACCAAAAGTTACGAGATGCTATTTCCGCTCTTGTTCTTAAGCTTGAAAGAAGGTTCATGCGTGCCCACCCTACTTTGCAATGGCTTTTCTATGACTTTTTGGTCATAAAAGACCCTAGGGATAAGAAGATAGCCACTCTTATCCTCATGTATGAATTTGACTATATAGTGCGAGAGTCTCGAGATATCTTTGATCACTATAGTATGAGTCGTGAACATCCTGTGATAGATGAAATTTTATACAATGAAGATTATATGATGAGGTATGTGTTTCATGATAACCACACCTTTGATGAAAATACCAAGAAGGAAGTTCCTCCTATTCACATTATCCAACAAGCTTTCAATGCTATTAATAAACAATATTACTGGATAGTGAGAGAGAATACGAAAGGTTTTGAGGAAAGTAGCATTGAGAATGCTAAGATATTACTAGATGATGTGTTTTCTATAACACGCATCCCAAGATGCAAAGGTCAAAGATGAAAACACTTGAGACTATGCATTATGCCTAGCTAGGGGCATAAAATGATATCGCTTGTTGGGACGCAACCCACTAGTTATCTTTGAATTTTTGTTTTTAGTTTCTGTCTTGGTGTGTTAACATGATTATTGCTACTGTAATAATTGTGTTTTTATGTTTCAATTAGTGTTTGTACCAAGTAAAGCCTTTGGGATGACTTGAATGATAAGTAGAATTGATACGGTGCAAAAACAGAAACTTTTGCGTCCAGTGCAGAATTTCTCTGATTTTACTGGCATGTCTTTTTGATCTGAATTTTTTACACAATATTGGTATGCAAATTCCCCAGGAGATAGTAAATTTTCAGAAGTTTTTGAGTTACAAAAGTATGGTGTTTGCACAGATCATTACAGTCTATTCTGTTTTAGATAGATTCTTTTTTTGCTTGCATAGTTTGCTTGTTTTGATGATGCTATGGATTGTATCCGGGGGGGGGGGGGGGGGTAAGCCATGGAGAAGTTATAATACAGTACCTTATGCAACAATAAAATATGAATCAACTTATAACAGTACGTAAAGTTTTTGATTTATCTATCATACTAACGGAGCTCACGAGTTTTCTGTTGAGTTTTGTTTGATGAAGTTTTCGAGTTTTGGGTGCGATCACAATGGATGAAGGAATAAGGAGCGGCAAAGAGCCTAAGCTTGGGGATGCCTAGGGCACCCCAAGGTAAATTCTAAGTCTCAAGTGTCTAAGATTGGGGATGCCCTGGAAGGCATCCCCTCTTTCATCTCAATCCATCGGTATGTCACTTGGAGCTATATTTTTATTCATCACATGATTTGTGTTTTGCTTGGAGTGTCGTGTGTTATAATTTGATTTTGTTTTAGTTTTACAAAATCATTGTTTGCTGGACACACCTACTTGAGAGAGACACATGTTCACCATGATTTGTTAGAACACTATATGTGCTTCACTTATATCTTTGAGATAAGCAGTTGCTCTACTGCTTCACTTATATCTTTTAGAGCACGGTGGCGTATAGATTTTATAGAAATGATTGAACTCTTGTTCTTCACTTAAATTTGGTTGAGAGTCTAATATACAGTGACGGTAATTTGCATGGGTTATAATATTAGTCCAAAAATAATAGAAATTCAAGGAGTGCATAATCAAAACCTTCATGTAGCTCATAAAAGAGAAATTGTAGGTTAATAATATTGATGTGGTAATATGAAAGAGCGTGAGTGCATGGTTGTTGGTTAGTAGAAATATCGATAGTTAAAGGGTGTTAACTTGCTGTTCATCTAAATATTGGTTATGGCATGGTGATGATGTGAGCATTCTTATTCCTCGTTGAAATCCTAGTGTTGTTTAGGCCGGGCGCGCGCGATGGTTAACTCCTACCAACCTCCTCCCTAGGGGCATTGATACGTCTCCAATGTATCGATAATTTCTGAAGTATTCATGCCATATTTGCCTATGTTTACAATACGTTTATATGGTTTTTATGCACTTTATGTGATTTATTTAGAACTAACCTGGACTTACGTTGTTTTCAGCATAATTACCGTGGTGTTGTTTTTGTGCAGAAAATAAAAGTTCTCGGAATCGCCCGAATTTTTTTATGATTTTTTTCTAGAGGAAATAAGAAATGCCGGAGCGAAGAACCACTAGAGGGTAGCCACCTGTGGGCCACAAGCCAACAAGGCGCGCCCACCCCCCTAGGCGTGCCCTGATGGCTTGTGGGTCCCACGTGGGTCCGACTGGTGTGATTCCAACGCTTAAAAATCCTATATATACAGAAACCTTCAGAAATCAACCTAGAACTTCCGCTCCACCATCGCAACTCTCTGTATCAAAGAAAAACCCATATGGAGCCTTTCCAGTACCCTGTCGGAGGGGCAAAACCATCACCGGTGGCCATCTTCATCATCCCGGCGGAGGCCATGACTAAGAGGGAGTACTTCACCCTCGGGGCTCAGGGTATGTACCAATAGCTATGTGTTTAATCTCTCTCTCTCTCTCTCTCTCTCTCGTGTTCTTGACATGGGACGATCTTGATGTATCGCGAGCTTTGTTAATATATTTGGATCATATGGTGTTCTTCCCTTGCCATCTTGTTGTGATGAATTGAATCTTTCCCTTTGAGATTTTGTTATGTCGGATTTGAGAACACTTGATGTATGTCTTGCATGTGGATACTCGTGGTGACAATGGGGTATTCTATTGATTCAGGTTATATTTGTTATGGCATCAACTTGCGGATTCCGGTATGCATAGGGGTTGATTGCACGTTTTCATACTACGTTCTCCGATAGAAATCTTAGGGTACTCTTTGAAGTTCTTTGTGTTGGATTGAATATGATGAATCTAAAATTGTTTGATGCATTTCGAATAATTAGCCTACTGATACTTGTGGTGACATTGAAGTATCTAGGTGACATTCAGGTTGATTGATATGTATCATATGTGTTATTTTAGTATGAACTCTAGGGCTGTTTGTGACACCTATAGGAATAGCCCAATAGATTGATCAGAAAGGGTAACTTTGAGGTGGTTCTACTACCTACAACAATTTCATCTCGTGTTCTACGCTAGTTATGAACTTTGGAGTGATTCTTTGTTGCACGTTGAGGGGTGATCACATGATTCTATTATGTTAGCATTGTTGGGAGATTGCACTAAGTGAAAGTATGAACCCTAGGCCTTATTTCTAAGCATTTATATAACGTTTTGCTCGCCGTTTGCCACTTGTTACCTTGCTGTTTTTATATTTTCAGATTACAAAAACATATATCTACCATCCATATTGCACCTGTATCACCATCTCTTCGCCGAACTAGTGCACCTATACAATTTACCATTGTATTCGGTGTGTTGGGGACACAAGAGATTTCTTGTATTTGATTGCATGGTTGTTTGAGAGAGACCATCTTCATCCTACACCACCCACGGATTGATAAACCTTAGGTCATCCACTTGAGGGAAAATTGCTACTGTCCTACAAAACTCCGCGCTTGGAGGCCCAACATAGTCTAGAAGAATAAAGTTGCGTAGTAGACATCAAGCATGCGAGTAGTACTTTGCTTCGAGAAAGCTAATAAAGATTTGCCATAAGTATGTGAGTTCTTTATGACTAATGTGAATCCATGGATGTAGGCACACTCACCTTTCCATATTATGCTAGCCTCTTCGGTCCCATGCATTGCCCATTCTCACCTCGAGGATCGATGCAAACTTCGCCGGTGCATCCAAACCCCGCGACATGATACACCATGTTGCACATAAGCTTCCTTATATCTTCCTCAAAACAGCCACCATACCTACCTATTATGGCATTTCCATAGCCATTTCGAGATATATTGCCATGCAACTTCCACCGTTACATCATATGACTTGTGCACTCATTGTCATATTGCTTTGCATGATCATCTAGCTGACATAGTATTTGTGGCAAAGCCACCGTTCATCATTGTTTACATGTTAGCTAGATCATTGCACATCCTGGTACACTGCCAGAGGCATTCATATAGAGTCATATATTGTTTAGTAGTTTTTCATATCAAGTTGTAAGTAAATAGAAGTGTGATGCTTTTCATTATTAGAGCACTGTCTCGGTGAGGAAAGGATGATGGAGACCATGATTCCCCCACAAGTTGGGGGAGCTCCGGATGAAAAAATAAAAAATGGGGGAGGCCAAATGAGCCCACCAAGAAAAAGAAAAAAAGAAAGAAAGAAAGAAAAAGAAAAAAATAGAAAGAAAAAGAAAAAGGGGAAAAAAGAAAAATAAATAAATGAGAGAAAAGAGAGAAGGGACAGTGCTACTACCTCTTTTTCCACGCTTGTGCGTCAAAGTAGCACCATGTTTTTCATATAGAAAGTTTCATGTTTTGTCATTTTCATATGCTAGTGGGAATTTTTCATTATAGAACTTGGCCTATATATTCTGATGATGCGCTTCCTCAAATGCCCGAGGTCTTCATGAGCAAGCAAGTTGTATGCACACCCACTTAGCTTCTGTTGAGCTTTCATACACTTATAGCTCTAGTGCATCTGTTGCATGGCAATCCCCACTTCTCGCATTGATATCGATTGATGGGCATCTCCATAGCCCGTTGATCCGCCTAGTTGATGCGAGACTTTCTTCTCCAGTTTTACCCATTTGAAACCCACCACAATATTCTATTCCACCTATATGTTATGTACATGGTTCACGCTCATGTATTGAGTGAGGTATAAAATGCTGAAGCGCGTGAAAAGGCATGATCCAATTGCTTGGCTTAACACCATGGTGCTTGAAATTTGTATTTATGTGGTGAAGACGGAGCCATGCCATGCTAATATGATAAAATGAATGGGGGGGGGGGGGTAAACATTCTTTAAGGATCGTATATTTTGAAAGTTGATGATTGTGTTACTTATGTTTATGGATATTACTGTGTTAATTCATCGTTTCTCAATGATCATACCTAAAAAAATTACATGTTGGGTAGCATGTCACATAAAAATATCTGTTTTTATCATTTACCTACTCGAGGACGAGCAGGAATTAAGCATGGGGATGCTGATATGTCTCCAACGTATCTATAATTTTTTATTGTTCCATGCTATTATATTATCATTCTAGGATGCTTTCTAAGCATTTACTTGATGTTTTATATATTTTTTGAGCACTAAACTATTAACCCAGTGCCAAGTGCCAGTTGCTGTTTTCTGCATGTTTTTGGCCTTTCAGGAATACTGTACCAAACGAAGGCCAAATACCCCGAAACTTTTTGATGATTTTTTCTGGACAAAAATAAGACCTCGAAGCTTCGGAGAAAGACCGGAGGGTACACGAGGTGCCCCCAAGCCAACAGGGCGTGCCTAGGGGGGTGGTCGTGCCCTGATGGCTTAGGGCCACCTCCCAGGTCTTCTGGCCCGGATCTCTTCGCTATTATATCTCATATATACCAAAAACCCTAGAGAGCCCCCCGAAACACTTTTTCCGCCGCTGCAAGTCACTGTTCCGCCGTGTGCCCATCTGGAGCCATGTTTCGGTGCCCTGCCGGAGGGGGGATCAATCACAGAGGGTCTCTACACCAACCTTGCTACTCCCATGTGAAAGCACATATGCTCCCTTGGAGGTTTTGATAATTCATGACAACATACATTGTCTCTTGGACTAACAATTTTACCTAGTTTATTTCATGTGAAGTCCATAGAGAAAATTGGCTATGGAATGTGAGGAGAATCCCCAAGGAAAGAAGAAGAAGGAAATGAATATGATTGGCAAGTCATCAAGCTTCAAGACTCTATATTTTGCATTTTGTGAGAAATCACATTTGAGTCCATAGGAAAGCCAATACTATTAAAAGGGGATGAGGTATCCATGATGATCTGGTTGCTCAATTGCTTAGAGTTAGCCACCAAAAATATTGATGAATTCTCCCACAAAAATACTCTGTCAAAACCCTAACTCTCAAATTCGTTGCCACCAATATTTCCAAATCAGCCCTACCGAGTATCACCCTAGATAGATCCTAAGCCAAACCCTAATGTCTCGGTGACACCAAGTTTGATTTCGGTGAAATCGAAATTAGTGACCAACTTTCTGTTAATATATTTCAAATAATCGAAATTTCCAAGTTTTAGGAATCGGCGATACCGAAACTGGAAACTGCCTAGTTCAGCCAAATCGGACCCACCGAAATTTATATATCGGTCTCACCGAAACGCCAAAAGTTGCCACATTTTGCACTAGTCGGTGCAACCGAGTTTTTGCTTCGGTTTCACCGAGTTGGGCAATATTGTTGTAACGGTTGGACTTTTGGAGATGCCTATATATACCCCTCCACCCACCTCTCACTCGCAGAGGAAGCACTCAGAACAGATCAACACTTGCCCCATCCATTTTCTGAGAGAGAATCACCTACTCATGTGTTGAGATCAAGATCCTCCACTCCAACCATATGAATCTTTATTTCTAGGCTCCCTAAGTTGCTTTCCACCCAATCAACCTCTTCTACCATGCCAAATCTATGCGAGAGTGATTATATGTTGAGGAGACTATCTTTTGAAGCACAAGAGCAAGGAGTTCATCATTCTTACCACATCTATTACCTTTTGGAGAGTGGTGTCTCCTAGATTAGTTAGGTGTTGCTTGGGAGCCTCTGTCTTCGTGTGTGGAGTTGAACCAAGAAGTTTGACGGGCAAGGAGATCGCCTACTTCGTGAAGGTCTACCCCGAGTGAGGCTAGTCCTTCGTGGACGTAAGCCGTGATGGAATAGACAAGGTTGCTACTTTGTGGACCCTTATGGGTGGAGCCCTCCGTGGACTATCACGACTGCTATCCTCCGTGGGTTGAAGTCTCCATCAACATGGACGTACGATAGCACCACCTATCGGAAGCACGGGAAATATCTTCGTGTCTCCAATTGCGTTTGATCTCCTCTTCTCTACTCTTACTTACATGTGCTTGCCTTTACTTTCCGCTGCTATAATCGTTGACTTGCATGTGTAGGGTGTGCTAGACTTGATATAATTGCTAAAACCGGCCAACCATTAAAATTGGGAAAAGGTTAGGTTTTTAATTTTGCCAAATAGTCTACCCCCCTCTAGACGTCCCTTCTTGATCCCACAATTGGTATAAGAGCTTTGGTCTCCATAGGTTTTGTTTTATCACCATTGGAGGAAGATGGATGTGTCTAGTTTGGGGAGTCTTAGTTGTAGAGTGCCTATTCTCGATGGGGAGTACCATAGTCAATGGAAAGATGAGATGCTTGATCTATTCAATGAATTCCATTTGAGCAAGTATGTTAAGAGCCCTTATGTGCGTCCCATTGATCCCTTACATCCCTCACACGAAGAAAAAATTGACATGCTTTGTAATCTTAGAACTATTTAATCTTATCATTAGAGGATTGCCAAGAATTGTGTTTGATCAAATGAGAAACTTTGAGTGTGCTTATACTTTGTGGAATGATTTAGAGAAAAGATATCCAAACTACTCTTTGAAAAATCTTGATGTCATTCTCCATAAAACTATTGCATTTCAAAATATGAAACCTAATGATCCTAAATTTGATGATTATCTCTTTGAGCTTAGAGACCTCATGCGTGCTAAAGGAGAGGTCATAACTATCAACAACATCATTGTTGAAGCCATTCGTATTCATAATCTTGAACATTGTCATGATCAAAATTCTAACGAATCTCTTGATTCTTATGACAAGGATATTCCACTTGATGATGAAAATGTGGAACGTTGCTACTATGATGAAGATGAGTTGTTTGACATCGAATATGAGAAGACTATGAAGAATCTTCGTCTCATGGCGAACTTCAAAGACTACATGTTCGGAGGAAAAGAGTGGATTCTCATGCACCGATCACATGACCGGAGATAGAGACATGTTTCAAGAGATCACACCAAACCATGGACCACGGAGGTATGTGACTTTTGGAGACAACTCCAAGGGTAAGGTACTCGGTCTTGGTATGGTGGCCATATCTCATGATATCTCCATTCAAAATGTCATGCCTATTGAATCCCTTGGCTACAATCTTCTTTTCGTATCTAGACTAGCCGACTTCGGTTTCAATGTGCTATTTACTAAAGTTGATTGCCAACTGTTTCGTCAAGATAATCATATCATGGTCTTTACCAGTTTTCGTAGAGGTGATCTATACATTGTTGATTTCACTAAGAGATCCAAACCTCGTACTTGTCTTATTGCAAAATCTTCTAAAGGTTGGCTTTGGCATAGAAGGCTAGGACATGTTGGTATGCATAATCTAGACAAGCTCATCAAAGGTGATCATATACTTGGTGTTAAAGTTGTTATCTTTGACAAAGATAGACTTTGTAGTGCCTGTCAAGCAGGAAGACAAGTGGGTGGAACTCATCCCGTAAAGAACATCATGACTACTAGGAGACCACTCGAGTTGCTTCATATGGACCTCTTTGGTCCCAATGCTTATAAGAGTCTCGGTGGAAATTCCTTTGGTCTAGTTATAGTTGATGATATTTCCATATTTACGTGGGTATCCTTTCTTGATGAAAAGTCGCAGGTGCAAAAGATCTTCAAGAACTTCGCTCGCAAGGCCCAACATCAATATGAAGTGAAGATGAAGAAAGTTTGGAGCGACAACGGATCGGAGTTCAAGAACACTAATGTGGACACCTTTCTTGACGAAGAAGGGATTTCACAAGAGTTCTCGGCTACGTACACACCTCAACAAAAAGGAGTTGTTGAGAGGAAGAACCAGACTCTCATAGAGATGGCTAGAACGATGCTTGACGAATACAAGATGCCAAGACACTTTTGGGCGAAAGCCGTGGAAACAACTTGTCATGCTACGAACCGACTCTACCTACACAAGCTTCTCGGTAAAACGACATACGAGCTACTCACTAGTAACAAACCCCAAGTTGGATACTTTCGGATATTCGGCTCAAAGTGCTACATTCTCGATAAACATCATCGTTCTAAATTTGCTTCTAAATCTCATGAAGGTTTCCTACTCGGTTACAGATCAAACTCTCACACTTACCGTGTCTACACCAACTTCACTTGAAAATTTGAAGAGATGGTAGATGTAAAGTTTGTTAATCTAATGGTTCGCAAGTCGAACAATTGCCAAATGATGTAGGAGATAAGGAACCTTCGGAAGCCATTCAAGATTTGCCCATCGGCAAGATTCGTCCCATGGAGGTGAAGGAAAGTACTTCATCAACACAAGTGGAAGCTCCTACCTCGCGCCAAGACAAACCACGAAACGACATGAAAGCATCCACAAGCGGTACACGACTAGATGAAGAGGAGGAAGAAGTACATCGTGATGATCCACGTCAACCTCCTTCACCACAACCTCAAGGAAACGACACCTTCAACAACAACGAAGAAGGAGATGATGATGAGGAGGAAGCTCTGCCATCCAACAAGCAAAAGCTACCAACAGTCCGAGCAAGAGTGAACAAGAATCATCCCTTAGAGAAAATATTCGGCGACATACAAATCGGGAGAATCACTCGCTCTAAAACTCGTTTAGCTAACTTTTGTGAGCATTACTCATTTATCTCTAGTATTGAGCCTATGAAGGTGGAATAAGCATTTGAAGACCCGGATTGGTTGAATGCCATGCACGAAGAGCTACACAACTTAAAGAGGAATGAAGTGTGGACACTAGTGGAGAAGCCCAAGGACGAGCAAAACATCATTGGAACAAAATGGGTGTTTCAGAACAAGCAAGATGAAGATGGTCAAGTGGTACGCAACAATGCATGTCTTGTAGCTCAAGGTTACACTCAAGTCGAAGGTATGGACTACGGTGAGACATATTCCCCCATTGCTAGACTTGAAGCCATTTGTATACTTCTTGCTTATGCCAAGCACCATGGTATTACTCTTTACCAAATGCATATCAAAAGCGCTTTTCTAAATGCTGAAATTCATGAGGAAGTTTATGTTAAACAACCTCCCGGCTTTGTGAACCCTAAGAAACCTAATCATGTTTATAAACTTCATAAAGCTCTCTATGGTCTTAAACAAGCCCCACGAGCTTGGTACAAATGCTTAACGAAGTTTCTTATTGAAAAGGGTTTTGAAATTGGTAAAATTGACGCAACCTTGTTCACAAAAATAGTTAACGGTGAATTATTTGTGTGCCAAATTTATGTGGATGATATGATCTTTGGATCTACTAACCCACATTTTAGTGAGAAATTTGGAAGGTTGATGTCTGAGAAGTATGAGATGTCTATGATGTGTAAGCTGAATTTTTTCCTTGGTTTGCAAATCAAGCAAACAAGAGAAGGACATTTATCTCTCAAACCAAGTATACCAAGGACTTGATCAAGAATTTCAACATGCAAAAGTGTAAAGGTATAAAAACTCCTATGCGTACTAGTGGACATGTTGACCTTACCAAGGAGGACAAACCGGTTGATCAAAAGGTTTATCAATCAATGATCGGTTCATTGCTATATCTATGTGCCTCCCGACTCGATATAATGCTTAGTGTGTGCATGTGCGCTCGATATCAAGCCGCTCCTAAAGAGTGTCATCTTAAGGCCGTGAAAAGAATGGTGAAATACTTGATACATACACCAAACTTTGGCATTTGATATCCCAAGGGATCTTCTTTTAACCTTGTTGGCTATTCCGACTCGGATTATGCCGGAGATAAGGTTGATAGAAAATCTACCTCGGGTACTTGTCAATTTCTTGGGAGATCTCTTGTGTCTTGGTCATCTAAGAAACAAAATCGGTATCTCTATCTACCGCTGAAGCAGAATATATTGCCGCTGGATCATGTTGTGCGCAATTGCTATGGATGACTCAAACTCTTAAGGATTATGGAATACATGTGAGACATGTTCCATTGTTGTGTGACAATGAGGGTGCTATTAAGATTGCTCATAATCCCGTGCAACATTCTCGAACTAAACATATTTAAGTTTGTCATCATTTCATTCGTGATCATGTTGCTAAAGGGGACATTAATCTCAAAAATGTTCGCACTAACAAGCAATTGGCCGATATCTTTACTAAGACTCTTGACAAGAAAGTGTTTTGTCACTTGAGGAGTGAGTTGAACATCATTGATGCTTCAAACTTGAGCTGGACTCACTCGAATGCATGCAAGGGCATGAGCTTACTTGACTATTCCTTATTACCTTTGATATGACCCTATCTTATACCTTGGAAAACTATGCCCCCGTGTATTCCATCTAACCTTTTTTAGGTACTTGGATGAACTACATTCCACAAGATTGCCAACAACTACTATCAAAAGCAATCTTGTTTTGGCCAAGTATCAACAAACCCTCTTTGTGATGGAGGAAGAAGACAACACAAACTATATCCTTGACATACATACGATCAAAATCTCACTCTTGTCATTTGGATATATCTTGTTCTTCCTTGCATGACTAACCCTTGTAGGAGGACTTAAGAAGGATTGCTCTCAACTCAAGATGATCTTCATCAACTTTGAGCATCCACAACAAGTCCACCTACACGCCATGTCATCAACATCACTCAAAGGTAGGTACTCATATCCTTGAAGAAGCTTTACTCCAAGTCATGAGTTAAAGCAATTCAAAGAGATATGAAAACATCAAAATGCTTAAACTAAAAATGGTAAACCCATTTTGAGCTTAGCGATGAGTATGACCTATGATCAAGTATTCTTACTTGTCTCCTAAGTCAATATACTCTAATATAGGTGACGTAGTCATCGACCATCATCTAGATGAAGTTTCTTGTTTGGTTCATCTTCTAATTGCATGTTTTCTTGGAACCACTCAATCTTCATCTAGTTGAAAATTCATTGCAAATGTTCTTGAAAATTCATTGCAAATATTCTAGAATCTATTGAGATTTTCTGAAAATCATTTTCGTCAACAAAATGGTCAAGAATAACATTGCCAAGTTTCTGTTTGCAATTTTGGTCTATCCGAGTTGGGAAAATCGGTTCCACCGATAAAGCAGATATACTGCCAAGAGCTTCTTCGGTACCACCGATATGAAACTCTTCGGCTGTACCGATTTTACCCAGAGCCCTAATATTTCCTTATATCTTCTACCGACTCACTTTGCCTCGGAGCCACCGATATTTGTCATCACTCGTGTTCATTGCTTTTTTCTTGACAGCTTTAGTCAATGATCTCAATGACTCTTACTCTGAAGGATCCCTTACCCTCTGACCTTTTTTGGAAATTAATGCCAAAGGGGGAGAAATATCAAACCTTATGCTTCTCAAGGGTGAGAAATATCTATCAAAGGGGAGAAATATCAAGATCACCCCAAAAGGGAGAAACACTACATTAAGGGGGAGAGAGAAGACCAAATTCATACTATCATTAAAGGAGAGAGAAAATGTGATTTATATTTGATTGTCTATTTGTGTTAGACCTGTCTCACCCTACCTACTCCCAATATCTACATGCTAAGATTCAGGGGGAGAGGAAGACTTACAAATTCATACTCAGGGGAGAAAGTTCTAAATGTTCTTGGAGACATATCAATCTTAAGAAAAACTATTTCCTATATGTCTTCCACATCTTGGTACTTTTGAATTCTTTTGCATTTGGATAAGAAGAATACTCTTGTGTTTCCGAACATTGTTTTCTCAAGTGTGTTCCTAATGTTAAAATGCTCAAGAACTTCAAGGTAAGTATATGCATCATATCCCTGATCAAGATGATTTCTAGTTTTCTTGTACATATTGTTTGCATGAGAGAGTCTTGAACATGTAAACACCTCACTCACGTATGTTTGATGCATATAGCCAAGATACACATGACTTATCATGTCCTTCCTACTTTGTGTGTGTTCATGCATTCCAAAGCAACTATCCTGTGAAAAGGATTGCACACATTTAGGAGGAGCTTGTAACACCCCAAAATTTTCTTCCTGGATTTTCAAAATCTTTTCTTTAAAATGAATTCTTTGAAAACCATTTTGATCCTATTTTATTCCTTCTGTTGAAAAACTTTTCAAATTTTAGTTGGGTTCAAAATTTTCTAGGAAGGGTCTATTTTGATTGATGGTTTTATTTGGAAAATGATTCTTAGAAAAAACTAATATTTTCTATTAGAAAAGTTTTTGATATAACTAAAATATTCTAAGGAGAAGCTCTTTTCTTTTCTAACACTTCCAAAATCCATCCAACAATCTTTCTACCACTCCTCAATTATCCCATAGGTCATTCACACTTTCTAGGACAGAAACCAACTTCTTTCCACTCCACAAAAATATTTTTTCTTATTTTGAACAAATTCCAAAAGTGGAATTTGCTATACCCATGGTTCCTTTGGGTTACAAAGGAACTATATTTTCTACAACATTTCTACCTCCACCAAAAATTTCTCCAGCAACTAGATGGTACCCAAGACCCATTTCATCAAAAACATTGGGTTCCACAATTCAAAATTTTCAAAATCCATTCAATTCAAATTTGGACCAGAAACCATTTTCTTGCCCAAAACCTATTCTAAACTTCTCCAAAAATTCTGGAACTTTGGCAAACTCATTTTTAAGCATCAACACCCGACCACAAAAATCCCCACAAAATCCTAAAATCCCCAACAGTCTCTGGCATTTCATCAAACACTTGGTGTGCATACTGTTCACTGTCGATAAAATTCAGTTAACTGAATTTTTCAGTCGGCAGAGGCGATCGGCGCCGTGTACTCCACTCCATCTCCTCTCCTTCTCCTCCACGCCTCCTCTGCTCATCAATGGGCCGCCGTGACCCCTCTGGTCAGTGGCTCACCACCGACGGCACAGGAGGTGACCGGTGCACCTGCCACCGCCCTCGGCTGCAGCGAGCTGAGGGGATCAGCACCACGCCCGCCCTCTTCACTGCTGTTGCTGCTCTTCTCCACCTACTTCTCCTCCACGCGGCACCTCCTCCGCATCCTCTCCAGGCCGACCACACCGCCCTGGCCTGCCTGGTAGACACCGGAGCCGGGCACGGCCGCCACACCCGTGCAGACACCTTGCCGTGGATAAGGCCGCGGAGCTCGAGCTCGTCCACGCCGACTCTTCCAGAGCACTCCACCGTCCTCATTAACCCCTCGCCGCCCATGACCACCGCCCCAACCAACCTCGCCGGTCGGAGTAACTCCGGCGTTATCCGCCCTCTCTGGACCTCCTCGAATCGCCTATAAAAGGCCCTCTCGAGCTCCACAGATCACCCAAACCACCTCCACACCATCTCAATCGACTTTCCTGCACTCCCCCGACCTCGGGGAGGCCTTCTTCCCCGTCTCCGATCACCGATCCGCCGCCACTGACCACGATCAGTTCGTCGTCGTCACTCCACCTCCACCGCTAAAACCTTGCCAGTAGCCTCGTATCACACCAACTCGTCGATTCCCTGCCTCAATTCGGGTCCTCGAGCTCTCTCCGGCGAGATCCAAAACCACCCGAATCGCCGTCCGCCGGCGTCGACCTCGCCGTTGTTCTGGAGCTCACCGGCGACCACCACCACCACACACCGACGCGGTAGTCCACCCTGATCACGCTCCGACCACTGCCGCTCGCTGAAATCTTGGCGATTGTCGCCGGCGATCGCCGCCTCCCTTCTGTCAACGCGCGCGAACGCGTTTAAGTTCAAACCTGACGGGTGGACCCCCACCCGCCAGCGTTTTAATATTTTCCCCATCTAAACAGAAAGCATATTTGGCTTTTTACGCTTTCTGTGCTGGAAAGCGTACTCTGTCCCGAAGCGTTTTCTTTTTAAACGCACAGGGACTAGAATTTTACAGAAAAACCCCTGGATTTGAAAGTTTAATAACTTTTAAACCACAACTCCGTTTGAGTTGATTCTATTTTTGAAATTCTTATTTTTCTCTCTAGTTTTTTTAGTATTTACTTAAAAAATATTTTGAGACAGGTATTTGTACTGTGATGAAATTTTGATTTGAATTTAAATTTGGATTTTTCAGAAAAAGAAGAAGAAAACTTTGCTGGAAATTTGGAGGGGTTGTCCACTGACTACTTTGGACAAGGCAAGCATTTTTGAACTTGGGATATGATGAAGTGCATGCATGGTTGCATCGGTTTAATATTGCATTGTATGTGTAGTAAATAGTGAGAGCATGCATTGGTCATGTCACCTTGTGAATTCTTGCATGCATCATGGCATCTTGCTAACGTATGGATATGGTGAGAACCAGGAGTGTACTCCTGCCTTGGACGTGCCGGTGGGCACGGGCCATTTTTGACACGGTGGTGTCATGTGACATATGTGGAGCATACCGGTCATATTAATAACACCTCCTGAGTCGACCTAGATCGAGTCTTGTTCCGTTACACCTAGCTGTATACCGTGCTGCCACAGGTCCTTCCGCAAGGAAGGTACGGCTTAGTAAGTTGATAACCCCTGTCCGGGTACACACCACATAGAGGGCCACGATGAGGGTTACCACGGCCATGGACTAAATCCGGTCATCGGGTCAGGGGGCATGGGTGTTTCCGGTTGTGACCAAGAGGGGGTCCCCCCTTGTAATCCGCGTGTATGAATAGTGATCCCATGCAGGACGTTGGTCTCCCCGTCTTAGTGTTTAACCGAACAGATGCCCTGGGTGATTCCTGGCATCCGGACGGTTAAGCTGGTGTGTGCTGGTTAGGTGTGTTTTCAACCCAAAGACCGTAATGGGAATTAGTCAGTGTCACAGTACTGACTAAAGAAACCTCATACACATGGGTAAAGAGTACACCCTCTGCAGAGTAATACCTATTCGAATAGCCGTGTCCACGGTCAAGGACGTTAGCTGGGTGGGTCAAGTGTCGGTCCCGATGTCGGTCTTTGGAGGAAAATAATTAACATCAAGCATGATTATGTTGCAGGATTAATTTTTGTCACTACTAATATTATCATGAATGTATTACTGATGATATATTGTGGACTAACCCGTTTCTCTTATTATATTTTCTGAGTGTCTCAGGGGCTGGCTAGACTACCCTGGACATTCAATTTTATTTTCAAGACCTTACGAGGTGTCCCTCGAGTTCACAGGCGGTTTTGTCTCGCCACTACTCTTGTGCACACCTGTTTGGCATTTCTTTTCAAGACCTCTCGTGGCGCCGCTTGAGTTTTCGGATGATCCTGTCTCGTCCGATCTCTCTTTTAGACACCCGATTGGCATTTCTTTTCAAGACCTCTCGTGGCGTCCCTCGAGTTTAACAGGCGGTATGTCTCGCCACTACTCTTGTGGACACCCGTTTGGCATTTCTCTTCAAGACCTACCGTGGTGTCATTTTTAGACATCCGATCGGCATTTTCTTTTATGTTTTCTTACCACTAACGCTTTACTTCTGTACGTGTTACAAATTTTATCATGCCATGATTTAACTCTGCTAGCATGCATATATATATATGTTATGGATAGCATGAGCATTTCACACCATGAGCATATACATTCAGTATATCTTTTGTTCATTATGTTTGCGAGTACATTCCAACGTACTCACTGGCTTGTCCCTGGCTATTTACTTGGCCAGACTTGGAGGAGGACGAGCCTATGGAGGAGGATTGCGCTAGCGAGCCCGACGCTTAGAGGAGTCCCAGTCAGACCACCTGTGATATATGAGTCTACCACATGTACTATTCGCTGAGCTTCCACTACACAAATAAAGTAGTCAAGTCTCACTCTGACACTTGGCTCTATTTTATTGTATCAGTTTTACAGTACCACCACAACACTGTCTTATTCCACCCCGTAGTATATTATTGGCAAGTTTGTAATAAATTTGTTGAGTCACCCTGACTCAACCCTGTGTAATATTATATTTGTACTGGTTATCTATATCAAGGGAGTCCACCAGTGGTTCTTGGGGCTGGTACGACTCGAGGGCTCTTCTGTGATTATTTCCAGGAAGGGGCCCGACAGAGCTTGTCTTAGTCATGTGTTTCTCAAAACTTTCATATATTTTTGCATATCTAAATTTGAAGCTTTGATTGTATGTTGTCATCAATTACCAAAAAGGGGGAGATTAAAAGCACATATGCTCCCTTGGAGGTTTTGATAATTCATGACAACATACATTGTCTCTTGGACTAATCGTTTTACCTAGTTTATTTTAGATTAAGTCCACATAGAAAATTGGCTATGGAATGTGAGGAGAATTCCTAAGGAAAGAAGAAGAATGAAAGGAATAGGATTGGTAAGTGATACGTCTCCAACGTATCTATAATTTTTGCTTGTTCCATGCTGTTATATTATCATTCTTGGATGTTTTACAATCATTTTATAACAACTTTATATCATTTTTTGGGACTAACCTATTGACATCGTGCCAAAGTGCCTGTTGCTGTTTTTGCTTGTTTTTTACTTCGCAGAAAATCAGTACCAAACGAAGTCCAATCGCGACGAAACTTTTTGGAGATTTTTTTTCTGGACCAGAAGACACCCAGTGGGCCAAACAAGAGCCAGGAAGGTGGGCTATGGAGAGCACAACCCACCAGGGCGTGCCAGGGGGCCCCCGGCGCACCCTGATGGGTTGTGCCCTCCACGGGCCGCCCCTGCACCGCCTCTGATGCCTATAAATTCCCAAATATTCGGAAAACCCTGGAAGAGTCGACGAAACACAACTCCAGCCGCCGCAAGTTCCAGAACCTCGAGATTCAATCTAAACACCATCACAGAGGGGTTCATCTTCTTCATAGGTGCCTCTCCGTTGATGCGTGAGTAGTCCACCATAGACCTACGGGTCCATAGGCAGTAGCTAGATGGCTTCCTCTCTCTCTCTCTCTCTCTCTTATGATTCTCAATACAATGGTCTCTTGGAGATCTATTTGATGTAAACTTTTGCGGTGTGTTTGTTGGGATCTGATGAATTTTGAGTTCATGATCAGTTTCTATCCATGAATATTATTTGAGTCTTCTTTGATCTCTTATATGCATGATTGCTTATAGCATCGTATTTCTTCTTCGAATCTTTGGTTTAGTTAGGCCGACTAGATCGATTTTTCTTGCCATGGGAAGAGGTGCTTTGTGATGGGTTCGATCTTGCGGTGTTCTTTCCCAGTGACAGAAGGGGCAGCAAGACACGCATGTATCGTTGCTATTAAGGATAACAAGATGGGGTCTATTCCTACATGAATAGATCTTGTCTACATCATGTCATCGTTCTTATTGCATTACTCCATTTTTCCATGAACTTAATACACTAGATGCATGCTGGATAGCGGTCGATGTGTGGAGTAATACAGGTAGATGCAGGCAAGAGTCAGTCTATCTATCTTGGACGTGATGCCTATATAATGATCATCGCCTTTGATATCGTCATGACTATTCGATTTTCTATTAATTGCCCAACAGTAATTTGTTCACCCACCGTGCGCTATACTCATGAGAGAAGCCGCTAGTGAACCCTACGGCCCCTGGGTCTTCTTTTCCATCATATTGCTTTCCGATCTACGTTTTTTGCAATCTTTGTTTTTAGATCTACAAAACCAAAAACCCAAAAATATATTGATGCATATTTACTCTTTTTATTTGTGTTCTTGAGATATCTATCTCTCCTATCTATCACTACCTAATCTATCTTATTACCGTAGAGAGATTGACAACCTCTCTTTCGCGTCGGGTTGCAAGTATTTGTTGTTTGTGTGCAGGTGCTGCTTATTGGGTGGTGGTGATCCTCCTACTGGTTCGATAACCTTGGTTTAAACTAGGGGAAATACTTACCATCGCTGTGCTGCATCATCCCTTCCTCTTTGGGGAAATACCGACGCAGTCCAAGCACGTCAGCAAGTCATCAAGCTTCAAGACTCTACATTTTGCATTTTGTGAGAAATCACATTTGAGTCCATAGGAAAGCCAATACTGTTAAAAGGGGATGAGGTATCCATGATGATCTGGTTGCTCAAGTGCTTAGAGTTAGCCACCAAAAATACTCATGAATTCTCCCACAAAAATACCCTGTCTAAACCATAAATCTCAAATTCGGTTTCACCAATATTTCCAAATCGGCCCTACCGAGTATCACCCTAGACAAATCCTAAGCCAAACCCTAATGTCTCGGTGACACCAAGTTTGATTTCGGTGAAACCGAAATCAGTGACCAACTTTCTGTTAACCTATTTCTAAGAATCAGAATTTCCGAGTTTTAGGAATCGGTGACACCGAAACTAGAAACTGCCTAGGTCAGCCAAATTGGACCCACCGAGATTTATATATCGGTCTCACCGAAACGCCAAAAGTTGCCACATTTTGCCCTAGTTGGTACAACCGAGTTTTTCGCTTCGGTTTGACCGAGTTGGGCAATAATGTTGTAACGGTTGGATTTTTGGAGATGCCTATATATATACCCATCCACCTACCCCTCACTCGCAGAGGAAGCACTGAGAACAGATCAACACTTTCCCCATCCATTTTGTGAGAGAGAACCACCTACTTATGGGTTGAGATCAAGATCTTCCACTCCAACCATCTGAATCTTGATTTCTAGCCTCCCCAAGTTGCTTTCCACCCAATCAACCTCTTCTACCAAGCCAAATCTGTTAGAGAGTGATTGTGTGTTAAGGAGACTATCTTTTGAAGCACAAGAGCAAGGAGTTCATCATTCTTACCACATCTATTACCTTTTGGAGAGCGGTGTCTCCTTGATTGGTTAGGTGTCGCTTGGGAGCCTCCGTCTTCATGTGTGGAGTTGAACCAAGAAGTTTCTACGGGCAAGGAGATCGCCTACTTCGTGAAGATCTTCCCCGAGTGAGGCTAGTCCTTCGTGGACTTAAGCCGTGATGGAATAGACAAGGTTGCTACTTTGTGGACCCTTATGGGTGGAGCCCTCCGTGGACTCTTGTGACTGCTACCCTCCATGGGTTGAAGTCTCCATCAACGTGGACGTACAATAGCACCACCTATCGGAACCATGGGAAAAATCTTCGTGTCTCCAATTGTGTTTGATCTCCTCTTCTCTACTCTTACTTACATGTGCTTGTCTTTACTTTGCGTTGCTATACTCATTGACTTGCATGTGTAGGGTGTGCTAGACTTGATCTAATTGCTAAAATCTGCCAACCATTAAAATTGGGAAAAGGTTAGGTTTTTAATTTTGCGAAGTAGTCTATTCACCCCCCCTCTAGACGTCCCTTCTCGATCCCACACCATGGTGATGTGTGAGTAGTTCACCATAGACTTACGGCTCCGTAGTTAGTACCTAGATGTCCATCTCTCTCTCTATGTTCTTCATTGCCAAGATCACTGCGATTCCCGCGGTGATCTATCTTGTGTAATCAATCTTTGCGATGGGTTTGTTGGGATCCGATGAATTGTGGGTTTATGTTCAGATTATTCATGAAAATATATTGAATCCTTGATGGTTATTTACATGCATGATTGTTATAGCTTCGTAATGCTCTCCGATCTATCGGATTGGTTTGGCCAACTAGATTGATTTATCTTCTGTTGGAGTGGTGCGTTGTAGTGGGTTCAATCTTGTGGTGCTCAATCCCAGTGACAGAAAGGGACATGACACGTATTGTATTGCTACCACTAAGGGTAAAACGATGGGGTTCATTCATATTAATTGGATTACTTTGTCTACACCATGTCATCATCCTCTAAGCATTACTCTATTTTTACTTAATACTCTAGATGCATGTTGGATAGCTATCGATGGGTGGATTAATAGTAGTAGATGCAGGCAGGAGTCGGCCTACTTGTTTATGAACGTGATTCCTATATACATGATCATTTCCATGAATAGATATTGCATAACCATGCGCTTTTCTATCAATTTCCCAACAGCAATTTATTTACCCACCGTATGCTTTCTTCGCGAGAGAAGCCTCCAGCGAAAACTATGGACCCCGGGTCTCCTCACAAATGTATTTACAAAAACTCTAAATACCTTGCTGCAATTATTTACTTTATTTTTATTTATAATTTATATTTATCAAATTATCTATCTATCACTACTTATCGCTTACAAGTAATGAGTTCAAGGGGAATTACAACCCTCTTGCCTGCGTTGGGTGCAAGTGTGTGCTCTTTTGTGTGTAGGCGCTGAAGACGGGAAATTTCATGGTCCTCCTATTGGTTCGATAACCTAGATTCTCACTGAAGGAAAGACTTACATCATCTATGCTTCATCATCACCTTCTCTTCGGGGAAAATCCCAATGCAGTTCACAAGTATCAGCAAGATAAGGTGGTAGACCCCAGACAATTTCCCTTTTTAAGAACCCAGATGGTTTTCTTCGTCATGGTTGCCTATTGTAATAACAATTGTTTTTGTAACTGCAACAGACATTAAACGCCATCGATGGTAATACAAGTAATATCAAAGTTAGTTGATGTACAATCCACATCTGGTGACGACATCGAACAATCCATGAGCCTTCAATCGTGATCGCAATGCTATGTAGAAACATGGGTAGTTATTTGATGGGAGAGTTGTCGTTTTCACATGATTGGCTACTTGAGGGCGAGCACATTGCGGTTGTTGTCGAGTTGTGTCCCCAATTAAGGGGACCCATCTCTTTAGTCAACCAGGAAGATCATGACAAATAGACCAATTGGATTTCAATGTCATTCCATTTCCTTAGTAATGAACTGAACTAGTCACGACTGAAGCGACTCTAACAAGTCAACTCTCCTCTAATTAAGCCAAGGTATTCCCCTTTTACTCCTTACGAAAACTCAGAGAAAATCATGCATACTCATGAAATGAAGTTATTGCATATTGTGATCACACACGTAGGGCTGTGGTTGGTTGATCAAAAAGGATGAACTAGTGGACATTGCCCATATTTTCTCTCTCTACCGTGGTATGTGTTTTTCCTTAAGACGTGCTGGATCCAGAGTATATTCTACTTGTTGTGCCAAAAACGGATGCAAGTGTCAGATTCAAACTCAACACTCTTTATTGATTCGAAATAAAATTATCCCAAATCGAGCGCATCAACTCCACACACACATAAATTAATGCCTAAATCAAATTCAATATGCATCTAATTACAACGGTTAAACACATCCAACCAGAGGGGGGCACACACCTTTCTTGTTGTCGTCTCGTATGAAGAGAGATCCTTCTGTGACGTCGCCACAACGACGACCTCTATCTATAGCACCATGTTGGAGAAGACCTCCAAATTGAATGCAAACTTAATGTTGGGCACCTAATAGCCACACGATAACTCTAGGCCCCTCTTCGCCTCCGGTGGCACACCGCCATAGTCATCATCTTTTCAACACTAGGCATTCGCTCTACACTTCCAATATAGGAATGCCACATATGCGGAGGGTTCTTCAAGAAGGCGAGAGTAGTTAGTTAACACAGATGATTTTCCTTTTTTGAGGGAACCCAGATGGTTTTCCTCGTCAATGTTTTCTCTTGTTATAGAAATAGTTTTTGTAACTTGGATAGCTATTAATGTTGCATACATTAATACAAGTAATGCCAAGTAAGTTGGCTAACATTCCACATTTAGGGATGGTGTCGAATAGTCCATGATCCCTTCGATCGCGATCGCGTTGCGTTGAGTCGTGAGTGATAGTTTGCTATTTATTTGGAAGGTTATCGTTTTCACCCGATTGGCGATTTGTGCGGGTAGGTTGGCGTTGATCATATTTCTCTTCCTCGGATGAGATCAATTTATTTAGGATGTGGTGGGTTCAAAGTACGTCCTTGTAAGTGCATCTAGTGTCCCTTTTGAGGTTTTAGAGTATTGAAGACGAATGTGTTACGGGTCTAATGTGTTTCTTAGTATACAAAGGAGAAAATTATGTGAAGATTTGGTCTAATAGTGGAAGTCATCCCCTAAAAATGTATGTTTACATTGAAGAAATTGGTGCACCCTTTGAAGAAACTGAAGTGAAGAATTGGAATGTGAGGACTTTGCTTTTTGTAGTTTCTTTCTTCTTTATTTTGATTCGTAGGAAACACCGAACTGCTAAAGGTGGTCTAGGTGATACATAGGCATATTTCGAAAGTGATGCTCAAACGTACCTATCTCTTAGAGTGAAGAATTGGGAAATCTCTTGCAGTGCGGTCGAGTTCTTTAGAGATAGAGACACCATTCTTCTGGCCGTTGACGAAATTGGTCTGACTAAAGAGTTAGAATTTTGCAAGTGCGATTCTCCTACTGTGAGGAATTTGAGAGTTCTAGTTTCTGACCATTGATGTGCAAGTGCTAGCTGTCGAATGGATCCTTATCCTGACAACGGTGATGCCCGAGGGGCATGATGTCCTTAACATGTCGGGTTGCCCCCAGGCTATGAATAGCCACCCCACAACGATTTGTTGGTTGGTTGCTCCAAGTGATTGATTAACAAGTGCAACTAGAGCAACCCATCATTCGAAGAACTTGAGAGAATCCTAAGTGACCAAAAACTCGAACAACCAGAGCCAAAGTGATTGAGCATCATTGAAGTGATTGTCCTATGTGATCTGACGCTTGTTAATTTGGAAGACTGTGATCTTTTAGATGTGTAGGTGTCATGTTCTGGGCATCCAAGAGGAAGTGGTGGAATGCCATAGAACTAGTATGTGAAGGTCTTGGAAGTCTACCTTGAAGACTTACCACGAGTGATTGGGTGAGTTATAAACGACCTTAGCTCAAGGGGAATAAGTTGAAGACTAGGTGACTTCTGAGTTAATCTCAAGCCTCCCTAACCTAAAGTATAATTGTCACATCAACTGGAACATGTCAAACAATCCATTGTCTTCATCGAGCGTTCAGGTTTTATTTCTTAAACTCTTCATTTTTTGCATTTGTGTGTTGAAGACTTTGTTGAAGACTTTTTCCATTTCATTAGTCCATGTTATGTTCTTTTGTGTTCAGCTTACTCAGTTTAACTATCTGTGTATATGCATGTTTAGTATGTTGTATTGCTTCCTATGCATGTCTTACTCTGTCTTGAATAATTTGCCACTACTTTGATTTAAATGCATAGTCTTTCTACTTCTATCTAGTTATTCTTTGAAGAATTCGCTTCTTTGAAGAATTTGAAAAAACCCTTCCATTCACCCCCTCTAGTCGATATCACACACTTTCAGCCTAATGTTTTTTTTTGCCAAAATGGTCCAGAGTATGTCCTACTGTTTCTTTCCCAATATCTAAAGAAAGTGTGGGACTTGAACTCTAGACTTAGTCATTGAGATTAGCAGCACTAGCCATCTGGGATATAACACCACCTTTGGACATAATTGAGCTACAACTTTATTTTTTCGCAAAAGCTATATGGTGAACGATAAAAATCTTGTTTAGGCAAGTAATGCAGGGTGGAGATTTGATCCCTGGTTGTTAAAAACAAGCCAAAGCATCCACACTGGTCTCCCCTAGTGCGAGCTTCTTGCCTGCCTCCCCATTGACGTCATTTCCATGCTAGAACTCCCCCCCCCCATCCGAGAAAGTCTAGCCCATCCACCTCCTCCGTGGATGTGTCGGGGAGAGGAGAAGACCACCTGTGGTAGCATGAGGGCGCAAGGGACTTGTACTGCCACAACTTGCGTGTCTCTATGGAACACGCCCTGCCTCCACAAGTTGCGATAGAGCAAGGTTTTATTTTCGTTCAAGTGAGTAAAAGGAATGAGGAATTTTTGAAAAAGAGGCATCATTTGCCTGTGAAATCGGGAATAAGTAGATTTTAGGCTGGTAAAAAATGATGAGAGGGAAGGAAAACCGGTGAGAGAGAAAAAACGGTGCAGGTAAGGACAAGACAAAGGTATCACGAGGACGGAATGACTTATGAGTTCCCCTTTAATAGTAAAGATCAATTTAGAATTTTAGATATTGATAGTTTATTCTATAAACTTGATCAATCATATACTAATTTGATTTTCAAAATACATAATATGTAATATTTTGGGAAACAGAGGGAATATTAGGTACACATATTTTTCGGTGCCATGCTAGGGATGGACAGAGGCGGGAGCACGTTATGCAGTTGTTGAACATGCCACACATGTATCCTGCGAGGGATGTTCGTTAACAGGTTTAGTCTTCTACATGGCGGCCCACTAAGCTCGCGCCATTATATGGCACACGTACTAATTCCTATTAAAGCCCGTGTACAATGTGACGGTTTTTGGCAAACCAATATTTTCGGTCCATTTTTATGGGTATTTTAATTTGTTCTTTCACTCTTTTTAAATTGGTTATTTTTAGGTTTCTTTTTTAATTTTAGTTTTCGTTTTTCCTTTCATTTTTTCTAAAATAGGCACAAGTGTCGTTTTTTCATACATTGTACATGTTTCGTATACATCATTAATTATTTTATACATATTTAACATTTTTCAAAATTATGATTATCATTTTGAAGATATATGGTTTGATGTTTACTGTTTTTCATACCCATTGTATTTTATTGTGTACATGTGAAACATTTTTTATATACGCTTAACATTATTTAAATACATAATTAACATTGTTTTATACTTATTTTGAACATTTTTCTGAACACGTCTGAACTGTTTTTTCGAATACAGGCTGAAACATACTTTCATATGAAACAAAACAATTTTTTAAACTATATGAACGTTCTTATACATTGGATAAACATGTTTTAAATGTCACAAATATTTTGTTTGAAATGTGTGAAATTTTTCCAAATGTAACATACATGTTTTTCAAGGGTACGAAACATCTTTTTCTCAACTACATGAACATACTTTTTATGGTGTATAACATTTAAAACAATGTCAAATACATTTTTGGAAACTCTTGAACATTTTCTGAAATGTCACATGCATTTTTTGGAATGTTACAAATATTTTTTTTAATTTGACCGAACTCTTTACATTTTGAGTGTGCGATAGACCCCTTTCAGAAAATTAATATTTTTCTTAACATATGTATTGAGTATTTTTTAAATATAAATAAAAGTAAAAAACAAGAATGACATATGTGTGATGTTTGTGAGACGAGATCACATGGTTACTGGGCCGACCCACTACCAACTCATTGGACGACACTGGTGTATAGTAATTCCCTTCTCTTCTCCCCAATTGTGCGCACACATAATTAAACTTGACCGAAGATATACACGTTTTCAATTGAGACCCTCTCGAAAGCGAGAAACTCATATGTCTGCTCCCTTCTGTGCTTGTCCTAGCGAGAGAACCGGAGAGGGACGCGATCCTTCTTCTCCCATTAGCCGCTGGTCTGTTGGAACTGACACAAACACTGAAACATCGACGAGTGTGCTTTGTAAAGAAATTCATATGTAACTAATGAATTATACAAGAAAACGGAGAAAATCCGCCAACATTCCAAATCAAGCGCAACAACCCCACCCGCACAGAAAATTAATGACATATTGAATCAAATATGCATGTAATTACATACAGTCTATTACAACCAACCGAGACGGGGTCTCCACACACCGTTCTCATTGTTGTCGCGTATCAGGAGAGATCCTCCTCCAACGTCGCCATCGACAAAGAGCTTTCTATGCAATACCTTGTAGGAGAAGACCTCCAAACTGAAGGCAAACTCGAAGTTGGGCACCCCGTCACCGTGCCAAAACTCTAGGTCAATCTCTACCTCCGCCGGCACTGCCGCAGTTGTCATCTTTTGATGTGGCCATGCGCTCCGTACCTCTAGAAGAGACGAACACGTGTGGGGCAGTGGCGGTAAATCCCAGGTCGCGGAGGGTTCTTCAAGAAGGCGAGAAAAGGTGGTAGATCCCAACTGATTTCTCTTTTATAAGAACCCGCATGGTTTTCTTCGTTACTGTTGTCTCAATCACAATAGTTTTTCTAGTTGCAATAGACACAAGCGCTATAGATGATAATACAAGCAATATCAAAGTTAGTTGGAAAACAATCCACCTCTAGTGATGACGATGAACGACCCATGAAACCTTCGATCGCGATCGCACTGCTATATTATAGAGTCATGGGTAACATGTGGTTATTTAATTGGAGGGGTTGTTGTTTTCACGTGATTGGCAATTTGCGCCCAATCATCCCAAATCAAGGGAAACAACTCCATGCCCACACAAATTAATGTATAAATAAATAAATAAAATATACATCTAATTACAAACGGTTAAACACGTTTAACCGGGAGGGGCACACACCTTGCTTTTTGCCGTCGCGTATGAGGAGAGATCTTCAATCGACATCGCCACAACGACAACCTGTATCTCCAGCACCATGTTGGAGAAGACCTTCAAATTGAAGGCAAACTCGAAGTTGGGCACGTCCCATTGTCGTCGTTTTCTCACCGGGGGTACCCCGAGACGGCAGATGCCATGGGATGGCTTGAGAGGTGAGAGCAAGGCTGCCGTGGGAGATCCGGGACGGGTATGCGGATAGCACGCAGTGGTTTACCCAGGTTCGGGGCTCTCTGGAGAGATAATAGCCCTACTCCTGCATGTCTGTATATATGTGGTGTATATGTAGTACAGGGTTGCTCCTGGAGCTGTATCTGAGGAGGAAGAGGGAGCTGTGAGCTCCTTTCCATGGCCTCCCGTGCATGCATGCGTGGGCATGAGTGAGTGAGAGAGAGAGGATGGGAGGAGCTCCCTTGAGAGTTGCTTGCCCGTGGGTGAGCTCCCCTGGTGCCTCTTATATAGGGAGGCCCAGGGGACAAGGGGTGGCCCACGTGGCCTAACTATACTATTGGAAGTGACATGTGAAAAGACCCATGAGGCATCCAATAGTACACCACTATTGGATGTGACAAGTGATGAAGTCTACAGTGCATCACTATTGGGGCAGGGTGACATGATGCATCAGGGTGTACAGTGGGGCACTATTGGCCAATAGTGCCCGTCTGTAGCAGGGTGGCAGGCTCTGCAGCCCGTCAGCTACAGTGTCGTCAGCTCGTGTCCGACGGGACGCCTGGAGCTGACTTCGTCGGGCCGCAGCCGGCAGCCGGACTAAAGGAGCCGGACAGGAGCAGCTGGACGGGAGCAGCCGGACTGGAGGAGCCGGACAGGAGCAGTCGGACAGGAGGAGCCGGACTGGAGGAGCCGGACAGGAGCAACCGAACAGGAGGAGCCGGACAGGAGGAGCCGGACAAGAGGAGCCGGACAGCAGGAGCCGGACAAGAGGAGCCGGACAGGAGGAGCCGGACAGCTACAGTGTCGTCAGCTACAGTGCCGTCAGCTCACTTCTTCGTTTGTCTTATCGATTCGTCAGGCCTGGCTTAACGGGGGGGGCCCTGGTGTTTTAAAATGTTGAGTCGTCTCCTTGAGCCTACCCGGGGGTAATCCCTCCGACAGTAGCCTCCGAGCCTCCGGGTGACTTGGAGAGTCGGGCGGAGGGTTTTTGCCGTTGTTGTTGTTGTAGAAGTTGTCGATGACGGTTGATCGCGGGCCGGGGACGGCGCAGCTTGCTTCCAGCGGGGGCGCACCAGCGCACCCGCTGGGTGTAGCCTCCGAGCCTCCGGGCGACTCGAAGAGTCGGGCGGAGGGTCTTTGCTGTTTGCTGAAGTAGACGGTGGCGTCGAGGACGCCGGGCGCGGACGCGGAGTCCGCCGGCTGAAGGGCACGAGATGCGGCCGGGGGCGAATGCGGAGTCCACCGGCCGGCTGTCTCCAGCGGGGGCACGCCAGCGCACCCGTAGGGTGTAGTCTCCGAGCCTCCGGGCGACTCGAAGAGTCGGGCGGAGGGTCTTTGCTATTGCAGGAGCAGACGGTGGCGTCGAAGATGTCGGGCGCGGACGCGGGGTCCGCCGACTGAGGGGCGCGAGGCGCTGCCGGGGGCGAACGCGGAGTCCACCGGCTGGCTGTTTAAAGCGGGGGCGCGCCAACGCACCCGCTGGGTGTAGCCTCCGAGCCTCCAGGCGACTCGAAGAGTCGAGCGGAGGGTCTTCGCTAGTGCCGAAGTAAAAGGTGGCGTCGAGGGCATCGAGCGCGGATGCGGAGTCCGCCGGCTGAAGGGCACGAGATGCGGCCGGGGGCGAATGGGGAGTCCACCGGCCGGCTGTCTCCAGCGGGGGCACGCCAGCGCACCCGCTGGGTGTAGCCTCCGAGCCTCCGGGCAACTCGAATAGTCGGGCGGAGGGTCTTCGCTAGTGCCGAAGTAGAAGGTGGCATCGAGGTATCGAGCGCGGATGCGAGGTCCGCCGGCCGATGGGCGCGAGGCGCTGCCGGAAATGGACGCGGAGTCCGCCGGATGACGGGCGCGAGGCGCTGCCGGAGACGGACGCGGAGTCCGACGGCTGAAGGGCGCGAGGCGCTGCCGGAGACGGACGCGGGGGTCCACCGGCTGAAGGGCGCGAGGCGCTGCCGGAGACGAACGCGGGGGTTCGTCGGCTGATGGGCGCGAGGCCCTGCCGGACACGGACGCGGGGGTCCGTCGGCTGATGGGCGCGAGGCGCTGCCGAAGGCAGACGCGGGGTCCGCCGGCTGACGGGCGCGAGGCGCTGCCGAAGGCGGACGCGGGGTCCGTCGGCTGATGTGCGCGAGGCGCTGCCGAGGGTGGACGCGGGGGTCCGCCGGCTGAAGGGCGCGAGGCGCTGCCGGAGACGGACGCGGGGGTCCGCCGGCTGATGCGCGCGCGGCGCTGCCGAAGGCGGACGCGGAGTTCGCCGACTGAAGGGCACGAGGCGCTGCCGGAGACGGACGCGGGGGTTCACCGGCTGGAGGGCGCGAGGCGCTGACGGAGACGGACGTGGGGGTCCGTCGGCTGATGGGCGCGAGGCGCTGCCGGAGGCAGACGCGGGGTCCGCCGGCTGAAGGGCGCGAGGCGCTGCCGGAGACGGACGCGGGGGTCCGTCGGCTGATGGGCGCGAGGCGCTGCCGAGGGCAGATGCGGGGGTCCGCCGGCTGAAGGGCGCGAGGCGCTGCCGGAGACGGACGCGGGGGTCCGCTGGCTGATGCGCGCGTGGCGCTGCCGAAGGCAGACGTGGAGTCCGCCGGCTGAAGGGCGCGAGGCGCTGTCGAAGGCGGACGCGGGGGTCCGCCGGCTGAAGGGCGCGAGGCGCTGCTGGAGACGGACGCGGGGGTCCGCCGGCTGATGCGCGCGTGGCGCTACCGAAGGCGGACGCGGGGTCCGCCGGCTGATGGGCGCGGGGCGCTGCCGAAGGCGGACGCGGGGCCCGCTGACTGATGCGCACGTGGCGCTGCCGAAGGCGGACGCGGAGTCCGCCGGCTGAAGGGGGCGAGGCCCTGCCGGGAGTAGCCTCCGAGCCTCCGAGCGAGGAGGTTCCTCATGGAAATGATCGTGCAAAAGGCAGGTTAATCGGCACAGACATATCAAATATTTGATTTTGGTGGTGCAAATTTATGCAGAGGGTGCCGACTCGGTTTTGTCCAAGCCCCCTTCAGTTTTTTTCATGTTCTCTCCGCTCTTTGGCTTTTGCTCTTGCCAGCCGGACAGCCAGGAGCCGGTCTGTAGCTGAGGCAAAGAGTGGGCCGCGGAATGGAGCATACAGTACTCGGACTCTGGGAGCAGACTCGACCGAGCAGATACTCACAAATGAAATGACCGGATCGCCCAAGCCGTTATCTCCCAGGGCGTTTTTCGCGTGGGGGGACCTCCAGCTTGTGCTCTTGCTAGCCGGACAGTCGCGGTGCGATCTGTAGCTGAGACAAAGAGTGGGCCTTTGGTACCGTGCACGCTACTAAACCGTCTCGCGGAACGAACGAATGGGGCCGAGCGGCCATCCCCGGGCCGAGACTAGCTGGCGCCGGGGTAAACAGTAAAGTTGCTGAAGTAAATGCGGAGATAGCCCCCGAGGGACGCTCGGGGTATCTGCTGTTTGTGCGTGGCACGAGGGTATGTGGGTGGAGAGCTCACGTTGCTTTTTGGTGCCGGCGAGGCGGTTTTTGTCGATGTCGGCCGGCGTGGCTTGCAGCCGACGTGGTCCGCCTAATGCGCGCGAGGCGCCGCCGGGCGCGGACTTGGAGTCCGCCGGCCGGTGTGCGCGGGGCACTGCCGAGGGCGGACGCGGGGTCCGCCGGCCGTTGCGCGCGAGGCGCTGCCGAGGGCGGACGCGGGGTCCGCCGGCCGTTGCGAGCGAGGCGCTGCCGAGGGCGGACGCGGGGTCCTCCGGCAGTTGAGCGCGAGGCACTGCCGAGGGCAGACGCGGGGTCCGCCGGCTAGTGGGCGCAAGGCGCTGCCGAGGGCGGACGCGGGGTCTGCCGGCTGTTGCGCGCGAGGCGCTGCCGAGAGTGGACGCGGGGTCAGCCGGCGGTTGCGCGCGAGGCGCTGCCGAGGGTGGACGCGGGGTCCTCCGGCCGTTGCGCGCGAGGCGCTGCCGAGGGCGGACGCGGGGTCCGCCGGCCGTTGCGCGCGAGGCGCTGCCGAGAGTGGACGCGGGGTCCGCCGGCTAGTGGGCGCGAGGCGCTGCCGAGGGCGGACGCGGGGTCCGCCGGCTAGTGGGCGCGAGGCGCTGCCGAGGGCGGACGCGGGGTCCGCCGGCTGTTGCGCGCATGGCGCTGCCGAGAGTGGCTTCCAAGCCTCCGAGCGAGGGGGCTCATTAGTTTTTGATGCCGGCGGGGCGGTTGTTGTCGTGGTTGTTGTCGATGACGATCGGTGCGGCCTTCCGGGAGCGGAGCACGCCAGCGTGTCGGCGCACCCGCTGGGTGTGGCCATCGGACCTCCGGCGGTCGATGGTCGTGCCAGCCGGCCGGGTCAGAGCCGAGGCAGGCAGGCCAGCCGGCCATGCGGTGAAGCAGACGGGCGGCCCAGCAGACTGAGCGGACGCGGGGTCAGTGTCTTTTTTTTTACACAACCGGCAGGAGGTCGTACAGAGGCGCAACCGCAGCTGTCAAAAGGCTTGCCCGGCCCAGCCGGAGGCGGCCAGCCGGAGCGGGGGTGCAGCCGGCCGCGTGGGAAGCGGGCGCGGAGCAGCAGCCGACCCGAGGTGACGTGGTCGCGCGCGCGAGCGCGCAGCCGGCCGAGGGCGAGCGGGGCAGGGCAAGGGCCAGAGCCGGCGAGGCGGGGAGCCGGTGCGATGGAGGCGGAGCCGGCCATGGTGCGAGGGAGCCGTGGGAGGCGCGGGCCGGCAGGAGCGGTGGCCTACGGGCGCGCGGAGGCGGAGCCGGCCGAGCCGAAGCGCGGGCGCGCACGGTGAGGCAGGGAGCCGGCGCGATGGAGGCCCGGTTGCGCAGCCGGCGTGGCGCAGCGCGAGGAGGCGGGGCGACGATAGACCGGGGCGCGCAGCCACGCGGGCGGGGCGGCGCCGGAGGCCAAGCAGCCCGGGCGTGGGCGTGCGCACGCGCGGGGAGGAGCTCGGAGCTGAGCCGGTGCGCGGGCGCGCAGCGAGGAGGCTCGGAGGCCGGGGCGCGCAGCCGGCGCGGGGCGAACGTCCCGGCGGAGCCGGCGGGAGGCTGGGGAGCACGGGCGGAGCCAGTGGATCCGGCGCTGGGTCGCGCAGGAGGGGAGCGGCCGGGCCGGGCGTGGAGCCGGCGCGCACGGGTGCGCAGCAGCCGGCCCGAGCGGAGGAGAAAGCGAGGCGCGGCAGGAGCGGGGGCGCAGCCGGCGGCAACGCGCGGGGCGGGAGCCGGCGCGGGCGGACGCACGGGCGGAGCCGACGGGCGAAGAACCGGCCGCGGGGTAGGCGGAGCCGGCCCGCTGGCACGCGTGGTGGAGTCGAGGGGGGGCACCCGCTGACCACCAGCTTGAGGAGCAGCGGGCGGCGCACCGTTGGACTGCTGGCAGCCATGGGGAGCAGGGCACGGGGATACGGCGGCAGCCGCCGGAGGCTGGGAACTCCACGCTGCAGCCACGAGCGGGCGATGGTGGATGGAGCAGGAGCCACGGCGGCGGTTGGGCGCAGGCCGAGGTCGAGCCGTGGGGGCGGAGGCCAGCAGACGCGCGACCAGCTGTGCGGGAAGACCGCCGCGGGGTGCAGCGGGACCCAGGCCGCGACGACGAGGCAGCCGGCCGGCCGTGAGCGCAGCGAGGAGCGGAAACCAACGCACGGGTAGCCGTCGTGGGTGGAGGAGCTGATGGGGCGCCGGCGCGCGGACGGCCGGAGCGGCAAGGTGTTCCACCCCGGGTGGTCGCGAGCGCCCGAGGCGAAGATGGCAGGAGGAGCGAGGACGCCGCTGTAGAGGAGGACCGGACGCGGGCGAGGGCGCGCTCGCAGGGGCACGGCAAGACAGAGTAGGACCGCGCGCGGCCGGCCGGCGCGGGGATGGCCAGCCAGGCGGCGCGAGTAGGGGCCGTCGCAGCCGTCGGGAGGCGGACGGCATTGGCGCGAGCGCGACGGCCGAGAGCAGCGCTGACACGAGAAGGAGGCGGCTAACTGTCGTGGCCGCGAGCCACGAAATGCGGCGTGCGCGGGGTTGGCGAAGCGGTCGGTGAGGCGAGCGTGCCGAGGCCGGGCACGGGCGAAGGAACGCGGGAGCGGCCGCGCGGGCAGGCGGCGCCGCGGTGGTGATGACGAGAAACGTCAGCGAGGACGCGGCGCCGCGCGCGCTCGCCCCGGGGACGAGTTGATGTCGAGCCCTCGAGCGCGGCCGGAGAGGCGACGGCGACGCCACGGCGGAGCTGGCGAAGATGGCGAGGCTGATGACGAAGGCGCGCCGCCTCGCGCGGCCGCCCCGGGGGCGAGTTGATGTCGAGCCCTCGAGCGCGGCCGGAGAGGTGACGGCGACGCCACGGCGGAGCTGGCGAAGATGGCTGGGCCGACGACGAAAGCGCGCCGCCTCGCGCGGCCGCCCCGGGGGCGAGTTGATGTCGAGCCCTCGAGCGCGGCCGCAGAGGTGACGGCGACGCCACGGCGAAGCTGGCGAAGATGGTCCCGCCCGGACCGCAGAACCAGCAGCAGCTTGCCCCACGGTGGGCGCCAACTGTCGTCGTTTTCTCATCGGGGGTACCCCGAGACGGCAGATGCCATGGGATGGCTTGAGAGGTGAGAGCAAGGCTGCCGTGGGAGATCCGGGACGGGTATGCGGATAGCACGCGGTGGTTTACCCAGGTTCGGGGCTCTCCGGAGAGATAATACCCCTACTCCTGCATGTCTGTATATATGTGGTGTATATGTAGTACAGGGTTGCTCCTGGAGCTGTATCTGAGGAGGAAGAGGGAGCTATGAGCTCCTTTCCATGGCCTCCCGTGCATGCATGCGTGGGCATGAGTGAGTGAGAGAGAGAGGATGGGAGGAGCTCCCCTGAGAGTTGCTTGCCCGTGGGTGAGCTCCCCTGGTGCCTCTTATATAGGGAGGCCCAGGGGACAAGGGGTGGCCCACGTGGCCTAACTATACTATTGGAAGTGACATGTGAAAAGACCCATGAGGCATCCAATAGTACACCACTATTGGATGTGACAAGTGATTAAGTCTACAGTGCATCACTATTGGGGCAGGGTGACATGATGCATCAGGGTGTACAGTGGGGCACTATTGGCCAATAGTGCCCGTCTGTAGCAGGGTGGCAGGCTCTGCAGCCCGTCAGCTACAGTGTCGTCAGCTCGTGTCCGACGGGACGCCTGGAGCTGACTTCGTCGGGCCGCAGCCGGCAGCCGGACTGGAGGAGCCGGACAGGAGCAGCCGGACTAGAGGAGCCGGACAGGAGCAGTCGGACAGGAGGAGCCGGACAGGAGCAGCCGGACAGGAGGAGCCGGACATGAGGAGCCGGACAGCAGGAGCCGGACAGGAGGAGCCGGACAGCTACAGTGTCGTCAGCTACAGTGCCGTCAGCTCACTTCTTCGTTTGTCTTGTCGATTCGTCAGGCCTGGCTTACCGGGGGGGGGGGCTGGTGTTTTAAAATGTTGAGTCGTCTCCTTGAGCCTACCCGGGGGTAATCCCCCCGACACCCATCACGCGATAACTCTAGGTCTCTCTCCGCCTCCCGCGGCACCGCCTTCGTCGTCATATTTTCGCCATAGGTCATGCGCTCCGGACTTCTGAAATAGGAAGGACACATATGGCACCATGCTAGTAAATCACAACTTGCGGAGGGTTCTTAGAGAAGGCGAGAGTAGGTAGTCAACCCAGATAATTTCCTTTTTTAAGGGAACCCAGATGGTTTTTCTTGTCAAGGTTTTCTCTTGTAATAGCAATAGTTTTTGTAAATCAATAGCTATTAAATGTTGCATACAATAATACAAGTAATGGAAACGTAAATTGGCTAACATTCCACATTTAGGGACGGCAAGCAACGACCCGTGAGCCCTTCGATCGCGACTGCGCGGTTGCGCAGAGTCGTGGGTGACAGTTGGCTATTTAATTGGAAGATTGTCGTTTACACGTGATTGGTGATTTATCCAGGGTAGGTCGATGTCGCTCGTATTTTTCGCTCTCATGGGATCTGTTTATTCGTAGGACGTGGTGGGTCCAGAGTACGTCCTAATGCTTTTTCTGCTAAAAATGGTCCAAAGTGTGTGAGAGTCAAACTCAAGATTCTGTCATCGACATTAGCGGCACTAGCCATCTAGGATAACACCACATTTGGTCCATAATTGAGCTACAACTTTATTTGTACACAAAAGCTATATGGCCAACAATAAAAATCATGTTTAGGAAAAAGTAATAGGGTGGAGATTTGAACCCTAGTTGCTAGAAACAGGCCAAAGCATCCACCCTTGTGTCCCCCCCAGTGTGAGCTTCCTGCCCTCCTCCCCAGTGACGTCCTTTCCATGCTAGAATCCCACCCCCACTTTGAGAAATACGAGCCCGTCCACCTCCACCATGGATGCACCGACAAGAGGAGAAGACCACATTTGGTAGCGAGAGGGCTCAATGGACTCATACCGCGATAGCTCACGTGTGTGTAGAACACACCCTTTCTCCACAAGTCGTGTGATGGATGGATAGTAGGGCTAGGTTTTATTTTCGTTTGAGTGACAAAAAAGAATGATGGATTTTTTTAAAAAGGTATCCTTTGCATGAGAAAATTAGGAATAGATAGGTTTTAGGCAAGTAAAAAAAGCACCTAAAAGTAGAATGGGAGGAGGGGTAAATCGGTGAGAAAAAAATGCACGTGAGGACGGAACAAAGGTATCCTGAAAAACAAACCACTTACCAATTTTACTTTAATAGTAAAGATTGATTTAGTATTTTAGATATCGATATTTTATTCTATAAACTTTATTAAACATATACAAGTTTGATATTTGAAAAACATAATATGTAATACTATGTGAAACATAGGCGATATTATGTACACAGTTTTCCCAGCGCCATCCTAGGGATGGGCAGGGGAGGGAGAACAGTATGCGGTCATCGAATAGGCCATAGTTGTATCCTGCGTGGTTGTACGTTAACATGTTTGGTCTTGTGCATGACGGCCCACTGAAATCGCGACCCTTTTTGATGGTCTTCTCTTCCGCGGGAGCTATATGTCGCTCGGACTAATGCCTATCAATGCTCGCCTACAAGGTGACTTTTTTGGGCAAGACCAGGACTATAGGGTGCAAAAAAGTAAATATGTGGGTATTTTAATTGTTTTTCACTATTTTTGCATTGGTTTTTCGTTATTTTATTTTTTCTTTGGTGTTCTTTTTTCTTTTGTCGGGTTTTCCTTTTTTCCTTTTTTTAGGCACATGACTCCATTTTTTCATACACATTGTATATTTTCACATTTTTCAAAAAAGATGATTAACATTTTTAGGATATACGATTTGGTGTCTAGTTTTTTCATAAACATTACATATTTTTGTTATACATCTAAAACATTTTTTACATAAGTTCAACATTCTTAGATACATGGTTCTCAAACACTTACTTTGGAAAAATATCAAATACATATGATTTTTTACAAAAATACGTTGAAACATAATTTCGTGTGATACAAAACATTTTCTAAAACATATGAACATTTTTATACATTGTATAAACATATTTTGTAAATGACACGAATATTTGGTTTGAAACGCATGAACATTTTTCTAAATGTAACATATTTTTTTTTGAAGAACGAAACATGCTTTTAGAATTACACAAACATATATTCCATGGTGTATAAAATATGAAAAAAATATCATATGCATTTTTTAAACACTTCGTATTTTTTTTGAAATGTCACATACATTTTTTGAATGGTACATCCATTTTCTAAAATTTTGAGCGAAGTTTTTTTACACTCCATTTACATTTTTTGAATGTGTGATTAACACTTTTAAAATAACTACTAATCTACTACTAATTTATTCTTTCATAAGATATGTATTTAGTACTGTTCAAAACGTAAAGGAAAGTAAAAGAAAAAAAAAAGAAAAAACACGATTGACACACGCGTGACATATGTGAGACGAGACCATGTGGTTACTGGATCGACCCACTACGAGCTCGCTACAAAGCAACGCTCGCGTAGGAGTCTCCTTCTCTTCTCTCCGGCTGTGCGCACACACGGTTAGACTCGACGGAAGACACACACATTTTCAATTGTAACACACTCGGAAACCATAAACTCATACGTCTGCGCTCCTTCTATTCTACATAGAGAACCGAAGAGGACGCAATCTTTTTTCCATGTTCACCGTCCGCCCGCTAGAATTGAAAAAAACACTGAAAGGTTGAAAAGTCTGCTTCACAACGAAGTTTATATGGATGAGAAAATGGACAAAATTACAGTGACACAGATTGACAAAAACACTGAAACGTTGAAAAGTCTGCTTCTCAATGAATTGACAAAAACGTTGGAATTGACAATAAATTGGATGAGAAAATGGACAAAATCTGCCAACATTCCAATTCAAGCACAACAACCCTAGTAACACACAAATTAATGTACGGATCGAATCAAATATGCCAGAAATTACAAACGGTCAAATACATCCAACCGGGCGGGGGCTCCGTGCATCTAGCTCGTTGTTGTCGCATATGAGGAGAGATCCTCGCCCGTTGTAGCCGTCAGCAACGAGCTCTATCTGCAGCACCTTATTGAAGAAGATCTCTCAACTGAAGGTGAACTCGAAGTTGGGCACCCGTTGCCGTTCTAGAACTGTAGGTCAAAGTTCGCCTCCACTGACATTGGCATAGTTGTAACCTTTCGCCACCAGACATGTCCTCCGCACCTCTAGAAGAGGACGGATGCTTGTGGACTATGACGGTAATTCCCAACTCGCGGAAGGATCTACGGGAAGGTGAGATAAGGTGATAGACCCAGATGATTTTTTATTTTATAAAACTCTGGTGGTTTTCTTTGTCATAATAATATTGATAATTGCACCATCTATTAAATGCTACAAACGATAATACAAGTAACTTGAAAGCTAGTTGTCAAAGAATCCACATTTACGGATGGCGTCGAACAACCCATCAACCCTTCGATGTGATCCACCATTGTGTAGAGTCATGTAGTTGGCTATTTAATGGGAAGGTTGTCGTTTTCATGTGATTGACGATTTGAGCGGGGTAAATACGAGTTAACCACATTTCTCTCTCTCACATGGTATGTGTTTTTCCGTAAGACGTTGTGGATCCAAAGTACGTCCTAATTTTTTTTTGCCAAAAATAGATGCAACTGTTGGAGTCGAACTCAACACTATGTTATTGAGCCAAAACAAAATTAGAAAAATCATCCCAAATCAAACGCAACAACTCCACGCACACACAAATTAATGCCTAAATCGTATCAAATATGAATATAATTACAAACGGCTAAACACATCCATCCCTTGGGGGAGGGCATGCACCTTGCTCGTTGTTGTCTTGTATGAAGAGAGATCCTCCTCTGATATCGCCGCGACAAAGACCTCTATCTCCAGCACCATGTTGAAGAAGACCTCCGAATTGAAGGAAAACTCGAAGTTGGGCATCTCACGTCTCCACGATAACTCTAGGTCCATCTCCGCCTCCGGAGGCACCACTGCAGTTATCATCTTTTTGCCAACGGCCATTGTGACACCCCCGCCTTGATCGCTCACTAATCATGCATGCAATGCACACGATCAAGGTCAGAGACTCATGGGAAGATATCACAACACAACTCTAGACACAAATTAAAGTCATGCAAGCTTTATATTACAATCTAGGGGCCTCGAGGGCTCGAATACATAAGCTCGGATACAAACGAGTCAGCGGAAGCAATAATATCTGAGTACAGACATAAATAAACAAGTCTGCCTTAAGAAGGCTAGCACAAACATCAACATTGATCGAAAAGGCAAGGCCTCCTGCCTGGGAGCCTCCTAACTACTCGACGACCTCCACGTAGTAGTAGGCTCCGTCGTGGTATTAGTAGTCGTCGGCGGGATCAGCTGGCTCCTGGGTTCCGTCATCTGATCGCAGCAATCGTGTCAAGGGGAAAAGGGGCGCAATCAACAGTGGGTACTCATACAAAGTACTCGCAAGACTTACATCAGATCTATGCTAAGTATGCATCAGTACCAAAGGAATGGGGCTATATCTTTGGACTGAACTGCAGAAATGCCAGAAGAGAGGGGAAAATCTAGCCTATCGAAGAATAGCATCTTGCAGTTTCTTGCAGCATTAGAAGAGTGTAGATTAGCATATTATAAGTAATAAGCATGTTGTACTAACGCCCAGAGATCCTGCCCCGACTCCCTGTGAGAAAGCAATACCGGAGCCATCAATTCAATTTCATGTCTCTAGTATCCAGTTCTAGTTGTATAGATCGGGATACAACTCAGAGAGTCCGTTACCGTGGACAAGACTATTCGAATAGATATACTTCCCTACAGGGGTGCACAAACTTACCCACGCTCGATTAACTCTGTCTGAACACACTTTTCTGGGTCATGCCCGGCCTCGGCTGATCGACATGCCGTAGTCCTACCTAGGCTCAACAGAGAGGTCAGCACGCCGGTCTAAATCCTAAGTGCGAAGTGGTCATTGGCCCATCACCCTAAGCACTCCTGGACGTTATGAGGACGGCCGGGATCAGTCCTAGCTACCTCTTTATACAAAGCATATGCTTGCGCGGGCCACCCGGGCGCGTGCCGCACACTGTGACGTCTAAAGAGCTTTCGGGAGAATGTACAACGAAGAGTGCCCATACTTATTCCCGCGTGGTGATCAGTGCGAAAAAGGCCAGATGCCTACTCAGATCACATATCCAAACCTGTTAGTGTCTTGAGAGCGCGCGGAGATGACCAATGATCCACGATCTGTGGTCCCGTCGCCCCGTCTCATGGACTTACGGCAAGGGCTAAGAATGCCCGGCCGTGCCGCGTAACTATCTCGCGGGTACCCTCCTGGTCAACCCGACTACACATCACTCGCAGGTACCCCTCGGGGCCGACCCGTGAAAGCGCATTATATCGACTAGAGGGGGGGGGGGGGGGGCTGAATAGGCGATTTTTATAAATTCGTCCCTGAGGAATTACTAGTTGAGGAATTTGCTAAGTGATGAACTACGAGCAGCGGGATAAGTACTCAAGTGCATGCGAAACATAGCAGTAGCATAGTCATCATGATGATGAAGCATACACAGAGCATAAGTAGCATGAACATGATAAGCAGACAATAGACAAAGTGACTAAAGAATTTGAGATGAGGATATTGAGAAAGTCTTCAGTCAAATTCTTCAAACAGTAACAACAAGTTTCATCAACAAGTACTTCGAGGAAATAGGAGGGATGAGGAAATAGAACCAAGGGCTCGATGAAGACAATGATTTGATGACCCAGTTCCAACTGCTGTGACAGTCGTACGTCTTGTTCAGAGCGACTTGGTATTTAAACCAAAAGACACACAATCCTTACCATATTCTCCTTGAGCTAAAGTCACACAGACCTCGCCCAACACTCGTGGTAAGTCTTCAGGGTAGACTTCCAAACCCTCACAAACTCGGTCACCCAGCGATCCAAAATTTCCTCTTAGATGCTCTAGACCATGACGCCTAACCGTCTGGAAGATGCACAGTCTTCAAAGGTAAAAAGCGTCGGTTCCACACAGGAACAATCTATTCAGTGATGCTCAATCACTTTGGGTTTTGGTGGTTTGGGTTTTGGGTTTTTCCTCACTGATGATTTTCTCTCAAAGTCCTCAGAGGATGGGTTGCTCTCAAATGACACTTGTCAATCTCTCTCTGAGCAGCCAACCAACTAGTGGTTATGGGGGGCGGCTATTTATAGCGAGGGTGCAACCCGACATGATATGACATAAATGCCCCAAATGATATGACCGTTATGTGGATAAGATATTTGGATAGCTGGCGCAAGGCACACTAACGGTCGGAGATTTGAACTCTCAAATTCCTCAGGGCTATCATATTCCTCACGGTAGGCAATTCGCACTGGCAAAATCCTAACTCCTCAGCCAGGACAAATTCCTCAAAGAACATAAGAACTTCGTCTGTGTCATTGAAGAAATTGACTGAACTGCAAGAGATTTCCAAAGGCTTCACTTGAAGGTTTTGGGTATGTGTAGGCTTTGAGATGAGCACCACTTGGAAATTCTTTCGTAGTATTACCTCGACGCCCTTTAACAGTACGGTGTTTCCTATGACCCAAAGAAAGGAAATGAAACTATAAAAACACAAGTCTTCACGCTTCGTAGTCCTTGTATCGATATATTCAAGGTCACACCAGATTCTTCATCTTCAAAGTCTTCAGGGAATATCAACGTCTTCAGCTGAAGACATTCATTTTTAAGGGCCGACATTCTTCGTATATATCAAACTCCTCAGCGACTTATAGAGCCGGTGTACACTCACACACATATTAGTCCCTTAACCTATAAGTCTTCAATACACCAAATTCACTAAGGGGCACTAGATGCACTTACAACCCCCCCCCTTTTGGTGATTGATGACAAATAGGTTAAGTTTTCAACGGGGATAAACATATGAAGTGAAAGTACTGAGTTTGAGGAATTTGATTGCAAGATATAGATGAACTCCCCCTGAAGATGTGCATATTTGAGGAATTTGCTTTGGACTGCAAATGCACATGGCAGGATAAAATCTTGGAGATCTCCCCCTATATCTTGTAATCCATACATGCATTTAACATATATCATGAGGAAATTGAAATGCATGATGGAAAATGGTGTCTGACGAAATTCAGCATGCGTGCATTAAGGTGCATGAAGAAATAAGCATGCGGATAGCAGTTCAAAAGAGTCAGACCACCATCCGACTTAAGTTTACAACTCAATAAACAAACACCTCAAAAGAACGAGAGTTGTAACTTAAACAAAAACACCCCATATATATAGAGACCCGCTTGAAGACTAACTCAAATTTCTCCCCCTTTATCATCAAGTGACCAAAAGGGACGAAATTGAGGACTAACACCCCTGAAGAATCTCATCCAGAGGTTGGTGGAGGAGCGCCAGCGTTGTCGGGGTCGTTTGTCATTGTAGGGACCGCAGCAGTGTCGTCAATATCCTCATTGCAATCCGCCCCGCGCGACGAAGAAAATGAACTGGTAACCAGCTGAGGAACTTGAACTTTCTTGAATTTCTTCTTGGGCTGATACGACCAGTCAAATTTCCGCTGAAATTCCATCTCTACAAGTTCTTCAAGTGTATAGAGATGCTGAAGAGTGGCCCAAGTGCGGTTGAAGACTTCATGTAGATAGTAGTGATTCTTCCTCACAGCGTTATGCGTGATAGTCATATCACGAAGAATTGCACCAAACTGTCGCTTCACCCACTTGTGGTTGCGATCGACCTTCTGATGAAGACTGAGGAGAAGTTCACGACCAGTCATCACTCTTGGAGCTTTTTCACGAGGCTTTTGAGCAGTGGCTCTTGCTGCAGAGTCTTGAGATGTTGTGTCATCATTTGTTGAGAATGAAGTAGCTTGACAAAATTCACCATTCAGAGGGCAAGATCCTTCATCAATAACAGTTTTGCCCTTCCCATCTATTGAGGAAAATGTGTTCTTGAGGACTTCAATCGGGGGTAGGAAACTGAAATGATTTTGAAAATCAGCTTGATACAGAATTGAGGATCTTGCCCTGATGAATTTCATTATCCAGGGAGCATATGGCTTCAGCTCAAACGGTGATAAAGCAATGTTGGCCAAAGTCCTCATGAAGAAATCATGAAGATTTATAGGAATCCCATGAATGATGTTGAATAGCAGATTCTTCATGATTCCAACCACATCTTCTTCTTCAGAATTATGACCTTTGATGGGGTTGAGGGTTTTGGTAATGATGCGATACACGATGCGGGGCACATAGAGCAAATCCTTCACCAGAAAAGTGGTTCTGGGAGCTTGACCAGGCACCAAAGGCTTCATCCATACTTGCATTAGATGATTTGGAAGCTCAGGTTCTTCGTAGAGGCATCTAGCTTCTGCTGAAGGAATACTGACTGGAACTGCTTGATGTAATTCAATTGCTGGAGCAGTATAGTGGGTGTTCTCAGTCATCAGTCAAGTACCCATGAGTTGATATCTTGTGCATCACCTCAGATGTGAAGTGTAGCATAGAACTGAAGAATGAGTTCTTCATTCCAGTCACAAATATCAACACAGAATGGCAGTAGTCTAGCATCATGAAGAACACTAAATACCGGGGTGAAGCATGGAATGGTTTCCATATCAGCATGAGGAATTTCATAGTGCTGATTTTTTTTCCTTCTCAAATAGCACAACACTATAGAAGTTTGCTTGAGTTGCAGTCCAGAATCACTTGTGACGAATCCTCGGAGAGTCATATGGATTTGCACCCATGAAGAAATGGTGTTCATCATAGAAATTCTCCTTGATGAATTTGGGCCGCCTTTTGAAGTGCAGTGCTGGCTTGGGCTGAATATTGTGCTTGACGCGCCTCCCAATCTCCCTCGGCATGACAACAGCTTCGCCAGACTGAGGAACTTGTGTAGCAGTTTCTTCAGTAGCAGTCTGGGTTTGAACTTCTTCAGCTGATGCTGCATGAATTTCTTCAGGAATGGACCTCAGAGGAGTTGGACGACCTTCTGACCCTATTGCAATTTCTTCAGTCTAAGCAGGTGACTGAGGAACTTGAGTAAGAGGAGTGGTAATTGGTGAATTGGGGTGTGCATCTTCCCAATATTCATCATTGATAACCGTAGTTGTACTACCAATGTCCACATCCTCTTCAATTTCTTCAACACCCGCCGCTTCAGCAGTGAACTGAGGCGGGGGCGATGACACCAGTGGAGTTGAAGTGAAGTCTTCGACAACAATTTCTTCATCAATCTGCTTTGAGGAAGCAGCAGACTGATCTTCTTCACCTTCATCATTTGGAATTTGATAGTCTTCACCAAATGGCACTATTTCATAAGCTGGTGCTGCAGAGATTGGAGTTGCATCAATAGGCTCAGTTGAAAAACTTGGCAAAACCTTCAATCGTTTTGCAGTTGAGGATTCTGTAGATGATGATGCTTTTCTTTTCAGCGCTTCCTTCTCTGTAGCTTTTGTTTTCTTCAGTTCTGATGCAGAAGGAAGAGTCACTTTCTTCACCTTTGAGGAATTGGTCGGAGGAACTTGAGGTGAAGGAGGAGCAATTTCTTCAGGCGCAACTAATGCAGTTACCGTGACAGATTCATCAGGCGCAGCGGCTTTTTTAGCTGGCCTGGTATTTTCTTCAGGCGCAACATTGGGAGTTGACCTGGGAATTTCTTCAGCAACTTGAATTTCTTCGGTTGTGCTTGCGGTTTCTTTAGCAGGCTGAGCGGAAGAGCTAGCCTGAGGATTTTGTGGTTGCGAGCGAGCTGCAACCCTGGTGTTGTTGTCTTTGATGACTTTGTCAGCCATGTCAACAAATCGGACCATGGCACCTTTCCAATCAGCATAGTATCGGTCAAATTCATCACTGAGGCTTTTAATGTCCCTTTGGACAGAGAGGATCTGTTCAGGCGTTAGATTTAGAACATTGTTCTTCATGAAGCGCTCTTTCTTGTACTGAGCCTTCTTCGCCTTTCTGGCCTTTTCATACTTCCATTTTTCTTCACCAATGAAAGTAGTGAGGACATGACTTGGACCAGGAGGCAGCTTCAAGTCATCAATGGGAGTGTTAGGATCGTTGTGCCAGATATCAATGAAGTCTAGCACAGTTCTTGGATCGAGCAGAAGAGGAATTTGAGTGCCCTTTGCCTGAGCCACTCTCTCTTGTTTGTTTCTGACGATTTCAGCAAGTTCATCGTCATTAGCTTCATCATCCTCAGATTATGAGGGAACTTGAAATATCACTTTCTTCTGATGAGGACTTGGTCTCCTGCCTCGTCCTGCAGTAGCTTTCACTTTCAGCAAAGTGGGACTGCTTGAAGAATGTGCATGGGCTGATGAATTTGCAGAAGCTCCTGAAGCAACGGAAAAACCAGCAGTCCTCTGGCACGTTGCAAGGTGCACCGGTGTTGAGGACTTGGCAGCTGCAGCTGAAGATTGTACAACCACTGAGGGCATTGCAGGAGCCCTTGATGAAGTTGCCTGAGGAATTTGCTGTGAAGAACTTGGCCGTGAGGGCATTTGGGATGAAGACTTTGGCTTTATAGCAGATTTCTTCTTCAAGATTTTCTTTGGGGCAGTTTCACTCGCAGAGGCCCTATCAAATGCAGTAGCAGCAGAGTCCTCATTGAATTTCTTCACAGCCTCTTTGGCCGTCCTAGCCAACTTGGCTTGACGCTTTTCCCATTCATGAGGAAAGTCTTCACCAGTTTTGAGACTAGTGGGATCAGCACGTTGGCCTTCAGCCAAAGGTGGTCTTTGGCATGGGGGTTTAAGCACAAATTTCTTCATGTACTTTGGGGTAACATAACGATATTCTCTCCATTCCCGTACCCATCTTCTCTCAGTCCTCTGAATACGAATTTTGCGCTGCTTTTGACTTTCTTTGCCATGAGTGGCTTCATCTGGTGTGCAATATTCATCATATAAGTCATCAGGTATCTCAAAAGCAGTGTGCACTTATGGTTTCTTTCCTCCTTTCTGAGGTATTTTCCCATCTGCCATTTTCTTCGGCTGAGGATTTTGAACTTTTGAGGATTCTGACGAAGTATGCAATTTTTCTTCAAGGAACACTGTAAATGAGTTAAGTTGACGAGAACCTAGAGATTCATCATCTGACATTTGTACGTGTGAATGGAGTATAGGTGTGAAGAATTTGAAGAGGTCATATGCGTTCTCAGATTTTTTTGCAAAAGAATCAAGTTTGAGGAATTTGACCATAGATGTCTTGAAGAATTTCAGTAAGTGTTCTTGACTTAGGTTCCAGAGTTGTGTAGATTTGAAGATCCACACAATTGAGGAATCTTGAAGAAAATCTTTACTTAGAGAAATAACTCAAGAGAAGGAGTATGTTTTGGTGCTAAAGAGATGAATTGCTGAAGAATAAACACCTTTTGAGGATTTTGTAAAAATCATAGGGATCAAAGTAGGGCAGTAAAATTAGATTTTAATTACCCTGGTGAAGAACACGACGAACTGGGAGTAAGAACTAAGAAGTTCGTCAGTCCAGATCTCCCCGCCCTAACTTGGCGGTGGAAGACAGCTACAACGGCGGTGGAGTGAAGATTTCCGTGGCCGATGCGAGTACGACGGCGAGGAGGTCGAGGCAGTGAAGCTCTTCCTCTCCGGCGGCGATGAGGTATAGCGGCGGTGCTAGGTATGAGCTTGAGAGCGGCGGGGTGAGAGCAAGAGAAGTAACTTTGAGCAGTGAAGGGGGAAGGGTATTTATAGTGGAGGGGAAAAACTGAGCATCTGAAGATTTTGGACATCCTTACCCCTGACCCTTGCTATCCTAGCGACATGTGTCACCCACGTACTGAGAGGTGGAGATAGTGGAGGATCATGGGTTATCCGGTCATGGTAATCGGAATTGATTTGAGCGGCAACCGCCAAAAATTGAAATTGAATATTTTAAAGTTTCGTTCGCAAATTCTTTAGCTGACAAGGACACAGTGAAGATTTTGAACGGGTTTCAAATAGAACGCATATGAACAATTTGTGAACAGACTGTGTTGAGTTTAGCATAGAGGGGGAACGGGTCCGATGACATTCACTTAGAAGAAAATCAACTTGAAGAATTAGCAATAAGTGAATGCTGTTGAGGACATGAAAACTCATATATATATACATATATATATATATATATATATACATATATATATATATATATATATATATATATATATATATATGTTGGGGAACGTCGCATGGGAAACAAAAATTTTCCTACGCACACGCAAGATCTATCCATGGTGATGAGCATCTACGAGAGGGAGAGTGGATCTACGTACCCTTGTAGATCGCTAAGCGGAAGCGTTAAGAAACGCGGTTGATGTAGTCGAACGTCTTCGCGATTCAAATCGCCGAGCGTCCCGCGATCCCATCATGATCCGTCCCGTGATCAAATCACGAACCGTCTCGCGATCCTGATCACGGTCCTTCCGATCTAGCGCCGAACGGACGGCACCTCCGCGTTCAACACACGTACAGCTTGATGACGCCTTCACCTCCTCGATCCAGCGAGCGATGGTGAAGTAGTAGACGAGTTTCGGCAGCACGACGGCGTGATGACGGTGGTGGTGAAGAAAAATCTCCGTAGGGCTTCGCCAAGCACTACGGAAACTATGACGGAGGATAAACTAGAGGGGCGGGGTTGCCGGCACACGGCTTGGGGAATTCTTGATGTGTCCCGTGTGCTAGCCCTGCCCCTCTATTTATATGTTGAGCCCTGGGGTCTAAACTTGGAGAGAAAGCCTCCACAAGGTCGGTTTTGCCCGCACAAGGTCGGTTTGGCCCGCACGGAAAGAGTCCCACTCGGATTCCAGCAGTACCGCGCACAAGCGGTAGTACCGCTTGAGCGGTAGTACCGCTTCACACAAGCGGTAGTACCGCTTACGCGGTAGTACTGCCTTACCAGCGGTAGTACCGCTTAAGGCAGCAGCAAAACTTCCTTTTGCACTTTCCAATACCTCGTGGGTTTTACCCCTTTGGCCCATATAAAGTGTTGCTGCACCCGAACACTTCGGTAAACATCCGGAACCCCTTCCGGTGAATTCCGGAACCCTTCCGGAGATCAAAACACTATTATCACATATATCAATCTTTACCTCCGGACTCTTCCGGAGATCCTCGTCATGTCCGGGATCTTATCTGAGACTCCGAACAACCTTCGGTCACCAACACAATAACTCAACTATACTAATCGTCACCAAACGATAAGTGTGTAGACCCTGCGGGTTCGAGAACTATGTAGACATGACCGAGACTCCTCTACGGTCAATAACCAATAGCGGGACCTGGATGCCCATATTGGTTCCTACATATTCTACGAAGATCTATATCGGTCGAACCTCTATGTCAAGGATTCAGTTAATCCCGTATGCTGTTCCCTTTGTTTATCGGTATGTTACTTGCCCGAGATTCGATCGTCGGTATCCCTATACCTAGTTTAATCTCGTTACCGGCAAGTCTCTTTAGTCGTTCTGTAATACAAGATCCCGTGGATAACACCTTAGTCACATTGCTTGCAAGGCTTATAGTGATGTTGTATTACCGAGTGGGCCCTGAGATACCTCTCCGTCACACGGAGTAACAAATCCCAGTCTTGATCCATGCCAACCCAACAGACACCCTCGGAGATACCTGTAGAGCACCTTTATAGTCACCCAGTTACGTTGTGACGTTTGATACACACAAGGTATTCCTCCGGTGTCAGTGAGTTGCATGATCTCATGGTCATAGGAACAGATACTTGACATGCAAAAAACTATAGCAATAAACTGACACGATCATATGCTATGTTTATAGTTTGGGTCTTGTCCATCACATCATTCTCCTAATGATGTGATCTCGTTATCAAATGACATCTCATGTCTATGGCCAGGAAACCTTGATCATCTTTGATCAACGAACTAGTTAACTAGAGTAATACTAGGGACACAGTGTTGTCTATGTACCCACACATGTATTTGAGTTTCCAATCAATACAATTATAGCATGGATAATAAACAATTATCACGAACAAAGAAATATAATAATAACCAATTTATTATTGCCTCTAGGGCATATTTCCAACAATATATAGTCAATGAAGAGAAACTCACATGAAGAACATCACTTGAAAAGTTTGAAGAATTTGAAATTTTGAGGAATTTGCAAACTTGATGAATTTGAAAAATTGAAGAATTTGCAAAATGATGAAAAACTCATTTTTTGAAGAATTTCAACTATGGTGGTGGCGTGACCCACCGTATAAGAATGATGATTTCAGACACCGCGTACAATTATCATAGGGTTCTGAAAATCAAATTCTTCATTAATTTCTTCACACTTAGAGAGTTAGTCTTCATTGATTGAAGAAAAACGTTACTTCGTGTGTTGCACATCTAAGTCATCAATTTTGCATAAGTGTTAGGATGTGTGTCCTTTCAAAGAACGTTCGAAGATTCTAAGATATTTAGCTCACACCGCAACTTGCAAAACCTCTTCTCATCCAAGGGCTTTGTGAAGATATCAGCCAGTTGTTCTTCAGTCTTCACATGGTTGATGAAGATGTCGCCTTTCAACACATGGTCACGAAGAAAATGATGACGAATCTGGATGTGCTTGGTCTTTGAGTGCTGAACTGAGTTGTGAGCAATCTTGATGGCACTCTCGTTGTCGCAATAGAGAGGGACATTCTTCATGTTGATGTCGTAGTCCTTGAGGGTTTGCTTCATCCATAGCAATTGAGCACAACAGGAACCAGCAGCAATGTACTCAGCTTCAGCAGTGGATGGTGACACACAGTTCTGCTTCTTCGAGGACCAACAGACTAAGGATCGTCCGAGGAAATGACATATGCCTGATGTTGACTTGCGATCCACACGATCTCCAGCATAATCAGAATCAGAATATCTAATGAGGTCAAGATCTGAGCCCTTGGGGTACCATAATCCTAGTGTTGGTGTGTGAGCTAGATATTGAAGAATATGCTTCACAGCCTTATGGTGTGATTCCTTCGGTGTTGCTTGAAAACGGGCACACATGCAAACACTAAGCATAATATCTGACCTAGATGCACATAGATACAATAAGGAACCAATCATGGAGCGGTATACCTTCTGATCGAAATCTTTACCATTTTCGTCAGTGCAGAGTTGACCAGTTGTGGGCATAGGAATCTTGACGCCTTTGCAATCCTGCATGCCGAATTTCTTTAGGACATCCTTGAGGTATTTCTCTTGAGAGATGAAGATGCCATTGCGTTGTTGATTAATTTGAAGCCATAGGAAGAATTTGAGCTCCCCCATCATAGACATTTGATATTCTTCACTCATCATATAGGAAAATTCGTCACTGTAACGTTTGTCAGTACATCCAAAGATAATATCGTCCACATATATTTGGCACACAAATAATTCATCATCATATGATTTTGTGAAAAGAGTTGGGTCAAGTGAACCTGGTTTGAAGCCTTTCTTCATGAGGAATTCCTTCAATGTGTCATACCACGCCCGAGGGGCTTGCTTGAGACCATAGAGAGCCTTGTTGAGTCTGAAGACTTTGTCAGGATGCTTAGGATCTTCAAAACCTGGGGGTTGATCAACATATACTTCTTCCTCAAGCTTACCATTGAGGAATGCACTTTTCACATCCATTTGATATAAGATGATATTGTGATGGTTAGCATAAGCAAGCAATATGCGAATAGCTTCAAGTCTAGCAACAGGTGCAAAAGTTTCTTAAAAGTCCATTCCCTCAACCTGTGTGTAGCCCTGTGCCACAAGACGGGCCTTATTCCTCACTACCTAACCAAGTTCATCTTGTTTGTTGCGGTAGATCCACTTGGTACCTATGCCATTGTGCTTGCGAGGATCTGGGCACTTGACAAGTTCACACATATTGTTGAGCTTGAATTGATGCAATTCCTCTTGCATGGGTTGAATCCACTCAGTCTCCAAGAATGCTTCATCAACTTTGGTGGGCTCTGTGATAGAGACAAAAGCAAAGTGCCCACAAAAGTTAGACAAATGAGAAGCTCTTGAGCGAGTGAGAGGACCTGGTGCATTGATGTCATCGAGGATTTTCTCAATCTGCACTTCTTTTGCAAGTCTTGGATGAGTAGGTTGATGACTTTGTCGGGGCTGAGCATTTTCTTCAGCACCATTTTCTTCATGTGTGTCCGCATGAATATTTTCAGTGTTAGGTACAACTTCTTTAGAGGGTAGTTGTTCTTCAGTAGGGATCACATCTTCAGTGGCCTTGAACCTAATGGATTCTTCAGGAGACATTTCATCTAGCACAGGAGGTAGGTACTCTCTTTGCGAGCCGTTAGTTTTATCGAACCGCACATCTACAGTTTCAACAACCTTGTTGTGATAGGTGTTGAAGACTCTGTAGGTGTGCGAGTCCTTTCTGTAACCAAGCATAAAACCTTCATGTGCTTTTGGTGCAAATTTTGAGCTGTGGTGAGGATCTCTAATCCATCATTTAGCACCGAAGACTTTGAAATAACTCACATTGGGTTTCTTGTCAGTGAGGATCTCATACGAAGTCTTCTTGAGGAATTTGTGAAGATATACCATGTTGATGATGTGGCAAGCAGTATTGATTTCCTCTGGCCAGAAGCGGCGAGGGGTCTTGTATTCTTCAAGCATGGTGCGAGCCATCTCAACAAGAGTCCTATTCTTGCGCTCCACGACACCATTCTGCTGAGGAGTATAAGGGGCAGAGAACTCATGAGTAATACCAAGTTCATCAAGATAATCATCAAGACCAGTATTCTTGAACTCAGTCCCATTATCACTCCTGATATGCTTGATCGTAACGCCGAAATTCGTCGAGGCCCTTGAAGAAAATCGTCTGAAGACATTCTGCACTTCAGATTTCTACAAGATAATGTGCACCCAAGTATGGCGAGAGAAATCATCAACAATGACAAAGCCATATAAGCATGGAGTATTTGTTAGTGTGGCATAGTGAGTGGGACCAAAGAGATCCATATGAAGCAATTCAAAAGGACGAGTGGTAGTCATGATAGTCTTGGATGGATGCTTGGATCCGGTCATCTTTCCAGATTCACAAGCCCCACACAAGTGATCCTTGAGGAATTTCACACCCTCAATGCCAATGACATGCTTTTTCTTCGAGAGTGTGTGCAGGTTCCTCATGCCAGCGTGTCCAAGTCGTCGATGCCATAACCAGCCTTCCGAAGCTTTTGCAAGAAGACATGTGGCCGTCTATGGACCTGTAGAGAAATCAACAATATACAAGTCTCCTCTCCTAAAGCCTTCAAAGACTTTGGATTTGTCAGATTCCATGACGACAACACAACGGTATTTGCCAAAGATGACAACCATATCAAGATCATAAAGCATTGAGACAGACATGAGGTTGAATCCAAGGGATTCGACAAGCATTACTTTATCCATGTGTCGATCCTTCAAGATTGCAACCACCTAGACCCAATACCTTGCTTTTTCCTTTGTCAGCGTAGGTGATATGCTTCAGATGTGATGGAGCAAGTGGAATCCATCAATAGACTCTTGTCACTAGTCATGTGGTTGGTGCAGCCACTGTCGAGGACCCACTCAGTAGCTTCAGGTGGCTTGTCCTACAGATGAATTAGTACCACTTACGAACACATATACTTCAGAGTGAAAAATGTGACATCATATTCATCAAATTGAATTTCATCACATAGTATAGTAAGCAAAGTAATGTGAGGACGTGAGAAATGAATGATTCATTTCTTCATGATTAGCTTGCGTCCTTTCAAGCATTTCTTCAGGTCTCCAGCAAATTCATCAGACGCTTAAGTTCATCTGGAGACCTGAACCTACATAAGAGATTAGTTCAATTTCTTCACCACCCACATCTGGAGGGGTGGTAAAGTGTTCATCATTCTACGCGCTCCATATGAAAAAGGTGGCATTGAAGCAAGTGCACTTCGTTTCATAGGAGGGGGGTTAGAGTACTCATATGAATAAGCAGATAATATCTTCAAGGACTTATGAACATAATGATTTGAAAAATAATGAACACATTCATGACCCTTAGATTTTCCCTGCGAAACAGAAGCATTAGCACATGAATGATATGATTTTTGACCATATGAGGAATTTGGTCCATGTGAGGACTTTGGTCCTTGTGAAGACTTTGGTCCAAATGAAGAATTTGATCTGGGGTTCCTGTTCTTCACTGGTGGTGTCATGATGACATTCACTTGAAGATTTTCAAGGTACCTTTTGGGGACCCAGATTTTCTTCATCGGAGGACCGTTCCTGCAGTTAGTACCAACATATCTGGCAAAAACTTCACCATTCTGATTTTTGAACAGTTTATAGTTGGAGTCAAATGACTCATCAGAGGAATATTAAGATTCACAAGTAAAACCAGATAAAGTGGGTGGATCTACAGGAGGTGCTTTTGCAGCAACCCATGAAGTTTTGGGGTACTGCTCAGGTTTCCAGTAGGATCCATCAACATTGAGTTTCCTCTCAAAGGCAATACCCTCTTTCCTGGGGTTCCTGTTCAGAATCTTCTTTTTAAGCACATCACAAAGGGTTTGATGCCCTTTGAGGCTTTTGTATATGCCTGTCACATACAATTCCTTCAACCCTGCATTTTCATTAGTGACATTTGTGGTATCCTCAGATGAGGAATTTGTGACCACAGAAATAGTTGAAGAATTTGCAGCAATAGAAGCATTTGAACTTTCAGGTGAAGAATGAGCAGTTTCACGTTCGATGCATTTCAAGCAAGGTGGAACGAAATCTTCCTGAGCGGTACTGATCTGTTGAGCAAGCAAAGAATCATTACCCCTTTGAAGATCTTCATGAGACACCCTTAGTTTCTCAAGATCTTGCTTTCTTTGAAGAAATTCATAAGAAAGCTTCTCATGATCGACTAAGAGAGCATCATGACGACTTTGAAGGTTATCAAACTTAGACTGAAGACTTTGAAGTCCCTTAGTTAGAGTTTGAGTATGATCCATTTCCTCATTCAACATGTCATCGCTTTTGTCTAGCAATTTATGAACCCTTTCCAAAGCAGTTTGTTGTTTGGTGGCAATATTAGCAAGTTTGGAATAGCTAGGTTTGAGGTTTTCATCAGATTCACATTCACTAGATTCAGATGAGGAATGATGTTTGAGTACCTTTGATCCTTTTGCCATGAGGCACATTGATGAGGAAGATGATACTGGATCTGTTTCCTGGGATTTGAGTGAATTCTTGTATTCAATGAACATGGAATCTTGACGAGTGCGATAACCTTCATGGACATCAGAGATTCTATCCCAGATGATAGATACTCTTGAGCATGACCTTTGATAGGCTAGAGCAGATGATATTCCTCGCTTGAGCATCCAACTGTGTATACTTATGAATGTCATCATCATTGGCCATCTTGCAGAGATCTGTTAGTCCTAATTCTGTAACAGTCCATAACTCGCTGTTCTTCGATAGGAGGTGCTTCCGCATGAGGACTTTCCATTTGGGATAGTCAGTGCCATCAAAGACGGGGCACATTGTGGATGCCTGGGCACTTTTTGCCATGAAGCAATAGGTGGGAGCATAGTCATCGTTGCCAAGGTTGGAGTCATCATCACTTTCCTCAGTGTTGAAGATTGACTTCCTAACGAAAGCAGTAGCGAGGGATAGGATAGCCACACCAGAGTCAGCCTCCTCTTCAGATTCCTCCTCTTCCTCATATTCTTCAGATTCTTCTTCAGAATCCATTTCCTTGCCAATAAGTGGCCGAGCCTTTCTGGAGCTGTTCTTCTTGTGCGTTGAGGACTTTGAAGATTTCTTCTTTTTCTTCAACTCATCAGAACTCTCATCTTTGTATTTCTTCTTCTTTGATTCTTTTTCCCAGAGAGGACAGTCAGTGATGTAGTGGCCAGACTTCTTGCATTTGTGACAAGTTCTTTTCTTGTAGTCGCTTGATGAGGATTCTGATTTCTTCATGCCACTTCTTGAAGATTTTCCAAATCAGCCTCTCCTTGAGAACTTCTGGAATTTCCTCACGAGCATTGCTAGCTCCTGACTCAGTTCTTCAGGATCACCAAGGCTACTGTCAGTCTCTTCGCCTTCAGATGAGGAAATTGCTTTTGCCTTTAGTGCACGAGTTCTTCCATAGCTTGGTCCGTAGAGGTATCTCTTTTCAGCTTGTTGGAATTCATGAGTATTGAGTCTCTCAAGAATATCAGCAGGGTCAAGTGACTTGTAGTCTCCACGTTCTTGAATCATTAAAGCAAGCGTATCGAATGAGGAATCAAGAGATCTCAGCAGTTTCTTCACCACCTCATGGTCGGTGATGTCAGTGGCACCAAGATCTTGGAGCTCATTGGAGATATCAGTGAGACGATCGAAAGTTTACTGAACATTTTTGTTGTCGAGTCTTTTGAAGCGGTTGAAGAGATTGCGAAGAACATCAACTCGAGAGTCACGTTGAGTTGAAACACCTTCGTTGACTTTGGACAACCTATCCCAGATAAGCTTAGCAGTCTCCAAAGCACTCACTCTGCCATACTGACCTTTGCTCAGATGGCCACAAATGATATTCTTCGCTTGAGAATCGAGTTGCTTGAATCTCTTCACATCAGCAGCGTTGATAGTGGGAGTGATAGAGGGAACACCATTTTCCACAGCATACCAGAGATCGTTGTCAATTGCCTCAAGATGCATACGCATCTTGTTCTTCGAGTAGGGGTAGTCCATCCCAACGAAGGTAGGACACCCAGCTGAGACCTTGATCATGCCTGTAGTCTACATAACTAAAACTCCAGGTGGTTAAACCAAAATCACACAGAACATGGGAGTACCTTGCTCTAGTACCAATTGAAAGTGCGTTATATCGACTAGAGGGGGGGGGGGGTGAATAGGCAACTTTTATAAATTCATCACTGAGGAATTACTAGTTGAGGAATTTACTAAGTGACGAACTACGAGCAACGGAATAAGTACTCAAGTGCATGCGAAACATAGCAGTAAAATAGTCATCATGATGAAATGAAGCATACACAGAGCATAAGTAGTGTGAACAGGATAAGCAGACAATAGACAAAGTGACTGAAGCATTTGAGATGAGGATATTGAGAAAGTCTTCAGTCAAATTCTTTAAACAGTAACAATCAGTTTCATCAACAAGTACTTCGAGGAAATAGGAGGGATGAGGAAATAGAACCAAGGGCTCAATGAAGACAATGATTTGATGACCCAGTTCCAACTGCTGTGACAGTCGTACGTCTGGTTCGGAGTGGCTTGGTATTTAAACCAAAAGACACACAATCCTTACCGTATTCTCCTTGAGCTAAGGTCACACAGACCTCGCCCAACACTCGTGGTAAGTCTTCAGGGTAGACTTCCAAACCCTCACAAACCCGGTCACCCGGCGATCCACAATTTCCTCTTGGATGCTCTAGACCATGACGCCTAACCGTCTGGAAGATGCACAATCTTCAAAGGTAAAAAGCGTCGGTTCCACACAGGAACAATTTCTTCAGTGATGCTCAATCACTTTGGGTTTTGGTGGTTTGAGTTTTGGGTTTTTCCTCACTAATGATTTTCTCTCAAAGTCCTCAGAGGATGGGTTGCTCTCAAATGACACTTGTCAATCTCTCTCTGAACAGCCAACCAACTAGTGGTTGTGGGGGCGACTATTTATAGCCAGGGTGCAACCCGACATGATATGACATAAATGCCCCCAAATGATATGAACGTTATGTGGATAAGATATTTGGACAGCTGGCGCAAGGCACAACAATGGTCGGAGATTTGAACTCTCAAATTCCCTAGGCTATCATATTCCTCACGGTAGGCAATTCGCACTGGCAAAATCCTAACTCCTCAGTCAGGACAAATTCCTCAGAGAACAGAAGAACTTCGTCTCTGTCACTGAAGAAATGGACCGAACTGCAAGAGATTTCCAAAGGCTTCACTTGAAGGTTTTGGGTATGTGTAGGCTTTGAGATGAGCACCACATGGAAATTCTTCCGTAGTATTACCTCGACCCGTTTAATAGTATGGTGTTTCCTATGACTCAAATAAAGGAAATGAAACTATAAAAACACAAGTCTTCACGCTTCGTAGTCCTTGTATCGATATCTTCAAGGTCACACCAAATTCTTCATCTTCAAAGTCTTCAGGGAATATCAAAGTCTTCAGCTGAAGACATTCAATTTTAGGGGTCGACATTCTTCATATATATCAAACTCCTCAGCGACTTATAGAGCCTGTGTACACTCACACACATATTAGCCCCTTAACCTATAAGTCTTCAATACACCAAAATCACTAAGGGGCACTAGATGCACTTACAACCCGTCTTTCACATTTCTCTCGCGGGTACCCCTTGGGGCTGACCCGTCTTTCACATGGTTTTGGGGTAAAGTCAAAGTAGCCGTGTGTCCATAACATCAAGGGGGAATCCGAGGAATCACCCTCAATGGAATCCACTCGATGTAACCGTCAAGGTGACCTGGGAGGAATCACCCTCGGGGATTTACACTTGAGGTGTTGCATGACAGAGTCGTTATCGGTAGTGGTGAAGGAGGAATCACCCTCCGTAATCCATGACCGACAAGCTTCACTACAGAGTTATCATGAGGAGTGTGTTACGAGGTATCACCCTCGTCACTCGATAGCAGCTTGATACGTCTCCATCGTATCTATAAGTTTTGATTGTTTCATGCCAATATTATACAACTTTCACATATTTTTGGCAACATTTTATATGATTTATTGGATTAACCTATTGATCCAGTGCCCAGTGCCAGTTCCTGTTTTTTGTGTGTTTTTTGTTTCGCAGAATATCCATACCAAACGAAGTCCAAAAGCGATAAAAATTTACGGAGATTTTTTTGGAATATTTGTGAATTTTGAGAAGTGGAATCAACGCAAACGGAGGCCCACAGCCCCCAAGATACACCATGGCGCGCCCAGGGGGCCTAAACGCATTGTGGTGGGTTGTGCCCACCTAGTACGTCGGTTGGAGCTCTCCTTCGGGCGCAAGGAAGCTAATTTTCGGATAAAAATCCCCTCAAAATTTCAGCCCGATCGGAGTTACGGATCTCCGGGAATATAAGAAACGGTTTTCGGCCAGAAAACAGGAACGCGAAACAGAAGAGAACAGAGAGGGAGATCCAATCTAGGAGGGGCTCCGGCCCCTCCGCCGCCATGGAGGCCATGGACCAGAGGGGACCTCTCCTCCCATCTAGGGGGGAGGCCAAGGAAGAAGAAGGAGGGGGGCTCTCTCCCCCTCTCTCCCAGTGGCATCGGAACACCGCCGGGGCAATCATCGTGACGGCGATCTACATCAATAACTTCGCCGCCGTCAACACCAACTCTCTCCCCCTCTATGCAGTGGTGTAACACCTCTCTTCCCCGCTGTAATATCTACTTAAACATGGTGCTCAACTCCATATATTATTTCCTAATGATATTTGGCTATCCTATGATGTTTGAGTAGATCTCTTTTGTCCTATGGGTTAATTGTGGTATGATGTTACGGATGTGAGTTGTATGTTGATATGGTGCTATCGTATGGTGCCCTCCGTGTCACGCAAACGTGAGGGATCGCCGCTGTAGGGTGTTGCAATATGTTCATGATTTGCCTATGGTGGGTTGCTTGAGTGACAGAAGCATAAACCCGAGTAGGTGGGTTGTTGCGTATGGGAGTAAAGAGGACTTGATACTTAATGTTATGGTTGGGTTTTACCTTAATGATCTTTGGTAGTTGCGGATGCTTGCTAGAGTTCCAATCATAAGTGCATATGATCCAAGTACGGAAAGTGTGTTAGCGTATGCCTCTCCCTCATTGCATATAACAAGTATCTATCATATTATATTCAATTGCCTAGGGACAATCTTTCTCTTGCGTTACACAAAAAGCATTCTACCAAGTTATTTACTTTTATTATTCTTTTATTAAAACAGCACCTAACTTTTATTTCCACGTTCTTTATTTTCTTGCAAAGTACTTCTAGTTTTATTCCCGCAAAGTAGTTTCATACTTGTTCTAGGTAAAGCAAGCATTAGCGTGCGTAGAGTTGTATCGGTGGTCGATAGAACTTGAGGGAATATTTGTTCTACCTTTAGCTCCTCGTTGGGTTCGACACTCTTACTTATCGAAAAAGGCTACAAACAACTCCCTACACTTGTGGGTTATCATAGCTCTGCTGAGTCATACAACTAAGGGGGTGTGAGGTGATGTGTCGGGCTCAGGACATCGATCACGTTGATCGAGTCGTTGGTGATGAAGCGGGGGCAACAGGGACAAGGTTCACTAACCAACCTATACTAAGCATATAGGATAGACACGTAAAGTACAACAGCAGGTTACAAAAGGAGGATATGCATAAGAATAGGAACTATCAACAATAGTAGCAAAATCTAATGCAAGCATGAGAGAGAAGGAATGGGCGATATTGGAATGATCAAGGGGTTTTGCTTGCCTGGAAGCTCGGCTGCAAGTGGCTAGACATTAGAGGTGTAGTCGTACCCGGTAGCAGCATCGGTCTCGGGGTCTACAGGAGAGAAGAGGGGGAAGAAACAATAAATATAAAGCAAACGAATGCATCACGATGCATGAAAAGGTAATATGCAGTGCTAGGGATGACCTAACACAGTGCTACACGTTACAGATGAAGCGGGAAAATATCTGTGGATATTTCCCTGGTCTTTGGCATTTATCGGACAGACGATCCAGGGGAAAAAGTTCAATGTTCATCATGCTAGAGGCATGTGACAGATGCGGATAGCGTATTCGGATTCATTGTATTTTTCTGAGCCACTTTCATATATACATTATTTTCATCTGACTTATGGAATAATTTAAATGATTTTTTAAAGATTTAAACATTTTCTGAAATTCTATTAATTAAAAAATATCTTTATTACGTCAGTGCGTCATGATGACATTAGCAGCTCAGTCAGCATTGACTAGGTCAATGTTGACCAGTCAAACTTACAAGTGGGGTACAGCTGTCAGTGTCACATGTATTTAACAGATTGTTTAAATTAATCTAGTTAGTGGTGGGGCCCATTAGACAGTGTCTAATTAGTGGGGGTTAGCACTAATGGGGGAGTTAGCCCCTAATCTAATTAGGGCTGGCCCCACTTGGCAGTGGCACAGCCGGCCACCAGCAGCGGCTGGGCGCACGCAGCAACTGGTCGAGGCCAGGGCATGGCGAGGCCGGCCGGCAGGAGCTGCGCTAGGCAACAGCGGCGGCCGGAGGCGGGCTCGGCCGCGAGTGGCGGGGCGAGCTATAGGCGGCGGCGGCATAACAGAGCAGCAGCGACGGGAGCAAGCGGGCGAGGCGCGCGCTCGGGAGGGCGCACGTAGGGGCGCGCGGGAGTGCGGCCAGGTGCAAGCGAGTGCGTGCGGGGTGGCCGGGAGCGGCGGCGGCTGCGGTGAGCGCGAGCTCGGGCAGCGGCGTCTACAACGTTGATTCGAAGGGGAGATAAGGGGAATGGGGGTGGCGCTCATAGGGGAGCACGAAGGCGAGGTCGGGGAGGCCGGGGACGGTCGGGGTCGAGCGAATCGACGACGAAGTCCGATGGTGTAGAGGAGGAAGACGACGCGGATCCGGCGAAGCAGGGGCTCCCCGCTCCGTCGGGTTGTAGCAGGTGACGCGGTGGAGCAAGGCGGAGCTGACGGGCGCCGTGGCTGGGCGTAGGGCCGACGGTGGGCGCGGCTATGGTGCGACCATGGCGACGACGACACTCGGTTCGTTGGGGAGACAAGAGTGGCGGCGCGAGGGAGAGGAAGTGAGGGGGGCCAGGGTTCGTGGGAGGTCGCGGGGCTCTTGTAGGGCGCTGGGGAGGGGCCAGATGGTCGCCACGGCGGCACCGGCGGCCAGGGTGGCCTGGATGGCCGCCACGCCCTCCTCTGCCTCCTATAGCAGGAGGAAGGAAATGAGTGGGGTGTGGGCTGGGCCTCACTGTGCACTTGAGGCCCAGGTGCACAGTGAGGTTTTTTATTTTTCTTTTCTATTTTTCTTTTCTGTTTTCTTTGTTTTGTACTTTATTTTAAATAGCAAATAGGTTTATTAAAATATGGAACTTGCCCCATTATTAGTAATGCAATTTTATGCACTGCCACAAAAAGTTTGAGAATTAACTAAAGTAGTTTGGAATTTTTATAATTTAAAATGCATTTAAATTATTGTTTGGCCTCTTGTTTAAATGTTTTAGGGCTTTTAACCACTTTATAAAAAGTTAGTTTCACCATGAAAACTATTCAGGGATTATTTGCAACACTATGAACATTTTAGTTTTCATGTTTGTAAATTTCTTTATTTCACTTATTATTTGGATTTGAATTCAAGTGGAATTTGAAATGATATATGGATCAAAGATGATCAAACACTGTTTAGCAAAATGCCTTAGCTTAATGACAGAGGGTTATTGTAGCTTAATTACAGGGATGTTACAGCCATGCACTCTGCACCTCTAAAATTGGAAGGACACATATGGGACCGTGCCAGTAAATGCCAGCTTATAGAGGGTTCTTCGAGAAGGCGAGAGTAGTTAGTCAACCCAGATGATCTACCATTTTTGAGGGAAGCCGGATGGTTTTCCACGTCATCTTTTTCTCTCGTAATAGCGATAGTTTTTGTAACTGCAATAGCTATTAAATACTACATACAGTAATACAAGTAATGCCAAAGTAAAGTTGCGGACAATGTGCATTTAGGGATGACGCTGAACGACCTATGAGCCCTTCGATCACAAGCGCACAATTGTGTCAGGTGACATTTCGCTATTTAGTTGGAAGGTTTTCGTTTTCATGTGATTGGTGTGGGGTAGGTCGATGTTGATCGTGCTTTTCTGTCTCGCATGGGATCGGTTTATTCGTAGGACCTGGTGGGTTTAGGGTATGTCCTAATGTTTTTTCTGCCAAAAATGGTCAAGAATACGCCCTAATGTTTATTTTCGGCCAAAAATGGTCCACTGTATGTTCTACTATTTCTTTCCCAATATATGAAGCAAGTGCAGCAGTCGAACTCAAAACTCTGACATTGAGATAGCGGCACTAGCCATCTGGGATAGCATCACCTTTGGACATAATTCAGATACAACTTTATTTCTTTGCAAAACCTATATGGCGAACAATAAAAAATCCTATTTAGGCAAAGTAATGCAGGATGAAGATTTGATCCCTTGTTGTTAAAAACAGGCCAAACCATCCACCTTGGTCTCGCTAGTGTGCTCTTCCTGCCCTCCTCCCCATTGACGTCCTCACCGCGCTAGAATCCCCCCTACGAGAAAGCCGAGCCCATCCATCTTCCACATGGATACGTAGGGGAGAGGAGAAGACCACATGTGCTAGCGGGAGGGTGCAAGGGACTTGTGCTGGCACGACTCGTGCGTCTCTGTGGAATATGCCTTGCCTCTACAAGTTGTGAGAGGGTTAAGTTTTTTTCGTTCGACTGAGGAAAAAGAATGAGGAATTTAAAAAAAAAGGAGGCATCGTTTGCATGAGAAAAGAGGGGATAGGTAGATTTTAGACCAGTAAAAAATAACACCTGGAAATTAGAATGGGAGGAGGGGAAATCAGTGAGAGAAAAGAACGGTGCAGGTGAGACGCGACGAAGGTATCCCGAGCACGAAATGACTTACGAATTTCCCTTTAAAAAGAAATTTTTTGTTTAGAGTTTTAGATGTTGATAGTTTATCCCATAAACTTGATCAAACATATACTAATTTGATTTTTTTTAAACATTATATGTAATATTTTATGAAACAGACGAAATATTATGCACACAAATTTCCCAACGCCATTCTAAGGATGGACAGAGGTGGGAGAATGTTATGCAGTCATCGACTAGGCCATACTTGTATCCTGCGAGAGTTGTGGGTAAACAAGGTTGGTCTTCTACATGGCGACCCAGTGAGGGTATTTTAATTGGTTTTCTCACTGTTTTTGCATGGTTATCTTCGGTTTCCTTTTTTCATTACTTTTTTTACTTTGATTTTTTTCTTTCGTTGGTTTTTTTTCTAGGCACATGTCTATTTTTTCATATACGCTGTACATGTTTCACATACATCAGAAAGTATTTTATAATTGTTTAGCATTTTACGAATACGTGCATTTTTTTTCATATACACGTTGAAACATGTTTTCGTATGATACAAATATTTTTTAAACTATATGAAACCATTTATACATTGGATAAACATTTTTAAATATAAAAACTGTTTTGTATGAAACATGTGATTTTTTTTCTAAATGTAACATGTTTTTGTAGGGTATGCAACATCTTTTTAGAATTACACAAAGATATTTTGTATGGTGTATAACATTTAAATATATCACATACATATTTTAAACACTAATATTTTTTGAAATGTCACATAGATTTTTTTTTTTTGAGGATCCACATAGATTGTTTTTGAATGGAACAAACATTTTCTAAATTTTTTAGTGGACTTTTTTTACACTGCATTTACGTTTTCTGAATGTGTGATGAACACTATTAGAAAAACTACTAATTTATTATTTCATAACATATGTATAGAGTATTTTTCAAAATATAAGGAAAAGTAGAAGCAAGGAAAAACACGCACGACTTACAAATAGACGAGACCACATATTTACTGGGTCAACCCGCAGCCAACTTGTTGAGCGACGCTTCATAGTAGTCTCCTTATTTTCTCTCCGATTGTGTACACACAGTTAGACATTACTGAAGACGTGCATGTTTCTAATTGAGACACACATGGAAGCGAGAAAACTCATATGTCCTCTCCCCTTCTGTCCTAGCAAGAGAACCCAAGAGGGACTCAGCCGTTCTTCCCTCGTTCGTCGCCGGCCCGTTGAAATTGACACAAACACTAAAACATTGACGAGTTTGCTTCATAAAGAAGTTTACACGAAACACATGAATTATATGAGAAAATGAAACAAACCCGCCAACATTCCAAATCAAATGCAACAGCCCCAGCCGCATAGAAATTAATGTACAAATCGAATCAAATATGCATGTAACTACAAACAGTCAAATACAACCAACCGTGGCGAGGGCTCCACACACCTTTCTAGTTGTGGTCGCGTATCATGAGAGATACTTCTCCAACGTCTTCGTCAGCAACGAGCTCTCTCTGCAACACCTTGTTGGAGAAGACCTTTGAACTGAAGGCAAACTCGAAATTGGACACCCCGTTGCCATGCCAGAACTCTAGGTCAATCGCCGCCTCCATCGGCACTGCTGCACTCGTCACTTTTTGATGTCGGCCATGCATTCCACACCTCTAGAAGAGGAAGGACATGCGTGCGACAATGGCTATAGTTCCCAACACACAAAGGGTTCTTTGAGAAGGCGAGATAAGGTAGTAGACACCGGATGATTTTCCTTTTTTAGCACCCGGATGGTTTTTTCGTCACTGTTGTCTCTTGTAACCACAATAGTTCTGGTAATTACTTTAAAAGAAATGTAGACCCCTGAGTTTGATGGCCATCTTGGCATGTAAATACTTTGTAACATATCTTTATTTAAGTAGAAAGCAGCAGTAGGAACCTCTCCTGCTGTTTTAATGTTAAAAAAAATTCTTGTAATTGCAATAGCCACTAAACGCTACAAATGATAGTACAAGTACTATCAAAGTTAGTTGGCGAACAATCCACATCTATGGACACGCCGAACGAGCCCTAAGCCCTTCGGTCGTGATGACACCACTATGTAGAGTCATGGGCGACTGGTGGTTATTTAATGGGAGAGGTTACGATTTTTACGCGATTGACAAGTTGAGCGGGGCAAGTGGGCGTTCACCATATTTTTCTCTCTGACGCGATATGATATTTCCCGCAAGACGTTTTATATCCAGAGTACGTCGTACTATTTCTTTTTTTGCCAAAAAATAGATGCAAGTGTCAGAGTCAAACCTAACACTCTGTCACTGAGCCAAAACAAAACTAGCCCAATCATCCCAAACCAAGCGCAACAACTCCACGCATACAGAAGTTAATGCCTAAATCAAATCAAATATGCATCTAATTACAAACAGACAAACAGGTCCAACCTGGAATGGGGGATCGACACTTTCAGGAGAGATCTTTCCCTGGCATCGCCATGACGGCGACCTCTATCACTAAAAAATCTCGGCTATTTTGCGATGTTTCACTTGTGTCACGGAAGGTAAGGCAGACCCGCAAACCTCCCGCATCTGCCCAAACCATGAAAGCCAGCCAATGCAGACCTGTATCGGTCCGCTGGACGGTTCAGACGCGTTTTCTCCCGTAAATTGGAGATAAATGTGGGGAAGCTTTGCGGGAGTTCGGACACCCGAAACGTAGGCTCCGACACCCCGGCCCATCCAATCCCCCCTCCCGGTCCCATTTCATTCCACTCCGCCCCTTCTCCCCCTTGCTTTGCATCCGCATCCTCCACCTTCGCCGCCGCCGCTGTACCCCTCCGACCGCCACAAAGGCATTGCCGGACGTCCGCAACCAGCACAAACGTGCCCGCTCGCCTTTACGATGGTGTTGCCCACCCTGGAGCCATTTGTACCCAGGTACAATCCGCCCCCCGTCGACGACCTCCATGACAGACACCACGCCTGGCAGGTGTTCGGTTAAATGCCATTGAGCTTCTTTTCAAATGCTATGTCGTTTTTTAGAGTACGAAGGATGGTGAGTTACTCGACGAGGGTGAGTTGTTGTGCTATGCGTGGTTGGCCATATCCACGGATTTCATAGGCAGAAGCAAATTAAAGGGGAGGCTTTCTGGAAGCAATGACACCGAACGCTTCACGCACGAAAGCACATTGGGCCCTATGGTATGTACATCATTCAAGCACACAACGTGAGGTCGTTATCGTATCGCTGACACACTATCCAAAGCAGCTTCATCAAGTTTTACGATGTGGTTCGTCAGTTGAAGGCAAGATGGTGCGTCAATGGATGCGTCTATGCTGATTTGCTGCTGTGACAGAAAAGTCAAAGCTGCGGGCGGCGGGGCCACTGCGGCAACGATGACTCCATGATGGCGGTTTTTAGCGGGCGGTGCTCTCCAGATGTTGCGCTGGAGGTCGGTGTGAGGCTTGCAACTTTCTTTGTGAAACTCGTTGGCAAAATCGGAGCTGCCTTGTCCTCAATGCTTTGGTCGACTGTGTGCCCCATGTGGGATTTGTAATCTAAGTTTTCGCCCGGTTTTTTTCTAATTAAACGGGCAACTCTCTTGTTCTTAATCATGAAAATTGTAAATCTTTTGTTTTGTTTAAAAAAACCATTGCACGCGACGGAGGACAAGATTTTCGAGCCCCTCTACGTAACGAACCGAGCCGCCCGTGCCCGTATCCCCGGAACGGCAGATCCGATCCACACCTGTCCCGTCCCTGCCGAGGACACGGCACGCACCCCTGCAGCCCACAGCCCACAATCCCTTCATGGCGCCGCCGACAACCCGCGCCTCCGCAGTCGGCTGCTGCCACGGCGCCGCCACACCCAGTGCACGCGCCGCGCCACCAAGCGCCGAACGGGGGAAGGAAGAGCGGCCCTCCGTCGCCGATGCTCAAACACTTCACAAATCCGCCGACATTCGAAGGACGAACGAAAAGAAAAGGGGCGATCCGTGTGATCATTGGGACGGATGAGCTGGTAGCAATGCAAGCGCGGAAAGCCTGAACCGCCGAACCACAGACTGTCATCGAAGATTCAAAATTCAGCAAGTGTGAGGACACTAACATTTAGTAGAAAAGAAAAACACTATAGTAATTCAGATGAAAGCAGTTGAAGCACCAAATCGGAATCTCCTTGCATCATTCAGGCAACAAACTCACTTTCCCAGCACAGAGACCATCCACACAAGCATAACATTCTAAACCATGACACCAACATACAAAAGTCAGCAGTCAGCACACGCGCGCGCACACACACATGTTACTACTGACTTGCAGTAGCAACCAATCAACAACAACAAATGATTCAGGGTACCCCGTACAACGGATTTGTGAAGTGTTTGAGCATCGGCGACGGAGGGCCGCTGACTATAACCTGTGGGTACCCCGTACAACGGATTTGTGAAGTGTTTGAACAGGTTATAGTTTACATGGATCACAAACACTTCACAAGTCAGTAGTAACATGACTTGCAGTAGCAACCAATCAACAACAACAACACTTCAGGGTACTACTGACTTGCGTTTGATTCCTGGCTGCAGCTGCAGCTCACAGTATCACATGCAGGGCTCAACACACACCCTAACTTTGCTGAGTGAGATACCATCAGGTCTGTAATTCAGGCTGCTCCACCACAGTCAGATCAACTCTCAGATGCAGCACGCCGTCGATGAAAAGGCTGTCGTCCGCAATGAACATCGGCCATGGAACTCCAAGAAGATCATCGCATCCCTCCAACAAATGACCGCTGAATGTGTGCCTACCGCCGTACTTGCTCAAGAATTTTCCTGACGATCTTGTCCGTGCAGCAAACTCAATATCGAAACACACCGAGTCTGAAATTGAATTTCCATATATCCCTAACCAGAGGCCAAAGCTGTACAACTTTGTCTGCTCATCCATTGGACAGTTTGCCATGAAATAGAATTTCTGATCTGCGAGATGAAACCAGTCTGAGAATATAACTCCTGATGGGAAGAATCGGGAGCACTCGTCGCGCTTTAGATCCATGTAAACTATAACCTGTGGGTAAGGTCTATCAAACGCAACCGTTTTCACATGTTTGTACCCGTAAGTTCGCTCAGCAGATTGCCAGTCGAGATTTGATACATCTTCTGCAAGAGCATCTTTCATCTGGGTTGGGTAAGCTTTGTGGAGAAGTACATCAGTGATGCGCTTAGTTACTTGCTCATGGTCAATGTCATCATCAGTGCATGCTAGGATCTCCCGAAGTGTCGCACATGTCATATGACTGAAGCGTACCAGTGGAAGTAAACGACGGCTCAAAATCCCGCGCCTTTCCTCCGGTTCTAGGTATCGCGCACGGGCCCACTTCAGGAAGAAGTTATATACCTCATCTTCGGATGCTACATGTAGGTCAGTGCTCGAAAAGATGGCCTCTATTCCAGAAAGAGAGATGTTCATCACTTCTTCAAACCTGAAATGAGACAAACCATGCCATGAGTACACTTCATGCACAATACAATGGCATCAATGCCTACATTTTCTCCGAAATGAAAAAAAAATTGCTCCATCAAATGGGGATCACTCACGTGTGTAAAGTCTTGTATTTCTCGGCAAGGAATTCCTTGGCTGCATCTACCACACTCTGAACTTCAGCAGCCATTGAAAGGGAGCATGGATGGTCTAGGTATAGCAGTGCAGATTCTGTGGTCATAGGCAGGCTTATGAGCAACTGACTGCAGTATCTCATGCAAGAAAGAACCTCAAATTTGTCGGCAACCAAGAAGATGTTGAGCAGAAGAGTGGGCTCAATTGTTGTCAACTTTCCACTGTACATGAAGCTTAAAAGCTCCATAAAAGCATTTTCCTCTGTTCCAAGTATAATGAAAACAGAAAAAACATAAGAGAGCAGCTCAATAAATAAGCAAAAAAAAAGGACAATCTTTTTGTACCCTAAATAATTTTCAAAGTTGACTATTGACTTACAGTACTGACAAACGCTCCCTGGGAGATTAACGTTTTTCCAATCACGGAAAATTTATATGTATACTACTACAAAAACGTACGAGCTGGGAGGAATCCAAGCGATCTCAACCATTCAATACAATCATATCCAATGGCTGATAAATTACGTTTGACCTGGCAAATGACCTCATAATTGCATATAAAAAGTAAACTTAAGAGTGAGTTAATGAATCCACGAATCACCTGTTGGCACAGACCCGTACACCCGAGTACTTTCTGTTAGAAATAATAACCTGGTGGTTATTAAGGGGATAATCCCCGCTCCTCATTGGTCGTGCGGTTTTGAACCGTCACGGCAGTTGCTTCCCGTGGAGGCACCCCTACCAAACCGTCATGTCTTTTCCCATTGTATATAAGCACAAGTACATCATCAATAAAGGCAGTTAAATCATTTTTGTCATCTCTCTCGTTTGTCTCTCGATTTCTTTCAACACGTTATCAGTCCCGTGTCTCTACCGAGAGCAATCAGGCCACACAACGCCGGGCCTCTCGCCCCTGCCGCCGGACCGCGCCGGCCGCGCCAGGCCGTGGCCGCGCCCGCCCCGCGCTAGGCTGTGGCCGCCCCTGGCCGCGCCAGCCCGTCCGCTCCGAGCAGCGCCTGCGCCGCGCCCCGCGCCCGGAATCGCCAAGCCGTGGCCGCCCGCACTCCGCCCGTCGGCCGCGCCGAGGCCTCGCCCTCGGCCGCCCGCGCCGAGGCTCTCGCCCTCGCCCGCCGCGCCCCCGTCCGTCCGGCCGCCGCGCCGGCTCGCGTCGCGCCGCGCCCCGCACTCGTCCGTGCGCCGCGCTCCGCCCGCGGGACACGGCCACCGCGCCGTTGGACGAGGCCACTGCGCCGGCTGCGCCGAGACGGTTCGCCGCCTCGGCCCTCTTCTGCTGCTTCCGGCCTCTCCACGAGTCACCGGTGATGCATCTGCCATGGGCGGCCTTCGCGTGTGTTGGTCTCGGCCGCATCGCGTGATTCGGGGGATGGATGCTACTGGAATTTCTCTGGTCGCTCTCTCCCTTATCCAACTAGTTGAACAGGCTAGTGCTAGCGATGGTGTCTTAATTGGTCCACGTGCATGGTACTGGGCCACCAACACCCCCGTTCATTTGCTTAATTGCTGAGAACATTTCAGCTTTTAGCAAACTAGTGTTCTAGCAGCACTTCTAGCAGTGATTTAACTCTGTTTTAAACACTGCTAATTACAGTACTTAAATTTCAGTACTGTAAATATGTTGAGTACTATGTATTCCATATAATATGTTGATGTAATATATCTCCATGTTTCTTACATGTTGAGACTAATTACATCTATTATTTGCAATTGAGATTTTTTATCTCTTGCAAAGATAAATTCAGTACCTCTAAAGTACTGATTTGCAATTGAGAATTTTCTTCTCTCGCAAAACAATCTTATTGCGATTGAGATTAAAAAATTTATTGCAAAATATTAATTCACTTTGCTGAATTATCTTGCAACTTGATACAAGATCATCTCATTTAATTTGAGGTCTATACAATTCAAGTTTTTCACTTGAACATCAAGTTTGCAACATCATTACTATTCATTACAATAGTAGTGTATTTCTGTTGAGTACGATGTATTCCAGAATGTATGTATCTCCATGTTCGCTACATGTCGAGATTACTATGTCTATTTGCAATTGAGATTTTCAATTTCTTGCAAATACAGATGCAAAATTCAAAGTGATTTCTTCAAATTAATGCTTGGGATCACAAGGTAGTCATATGGATCTACTGCCTACGCAGATTATCGATGACTACTGTTAAAGCCTACATTTTGTCATCTTGACATTATGATTGTTTTACAAAGTGCTCTCCCGCACATTTTACTAAGTCATGACATAAGGCATTACGAGTGAGTATCTACTGATTTCATCAGATTATACCCCCTAGTGCTGCGAGATCTACTCCATTTTGGAGATTATCTTCAAGGTGTCATATTTAGCAATTTGAGATTCACACTGATGGTTTCAAGATAACTTCTTGAAATACCCATTAATTTTGCTAAGTTCATTAGAACATCAACCATGATGGTTTTTAATTTACCGACCGTAAATTAATTATCTCTGGTAACTGATGGCTAGGGAATTTGAGGCTTCGCCCTCAATGGCCACCGTACCACTACCCTACCTGGGCATGGACATCATGATCGCTCTTGTGTCTCGTGGGATAATGTGTGCAATCCAGGATTCACCTCTAGTCAGGAACACACCGCTAACAGAAAAATGTTGTCTTATACATTATAAGGCATTAGATTCAGATCTCAGCATCTGATTATTCTGTATCAGCAATTCCTGGGATACAATGAACTCAAGGGCAAAGGTTTGAATCTCACTTCAACCTTCAACCCGACATCACCAGTTGTGATGGGACCCTATGGGTACGGAGAAGATGATGGTTGAATATGCCTCAACCGACATGTTTGGAGACTATGAATAGTCTCTGAGTCTCCTGAGTGATCAATATAATTTATGTCCATTAATGATGTTGTAACAATAACATAAATATTGTTGTCATCATATATTGTATATCACAATATATTGTATCAGCACTTTGGTACAAATACATTTGTATGTATTCTATATATCCGACAGTGATTTTCTTTAGAATCTTCATGTCTATATATAGATTTCTACGGGGGTCAATCTGATGAAAGATGATTTGTGCCTTGTGGACATATGCACCACGAACTCTATACTCAGGGAAGTGAAATGTTTCCACTCTCTTTGAGAGAAAGAAGATATTTTAAAATCGCTAGACGTGATGAGGTATTTGTTGGCTCAACTCGAGTCATATTTACTATCCCTGTGGGTACTCGAGTAACGTGAGGATGCTTTATTGCTTCCCGGTTTAACTCGTACCCTACTAAACTATAGAGCTATCCGTCAAAATAGTTTCCATAGCGAAACTTATGATGACAACAAAGAGGACTGACTTCTCTTTACTATATGCAACGGATATGGCAAGCACATTCTCTATATATCATCTGGATTGTACTACACATACTACAAACCCGTAGCACATGTTGCGTCCAAGATAGTTTTCCAAAATGTCTTGTATATGACAAACTTGGCATACTCGCCTTCGTCATCTAAACATTGGGTTGAAACCGAAACTATCAGCAATTCCAATAGTTTATGATTATTATGATGCTAAATTCTAACAATATTTGGATTTTATGTGCACTACATGTGACACAGGGAAGCTAATTTTAAGGCTCACGCACCTTAAAATCTACGCTGAACCACCCAGACTCCTTGAACGCATCAAGTTGAGGTAAGTGGCTCTTCCCATCCATTGACTAGACTATTCAGGTGTTTCATGGTTCTAAAAGACACATCTATACGATGGTCTCAAGTGTGGTTTATCCACACGAAACCATTGGCTCATTATCCTGACATCGATTTCAAGCAAATCGAATGGATAACATTGCGGAATTCTCCTTGAGTGCCTTCTCTATGGCTCTTGGATTGAATCTTAGCAATTTATCCTAATGTCTAGACTCAAAATGGTTTGGTAGAATCCTATATCCAAAGAGTTAAGCTCATTGCATTATCTTTACTTTGGAGTTGCAACTTACCAACTTTACGTTGGAGTCATGCAGTTTTACACGCTCATGACCAAACTGCATACTATTATTCCCCTCTATCTTTGATACGTGGAAATCTACCAAGTATTTCCCATCTGCGGTATTTCGGTTGCATACCGATATCACCACCCCAACATACATCATTGGCCCCTCAACATATAGTTGGGATCTATGTGAGGAATAACTGTATTTCCGTCAATACCTCAAGCCCCTCGCATGGGGAGTTATTCAAGGCCAGTATGCTGATTCATGAGGAATATTTCCAGGCATTAGGGGGAGATTTCAAGTACCATAAAGAATGCCAGGAAATTAGTGGAATGTTCAACACATTTCTGCCTCAATTCCACGTACTCGAAGATCTGAACCATGCGTTCAGAAGATTTGCAACACATTGCAAATAACCTGCCAGATTCATTTACTGACTATAAAGGTGTCACACAATCCTACAATCCTGCATAAGTACGCCTGAAAGAGTGGAGGTACCAACAAAATCCACTCCACTCCCCGTTCAAAGCAACAGGGGGAGATGTATGGCAAAAGTACATCAGGATTCAGCTTCTCGCAAGCAAGGATATCAAGGCCTGTGAATCAGTAAATGCAAGTCAACTTCACGTTGACAGACACCTAATGGGTAGTATATACCCAGTGGATGGGAAACCTCCACCAACCCGGGTCATAGTGCACACAATGACCGGGACATCGGAATACCCGACTCATCCGCATTGGGAAATCGCGTGCAGTCACCATGGGTAACGATATTTCCATCAACTCTGTATTGATATATAGATTCTGGAGAAACATATAACCGGAAGTCTACAATTGTCGACATACATTTCTCAACTAGATTGCAAAACCTTTCAAATGATTCAGATCCTAAGACCATGGCCATGGCAAACTGTGAACAACACTCGGACTGAACTCAAGCAAAGGGTATAATCTAGGTAGAAATGGTCTTGCTCAATAATGGGAAGGTATTCATAAGCAATACCTACACCTGTTTTCTTATGGAAACAGAATTGAGAACAACGAGGTGGTGAAACAAAGAGCAAGTATTGTAGCACAAGGGTTCACGCAGATACCCAACTATTCTCCACAGGTGGAATCTCTTTCCGATAACTTATATCATTGGCAGTACAAAATCATCTATCTCTGCAGTGGATAGATGTAGTGATCACATATCCATGTGGATCACTAGATTCAGACATATATGATTGATTTCCGATGGAATCTCAATTCTGAATCGAACTCCAAAATGCAACATACATTGTGTATTATCAGTAAGTCATCAAAAGACTTATTGTTGTCGGTACATATGGTACAACCGACGTAGTGAGTTCCTTATACACACGGATTACTCCTACAATAATGATTATCCATGTTTTTGTGTCTGTAATGACGACACATGTAATCATCTAAATGACGGAGTTTAAAATGAAGGATTTGGGTAAACCAAAATAACGCTCGTTACTACAACTTGAGCGCCTTCATTCATACATTATGGTATACTATGTTGTCTATATCCAAAATATATTGGAGAAATTCATTGTGGACAAATCTTATCCATCCATAACTCTCATGGTAGTTCATTCTCTAGACGTAGAGAAAGATCTATTTAGACCAAGAGATGATGGAAATGAGATATTGGGACTCAACGTTCCATATGCCATTGGATACACCAAACACAATTGGTTGGTACTCATGAATATCTTTCGATATCTCCAAGGCATCAAACATCTTGTCCTGGTTTTTCAGTTTCACAAAAATGTGAACACCGATATCATTGGATACATCGATCAGATCCCCACTATGTCGGATCGTAGACAAGCTTAGTGTTCCTACTAGGTGTGGTAGCCCTCTCATGAAGAGTCTTTGAAACAGACCTCATGGCTACATCCACCAACCATTATCTTAACGATAATGTTTCTTGTGTTGCCCGGATGCAAACAGGTTACATAATAAGCAATATCACTATATTGCATATCTTGCAAGTCAAATCATGCGACTGATTTGTTCATCAGGTCTCTACCAACTTCTATGTTCCAGAAATGTGTTCATGGAATTGGTATATGACGACTTCGGAATATGCAAGAATCAGGGGGAGTATCTGTTGGGGAACGTTGCATGGGAAACAAAAATTTTCCTACGCACACATAAGATCTATCCATGGTGATGAGCATCTACGAGAGGGAGAGTGGATCTACATACCCTTGTAGATCGCTAAGCGGAAGCGTTAATAAACGCGGTTGATGTAGTCGAACGTCTTCGCGATCCAAATCGCCGAGCGTCCCGCGATCCAATCACGATCCTTCCGATCTAGTGCCGAACGGACGGCACCTCCGCGTTCAACACACGTACGGCTTGATGACGCCTTCACCTCCTCGATCCAGCGAGCGATGATGAAGTAGTGGTTGAGTTCCAGCAGCACGACGGCGTGGTGATGGTGGTGAGGAACAATCTCTGCAGGGCTTTGCCAAGCACTACGGAGATTATGACGGAGGAACTAGAGGGTTAGGGTTGCCGCACACGGCTTGGGGAAATCTTGATGTGTCCCGTGTGCTAGCCCTGCCCCTCTATTTATATGTTGAGCCTTGGGGTCTAAACTTGGAGTAAAAGCCTCCTCCGGGTCGGTTTTGCCCGCACAAGGTCGGTTTGGCCCGCAGGGAAAGAGTACAACTCGGATCCCTGCCGAACCGTGCACAGCCGCGCACAAGCGGTAGTACCGCTTCACACAAGCGGTAGTACCGCTTGGGCGGTAGTACCGCTTCACACAAGCGGTAGTACCGCTCGGGCGGTAGTACCGCTTCACACAAGCGGTAGTACCGCTCCGGCGGTAGTACCGCTTCACCAAGCGGTAGTACCGCTTACGCGGCAGCAAAACTACTTTTGCACTTTCCAATACCTTGTGGGTTTTATCCCTTTGGCTCACATAAAGTGTTGCTGCACCCGAACACTTCGGTAAACATCCGGAACCCCTTCCGGTGAACTCCGGAACCCTTCCAGAGATCAAAACACTATTATCACATATATCAATCTTTACCTCCGGACTATTCCGGAGATCCTCGTCATGTCCGGGATCTTATCCGAGACTCCGAACAACTTTCGGTCACCAACATAATAACTCAATTATACTAATCGTCACCAAACGTTAAGTGTGTAGACCCTGCGGGTTCGAGAACTATGTAGACATGACCGAGACACCTCTACGGCCAATAACCAATAGCGGGACCTGGATGCCCATATTGGCTCCTACATATTCTACGAAGATCTTTATCGGTCGAACCTCTATGTCAAGGATTCAGTTAATCCCGTATGCTGTTCCCTTTGTTCTTCGGTATGTTACTTGCCCGAGATTCGATCGTCGGTATCACTATACCTAGTTCAATCTCGTTACCGGCAAGTCTCTTTACTCGTTCCGTAATACAAGATCTCGTGGCTAACACTTTAGTCACATTGCTTGCAAGGCTCATTGTGATGTTGTATTACCGAGTGGGCCCTGAGATACCTCTCCGTCATACGGAGTAACAAATCCCAGTCTTGATCCATGCCAACCCAACAGACACCCTCGGAGATACCTGTAGAGCACCTTTATAGTCACCCAGTTACGTTGCGACGTTTGATACACACAAGGTATTCCTCCGGTGTCAGTGAGTTGCATGATCTCATGGTCAAAGGAACAGATACTTGACATGCAGAAAACAATAGCAATAAACTGACACGATCAAATGCTACGTTTACAGTTTGGGTCTTGTCCATCACATCATTCTCCTAATGATGTGATCCCGTTATCAAATGACATCTCATGTCCATGGCTAGGAAACCTTAACCATCTTTGATCAACAAGCTAGTCAACTAGAGGCTTACTAGGGACACAGTGTTGTCTATGTACCCACACATGTATTTGAGTTTCCAATCAATACAATTATAGCATGGATAATAAACAATTATCATTAACAAGGAAATATAATAATAACCAATTTATTATTGCCTCTAGGGCATATTTCCAACAGTCTCCCACTTGCACTAGAGTCAATAATCTAGTTCACATCACTATGTGATTTACATTGTAATGAATCGAACACCCATGCAGTTCTGGTGTTGTTCATGTTTAGCCCTTGGAAGAGGTTTAGTCATCGGATCTGCAACATTTAGATCCGTGTGTACTTTGCAAATATTTATGTCGTCCTCGTTGATGTAATCGCGGATGGAATTGAAACGTCGCTTTATGTGTCTGGTCCTCTTGTGAAATCTTGGTTCCTTGGCTAGAGCAATGGCACCAGTATTATCACAAAACAGAGTCATTGGGTTAAGTGCACTAGGCACTACTCCAAGATCTGTCATGAACTCCTTCATCCAGACACCTTCCTTCGCCGCCTCCGAGGCAGCGATGTACTCCGCTTCGCATGTAGAATCTGCTACCACGCTTTGCTTGGAACTGCACCAGCTAACCGCACCCCCATTAAGAATAAATACGTATCCGGTTTGCGACTTAGAGTCATCCGGATCAGTGTCAAAGCTTGCATCGACGTAACCCTTTACGACGAGCTCTTGATCACCTCCATAAACGAGAAACATGTCCTTAGTCCTTTTCAGGTACTTCAGGATATTCTTGACCGCCGTCCAGTGTTCCATTCCTGGATCACTTTGAAACCTTCCGACCATACTTATGGCAAGGCTGACATCGGGTCTTGTGCACAGCATTGCATACATGATAGAGCCTATGGCTGAAGCATAGGGGATGACACTCATCTTTTCTCTATCTTCTGCAGTCACTGGGCATTGAGTCTTACTCAACTTCACACCTTGCAATACAGGCAAGAACCCCTTCTTGGACTGATCCATTTTGAACTTCTTCAAAACTTTGTCAAGGTATGTGCTTTGTGAAAGTCCTATTAAGCGTCTCGATCTATCTCTATAGATCTTGATGCCTAATATGAAAGCAGCTTCTCCTAGGTCCTTCATTGAAAAACTCTTGTTCAAATATTCCTTTACGCTTTCCAGCATTTCTATATTGTTTCCAATCAGCAATATGTCATCCACATATAATATTAGAAACGCTATAGAGCTCCCACTCACTTTCTTGTAAATACAAGCTTCTCCGTAAACTTGTATAAACTCGAACGCTTTGATCACTTCATCAAAGCGAAGATTCCAACTCCGAGATGCTTGCACCAGTCCATAAATGGATCGCTGGAGTTTGCAAACTTTGTCAGCATTCTCTGGATCGACAAAACCTTCTGGTTGCATCATATACAACTCTTCCTTAAGGTAACCGTTAAGGAACGCTGTTTTGACATCCATCTGCCAAATTTCATAATCGAAAAAGGCAGCTATTGCTAACATGATTCTGACGGACTTAAGCATCGCTACGGGTGAGAAGGTCTCATCGTAGTCAACTCCTTGAACTTGTGAAAAACCCTTTGCCACAAGTCGAGCTTTATAGACGGTGACATTACCGTCCGCGTCCGTCTTCCTCTTAAAGATCCATTTGTTCTGAATGGCCTTACGCCCTTCAGGTAATACTTCCAAAGTCCATACTTTGTTTTCATACATGGATCCCATCTCGGATTTCATGGCCTCTAACCACTTCTTGGAATCCGGGCTCATCATCGCTTCTCCATAGCTCGTAGGTTCATCGTTGTCTAACAACATGATGTCTAAGACAGGGTTGCCGTACCACTCGGGAGCAGTACGCGTCCTTGTCGACCTACGAGGTTCGATAGCAACTTGATCCAAAGCTTCATGATCATCATCATTAACTTCCTCTCCAGCTAATGTAGGCTCCACAGAAACAACTTTCTGCGCTGCGCTACTCTCAGGTTGAAGTAAAGGTTCAACAACCTCATCAAGTTCTATCTTCCTCCCACTCAATTCTTTCGAGAGAAACTCTTTCTCAAGAAATGTTCCGTTTTTAGCGACAAACACTTTGCCTTCGGATCTGAGGTAGAAGGTATACCCAATTGTCTCTTTTGGGTATCCTATGAAGACGCATTTCTCCGCTTTGGGTTCCAGCTTTTCAGGCTGAAGCTTTTTGACATAAGCATCACATCCCCAAACTTTAAGAAACGACAGCTTTGGCTTCTTGCCAAACCAAAGTTCATATGGCGTCGTCTCAACGGATTTCGATGGTGCCCTATTTAAAGTGAATGCAGCTGTCTCTAATGCATAACCCCAAAACGATAGTGGCAAATCGGCAAGAGACATCATAGATCGCACCATATCCAATAAAGTTCGATTACGACGTTTGGACACACCATTACGCTGTGGTGTTCCAGGCGGTGTCAATTGTGAAACAATTCCACACTGTCTTAAGTGACTGCCAAACTCATAACTCAGATATTCTCCCCCTCGATCAGATCGTAGGAATTTAATCTTCTTGTTACGATGATTCTCAACTTCACTCTGAAATTGTTTGAACTTTTCAAATGTTTCAGACTTGTGTTTCATTAAGTAAATATACCCATATCTACTTAAGTCATCAGTGAAGGTGAGAAAGTAACGATAACCACCGCGCGCCTCAATACTCATCGGACCGCACACATCAGTATGTATGATTTCCAATAAGTCACTTGCCCGTTCCATTATTCCAGAGAACGGCGTTTTAGTCATCTTGCCCATGAGGCATGGCTCACATGTGTCAAGTGATTCAAAATCAAGTGACTCCAAAAGTCCATCAGCATGGAGCTTCTTCATGCGTTTTATGCCAATATGACCTAAACGGCAGTGCCACAAGAAAGTGGTATTATCATTATCAATTCTATATCTTTTGGCATCAATGTTATGAACATGTGTATCATTACTATCGAGATTCAACAAGAATAAACCCCTCACATTGGGTGCATGACCATAAAAGATATTACTCATATAAATAGAACAACCATTATTCTCTGATTTAAATGAGTAACCGTCTCGCAATAAACAAGATCCAGATATAATGTTCATGCTTAACGCAGGCACCAAATAACACTTATTTAGGTTCATCACTAATCCCGACGGTAATCGAAGAGCGAGAGTGCCAACGGCGATCACATAAACCTTGGAACCATTTCCCACGCGCATCGTCACTTCGTCCTTTGCCAGCCTCCGTCTATTCCGCAGTTCCTGTTTTGAGTTGCAAATATGAGCAACCGCACCGGTATCAAATACCCAGGCACTACAACGAGAGTTGGTAAGGTACACATCAATAACATGTATATCATATATACCTTGTTTGTTGTTGGCCGCCTTCTTGTCAGCCAAATACTTGGGGCAGTTCCGCTTCCAGTGTCCAGTTCCCTTGCAATGAAAACACTCAGTTTCTGGTTTGGGTCCAGCCTTGGGTTTCTTCACGAGAGGAGCAACTGCTTTGCCACTCTTCTTAGAGTTACCCTTCTTACCCTTGCCATTTTTCTTGAAACTAGTGGTTTTATTGACCATCAACACTTGATGCTCCTTCTGAATTTCAGACTCAGCGACTTTCAGCATCGCAAACAGCTCGGCGACTGACTTGTTCATCCCGTGCATGTTATAGTTCAACACGAAGCTCTTGTAGCTAGGCGGCAATGATTGAAGAACTCTGTCAGTGATAGCCTCTGGCGGAAGGGGCATCCCTAACTCAGCCAGACGGGTGGAGTACCCAGACATTCTGAGCACGTGATCACTGATAGACCCGTTCTCCTCCATCTTGCAAGCATAGAACTTATCGGAGATCTCATATCTCTCGATCCGGGCATTCTTCTGAAAGATAAACTTCAACTCCTGGAACATCTCATATGCTCCATGACGTTCAAAACGTCTTTGAAGTCCCGGTTCTAAGCCATACAACATTGCACATTGAACTATTGAGTAATCATCAGAACGAGCCTGCCAGGCGTTCACAACGTCTAGAGACTCAACTGGAGCGGGTGGATCACCAAGCGGTGCATCAAGGACATAAGCCTTCTGGGAAGCCGTAAGGATAATCCTTAGATTACGGGCCCAGTCCACAAAGTTACTTCCATCATCTTTCAACTTAGCTTTCTCTAGGAACGCATTAAAATTCAGGGGTGCTACTGCGCGAGCCATGATCTACAACATGAATATTGCAAAGACAACTTAGACTATTGTTCTTAGATAATGAGTTTAGTTAATCATATTACTTAAAAACTCCCACTCAAATTGACATCCCTCCGATCATTCGAGTGTAACATGATCCAAATCCACCAACTCAAGTCCGATCATCACGTGAGTTGAGGTGGTTTCAATGGTGAACATCTTCATGTTGATCATATCTACTATATGACTCATGTTCGACCTTTCGGTCTCTTGTGTTCCGAGGCCGTGTCTGTACATGCTAGGCTCGTCAAGTTTAACCCGAGTGTTCCGCACGTGCAACATGGCTTGCACCCGTTGTATGCGAACGTAGAGTCTATCACACCCGATCATCACGGCGTGTCTCGAAACGACGAACTTTCGCAACGGTGCACACTTGGGGAGAACACAATTTATCTTGAAATTTAAGTGAGGGATCACCTTATAATGCTACCGTCGTCCTAAGCAAAATAAGATGCATAAAAGGATTAACATCACATGCAAATCATAAGTGACATGATATGGCCATGAACTTGTGCTTTTGATCTCCATCTCCAAAGCACCGGCATGATCTCCATCGTCACCGGCATGACACCATGATCTCCATCATCTTGATCTCCATCAACGTGTCGCCATAAGGTTGTCGCGCCGACTGTTGCTTCCACGACTATAGCTAACGTTTAGCGATAAAGTAAAGCATTACATAGCGCTTAATGATTGACACGCAGGTCATACAATAATTAAAGACAACTCTATGGCTCCTGCCAGTTGCCGTACTCATCGACATGCAAGTCGTGATATTCTATACAAAACATGATCATCTCATACATCACATATATCTCATCATGTAATTGGCCATATCATATCACATCATACCCTGCAAAAACAAGTTAGACGTCCTCTAATTGTTGTTGCAAATTTTACGTGGCTGCTATGGGTTTGCAAGAACCGTTCTTACCTACGCAAAACCACAACGTGGTGTAGTGATTGCTTTTTGATCTTCTAAAAGAACCCTCTTCATTGAAATCGATTCAACTAAAGTGAGAGAGACAGACACCCGCTAGCCATCTTTATGCAACGAAGTTACATGTTAGTTGAAGGAACCTGTCTCGCGTAAGTGTACGCGTAATGTCGGTCCGGGCCGCTTCATCTCACAGTACCGCCGAATCAAATATCAACTAGTAACGGCAAGCAATATGTATACACCCACGCCCACAACTCGTTTGTGTTCTACTCGAGATCTCATCTACGCATAGACCTAGCTCAGATGCCACTATTGGGGAACGTTGCATGGGAAACAAAAATTTTCCTACGCACACATAAGATCTATCCATGGTGATGAGCATCTACGAGAGGGAGAGTGGATCTACATACCCTTGTAGATCGCTAAGCGGAAGCGTTAATAAACGCGGTTGATGTAGTCGAACGTCTTCGCGATCCAAATCGCCGAGCGTCCCGCGATCCAATCACGATCCTTCCGATCTAGTGCCGAACGGACGGCACCTCCGCGTTCAACACACGTACGGCTTGATGACGCCTTCACCTCCTCGATCCAGCGAGCGATGATGAAGTAGTGGTTGAGTTCCAGCAGCACGACGGCGTGGTGATGGTGGTGAGGAACAATCTCTGCAGGGCTTTGCCAAGCACTACGGAGATTATGACGGAGGAACTAGAGGGTTAGGGTTGCCGCACACGGCTTGGGGAAATCTTGATGTGTCCCGTGTGCTAGCCCTGCCCCTCTATTTATATGTTGAGCCTTGGGGTCTAAACTTGGAGTAAAAGCCTCCTCCGGGTCGGTTTTGCCCGCACAAGGTCGGTTTGGCCCGCAGGGAAAGAGTGTGTAGTACCGCTCGGGCGGTAGTACCGCTTCACACAAGCGGTAGTACCGCTCGGGCGGTAGTACCGCTTCACACAAGCGGTAGTACCGCTCCGGCGGTAGTACCGCTTCACCAAGCGGTAGTACCGCTTACGCGGCAGCAAAACTACTTTTGCACTTTCCAATACCTTGTGGGTTTTATCCCTTTGGCTCACATAAAGTGTTGCTGCACCCGAACACTTCGGTAAACATCCGGAACCCCTTCCGGTGAACTCCGGAACCCTTCCAGAGATCAAAACACTATTATCACATATATCAATCTTTACCTCCGGACTATTCCGGAGATCCTCGTCATGTCCGGGATCTTATCCGAGACTCCGAACAACTTTCGGTCACCAACATAATAACTCAATTATACTAATCGTCACCAAACGTTAAGTGTGTAGACCCTGCGGGTTCGAGAACTATGTAGACATGACCGAGACACCTCTACGGCCAATAACCAATAGCGGGACCTGGATGCCCATATTGGCTCCTACATATTCTACGAAGATCTTTATCGGTCGAACCTCTATGTCAAGGATTCAGTTAATCCCGTATGCTGTTCCCTTTGTTCTTCGGTATGTTACTTGCCCGAGATTCGATCGTCGGTATCACTATACCTAGTTCAATCTCGTTACCGGCAAGTCTCTTTACTCGTTCCGTAATACAAGATCTCGTGGCTAACACTTTAGTCACATTGCTTGCAAGGCTCATTGTGATGTTGTATTACCGAGTGGGCCCTGAGATACCTCTCCGTCATACGGAGTAACAAATCCCAGTCTTGATCCATGCCAACCCAACAGACACCCTCGGAGATACCTGTAGAGCACCTTTATAGTCACCCAGTTACGTTGCGACGTTTGATACACACAAGGTATTCCTCCGGTGTCAGTGAGTTGCATGATCTCATGGTCAAAGGAACAAATACTTGACATGCAGAAAACAATAGCAATAAACTGACACGATCAAATGCTACGTTTACAGTTTGGGTCTTGTCCATCACATCATTCTCCTAATGATGTGATCCCGTTATCAAATGACATCTCATGTCCATGGCTAGGAAACCTTAACCATCTTTGATCAACAAGCTAGTCAACTAGAGGCTTACTAGGGACACAGTGTTGTCTATGTACCCACACATGTATTTGAGTTTCCAATCAATACAATTATAGCATGGATAATAAACAATTATCATTAACAAGGAAATATAATAATAACCAATTTATTATTGCCTCTAGGGCATATTTCCAACAGTATCTTCCTGAATTGTTCCTGTTAAAAGCATCATATTATACTCTTTTTCCCTTCATGAGTTTACTTTATAGGTTCTCATAAAGGTTTTTAATGAGGTAATATCAACACAAGACCATATGTCATATTTTCTGTTTTCCCCACCGGGGTTTTTAAGAAAGTATATACGACATACTTATTGTCCTCTAAACTCTATGAGTTTTCTCGTATTGAGTTAAAAGAGACAATAACCATTATATGTTGCATCATTTTCTCCTTATTTTTCCCACTGGGTTTGAAGGAGTTTTAGCAACATATCCTACACTACTCCTCATATTTTTCCCACAGGGTTTTTGGAGGAGACTTGATCAAGATGATGGATTCTTATGACAAGCGGTGATTAGGGGGAGTGTTAGAAATAATAACCTGGTGGTTATTAAGGGGATAATCCCCGCTCCTCATTGGTCGTGCGGTTTTGAACCGTCACGGCAGTTGCTTCCCGTGGAGGCACCCCTACCAAACCGTCATGTCTTTTCCCATTGTATATAAGCACAAGTACATCATCAATAAAGGTAGTTGAATCATTTTTGTCATCTCTCTCGTTTGTCTCTCGATTTCTTTCAACACGGGGTACTTTGTACGACGCGATTCCAACGGCCAGTGCTTTCGGCCGTCAACCACACGTCCGTACAAGAAGATCAGATACACACGTAGTGGTAGTACTAAGCAAGCAGGCACACAGGTGGATGGATTGTTGCTGGACACCCACGCACGGATATAGCTAGCTCTAATCAGCTAAGCTAGCGATCAACTCGCCGGGGCCAATCGGAACACGCACGCGAGAACTCGAGGTGATGGCTAATAGGGCCGTGTCGGTCCTACGTTTGTATTACTTTGATCTGATACAGGTTACAGGGGATATACACACGTATATATAGTAGTAGGACTAACAAAGCTAACCTACTCGGCTAACAACTCGGTCCTACTCGGTGATTGCCTTCGAGTCCGTACCGGACAAGGATAGCACGTCGTGCTTAATTCCAACAATCACCCCCCTAAGCACGATGTCCTCACTTTACATCCTGAACACCGATCCTTCGCCGCATCTTCACGAACTTCTGCCGTCCTAAAGATCTGGTTCGGATATCTGCAAGCTGGTCGTCGGTGCAAACGTAGTTGACCTCAATATTGCTTTCTTCCACGCATGCTCGTAGCTACCGATACCTTGTATCGATGTGCTTGTGTCTATCATGACACACTGGATTCTTCCACTCAGAGATTGTAGACTTGTCGTCAACATTGAGCGCCACTCGTTCCGGTTCCTTACCTGTGAGGTCACCGAGTAGTCTTCCTAGGCAAATGCCTCGACACACCGCGGTTGCAGCTGCAATATACTCTGCTTCACGAGAGGATAATGGGACCACTTCCTGCTTTTGTGATAGCCAACTCATTATATTTCCTTTCAAGAAATATACCACGCCCGAGGTACTTTTACGGTCGTCCACAACTCCTGACATGTCGCTATCACTGTAGCCCAGTAGCTGCAGCATATCCTTCTTCTTCTCTCTCAAATAGACACAACCAAAGTTTGTTGTCCCTTTGATGTACCTGAGCATATGTTTCACAGCTTCCCAATGCTCTGCCGTGGGTGCTTCCATGAAGCGACTCACTATGCCAACGGAATAGGCCAAGTCCGATCTTGTATTCGTGAGATACCTAAACTTTCGGACCACACTTCTATACTCCATTGCATCAACCACGGGTGCGTCACTTTTCTTGCTTAGTATAAGATGAGGCTTCATCGGAACATGACTTGAATTCACACCTTCGCCTGCTTCTAGCGTGATCATACTGTCACGCCTTGTGTCATGGTCTTCTGGCACCACGACTTCGCCTGGTTCTAGCGCGACGACACCATCATGCCTTATTGTTGGAAATATGCCCTAGAGGCAATAATAAATTGGTTATTATTATATTTCCTTGTTCATGATAATCGTTTATTATCCATGCTATAATTGTATTGATTGGAAACTCAAATACATGTGTGGGTACATAGACAACACTGTGTCCCTAGTAAGCCTCTAGTTGACTAGCTTGTTGATCAAAGATGGTTAAGGTTTCCTAGCCATGGACATGAGATGTCATTTGATAACGGGATCACATCATTAGGAGAATGATGTGATGGACAAGACCCAAACTGTAAACGTAGCATTTGATCGTGTCAGTTTATTGCTATTGTTTTCTGCATGTCAAGTATCTGTTCCTTTGACCATGAGATCATGCAACTCACTGACACCGGAGGAATACCTTGTGTGTATCAAACGTCGCAACGTAACTGGGTGACTATAAAGGTGCTCTACAGGTATCTCCGAGGGTGTCTGTTGGGTTGGCATGGATCAAGACTGGGATTTGTTACTCCGTATGACGGAGAGGTATCTCAGGGCCCACTCGGTAATACAACATCACAATGAGCCTTGCAAGCAATGTGACTAAAAGTGTTAGCCACGAGATCTTGTATTACGGAACGAGTAAAGAGACTTGCCGGTAACGAGATTGAACTAGGTATAGTGATACCGACGATCGAATCTCGGGCAAGTAACATACCGAAGAACAAAGGGAACAGCATACGGGATTAACTGAATCCTTGACATAGAGGTTCGACCGAAAAAGATCTTCGTAGAATATGTAGGAGCCAATATGGGCATCCAGGTCCCGCTATTGGTTATTGGTCGTAGAGGTGTCTCGGTCATGTCTACATAGTTCTCGAACCCGCAGGGTCTACACACTTAACGTTTGGTGACGATTAGTATAATTGAGTTATTATGTTGGTGACCGAAAGTTGTTCGGAGTCCCGGATAAGATCCCGGACATGACGAGGATCTCCGGAATAGTCCGGAGGTAAAGATTGATATATGTGATAATAGTGTTTTGATCTCCGGAAGAGTTCCGAAGTTCACCGGAAGGGGTTCCGGATGTTTACCGAAGTGTTCGGGTGCAGCAACACTTTATATGAGCCAAAGGGATAAAGCCCACAAGGTATTGGAAAGTGCAAAAGTAGTTTTGCTGCCGCGTAAGCGGTACTACTGCTTGGTGAAGCGGTACTACCGCCGGAGCGGTACTACCGCTTGTGTGAAGCGGTACTACCGCCCAAGCGGTACTACCGCTTGTGTGAAGCGGTACTACCGCTTGTGCGCGGCTGTACACGGTTCGGCAGGGATCCGAGTTGGACTCTTTCCCTGCGGGCCAAACCGACCTTGTGCGGGCAAAACCGACCCGGAGGAGGCTTTTACTCCAAGTTTAGACCCCAAGGCTCAACATATAAATAGAGGGGCAGGGCTAGCACACGGGACACATCAGGATTTCCCAAGCCGTGTGCCGGCAACCCTAGCCCTCTAGTTCCTCCGTCATAATCTCCGTAGTGCTTGGCGAAGCCCTGCAGAGATTGTTCCTCACCACCATCACCACGCCGTCGTGCTGCTGGAACTCAACCACTACTTCACCATCGCTCGCTGGATCGAGGAGGTGAAGGCGTCATCAAGCCGTACGTGTGTTGAACGCGGAGGTGCCGTCCGTTCGGCACTAGATCGGAAGGATCGTGATTGGATCGCGGGACGCTCGGCGATTTGGATCGCGAAGACGTTCGACTACATCAACCGCGTTTATTAACGCTTCCGCTTAGCGATCTACAAGGGTATGTAGATTCACTCTCCCTCTCGTAGATGCTCATCACCATGGATAGATCTTGCGTGTGCGTAGGAAAATTTTTTGTTTCCCATGCAACGTTCCCCAACAGTGGTATCAGAGCCAGGTCTATGCGTAGATGAGATCTCGAGTAGAACACAAACGAGTTGTGGGCGTGGGTGTATACATATTGCTTGCCGTTACTAGTTGATAATTCGGCGGTACTGTGAGATGAAGCGGCCCGGACCGACATTACGCGTACACTTACGCGAGACAGGTTCCTTCAACTAACATGTAACTTCGTTGCATAAAGATGGCTAGCGGGTGTCTGTCTCTCTCACTTTAGTTGAATCGATTTCAATGAAGAGGGTTCTTTTAGAAGATCAAAAAGCAATCACTACACCACGTTGTGGTTTTGCGTAGGTAAGAACGGTTCTTGCAAACCCGTAGCAGCCACGTAAAATTTGCAACAACAATTAGAGGACGTCTAACTTGTTTTTGCAGGGTATGTTGTGATGTGATATGGCCAATTACATGATGAGATATATGTGATGTATGAGATGATCATGTGTTGTATAGAATATCACGACTTGCATGTCGATGAGTACGGCAACTGGCAGGAGCCATAGAGTTGTCTTTAATTATTGTATGACCTGCGTGTCAATCATTAAGCGCTATGTAATGCTTTACTTTATCGCTAAACGTTAGCAATAGTCGTGGAAGCAACAGTCGGCGCGACAACCTTATGGTGACACGTTGATGGAGATCAAGATGATGGAGATCATGGTGTCATGCCGGTGACGATGGAGATCATGCCGGTGCTTTGGAGATGGAGATCAAAAGCACAAGTTCATGGCCATATCATGTCACTTATGATTTGCATGTGATGTTAATCCTTTTATGCATCTTATTTTGCTTAGGACGACGGTAGCATTATAAGGTGATCCCTCACTTAAATTTCAAGATAAATTGTGTTCTCCCTGAGTGTGCACCGTTGCGAAAGTTCGTCGTTTCGAGACACGCCGTGATGATCGGGTGTGATAGACTCTACGTTCACATACAACGGGTGTAAGCCATGTTGCACGTGCAGAAACACTCGGGTTAAACTTGACGAGCCTAGCATGTACAGACATGGCCTCGGAACACAAGAGACCGAAAGGTCGAACATGAGTCATATAGTAGATATGATCAACATGAAGATGTTCACCATTGAAACCACCTCAACTCACGTGATGATCGGACTTGAGTTGGTGGATTTGGATCATGTTACACTCGAATGATCGGAGGGATGTCAATTTGAGTGGGAGTTTTTAAGTAATATGATTAACTAAACTCATTATCTAGAACAATAGTCTAAGTTGTCTTTGCTATATTTATGTTGTAGATCATGGCTCGCGCAGTAGCACCCCTGAATTTTAATGCGTTCCTAGAGAAAGCTAAGTTGAAAGATGATGGAAGTAACTTTGTGGACTGGGCCCGTAATCTAAGGATTATCCTTACGGCTTCCCAGAAGGCTTATGTCCTTGATGCACCGCTTGGTGATCCACCCGCTCCAGTTGAGTCTCTAGACGTTGTGAACGCCTGGCAGGCTCGTTCTAATGATTACTCAATAGTTCAATGTGCAATGTTGTATGGCTTAGAACCGGGACTTCAAAGACGTTTTGAACGTCATGGAGCATATGAGATGTTCCAGGAGTTGAAGTTTATCTTTCAGAAGAATGCCCGGATCGAGAGATATGAGATCTCCGATAAGTTCTATGCTTGCAAGATGGAGGAGAACGGGTCTATGAGTGATCACGTGCTCAGAATGTCTGGGTACTCCACCCGTCTGGCTGAGTTAGGGATGCCCCTTCCGCCAGAGGCTATCACTGACAGAGTTCTTCAATCATTGCCGCCTAGCTACAAGAGCTTCGTGTTGAACTATAACATGCACGGGATGAACAAGTCAGTCCCCGAGCTGTTTGCGATGCTGAAAGTCGCTGAGTCTGAAATTCAGAAGGAGCATCAAGTGTTGATGGTCAATAAAACCACTAGTTTCAAGAAAAATGGCAAGGGTAAGAAGGGTAACTCTAAGAAGAGTGGCAAAGCAGTTGCTCCTCTCGTGAAGAAACCCAAGGCTGGACCCAAACCAGAAACTGAGTGTTTTCATTGCAAGGGAACTGGACACTGGAAGCGGAACTGCCCCAAGTATTTGGCTGACAAGAAGGCGGCCAACAAAAAACAAGGTATATATGATATACATGTTATTGATGTGTACCTTACCAACTCTCGTTGTAGTGCCTGGGTATTTGATACCGGTGCGGTTGCTCATATTTGCAACTCAAAACAGGAACTGCGGAATAGACGGAGGCTGGCAAAGGACGAAGTGACGATGCGCGTGGGAAATGGTTCCAAGGTTGATGTGATCGCCGTCGGCACGCTCGCTCTTCGATTACCGTCGGGATTAGTGATGAACCTAAATAAGTGTTATTTGGTGCCTGCGTTAAGCATGAACATTATATCTGGATCTTGTTTATTGCGAGACGGTTACTCATTTAAATCAGAGAATAATGGTTGTTCTATTTATATGAGTAATATCTTTTATGGTCATGCACCCAATGTGAGGGGTTTATTCTTATTGAATCTCGATAGTAATAATACACATGTTCATAACATTGATGCCAAAAGATGTAGAATTGATAATGATAATACCACTTTCTTGTGGCACTGCCGTTTAGGTCATATTGGCGTAAAACGCATGAGGAAGCTCCATGCTGATGGACTTTTGGAGTCACTTGATTTTGAATCACTTGACACATGTGAGCCATGCCTCATGGGCAAGATGACTAAAACGCCGTTCTCTGGAATAATGGAACGGGCAAGTGACTTATTGGAAATCATACATACTGATGTGTGCGGTCCAATGAGTATTGAGGCGCGCGGTGGTTATCGTTACTTTCTCACCTTCACTGATGACTTAAGTAGATATGGGTATATTTACTTAATGAAACACAAGTCTGAAACATTTGAAAAGTTCAAACAATTTCAGAGTGAAGTTGAGAATCATCGTAACAAGAAGATTAAATTCCTATGATCTGATCGAGGAGGAGAATATCTGAGTTATGAGTTTGGCAGTCACTTAAGACAGTGTGGAATTGTTTCACAATTGACACCGCCTGGAACACCACAGCGTAATGGTGTGTCCGAACGTCGTAATCGAACCTTATTAGATATGGTGCGATCTATGATGTCTCTTGCCGATTTGCCACTATCGTTTTGGGGTTATGCATTAGAGACAGCTGCATTCACTTTAAATAGGGCACCATCGAAATCCGTTGAGACGACGCCATATGAACTTTGGTTTGGCAAGAAGCCAAAGCTGTCGTTTCTTAAAGTTTGGGGATGTGATGCTTATGTCAAAAAGCTTCAGCCTGAAAAGCTGGAACCCAAAGCGGAGAAATGCGTCTTCATAGGATACCCAAAAGAGACAGTTGGGTATACCTTCTATCTCAGATCCGAAGGCAAAATGTTTGTCGCTAAAAACGGAACATTTCTTGAGAAAGAGTTTCTCTCGAAAGAATTGAGTGGGAGGAAGATAGAACTTGATGAGGTTGTTGAACCTTTACTTCAACCTGAGAGTAGCGCAGCGCAGAAAATTGTTTCTGTGGAGCCTACATTAGCTGAAGAGGAAGTTAATGATGATGATCATGAAGCTTTGGATCAAGTTGCTATCGAACCTCGTAGGTCGACAAGGACGCGTACTGCTCCTGAGTGGTACGGCAACCCTGTCTTAGAGGTCATGTTGTTAGACAACGATGAACCTACGAGCTATGGAGAAGCGATGATGGGCCCGGATTCCGAGAAGTGGTTAGAGGCCATGAAATCCGAGATGGGATCCATGTATGAAAACAAAGTCTGGACTTTGGAAGTATTACCTGAAGGGCGTAAGGCCATTCAGAACAAATGGATCTTTAAGAGGAAGACGGACGCGGACGGTAATGTCACCGTCTATAAAGCTCGACTTGTGGCAAAGGGTTTTTCACAAGTTCAAGGAGTTGACTACGATGAGACCTTCTCACCCGTAGCGATGCTTAAGTCCGTCAGAATCATGCAAGCATCTCGGAGTTGGAATCTTCGTTTTGATGAGGTGATCAAAGCGTTCGAGTTTATACAAGTTTACGGAGAAGCTTGTATTTACAAGAAAGTGAGTGGGAGCTCTATAGCGTTTCTAATATTATATGTGGATGACATATTGCTGATTGGAAACAATATAGAAATGTTGGAAAGCGTGAAGGAATATTTGAACAAGAGTTTTTCAATGAAGGACCTAGGAGAAGCTGCTTTCATATTAGGCATCAAGATCTATAGAGATAGATCAAGACGCTTAATAGGACTTTCACAAAGCACATACCTTGATAAGATTTTGAAGAAATTCAAAATGGATCAGTCCAAGAAGGGGTTCTTGCCTGTTTTGCAAGGTGTGAAGTTGAGTAAGACTCAATGCCCAGTGACTGCAGAAGATAGAGAAAAGATGAGTGTCATCCCCTATGCTTCGGCCATAGGCTCTATCATGTATGCAATGCTGTGCACAAGACCCGATGTCAGCCTTGCCATAAGTATGGTCGGAAGGTTTCAAAGTGATCCAGGAATGGAACACTGGACGGCGGTCAAGAATATCCTGAAGTACCTGAAAAGGACTAAGGACATGTTTCTCGTTTATGGAGGTGATCAAGAGCTCGTCGTAAAGGGTTACGTCGATGCAAGCTTTGACACTGATCCGGATGACTCTAAGTCGCAAACCGGATACGTATTTATTCTTAATGGGGGTGCGGTTAGCTGGTGCAGTTCCAAGCAAAGCGTGGTAGCAGATTCTACATGCGAAGCGGAGTACATCGCAGCCTCGGAGGCGGCGAAGGAAGGTGTCTGGATGAAGGAGTTCATGACAGATCTTGGAGTAGTGCCTAGTGCGCTTAACCCAATGACTCTGTTTTGTGATAATACTGCTGCCATTGCTCTAGCCAAGGAACCAAGATTTCACAAGAGGACCAGACACATAAAGCGACGTTTCAATTCCATCCGCGATTACATCAAGGAGGACGACATAAATATTTGCAAAGTACACACGGATCTAAATGTTGCAGATCCGTTGACTAAACCTCTTCCAAGGGCTAAACATGAACAACACCAGAACTGCATGGGTGTTCGATTCATTACAATGTAAATCACATAGTGATGTGAACTAGATTATTGACTCTAGTGCAAGTGGGAGACTGTTGGAAATATGCCCTAGAGGCAATAATAAATTGGTTATTATTATATTTCCTTGTTCATGATAATCGTTTATTATCCATGCTATAATTGTATTGATTGGAAACTCAAATACATGTGTGGGTACATAGACAACACTGTGTCCCTAGTAAGCCTCTAGTTGACTAGCTTGTTGATCAAAGATGGTTAAGGTTTCCTAGCCATGGACATGAGATGTCATTTGATAACGGGATCACATCATTAGGAGAATGATGTGATGGACAAGACCCAAACTGTAAACGTAGCATTTGATCGTGTCAGTTTATTGCTATTGTTTTCTGCATGTCAAGTATCTGTTCCTTTGACCATGAGATCATGCAACTCACTGACACCGGAGGAATACCTTGTGTGTATCAAACGTCGCAACGTAACTGGGTGACTATAAAGGTGCTCTACAGGTATCTCCGAGGGTGTCTGTTGGGTTGGCATGGATCAAGACTGGGATTTGTTACTCCGTATGACGGAGAGGTATCTCAGGGCCCACTCGGTAATACAACATCACAATGAGCCTTGCAAGCAATGTGACTAAAAGTGTTAGCCACGAGATCTTGTATTACGGAACGAGTAAAGAGACTTGCCGGTAACGAGATTGAACTAGGTATAGTGATACCGACGATCGAATCTCGGGCAAGTAACATACCGAAGAACAAAGGGAACAGCATACGGGATTAACTGAATCCTTGACATAGAGGTTCGACCGAAAAAGATCTTCGTAGAATATGTAGGAGCCAATATGGGCATCCAGGTCCCGCTATTGGTTATTGGGCGTAGAGGTGTCTCGGTCATGTCTACATAGTTCTCGAACCCGCAGGGTCTACACACTTAACGTTTGGTGACGATTAGTATAATTGAGTTATTATGTTGGTGACCGAAAGTTGTTCGGAGTCCCGGATAAGATCCCGGACATGACGAGGATCTCCGGAATAGTCCGGAGGTAAAGATTGATATATGTGATAATAGTGTTTTGATCTCCGGAAGAGTTCCGAAGTTCACCGGAAGGGGTTCCGGATGTTTACCGAAGTGTTCGGGTGCAGCAACACTTTATATGAGCCAAAGGGATAAAGCCCACAAGGTATTGGAAAGTGCAAAAGTAGTTTTGCTGCCGCGTAAGCGGTACTACCGCTTGGTGAAGCGGTACTACCGCCGGAGCGGTACTACCGCTTGTGTGAAGCGGTACTACCGCCCAAGCGGTACTACCGCTTGTGTGAAGCGGTACTACCGCTTGTGCGCGGCTGTACACGGTTCGGCAGGGATCCGAGTTGGACTCTTTCCCTGCGGGCCAAACCGACCTTGTGCGGGCAAAACCGACCCGGAGGAGGCTTTTACTCCAAGTTTAGACCCCAAGGCTCAACATATAAATAGAGGGGCAGGGCTAGCACACGGGACACATCAGGATTTCCCAAGCCGTGTGCCGGCAACCCTAGCCCTCTAGTTCCTCCGTCATAATCTCCGTAGTGCTTGGCGAAGCCCTGCAGAGATTGTTCCTCACCACCATCACCACGCCGTCGTGCTGCTGGAACTCAACCACTACTTCACCATCGCTCGCTGGATCGAGGAGGTGAAGGCGTCATCAAGCCGTACGTGTGTTGAACGCGGAGGTGCCGTCCGTTCGGCACTAGATCGGAAGGATCGTGATTGGATCGCGGGACGCTCGGCGATTTGGATCGCGAAGACGTTCGACTACATCAACCGCGTTTATTAACGCTTCCGCTTAGCGATCTACAAGGGTATGTAGATTCACTCTCCCTCTCGTAGATGCTCATCACCATGGATAGATCTTGCGTGTGCGTAGGAAAATTTTTTGTTTCCCATGCAACGTTCCCCAACACTTATGTCATGGACCTCTGGCGCCACGACTTCGCCTGGTTCTAGCGCGACCACACCATCACGCCTTGTGTCATGGTCCTCTGGCGCCACGACTTCGCCCGGGTTTACTGACACGGATGCACTCGGACATGTGTCCAGCTGATTGTGATCATCTGGATCCTTCTCGTCCACTAGCTCGCACATCAGCATCATATCCCCGTCGTCTCCTTCCTTAGCCATGAGCGCCCGTTGCTTCGATGCTTCTTCGCAGTTAGCCTTGAAGTGACCAAGGAGGCCACACTTATGACACCTCACTTTCCTGATGTCAAATTTCCTCCTCGGTGGTGCAGGCGCATCCTCGTCGTCCGAGTCGGCGAAGTTCTTTCTCGCCGAGCGTTGCTGCGCCTTCCCCTTCTTCTTGCTGCTGCTCGTGGATCTGCCCTGCTGTTCTTTTGACAGGGCAATCCATTGCGCCTTTGTCAGCATCAGCTGCTCACTCGCCTCCGCGTCGCCGAAACTGAGACGAATTCTCTTGTCGTGGGCCTTGAACCTTCCGACGAGATCCTCGACCGTGAGAGTCTTTTGGCCAAGACATTTCTCGATCGATGTGACAATCTGGATGTAGCGTGCCGACGCGGCGTGCAAAAATCGTCGGACGATCGCAACTTCTTCTAGGGTTGAACCATAGCCGCGTATGCCGTTGACGAGGGTCTTGAGACGGGCGGCAAACTGATCAACCGTCTCTCTTTCCTCCATCTTCAAGCACTCATAGCTTCTCATCAGGGACTGAAGGTGTGCTTCCTTGACACGGTCATGACCCTGGTGCAGGATCTTGATGGTCTCCAATGCCTCCTTCGCCGATTTCTTTCCGAGGAGGTGCTGCAGCACATCCTTCGGCATGGCGGAGTAGATCGCCGTTAACGCCTGACGATCCGTCCTGTACTTCGCCGCGCCCTTCGCGTACTCGGCGCCGCCAGGGTCCACGGCTTCCCAGAACTCAGCTCCCTCCAACGCGACATCCATGTTCATCACCCATAGTGCGTAGTCCTCTCGATCCAGCCGGGGGAACTGCGACACCCCCACCATCGGCATCGGTCCTTCCGCTCCCGCTCCCGCCACAACGATCTCCTTGCTCGGGCTCGACATGATCCTTCGATTGCTTTCCGAAAATCACGCCAATAAACCAAGCTCTAGATACCAATTGTTGGCACAGACCCGTACACCCGAGTACTTTCCAGGGTACTTTGTACGACGCGATTCCAACGGCCAGTGCTTTCGGCCGTCAACCACACGTCCGTACAAGAAGATCAGAACGTAGTGGTAGTACTAAGCAAGCAGGCACACAGGTGGATGGATTGTTGCTGGACACCCACGCATGGATATAGCTAGCTCTAATCAGCTAAGCTAGCGATCAACTCGCCGGGGCCAATCGGAACACGCACGCGAGAACTCGAGGTGACGGCTAATAGGGCCGTGTCGGTCCTACGTTAGTATTACTTTGATCTGATACAGGTTACAGGGGATATACACACGTATATATAGTAGTAGGACTAACAAAGCTAACCTACTCGGCTAACAACTCGGTCCTACTCGGTGATTGCCTTCGAGTCCGTACCGGACAAGGATAGCACGTCGTGCTTAATTCCAACAATCACCCCCCTAAGCACGATGTCCTTACTTTACATCCTGAACACCGATCTTTCGCCGCATCTTCACGAACTTCTGCCGTCCTAAAGATCTGGTTCGGATATCTGCAAGCTGGTCGTCGGTGCAAACGTAGTTGACCTCAATATTGCTTTCTTCCACGCACTCCCGTAGGTACCGATACCTTGTATCGATGTGCTTGTGTCTATCATGACACACTGGATTCTTCCACTCAGAGATTGTAGACTTGTCGTCAACATTGAGCGCCACTCGTTCCGGTTCCTTACCTGTGAGGTCACCGAGTAGTCTTCCTAGGCAAATGCCTCGACACACCACGGTTGCAGCTGCAATATACTCTGCTTCACGAGAGGATAATGGGACCACTTCCTGCTTTTGTGATAGCCAACTCATTATATTTCCTTTCAAGAAATATACCACGCCCGAGGTACTTTTACGGTCGTCCACAACTCCTGACATGTCGCTATCACTGTAGCCCAGTAGCTGCAGCATATCCTTCTTCTTCTCTCTCAAATAGACACAACCAAAGTTTGTTGTCCCTTTGATGTACCTGAGCATATGTTTCACAGCTTCACAATGCTCTGCCGTGGGTGCTTCCATGAAGCGACTCACTATGCCAACGGAATAGGCCAAGTCCGATCTTGTATTCGTGAGATACCTAAACTTTCGGACCACACTTCTATACTCCATTGCATCAACCACGGGTGCGTCACTTTTCTTGCTTAGTATAAGATGAGGCTTCATCGGAACATGACTTGAATTCACACCTTCGCCTGCTTCTAGCGTGATCATACTGTCACGCCTTGTGTCATGGTCTTCTGGCACCACGACTTCGCCTGGTTCTAGCGCGACGACACCATCACGCCTTATGTCATGGACCTCTGGCGCCACGACTTCGCCTGGTTCTAGCGCGACCACACCATCACGCCTTGTGTCATGGTCCTCTGGCGCCACGACTTCGCCCGGGTTTACTGACACGGATGCACTCGGACATGTGTCCAGCTGATTGTGATCATCTGGATCCTTCTCGTCCACTAGCTCGCACATCAGCATCATATCCCCTTCGTCTCCTTCCTCAGCCATGAGCGCCCGTTGCTTCGATGCTTCTTCGCAGTTAGCCTTGAAGTGACCAAGGAGGCCACACTTATGACACCTCACTTTCCTGATGTCAAATTTCCTCCTCGGTGGTGCAGGCGCATCCTCGTCGTCCGAGTCGGCGAAGTTCTTTCTCGCCGAGCGTTGCTGCGCCTTCCCCTTCTTCTTGCTGCTGCTCGTGGATCTGCCCTGCTGTTCTTTTGACAGGGCAATCCATTGCGCCTTTGTCAGCATCAGCTGCTCACTCGCCTCCGCGTCGCCGAAACTGAGACGAATTCTCTTGTCGTGGGCCTTGAACCTTCCGACGAGATCCTCGACCGTGAGAGTCTTTTGGCCAAGACATTTCTCGATCAATGTGACAATCTGGATGTAGCGTGCCGACGCGACGCGCAAAAATCGTCGGACGATCGCAACTTCTTCTAGGGTTGAACCATAGCCGCGTATGCCGTTGACGAGGGTCTTGAGACGGGCGGCAAACTGATCAACCGTCTGTCTTTCCTCCATCTTCAGGCACTCGTAGCTTCTCATCAGGGACTGAAGGTGTGCTTCCTTGACACGGTCATGACCCTGGTGCAGGATCTTGATGGTCTCCCATGCCTCCTTCGCCGATTTCTTTCTAAGGAGGTGCTGCAGCACATCCTTCGGCATGGCGGAGTAGATCGCCGTTAACGCCTGACGATCCGTCCTGTACTTCGCCGCGCCCTTCGCGTACTCGGCGCCGCCAGGGTCGACGGCTTCCCAGAATTCAGCTCCCTCCAACGCGACATCCATGTTCATCGCCCATAGTGCGTAGTCCTCTCGATCCAGCCGGGGGAACTGCGATACCCCCACCATCGGCATCGGTCCTTCCGCTCCCGCTCCCGCCACAACGATCTCCTTGCTCGGGCTCGACATGATCCTTCGATTGCTTTCCAAAAATCACGCCAATAAACCAAGCTCTAGATACCAATTGTTGGCACAGACCCGTACACCTGAGTACTTTCCGGGGTACTTTGTACGACGCGATTCCAACAGCCAGTGCTTTCGGCCGTCAAGCACACGTCCGTACAAGAAGATCAGATACACACGTAGTGGTAATACTAAGCAAGCAGGCACACAGGTGGATGGATTGTTGCTGGACACCCACGCACGGATATAGCTAGCTCTAATCAGCTAAGCTAGCGATCAACTCGCCGGGGCTAATCGAAACACGCACGCGAGAACTCGAGGTGATGGCTAATAGGGCGTGTCGGTCCTACGTTTGTATTACTTTGATCTGATACAGGTTACAGGGGATATACACACGTATATATAGTAGTAGGACTAACAAAGCTAACCTACTTGGCTAACAACTCTAGTCCTACTCGGTGATTGCCTTCAAGTCCGTACCGGACAAGGACACGTCGTGCTTAATTCCAACATCACCCTCATCGATGACTAAAAGAGACGACACATATCATCGGATATTTAGATAGTGTATGGTACATGCAATATATACAGTGTGCATGCTGAATTACCAGTATAATTAAGTGTAGAAACTATAAAATGCTACAAATGCCCAAGACCACAGACAGGTGACTGGCATGGTGCCCCACCTTATTGACAAGGGGGTGGCCATTTTGCAATATGCTGATGATATAATCATCCTGATGCAAGATAGCATAGGCGGTGGCGCTTGGCTGGGTGTCGTGGCCTCATCGGTGGCTCTGGGGGCGGCAGCGGGCATGTGGCCGCTGCTCTGGCCATGGATGGCTCCACGACAGGTCAGCTGGGGCGGCTGCTGTCATGTTCCGGCGTTGGCTCGTCCATAGGCGGCTTGGGTCGGCCTTCGACCCCTCTCCTCGTCGTCCGGGCGCCACTTCCGTCGAAAGGTTGGCGCTCTCCCAGCTACGGTCCATCGCTCATCTCGCACCAGTGTTGCAGGACCGAGCTCGTCTCGTGCCCGGTGCGGCAGGACGGGTCGACGAAGGCCAGTTTTGGCAGGTCTATTGGGCTCGTCCCAGGGGTGCGAATGGCGGGGCTTTTCTGCTCGTCTCTTTGGTTGGGGTCGCGTCGGGTCTCGGGTGAGGTGGTGTCAAGGTCTTGGATGCTGGGGCGGTGACCCTGGTGGTGGTGTTCGGTGCGCATGGGCAGAGCCCGTGGCTCGGTGCTGCCTGGTGGCCATGGTCGTGTGGGCGGCATGGTAGCCAGGGTGTTGCCTTCGGTGGCGGTGAGTATTGGCCGAGGTGAGAACCTGTTTTATCTTCGGACGGACCGGCGGCGGCGAAGCTTGTTCCCTTCTTGAAGGCGTCGTCTCGGCTCTCATTGCCCGTCATGTTGCTCCAGGGGAAACTCCGATCCTCGGATCGGGCGGTGGCGGCGCTCTGGTGTCATAACCTTCCTGATGGCGCCGCCTTGGAGCCCACGGTTCATCATATGCGGCTTCCTCTCTTCACGGAGGCGTGTTCACGGTTGAGGACCCCGGTTGCTCTTGTAGTGCTAGGGGTGGTGTTGTTGTGCTCAGCGCCTATGTATCCTGCCTTGGGTGTGTGCGTGTGTTGTGGTGGCGTGCATCTATACCGGGTTTTGTTGATGGTTGCTTTATATATAAAGCCGGGCGAAAGCCTTTTTCGGTAATCAAATATCTAGGAGAGCTGGTCTCTGGGAGTAGATTACATGTGGAGGATTGGGCCCCAGTTGAGGAGTGTATATACAAAAGAATGGCTGGCTCGGAATCTGGGGACCTATCAATACGAGGAAGATTTACTAGAACATGAATCTGTCTTACAAGCATGCCATTGTTCTATTTCTCACTGTACAGATTCCCTAAAACCAATCTGGGGAGGATGAACAAAGCTATCAAAAAGTTTTTATGGCAAGGAGGGAGTACAAAAAAGAAGTATCATTTGGTTAGATGGCAGTTGATATGTAGGCCTAAAAGGAAAGGGGGTCTGAGATAAAAGATCTAGAAAAATTCAACATCAGCTATTGTGTAAGTGGTGGTGGAACTTGGAAAGTAAGGATGGGATGTGGCAGAAAATTGTGACGAAAATATATATGGTGGAAAATGGTATTAGGGAGATAAAATTCACTGCTAAAGATTCTCCATATTGGTCTGACCTCCTTAAGATCAAAGATATATACTTTTAGGGCAGAAGGATGCAAGTGAAGAATTGGAGACAAACTGATTTCGAAAATGATGGTTCGATAGGCAATGGTACCCTGAGAGAACGATTTGGAGAGTTGTATGCGATTTGTCAAGAGCAAAAAACTTCTGTCAGAAAGATGGCTGATAGGGGGTGGGATCTAAATTTTACAAGATGGTTAACTGCCGAAATGATTCAGTTGAACAGGTGAGAAAGGTGGCTGATAGGGGGTGGGATCAGTTTACAACCACTTGTTTGATATGTACTTGGACAGGTCATTCAAGCACCCGTGGAAAGCTAAAATTCCCCTAAAAACCAAAATTTGGTTGTGGCTGATATGACATAATGCCATAGCAACAAAAGACATATGATTAAAATAGACAGGTGACCCTGTGTGTCAATTCCGTCGCGAACATGAATGGACCCATCACCTCTTTTTTGGGTGTTCTGTTGCCAAATATTGCTGGTGGGTAGCATGTAAGAGCTTAGGTGATGTATTCAGACCTTCATGTTTTGCACAATATTTCTGGTGGATATCTCATTTTATTCCACAAAGCATAAATGTACTTAATTGGGGTGGCCGCCATATGTTGGGACACCTGGAAGCTCATGAATAGAGTATTCTCTGATGGAAAACTTGTGAAATCCCCAGCTGAATTTATATGATATGCTTGTTCTTTCCTTTGATATTGGGCCGGGTTGCAAAATCATGAGGACAAGAACATGGTCGAGCAAGGAGCTAATTAATCGGTTGCAGAGGGTGGCGCTGGAAATGCATGATGTTGTGTCAGCGCTTGGGAATGATGGAGACTTGCTTCTAAGAGATAAAGGGGAGTCACAAGTTGGTGAGGCAGAAACTGGAGATGATGGAATATGGGAAGCTAAAGATGAAGAAACTGGTGCTTAGATCATGTGTTCTCTTTTTCTATGGGGGTTGAAGTTGTTGCGCATGTGTTGAGTCCGTTTTGGGCTTACAAACTTTTAGAATTTTCTTTTGACTCCCCGCTCTCCCACTAGTGGTGCATGCGGCGGCTGGGCCGTGTTATGGACCAGAGAGTGTGGTCTTTTAACCTTTCTTTCTTACTTTTAATTTTTTAGTTTTTACACCGTGGATGCTCTCTGAACTTTTGTTTCGTTATTTTATGATGGTGGAACCCGATCCAGTTTTGGACCGCATGGGAAAATATCTTTTATTTACCATATATAATCTTATGAAAAGAAATAGTAACACAACCACAGTAGAAAATGAGAATAAAATATAAGAGGAAGAATGTTACGGTTAAGCTATCACATTACCTGAATCAGCAATCCTGATTCTTGGATGCGTCTGATCAGATTCATTCATGCCATTTGAGAAAAGCTAAGAAACAGGAAGCTTGTTAGAAACTTGAACTTATTATACAAATGTATTTCACATGGTTATAAAGTTACCTTTAGAAAGAAACGACTTCTTGCAGCAAGAATCGCTGAATTGATATGAAGTGCCTTTATTGTTAAAATTGGTGTACCTTCCATGGTTGAGGAACAGTCCATCTGTCCATTATCAGCTGCAAAATACCAATATTAGTGAAATACAAGACAACTAGGAGAAGTAAAAGGTACGCTATTTCACAATTGGACATATTTTATTCTTCAAAAATACTTGAAACACTCTGTTCAATGGTGCAGATTCTTTAATCACTCTTCAGATATGTGGCAAATGTTTAAAATAATATCACAAAAATTGAACGGCAATTCAGCTGCAGTCAGCAATCTAGGCATGCTTGTAGCTTAGTGAGCAAAGAGATCATAGACGTTATCCCAAGTATCCTACTGGAATTTTGTATAACTTCGTCGAATAACTATTTGTCACAAGCCGAACTTAGGCAATGCCTTCTGAAAAGCTTCACTGCAAACTTGACCAAGAATTGTGACATGAATATTAGAATTTCAAAACCTACAATTCTATAAAGGACATCAAGTAGTAGAACTTTAGGCGTCAGCTGGAATAGCATATTTTCAAGTTTTCTGAGTTGCCAGATTCGCATCCATTTCCGGTGGCTAGTCTAGGTTGTAGTGGATTGACTGTACTCTGTTTTTGCTGGTCCAGGGGATTGATATGTTTGAACACCACAGTTAAATCCAAATACTTGACTAAATATTTGTCGCATCATCATCAACCATGTCCGCCATCAACCATGCCATCCCGTGGATCTCAGGCGTTCAATAGTGGCAGCGGCCTTCGCCGCCAGCATGCTGGAACCACTCAACATGGGATATCATTGTGGCTCAGCCAGTCTTCAAGCGGCAGGGGGCCCAGCTCCCCCTGGCTGAGCGTTGGCAAGGCCACCAAGGTGGAAATCGTCGTGGCTCGAGGAAAATAGACGGGTAGGTGGAAATTGCTCGCCAACGCCCAATACCAGGGGACACCCACGCTTCCCCAAGGGAAAGCCCTTCCGCTTAGGTCACCGGGGGGAAGTTCCCACCACCGCGGCAGGGGAGTCCCTTGTCTGGCGGAACGGGTGGGCATCGCACAGGGCCCAGAGTGCCGCCTAGTCTCTCCGAGACCATGCCCGCCTGTGTCGACGATCTCCGTGGTGTCCTCAATCATAAGAGGAGAACCAACACGCTTTGGAGAGGATGGCAACTATACTTAACAAGCATGGCAACGTCGTGGTCCATTTTTTAACACATAATGTCGTGTGTGTCAACTAATTTGTCATACTTGAGTCACTATAATTATCATAGAAAATATACGAGTTGACATGTGCTCATACAGTAGGTACTTGTCCTTTTCATTCTTTTTTGTTTATTGTTTATTCTAACACAGTATAATCGCACATACTCATACATACACACATACACTTATCTCAATGAACACACGAACCCACACTACCACTATGAGCATTTTCGAGAGACGGCACATTATCTTGAGATTGGCGAAGTCGCCATAGACTCCTTCGTAGTCGACGGAAATGTCTCCTTTCACTGAAAACACATCGCCGCAAGGGCTAAAATAAATACAGGAAAATACAAGCACCAATATCAAGTCTAGAACTTAAACTCTGGTGGGATGGAGATACCACTGTGCTCGTAACCGTCCAACCACAGGTTAGTTCATAGACTACCGGGAAGTTGAGGCCTCGTCAACAGTAGGCGTTCGTCCTGCCTGGGAAGACGCCATGGGGCGGACCTGATCAAAACGGGCGTCATCACCATCCCGGTCGGGACAGTGACACAATCCCCCTGGAGCGCAAAGTTGTGTCATGCATCTAAATGGGAGCCTCCGCACCCACATCATGGCATCAACTCAAGTTTGCATCATGGCATCATGCCATTGAAGCCTCTCGACCGCTTAGGTGGTTAGAACACCCAATCACTTTCTTTGGCCTCCTGACCGTTTAGCTGGTCAGATATGCTCAGGGTCCTTGAGGAGATCATTGGGCACCACTTATCCGTGTGCCCAGATGCATGCCCCGTCCGGGAGAAAGCACGCTGACAAGCACCCGAGCAACAAGATTTCATTCGTGCAAAGGTTAGTAATCTCCAAGAGACATTTTTCATTTGTGAGGTGATTCATCCTGAGTGGCTCGCCAATCCCCTCGTCATCACAAAGGTCAAGCGTGGACTTCACCTACCTCAACAAAATGTGTCCTAAGGATCCCTTCCTATTACCTTGCATCGACTAGATCATGGACTCCACGGCGGGGCGCGATCTCATGTGCTTCCTAGATGCATATTCTCATTACCACCAGATACACATGGCTAAGGAGGATGGCGAAAAGACAACTTTTATCATCTCCGCATGAACTTTTTATTATATATGCATACCTTTTGGTCTAAAGAATGAAAGTCCAACATATTTGCGGGTCATGCGCATTGCTTTGGAACTCCAACCTAGGCCGCAACGTCGAGGCCTACATCGATGATCTCGTCATCAATAGAAAGGATCAGGACACGCCCCTTGACAACCTATCAGAAACATTCGATAACCCGCACCGCATGCTCATGAAGATGAACCCCGAGAAACGTGTCTTTGAGATAGTCTTAGGAAGCTCCTTTGTTTCCTCATGTCCAGCAGGGGCATCGAGGCTAACCACGAGAAGATCACTGCCATCAACCAAATGCACCCTCCGGCGACTCTTAAAGACATGCAACACTTATCGAGCTGGATGGCAGCCTTGGGAAGGTTCATCTCCAAGTTCGGGGAGCTGGTACTACCTTTGTTCAAACTCCTCAAGAGGTAGGACCCTTTCAAGTGGACACCAGAGGCTAAGAAGGCATTGCGGGACTCAGTGTTTGTTCTCTATGGAAAAAATTTGGCGGCTCCCTAGCCGAGGGTCGTTCCTCTTCTTCCGATCCAACAAGAGGGCACCCGTTAGGAAGAGTAGCTATCACCTTGCTAACATCCTTTAAAGTCTCCCGCCTAATGTCATGGCCAGGGCTAATGCCAGCATGTCAGGAGATGGGGCCTCCCAGATTCTTCAAGATGGCTGACTCGACACTGCGCCAACCCAATAAGTGCGGGCAACTGGGTAAGCGGGAGCCTAGGTTCATTTCCTGCATGCCATGCTCGTTCCCTGAGCACCCCCTACTGAGCACATATGCCAACCGATTGGCTTATCCCTCCACAAGGAGGGATGTCTGGCTGGTCTTTGGGCTCTCAGGTGTTTGCATGCCATGATAAGGTCTGGTTGGGTCTACAGGTATGATCACTAGAGGGGCCTGCCCTTGTGTAGCAGCCACACCGCCTGGGGGTCATCATGATCGTCGGACGATGGCTGGCGATGCCCATCAATTGGAATTTTCATCTGACGAGCGAGACGAGCTTGGCATGTCCTTTTGACTACTGCCTCTACTAAGGATAACATGATGTTTCCCACACATTCTTGATGACGAATGGATTCAACAACGTAGTCAAAGAGATGACATTGCGTCACTATAGGGCAATTCACCAACTCCTATCAACTATGCACGACCTAGGCTGACTAGGCCAGGACAGGTTGAGAGGAAAGGGGCAGTTGACCCCGATAACACCACATGCACCAAAGAGTGTATATAGTGGCTGCTCACATGTTAAATAAGGGGCAAAATGGATCCCGGAGGGGGAGGAAAACATTTGTATTCACACACACACTCACGCACACACACACACACACACACACACACACACACACACACATTCACACGCACACACAAACACACTCACTCACTCACTCACTCTTGTCTTCAGAAGAAACAACTAGCACGTAGGACATAGGGTGTTACACCTTCTCGGTGACCTGAACCTGGATAAACAAGGCCACAATCTCTCAAGTGATCTAAAGTGTTTGACCCCTGGCTTAATCTCTAAGATGGGATCCCCACAATCTCTGATCTCAACGATCACCCATCGACATAAGATCTCAGGTGCAAAATTTATACTAGCAGTCTGGTGCTACACCGTGCCTTGATCACTAATCCCTGACAAATGGATCCATCATGTAACCATGTATGTGCTAGTGCCAAATTTATCTCCATGCAACATGTGTTTGGACTACTTGAACTTAAATGGTTACCAAGTAGGCTAACAATGACCTTAAATGTTTTGATGCACACAAAGCAAACTAACATAGGTGAACAAAGAAAAATGTACGCTAACATTGCCCTCACATGCTTATATGTTGAACAATGAACATGGTTGTGAGACTAGAGAGTTCTATAGTTTTATGGAACCCTTCCCTACACATATACTCTCCAAATATAAAGAATCACATATTCTTATAGAATCAACATTTTTTAAAAGATGAAGTCATTAAACAATTTTTCCATCATTCTAAATACACGTCCATAGTCAATAACATTGTTAATAGTATGTTCTTCCTATTATTTTGGCTATTCATGCAGTGAAGACAACTTTCAGAGTCAGATAACTCTTACATGTACACCACATCAGCCCACGCACATGCACATAACTTATGCATTCCCTTTATTGCGCCCATGTTACACTAACACGGTAAACTGCCTTATCGAAGGATCAGCCCGAGTTTTAAATTTTTTAGCCCAACCATCCCAAATCAAATCAAGCGCACAACCCCACACCCACACAAGTTAACGTATGCATCAAATCAAATATACATGTAATTCCAAACAAGCAAACACATCCAACCCGGGGGTGGAATCCACGCACCTTTCTTACTGTTGTCGTGTATGAGGAGAGATCCTCCATCGATGTCCCCGTCGGTGATGACCTCTATCTGCAGCACCATGTTGGAGAAGACCTTCGAATTGAAGGCAAACACAAAGTTGGGCACCGCGACACCGCGCGATAACTCTAGGCACATCTTCGCGTCCGCCCACACCGACGAAGTCGTCATGTTTTCGCTGCCAAACATGAAGTCCACACCTCTAAAAGAGGAAGCACGCTTATGGCACCGTGGAGGCAGATCTTGGAGTAGTGCGGAGTGTTCTTCGAGAAGACGAGAGAAGGGGTCAAACTGGATGATTTTCCTTTATTCGAGGGATCTCGGATGGTTTTGGTCGTCACTGTTCTATCTTATAGTCATAATAGTTTCTGTAACTATGGTTGCTATTAAATGCTATAGACTAGAGCACAAGTAACGCCAAAATAAATTGGCCAACTTTCCGCATTTAGAGATGGGGCCAGACGCATAAGCCCTTCGATCACAAGGGTGTGGTTGCGTAGAGTAGTGGGCAATAATTTCCTATTTAATGGGAAGGTTTCCTTTTCCACGTGATTCACGGTTCGTGCGGGGTAGGTGGGTGTTGATCGTGTTTTCCTCTCTCACGAGGGATCCGTTTTTTCGTATGACGTAGTCGGTCTAGAGTACATCCTATGGCTTGTTTTGGCAAAAATGTTGCAATTGTGGGAGTCGAACTCAAGACTCCGCCATTATGGTTAGCGGCACTAGCCATCTGGTCTAGCACCATTATTGGTACGAAATTGACCTACAACTTTATTTTTACGCAAAAGCTGTAAGAGAAATAATATATTCCTGCTTATGCAAAAGTAATGTAGGGTGGAGATTTGATCCCTGGTTGTTAGAAACAGTCCAAAGCATCCACCGTGGTCCAATAACCAACTAATAACAACATTTTTTGTTAATGATTATTTGTATTTGCTAAAGCGTTAAGTTTTTCTTTCCTGGGTTTCTCTAGTGTATCATCAACGTGTAACACCTTGTAATTTGTAAACTTGAACCTAGTTAAATAATGATAAGTTGGCTTAGTTGAATTGTTTCTCTCTATGTTTAAAATCTTGTTAAAAGTGCTCTAGGACTTAGGAAAAATCCTATGATCTTTGTTGGGGAATGTTGCATGAGAAACAAAATTTTTCATACGCACACGCAAGATCTATCCATGGAGATGCATAGCTACGAGAGGGGGAGTGTATCTACATACCCTTGTAGATCACTAAGCGGAAGCGTATATAACACGGTTGATGTAGTCATACGTCTTCACGATCCAATCACGACCCGTCTCGATCTAGCACCAAACAGACGACACCTCCGCGTTCAGCACACGTGCGGCGCGATGAAGTCTCCGCCTCCTCAATCCAGCGAGCGATGGCGGAGTAGTAGATGGGTTCTCAACCAGCATGACGGCGTGGTGGAGATGGTGGTGGAGCAATCCCGACAGGTCTACGCCAAGCGCTACTGAAACCGCGAATGGAGGAGAAAACAATCTAGGGAGAGAGAGGGGCGCCAAGGGCTTGGTGTGTCCTCTTGGGGCGCCCCTCCCCTCTATATATAGGTGGAGGGGCATGGAGATCAGCCACTCCAAGACCTAGGGCGCAGCCAAGGGGGAGGAATTGGACTCCTAGTCCAATTCCCTCCCTTTCCATACACAGGTGGACTTTCCACCTCTCCCAAGCCACATGGGCCTTGACGGACTTGTGCGCTGATACGTCTCCATCGTATCTATAATTTTTGATTGTTTCATGCCAATATTAAACAACTTTCACATATTTTTGGCAACAATTTATTTGATTTATTGGACTAACCTATTGATCCAGTGCCCAGTGCTAGTTCCTGTTTGTTGCATGTATTTTTTCGTAGAATATCCATATCAAACGAAGTCCAAACACGATAAAAATTTACGGAGATATATTTTTGAATATTTGTGAATTTTTAGAAGTGGAATCAACGCAAACGGAGGCCCACAGCCCCCAAGAGACACCATGGCGCCCCTAGAAGTCGCATGCGCGGGGTGGTGGGTTGTGCCCTCGTCGTAAGTCGGTTGGAGCTCTCCTTCGGAAGCAAGGAAGCTAATTTTTGGATAAAAATCCCCTCAAAATTTCAGCCCGATTAGAGTTACGGATCTCCGGGAATATAAGAAACGGTTTTCGGCCAGAAAACAGGAACGCGAAACAGAAGAGAACAGAGAGCGAGATCCAATCTGGGAGGGGCTCCTGCCCCTCCGCCGCGATGGAGGCCATGGACCAGAGGGGGAACTCTTCTCCCATCCATGGGGAGGCCAAGGAAGAAGAAGGAGGGGGCTCTCTCCCCTTCTCTCCCGGTGGCGCCGGATCGCCGCCGGAGCAATCATCGTGACGGCGATCTACACCAAAAACTTCGCCTCCGTCAACACCAACTCTCTCCCCCTCTATGCAGCGGTGTAACACCTCTCTTCCCTGCTGTAATCTCTACTTAAACATGGTTCTCAACTCCATATATTATTTCCCAATGATATTTGGCTATCCTATGATGTTTGAGTAGATCTCTTTTGTCCTATGGGTTAATTGTGGTATGATGTTATGGATGTGAGTGTATGTTGATATGGTGCTGTCCTCTGGTGCCCTCCGTGTCGTGCAAACGTGAGGGATCCCGCTGTAGGGTGTTACAATATGTTCATGATTTGCCTATGGTGGGTTGCGTGAGTGACAGAAGCACAAACCCGAGTAGGTGGGTTGTTGCGTATTGGAGTAAAGGGTACTTGATACTTAATGCTATGGTTGGGTTTTACCTTAATGAACTTTGGTAGTTGCGGATGCTTGCTAGAGTTCCAATCATAAGTGCATATGATCCAAGTATGGAAAGTGTGTTAGCATATGCCTCTCCCTCATTGCATATGACAAGTATCTATCATATTATATTCAATTACCTAGGGACAATCTTTCTCTTGCGTTACACAAAAAGCTTTCTACTAAGTTATTTACTTTTATTGTGCTTTTATTAAAACAGCACCTTACTTTTATTTCCACATTCTTTATTATCTTGCAAAGTACTTCTAGTTTTATTCCCGCAAAGTAGTTTCATACTTGTTCTAGGTAAAGCAAGCATTAGCGTGCGTAGAGTTGTATCGGTGGTCGACAGAACTTGAGAGAATATTTGTTCTACCTTTAGCTTCTCGGTGGGTTCGACAGTCTTACTTATCAAAAAAGGCTACAAATGACCCCCTACACTTGTGGGTAATCAAGACCTTTTTCTGGCGCCGTTGCCGGGGAGCAATAGCTTGGGGTGAATATTCTCGTGTGTGCTTGTTTGCTTTATCACTAAGTAATTTTTATTTTCTATTATTAGTTGTTTTCTATCTTTAGATATGGGTTGGAAACGCAAAATACCAAAAAAAATAGATGTACTTGCTGCTCCAAAATTTGAGGAACCACTAGTGTTCCGTACTACTGAAGAATATTATTTGGATCATCTTCGATCCATTTGTGCTCGTGCTGAAAACCCAACTAGTTTAGTTGAGGGAAAATCATTAAATGATCATGCTTATTATGTGCGACACCGCATATCTCAAAAAGGGAAACTCTTGTGGCATCAAATTAATACTTTGTGTTGCTATGCTTGGAATTTATGCGAAATACATGATTTTACTTGTTGTTCTGAAGAAACTAAAAAACACCTTCCCTACCAATGTGTGTTTAATGATAATGAAATACTATCTTCTTATGCCAAGGAAGCCTATTGTTATTTTGATGTTGAACAAATTGAAGAATTTGTTGCTTTTAAGCGTGCATATGAAATTACTTCTTTGATTGAAAAGTATGATGCTACTCTTTATGAATCTGAAAAGTTTACCATAATTAAATATTGCTATGAAAACTATGCTTCTAATGCTTATGTTAAAGAATTTATTGAAGGAATGACCGCTGCCTTGGAAGAGACTAATATTTTGCAGGAATCTATGGAAGAAGAAATTGCTGAAACTGTGAGCTCATTAGATGAAAAAGATGAGGAGGAGAGCGAAGAACAAAAAGAGGAAGAGCGGATTGATCACCTGTGCCCACCTTCTAATGAGATTAACTCTTCAACTCATACATTGTTTAATTACCCTTCGTGCTTACCGAAGGATGAATGCTATGATAATTGCTATGATCCTGTGGATTCATTTGAAATATCCCTTTTTGATGAACTTGATGCTTGCTGTGGTTGTGGCCAAGATGCCAATATGAATTATGCTTATAAAGATGAACTTGCTATAGTTCCTTATGTTAAGCATGAAATTGTTGCTATTGCACCCACACATGATAGTCCTGTTATCTTTTTGAATTCCCCCAACTACACTATATCAGAGAAGTTTGCACTTATTAAGGATTATATTGATGGGTTCCGTTTTGCTACTACACATGATGATTTTGATGAATATAATATGCATTTGCTTGCTTCTCCTACTTGCAATTATTATGAGAAAGGAACTACATTTTCACCTCTCTATGTTTCCAATACTATAAAATTGCAAGAAACTGTTTATATTATGCATCGGCGTTTACTTAATGTGCATGAATTGTTCTTATATGACATGCCGATGCATAGGAAGAGAGTTAGACTTCGTTGTCACATGATATATATCACTTTGTGCTCACTACTAAATTCCAAATCATTGTCAATTAAAATTGGCTTTGATATACCTTGGGATCCGGGTGGATCCATTACTTGAGCACTTTATGCCTAGCTTAATGGTTTTAAAGAAAGGTCTGCCAGGGAGACAACCCGGAAGTTTTAGAGAGTCATTTTATTCTGTTGTGTGCTTTTATAAAGTTTAAAAACAAAAAAAATAAGAGGGGAACCTAAAACTTCACAAAAGGAAAGGTGAAAGTGAGAGAGATGATGAGCATCGTTGAAGTGGGGGATATCCTTGAACTTTTGTTCATGCCCATGGAAACTTTTTGAGTCTTGAATCACGGAAACTTTTCCAACAAAAATAATTATCTCCTTGTACAAATCCATTTTATTATAAAAATAATGTGCCAAGATTTGCCTTTAGGATGATTAGATTGCTTGTTGGTATGTGCGGTGTAAAAACAGAAACTTTGGCTGTAGTGCGTGAATTTTCATTTTTAGTGGAACGTCAAAAGTTTCAGAAATTTTTACACAGTATTTATATACAAAATCTTTATTTCTTCCTAATTTTTTAGAATTTTTGGAGTTACAAAAGTATGGTCAAAGTTCAGATTACTACAGACTGTCCTGTTTAAGACAGATTCTGTTTTTGATGCATTGTTTTGCTTGTTTTGATGAAACTATCGATTTTATCGGTGGTATAAGCCATGGAGAAGTTATAATACAGCAGGGATAATGCAAATATAAAATATGAATGGGTTTGCAACAGTACTTAAAGTATAAATTTGCTTTATTATACTAACGGATCTCACCAGTCTTCTGTTAACTTTTGTGTGGATGAAGTGTTCGAACATTGAGGAGGTGTCGATATGAGGAGAAGGAGGAGAGGCAAGAGTTCAAGCTTGGGGATGTCCAAGGCACCCCAAGTAAATATCCAAGGAGACTCAAGCGTCTAAGCTTGGGGATGCCCCGGAAGGCATCCCATCTTTCTTCAACAAGTATCAGTATGTTTTCATTTTCGTTTCGTTCATGTGATATGTGTAAATATTGGAGCGTCTTTTGTGTTTAGTTTTCACTTTTATTTTATGCACCATGCTGGTATGATATAGTCCATGGTTGATTTATAGAATGATAATTGCACTTCACTTATATCTTTTGAGTATGGCTTTATAGAATGCTTTCATGTGCTTCACTTATATCATTTGAAGTTTGGATTGCCTGTTTCTCTTCACATAGAAAATCGTTATTCGTAGAATGCTCTTTTGCTTCACTTATATTCATTAGAGAATGGTATTTTTTAGAAATAATTAAACTCTCTTGCTTCACTTATATCTATTTAGAGAGTCAACAGGAATTGGTCATTCACATGGTTAGTCATAAAATCCTACATAAAACTTAGGGATCACTGAATATGACATGTTTGATTCCTTGCAATAGTTTTGCGATATAGAGATGATAATATGTGGGAGGTACTAGTGGATGATCGTGTTTAGTAATATATTGGTGTTAAGGTTTGTGATTCCCGAAGCATGCACGTATAGTCTCCCGTTATGCTAGGAAGTTGGAGCACAATTTATCCTTGATTGTCTATCTTTGTGTGAAGGTCGGGGGCGCGCGATGGTTAACTCCTACCAACCTCCCCCCTAGGAGCATGCGTAGTAATACTTTGCTTCGAGAGAGCTGATAAAACTTTTGCAATAAGTATGTGAGTTCTTTATGACTAATGTGAGTCCATGGATTATACGCACTCTTACCTTTCCGCAATTTGCTAGCCTCTACGGTACCGTGCATTGCCCTTTCTCACCTCGAGAGTCGGTGCAAACTTCGCGGGTGCATCCAAACCCCGTGATATGATATGCTCTATCACACATAAGCCTTATTATATCTTCCTCAAAACAGCCACCATACCTACCTATTATGGCATTTCCATAGCCATTCCGAGATATATGGCCATGCAACTTCCACCGCTTCCGTTTTGATGACTTGAGCATTCATTGTCATATTGCATTACATGTTTGTAAGATAGCTAGCATGATGTTTCCATGGCTTGTCCATTTTTTGATATCTTTGCTACGCTAGATCATTGCATTCATATAGAGTCATACTTTGTTCTACTATCATTGTAATATTGAGTTGTAAGTAAATAGAAGTGTGATGATCATCATTATTCATTATTAGAGCATGACCTAGTGATGAAAGGATGATGGAAACTATGATTTCCCCACAAGTCGGGATGAGGCTCCGGACAAAGAAAAAAAAGAAAAAGAAAAAAAATAAAAAAAAGAAAAAAAAGAAGAAAAAAAGGGGAAGAAAAGATTTTTTTTGAAAGAAGTAGAAGGGACATGCTATTTCCACACTTGTGCTTCAAAGTAGCACTATGTTTTTCATATAGAGAGTCTCCTATGTTGTCACTTTCATATACTAGTGGGAATTTTTCATTATAGAGTTAGACGCATACCCACTTAGTTTTCATATTGAGATTTCATACACTTATAGCTCTTAGTGCATACGTTGCATGGCAATCCCTACTCCTCGCATTGATATCTATTGATGGGCATCTCCATAGCCAGTTGATACGCTGAGTTGATGCGAGACTTTCTTCTCCACTTTTACCCCTTTGAAACTTACCACCATATTCTATTCCACCCATAGTGCTATATCCATGGCTTGCGCTCATGTATTGCGTGAGAGTTGAAAATGCTGAAGCGCGTTAAAAAGTATGAACCAATTGCTTGGCTGACACCAGGGTAGTACATGACTTATACTTTGTGTTAAGAAGACAGAGCATGACAAGGCTATAAGATTTTGTAGGGATAACATTCTTTAGCCTTGATATTTTGAAAGACATGATTGTTTGTTGGGATGCCTGAGTATTAATGTCTTTATGTCAAAACTAGATTATTGCTTTGAATCACTTGTGTCTTAATATTCATGCCATGATTAGATATATGATCAAGATTATGCTAGGTAGCATTCCACATCAAAAATTATCTTTTTTATCATTTACCTACTCGAGGACAAGCAGGAATTAAGCTTGGGGATGCTGATATGTCTCCGTCGTATCTGTAATTTTTGATTGTTTCATGCCAATAGTATACAACTTTCACATATTTTTGCCAACAATTTATATGATTTATTGGACTAACCTATTGATCCAGTGCCCAGTGCCAGTTCCTGTTTGTTGCATGTTTTTGTTTCATAGAATATCCATATCAAACGAAGTCCAAACACGATAAAAATTTACGGAGAGTTTTTTTGGAATATTTGTGAATTTTGAGAAGTGGAATCAACGCAAACGGAGGCCCACAACCTCCAAGAGACACCAGGGCGCGCCTAGAATGCCCAGGCGCGGGGTGGTGGGTTGTGCCATCCTCGTAAGTCGGTTGGAGCTCTCCTTCGGGCACAAGGAAGCTATTTTTTGGATAAAAATCCCCTCAAAATTTCAGCCCGATCGGAGTAATGAATCTCCAGGAATATAAGAAACGGTTTTCGACCAGAAAACAGGAACGCGAAACAGAAGAGAACAGAGAGGGAGATCCAATCTAGGAGGGGCTCCTGCTCCTCCGCCGCCATGGAGGCCATGGACCATAGGGGGAACTCTCCTCCCATCTAGGGGGGAGGCCAAGGAAGAATAAGAAGGAGGGTGCTCTCTCCCACTCTCTCCCGGTGGCGCCGGAACGCCGCCGGGGCAATTATCGTGACGGCGATCTACACCAACAACTTCGCTGCCACCAACACCAACTCTCTCCCCCTCTATGCAATGGTGTAACACCTCTCTTCCCCGCTGTAATCTCTACTTAAACATGGTGCTCAACTCCATATATTATTTCCCAATGATATTTGGCTATCCTATTATGTTTGAGTAGATCTCTTTTGTCCGATGGGTTAATTGTGGTATGATGTTATGGATGTGAGTGTATGTTGATATGGTGCTGTCCTATGGTGCCCTCCGTGCTGCGCAAACGTGAGGGATCCCTGCTGTAGGGTGTTGCAATATGTTCATGATTTGCCTATGGTGGGTTGCGTGAGTGACAGAAGCACAAACCCGAGTAGGTGGGTTGTTGCGTATGGGAGTAAAGGGGACTTGATACTTAATGCTATGGTTGGGTTTTACCTTAATGAACTTTTGTAGTTGCGGATGCTTGCTAGAGTTCCAATCATAAGTGCATATGATCCAAGTACGGAAAGTGTGTTAGCGTATGCCTCTCCCTCATTGCATATGACAAGTATGTATCATATTATATTCAATTACCTAGGGACAATCTTTCTCTTGCGTTACACAAAAAGCTTTCTACTAAGTTATTTACTTTTATTGTTCTTTTATTAAAACAACACCTAACTTTTATTTCCACGTTCTTTATTATCTTGCAAAGTACTTCTAGTTTTATCCCCGCAAAGTAGTTTCATACTTGTTCTAGGTAAAGCAAGCATTAGCGTGCATAGAGTTGTATCGGTGGTCGATAGAACTTGAGGGAATATTTGTTCTACCTTTAGCTCCTCGTTGGGTTCGACACTCTTACTTATCGAAAAAGGCTACAAACGATCCCCTACACTTGTGGGTTATCATGCGCCTGGCCCAATAAGGCCAGGGCGCCTCACCTCAGCCCGTGCAAACCCTTGGTGGACTTTCGAACTCCTCCGGAAGTTTCCGGAACCTTCTAGAAGCTTCTCGGTATAATACCAGAAAAACCCGAAACTCTTCCGCTAGCCAAAATATGACTTCCCATATATAAATCTTTACCTCCGGACCATGTCGGAGCTCCTCGTGATGTCCGGGATCTCATCCGGAACTCCTAACAACATTCGGTCACCAACTTACATAACCCAATAATACTATATCGTCACCGAACGTTAAGCATGCGGACCCTACGGGTTCGAGAATCATGTGGACATGACCGAGACACCTCTCCGGTCAATAACCAATAGCGGGACCTGGATGCCTATATTGTTCCCACATATTCCATGAAGATCTTTATCGGTCGAACCATGATGCCAAGGATTCAATCGATCCCGTATGTAGTTTCCTTTGTCCAGCGGTATGTTACTTGCCCGAGATTCGATCGTTGGTATCTCCATGCCTAGTTCAATCTCGTTACCGGCAAGTATCTTTAATCGTTACATAATACAAGATCCCGTGACTAACTCCTTAGTTACATTGCTTGAAAGCTTCTTGTGATGCTGTATTACCGAGTGGGCCCAGAGATACCTCTCCGTCATACGGAGTGACAACCCCTAGTCTCGATCCATGCCAACCCAACAGACACCCTCAGAGATACCTGTAGAGCACCTTTATAGTCACCCAGTTACGTTGCGACATTTGATACACACAAGGCATTCCTCCGGTGTCAGGGAGTTGCATGATCTCATATGCATGGTCGTAGGAACAGATACTTGATATGGATAAAGCAGTAACAATAAACAACATGATCAAATGCTATGCTTATGGTTGGGTCTTGTTCATCACATCATTCTCCTAATGATGTGATCCTGTTATCAAATGACAACTCATGTCTATGGTCAGGAAACCTTGACCATCTTTGATCAACGAGCTAGTCTAGTAGAGGCTCACTAGGGACATAGTGTTGTCTATGTATTCGAGTTTCCGATCAATACAGTTATTGCATGGATAATAAATGATTATCATGAACAAGGAAATATGATAATACCAATTTATTATTGCCTCTAGGGCATATTTCCAACAGTCTCCCACTTGTACTAGAGTCAATAATCTAGTTCACATCACCATGTGATTAACACCCAATGAGTTCTGGGGTTTGATCATTGTTTTCTTCTGAGAGAGGTTTTAGTCAACGGGTCTGCAATATTCAGATCCGTGTATACTTTGCAAATCTCTATGTCATATTGTAGATGCTACTACTATGCCCCACTGGGAGCTATTCCAAATGTCTGCTCCACTATACGTATCCAGTTTGCTACTCAAAGTCATCAGGATCGGTGTCAAAGCGTGCATCGATGTAACCCTTTACGATGAACTCTTTATCACCTCCATAATCGAGAAACATTTCCTTAGTCCTCCAGTTACTAAGGATAATTTTGACCGCTGTCCAGTGATCCACTCCTGGATCACTCTTGTACCCCTTGCCAGACACACGGCAAGGCACACATCAGGTGCGGTACACAGCATGGCATACCGTATAGATCCTATGGCTAAGGCATAGGGGACGACCTTCGTCCTTTCTCTTTCTTCTGCCGTGGTCGAGCTTTGAGTCTTACTCAACTTCACACCTTACAAATCAAGCAAGAACTCCTTCTTTGACTGAACCATTTTGAACTCTTTCAAAATCTTGTCAAGGTATGTACTCATTGAAAGTCTTATCAGGCGTCTTGATCTATCTCTATAGATCTTGATGCCCAATGTTTAAGTAGCTTTATCCAGTTCTTCCTTTGAAAAACTCCTTTCAAACAACCCTTTATGCTTTCCAGAAATTCTACATTATTTCCGATCAACAATATGTCACCCACATATACTTATCAGAAGTTCTATAGTGCTCCCACTCACTTTCTTGTAAATAGAAGTTTCTTATATACTTTGTATAAAGCCAAAAGCTTTGATTACCTCATCAAAGCGTATATTCCAACTCCGAGATGCTTGCTCCAGTCCATAGAAGGATCGCTAGAGCTTGCATACCTTTTATCATCCATAGGTCCAACAAAACCTTCTGGTTGTATCACATACAACCTTTCCTCACGGAAACCGTTAAGGAAACTCTGTTTTGACATCCATCTGCCAGATTTCATAATCGAAAAATGCAGCAACTGCTAACATAATTCCAACAGACTTTAGCATCGCGACGGGTGAGAAAGTCTCATCGTAGTCAACTCCTTGAACTTGTCGGAAACCTCTTTGCGACGAGTCGAGCTTTATAAATGGTGACATTTACCATCAGCGTATGTCTTCTTCTTAAAGATCCATTTGTACTTAACGGCCTGCCGTTCATCGGGCAAGTCTACCAAAGTGCATACTTGGTTGTCATACATGGATCCTATCTCGGATTTCATGGCTCCTAGCCATTTGTTGGAATCCGGGCCCACCATCGCTTCTTCATAGCTCGTAGGTTCACTGTTGTCTGACAACATGACCTCCAAGACAGGATCAACGTATCGCTCGAGGCAGTACATGTCCTTGTCGACCTACGAGGTTCGGTAGTAACTTGATCCGAAGTTTCATGATCATAATCATTAGCTTCCTCTTCAATTGGTTTACGCATCACATGAACACCTTTCTGTGCGGCACTACTTTTCCAATTCAAGTGAAGGTTCGACAACCTTATCAAGTTCTACCTTCCTCCCACTCACTTCTTTCGAGAGAACATCCTTCTCTGGAAAGGATCCATTCTTTGCAACAAAGACCTTGCCTTCGAATCTGTGATAGAAGGTATACCCAATTGTTGCTTTAGGGTATCTTATGAAGATGCACTTTTCCGCTTTGGGTTCGAGCTTATCAGACATAAGTGTCAAACTTCCAAACTCTTAGAAATGACAGCTTAGGTTTCTGCCAAACCATAATTCATACGGTGTCATCTCAACGAATTTAGATGGTGCCCTATTAAAGTGAATGTAGTTGTCTCTAATGCATAACCCCAAAATGATAGTGGCAAATCGGTAAGAGACATCATAGTACGCACCATATCCAATGGAGCATGACTACGACGTTCGGACACACCATCACACTATGGTGTTCCAGGCGGCGTGAGTTGTGAAACAATTTCCACATTGTCTTAAGTTGCATACCAAACTCGTAACTCAGATATTCACCTCCACGATCATATCATAGACATTTTATCTTCTTGTCACGATGATCTTCAACTTCACTCTCAAATTGCTTGAACTTTTCAAACGTTTCAGACTTGTGTTTCATTAAGTAAATATACCCATATCTACTCAAATCATTAGTGAAGGTAAGAAAATAACGATATCCACCGCACGCTTCAACACTCATTTGGACCGCATACATCAACATGTATTATTTCTAATAAGTCACTTGCCCGCTCCATCATGTCGGAAAACAGGGTCTTAGTCATCTTGCCTATGAGGCATGGTCTGCATGTCTCAACCGATTCGAAATCGAGTGAGTCCAAAGATCCATCAGCATGGAGTTTCTTCATGCGCTTTACACCAATATGACCTTAGCGACAGTGCCACAAGTATGTGGTACTATCATTATTAACTTTGTATCTTTTGGCATCAATATTATGAACATGTGTATCACTATGATCGAGATTCAATAAACCATTCACATTGGGTGCATGACCATTGAAGGTATTATTCATGTAAATAGAATAACCATTATTCTCCGACTTAAATGAGTAACAGTATTGCAATAAACACGATCTAATCATGTTCATGCTGAATGCCAACACCAAATAACATTTATTTAGGTTCAACACTAATCCCGAAGGTAGGAGAGGATGCGATGGTGATCACATCAACCTTGGAAACACTTCCAACACACATTGTCACCTCGCCCTTAGCTAGTCTCCATTTATTCCGTAGCTTTTATTTCGAGTTACCAATATTAGCAACTGAACCGGTATCTAATACCCAGGTGCTACTAGGAGTACTTGTATGGTACACATCAATAACACATATATCAAATATACATTTGTTGACGTAGCCATCCTTCTTATCTACCAAGTATTTGGGGTAGTTCCGCTATCAGTGATCGTTCCCCTTACAATAGAAGTACTTAGTCTCGGGTTTGGGTTCAACCTTGGGTTTCTTCATTGGAGCGACAACTGTTTTGCCATTCTTGAAGTTTCCCTTCTTGCCCTTGTGTCGGCGTTCTGGGAATGGGGGTACCCAGATCTGCCTGCCTGCGGCCCAGGGCATGGCCCACTTCGTTAGCCAAGCACAACCAGACGCAGCCCCACTCAAGACAAGGCCCTCGTGAGGACCCTAGGCTTGCGAGGGAGAACAACACCAAGATCAGCAAGCGGAGGATCTCCCCAGGCCCCCTCCAGAGCGGCGGAGATCTCTATGCGGAGCCCGGCCTCAGGAGTCAAAGATGACGCAAGGAAGGACAGGCAAGCGCCAGCACGCCAGGCGGTGCAGTTTCCCCTTTGGTGCAAAGGGAGCAAGGACGTACGCGGGTTCCCAAAGAACCCCCAAAGGTTTCCATTCCGGTGCAACATGACCACGACCATGAGCCCCGCAGGACGGATGTCATCGCCGAGCCCACCTCTGCGTCGTCGACAGCTACTTTGCAGGCGAAGACCGTCTTTGGACAGGACGGGGATGTACTCCTGTCCCCCTTCAAATTTGGCCGTTGTGGGATCCCTTCCCGCCATTGCGATAAGGGAAGAGGACCTGGGCCACCGCTATATATAGAGGCTAGGCTACACCGTAGAGGGGACCCGGCGACCAGTCGATCCACCAATCCATCCGATCCATCACAAAGCCAGCAGAGGGCCAAGAACACCTCAGAAGCGCCCTCACGAGGCTCCTCAACATTGTACTAGTTCATCCACCATACCTCCACGAGAGGCAATCCACCAAAGCAGGAGTAGGGTATTATGCTTCGCAGCGGCCCGAACCTGGGTAAACCACTGTGTTCATCTTCTTCCTCGTCATCGTGCGAGTTCATCGTCTTAGCCATCGAGTAGTGAGCAAGGTAGGGCGAGGCTGCAGAGGAACTTCGCACACGCCCCTGTGTTCGAACCTTGAGGGTTTTGCGGAGTCCGAAATCCGACATTTGGCGCGCCAGGTAGGGGGCGTGTCGGAGTCTTCCTCGAGCCAAGACCTTCTCCCACCTCGCCATTCCGATGTCTGGCGCTCGCCGAGCCCGCGCCGAGCGCCGCGCTGCCCGCGTCGCCCAGACGGCGCCTGTGGGCCACGCCGGTGCACGCCGGTCACCCTCGCCTGCGGCTAACGCCGCCACGGGGCCGGACGCCCAAGAGCAACAAGACTCGTCCCAGCCGGTCATCGCACAGCGCGATGGACACACCGCCACTCCGTCGATCGTTCCAGATTCCGGGTGGTCCTCCCATGTTCGGCCCAGGCCGGCGCGCGGCTCGGGCGCACTCGCCATGGCGAACGAGCTGCTCCGCTACCGCCCTTCCCCCGACCGCTACGATGACTGGCTTCGGCGCATCGCGGAGCTCGTCAGTGCTGCCGGCAACGCTTCAGCGCTCTCCTACTCGCTTCGACGCCGACCTTCCTTGGCAGACGACGTGGCCCACGATGCGCCGCCACCTCCTCCGCAACACGACGTTGACCCCAAGCCCAGGCCAGAAGCGCGCCCGCGCGACCAGCCCCGCGACCCGCGGGCAAGGTTGAGAGATGAAGTAAGCTACCAGGTGGTGCCCCGGCTGCGCGTCGAAGCGCGTGCGCTCCCCGCGCTGCCGACTTAGCGCCGCGACCGGGCACCACTCGAGGCGGCCCCTCAGGAGCGTCAAGACCGGGTCCCTCCCGCGCACGCAGCACCTGTCGAACTGGTGGGGTGCCTCGCCATCGCCCCGGAGCTCCATCCAACCACGTGGCCCTGCAAGTTCAAGCCTGACCTGCCCCCACGCTACGACGGCACCCCGGATCCCACCGAGTTCCTATAGCTCTACTCACTGAGCATCTGGGCGGCCGGTGGAGACGACAAAGTCATGGCGAGCTGGTTCCCCATGGCACTCTAAGGTGGCGCGCTCTCCTGGCTCCTCAACCTCCCGGAGGGGTCCGTCACCTCCTAGGACGACCTGCGCAAGCGCTTCATCGCCAACTTCCAAGGTACCCACGACCGCGCGCTCACCGTGAACGACCTGCGGCGTATAAAGCAGCAGGAGGGAGAGACCCTGCACAAGTTCATACAACGCTTCACGACCACGCACCTCAAGGTCCCGAAGGCGTCGGACGAGGCTATCATCTCCTGTTCACCGACGGCGTCACGGACCTCAAGATGAAGCAGGAGCTTGCCATGAACGATGAACTGTGCTCCGCCCTGGAGATGTTCAATCTGGCGAATAGGTGCGCCAAGGCTGAAGAGGGCCGCCTGTTGCTCCGTGGGCCACCGGCGGCAGAGCCAGAGGAAAAGAAGACCAAGGCCAAGGAAGCAAAGCGCAAGGCCCCAGTGGTACTTGCGACCGAGCCCGAGGCGAAACGCAGCCGGGGCGAGGAACACCCAGCAGGGGGGAGACCGACCTGCATCTTCCATGGCACAAACAACCACGACACCGCCGACTGCCAAGAACTTAGGCTGGTCTACGCCGAACACTTTGGCCGGCGCCCTGGGCACGCTGACCGTGGCTTCGGACGCGGCGGAGGCCACGGTGGAGGCCGCTGGGACAACCGGGAACCTCGTCAGGGGTGGCGCGACAAGCCTCGGGAGGACTGCTGGCGTGATCAGGCACGGGAAGACCGCTGGCGCGATGACCCTACGAAGGGGTCACGCCGCGGCCAGCCTCGTGAGGGACGTCCTCGTGAGGCCGGCCTACCACCACTACCGCTGCCACCCAGAAGGAAGGAGTAGGACAGGCAAGATGATGGGGCTGGGGGCTTCTAGGAGGTTAGAGTAGTAGTCTGCATCCTGGGCGACGCCCAGGCCCTAGCGTCAAACCGCATCTTCAAGTAGTTCACGAGGGAGGTGAACGCGGCTCTCCCAAAGCCCGAAGCAATGCGTCCCCTCAAGTGGTCCCAGATCGCAATCACATTCGACTCAAGAGATCAGCTCAGGTGCTCGGCCATGGAGGGCAAGCTCCCCATGCTATGCACTCCAACCATCAGCAACGTCCTTGTCACCAAGACCCTCATCGACAGTGGAGCGGGGCTCAATGTCCTCTCCATTGAGATCTTCGAGACGCTCCAAGTACCGTACAACCAGCTCATGCCAACCAAGCCCTTCTCGGGAGTCACTGACGGGTCCACCGTCCCCATCGGGCAAGTGCGCCTGCCCGTCACCTTCGGCGGACGCGAGAACTACCACACCAAGATCATCATCTTCGACGTCGTACACATCCACCTCCCTTACAACGCGATCCTTGGGTATTCGGGCCTCGCCAAGTTCATGGCGGTGACTCATCGTGGCTACAACGTCCTCAAGATGCCAGTGAGTGGCGGCGTCATCACCGTTGCCTGCGATGAGAAGGATGCCGTCTGCTCCCTCAAGCGTGCTTACCGCGCCGCGACGGCCGAGCGCTCGGACGACGAGGAAGATGCCCCGCCTCATGAGGATGCACGCAAGAAGAAGAAGCAGCTCCTTCCCGCAGGGCGCCCCGGGGCTGGGACCTCCAAGGCCGGGGCCTCGGACTCCGCACCCATGGGCGGGGCCCCACCTTCCATCGCATAGGAAAGCGTGCTCGGCACCTCTCTTGGGTCAGGCTTGGGGGCTTCCATCCGAGGAGCTTACGGCCTGACCAGTGAGACAAGGGAGGCGCTCGGGCACAACCTGAAGGCGCGTCCTGGCATGTGTTTCCTCGAGCCGAGAGCACGGCGCGAGGCGCCGAGCTCGCAGGAGTCCGTCATCAGAGCGATCGAGGAGCTTCAGGAAGCACAGGCCATGCAAGGCGGAGACTGCCCAGCACCACCAATCGTAGCCGCCATCATCGGCCCGGTCGACCAGCCGTGCGTCTGCGTCAGCACGCTCGCGATCAACGGGGCCACGTCCCAGGGCCCCTTTTGGCCAACGCGTGCCGATCATGGATGGGTCTACCCGCACAACTACGTCTACATGCCTTTCGGCCTGGCGAACAGAGGCGTCACGTTCCAGCGCCTTGCCCGGGCCATGCTCATACCTTGCCTGGTGGGGCGCGGTGAGGAGTTGGAGGAGACGCTCGGACCGAGCAAAGGTCCCGAGCCCCGGGAGACGATGGGCCTGTGAGGGTCGTGCTCGTGGAGGTGTAAGATCAGGCTACGACGACAGCTTCGACTCTTCAATGGCATGGCCGCCAGGTGACTTTTTGTTAGCCGTGCCAGGTAACTTTTTGGTTTACTCTATTTGAGGGCGCCCACCGGGCCGCATTATCCTCAGGCAATCAGGGCATACCCCTGTAGCCGCCTCACTTACGCATATTTCAATAGTTTCTCATGCATATGATTTGTTTCCTAACGTTTTATCCTGCCTGCATGGCTCTTTGCCGGCGTGAATGTCGCCGCACCACTCTCTTTGAGTTGTTTTTTCGCAAGGGGCCGTGCGCTACGGCCCTCCCCGAGGCACCTCGGAACTAGATAGCAAGGCCCTGTCGCCTCAGGGACTTGCATCTTTAGGCAGTCGACCCTCGCTCGGGGGCTCCGACTGCAGCGCGACACCGCAACATGGAGTCTCGGGAGGCCCCAGAGCCTCCTGAGGCAACAGCCCGCATGACAGAATGGGGGTCGCTCGAGCGTCAAAGGGGGCTCCTGAGCATCGCGCCTCAGGAGCCTTACCGGTCATATAGCCACTCGCCCCTTGATGTCGTCCTTGGTGATCCGGTCGGCGTCGGGGGTGTCGAGGCCTCGCCTCATAGTTGCGTCCTTGGTGATCTGGTCGTACACTACGGTGGTAGGGAAATGTGCGGGACTGGGACCTGCCGACGTAGAGCCGCTTGGGCATCAAAGGGGGCTCCTGAGCAATGCGCCTCAGGGGCCTTACCGGTCATAAAGCCACTCGCCCCTTGATGTCGTCCTTGGTGATCCGGTCGGCATCAAGGGTGTCGAGGCCTGACCTCGTAGTTGCGTCCTGGTGATCCGGTCGTACACTACGGTGGTCGGGAAATGTGCGGGACTGGGGCCTGCAGATGTAGAGTGCCGAAAGGGCTCCCACCTACCTCACTCGTAAAGAAGAAGAAGTCCCCGGGATGCCCGGACTCCCCAAGCACCCTGGCCGAACCGTCCCACAAACAAGAAGACTCATGCGCTACCTACGAGAAGACTCAGGCGCAAACCGCCTTGAGGTAGGGACCTCGCGAGGCCAAAGCGCCCTCACGAGCTCCCAGATACACCTCCCAGTTCTGCCGTGCAAGCCACGCATACGAACTCAATGGGCTATACACGCCCGGACCCCCCCGAGGACGCGGAGGGGATCCTGCCCACGCAATGTGGAAGCCACAGCTCCGTGCTGGCGGTCAACACGGTCCACCAATGACTATGCCCACGCAATATGGAAGCCACAACTCTGCTCTGGCGGTCAACACGGTCCACCAATGACTATGCCCACACAATGTGGAAGCCACAGCTCCGTGCTGGCGGTCAACACGGTCCACCAATGACTATGCCCATGCAATGTGGAAGCCCCACGCCCCACGTGGGGGATAAACAACTAAGGGCGCCCCAGCAGCTGCATCCAACCTCAGGAAAGCCCCTAGTGCCCCCTCCTCGCTGCGTTCCCCAGGGATGTACGCGTGGGGGGGCTGCACGGGGGCTACTACCGGGCCAAGCCTGATACACGCCACTTCCCAGGTCTGCCAAACCTAGTCTTCACGCGCCCATCTCAGGAAAAGCTGGCAAGGAAAGGTATGGGAGCCGCTCGTACGTCAAGGGGGACTCCTGAGCATCGCGACTCAGGAGCCTCACTGGTCCCGTAGCCCCTCACCCGTTGGAACCGTCCTTGGTGATCCGGACGGCCCAACGGCGGTTGAGGTATGCGTGGGGCCGGGCCTTGCTGACGCAGAGCTCAAAGCGCTCAAAACATCCTTAAGGAGGACGCTGGAGCTCGTACGTCAAGGGGGACTCCTGAGCATCGTGACTCAGGAGCCTCACTGGTCCTGTAGCCCCTCACCCCTTGGAACCGTCCTTGGTGATCCGGACGGCCCAACGGCGGCTGAGGTATGCGCGGGGCTGGGCCCTGCCGACTCAGAGCTCAAGGTGTTTGAAATTTCCAAGTTAACCCAATCTTCACCATGTTCCCTTCATGAGGGCTGCTCATACGTCAAGGGGGACTCCTGAGCATCGCGACTCAGGAGCCTCACTAGCCCCGTAGCCCCTCACCCCTTGGAACCGTCCTTGGTGATCCGGACGGCCCAACGGCGGCTGAGGTATGCGCGGGGCCGGGCCCTGCCGACGCAGAGCATCACATCAAGCAAGAAGGAAACGAGGCGAAGAGAGCAATCACACAGTTCAATAGTTATTACAAGCATTAAAAGTTTTCGCGGATACAAACAAGTTTAACGCCTCCACGAGGCATGATGGACATTGCAGGAAAGGAACAGGGGAGAGGAATCAGGAGGAGCCGCCGCCACCACTCGTCCCGTCCTCGGGGAACTCGTCGTCGACATCGCTGGCGTCATCTTCTTCGCCACTAACCCCTGTAGCATCAGGAGGCGGAGGAACGGTGACGCGGGTGAACCTCTTCACCAGCGCCTCCACGGTGCCCTTCACCACTGCCGCAGCACCGGCGCGGACCTCAGGGGCGACCGGGCGGATCACGGAGTCGAAGTCAAACCCCGGCTCGCGAAGATGGAGATGGCTGAACGGCCTCAGAAAAGAGGTCGCGACACTCGCTCTCCAAGATCCCCTCCACCTTGACAACGGCGCCCTCCAGCGCCTCGACGAGCTTCGAAGCGAGCCCCGCGAAGCCGCTCTCTGGGGCCGCCAGGGGCTCCGCAAACCCATCCCGGCAGAAGGAGTGGTGCGCTTGGCAAAGCTTGAGCTTGACGGTGGGAAAGGCGCTGAGCTCCGCAGCCTTTTTCTCCTTAGCCGCGGCAAGGGCCTTCTCCCTGGTGTCGAGCAGGGCCTTCCCCGAAGCGACTTCCTTCTCCTGCGCATCCAGGCGCTCCCGCTCCGCGGCCTGGCGGGTCGCCGCCTGGGATAGCTCGGAGTCCCAAGCGGCAAGCTTGGCCTCGCGGTCCTTGAGGGTTTCCTCCTGCTGACGCAACTGCTCCGCAAGCTCAGACTTCTCCTCCTGAAGAGCCTTCAGGCGGGCCTCCACCTCTTCGCACCGCCGGGCAGCAGACGCCGCATCAGCCAGTGCCTCCTCGCGGGCTGCCCTGGCAGACGCGGCTTCCTTCTCACTCTTCGCCGCGGCAGCCTCGTTCTGACCCCAAACCGCCACGGCAGAGGCGTCGGCCTGAAGCCACCCGGAGAGGAGCCCTATGCTCCCACTCGCGAGGCGATCGTCGATACCCCCGAGGATGTCCCGAACTTGGCCCAGAACGGTGAAGGCCCCGTCAAGGACGTCGAGGACGCGCGACAAAGGCATCGGGGCCTCCTCCGGAGGAGTCCCCTGTGCGATCACGGGAGACTTCCCCAGGGAGACCGCAGCACGAAGAGCAGGAGGCTCCGGAGGACGCGCGGCGACCACGGACACAGACGGATCGACGGGCGGCTGGCCCTCAGGGGCTGGCCCTTCGGACAGCGGCACTGCCGCGCCCTCGAGGGCAGGAGTGATCACGCCAACAGGCATTGGGGGCTCCGCACCGATGACCATGGGGGTTGCCTCGCGAGCTTCCACCCCCTCGGCAGCGGGCGCCTCGACAGGCGACGACAGGACGACAGGAGAGGGCGGCGCGTCGGAAGGCGCCTTCGGCTTGACGCCCGCCTTCTTCTTCCTCAACTTCAGCGCGGCGGCGCTCTTGGTTACCAAGCAAAGGAAAATCATCAATACACAAGCTACCCGCAGGTGACCAAGGCCAAGTCGGATTACTTACTCCTCAACGTCGACCCACTTCCTCTTCCTCTCCACCCCGGCAATGATGGGGGCGCCCTCGCCCTTCTCAGTGAGGGCACCACCACGCGGGGGAGCAAGGGCGGCCGCTGGAGGGATCTCCATGGCCCCGGTCTCACCCACCTCGCCTGCTAGCTGCGATTCGGGCGAGGGCGAGGCCGGCGCTTCCACCGCCTTGCTGGCAGAGGCAGGGCGCAGCGGAGGGGACTCCGCTCCGTGCTTCCTGGGGGTCGACACGCAGGCGGACCGTGTGGAACGAGGGGCCGGTCCTAGCCCCCTGGGGGCCTTGGCGGGACGTGGGGAGCCCGCAGCGGAAACTTCACCGACATCATCGTCGTCCACGAGGTCGCGCAGGAGCATGCTCTGCGACGGGGGAGACGCCCCTGCCGGGTCGTCGTCGGCTGTCTTCTCCGAATCCTCCCTGCCCGTGGTGTCGCCGGAAGACACCATCACCGGAGAGCCGAGGCCTTCAGCTGGGGCGAGCCCCAGTTCGTTGAAGACAGGCATTGCGGCAACCAGATCGGCCCCGTCGTCGCGGCAGTACAGCGGGGCGTGGGCGTCTGGGAGATCACCGGGGTCGCCGTTGAGCAGGGTCGCCATAGCCCTATTCAGTTCCTCGGGGGTTATGCGTGCGGACCGAAGCCTGAGGTTGTCGAAGCTACCCTGATAGTCCCACAAGGGCCTAGAATGGGACTGGAGGGGCGCCAGGCGCTGCGTCAAGAACTCCTTCACTATCATCCCCCAGTCAGCTTCCTGGTGCTGATATCGCGGGAAATCCGCTCCAGGATGGGCCTGGCCCGGGAATCAGAAAGCTTCACGGAGCTCCACGTGGAGGTCTTCTCTGGCAGCCCCTCCGGCAGACCCAACCGGGGGTTGGTGTCTTTGAGATCCATGAGGACCCAACGGTGTCTGAAGTTCTCCACCTTCTTCCCGGCCTTTAAGAGCATGTTGCCGCTCTGAACCGCGACGATGGAGACGCACGCCGACTGTTGAGCGCCGTCATGCACACGCAAACTGAAGAAATGGCGGAAGAGGACCACCGATAGCTTCATGCCCACGAAAGCCTCGCATTAGAAGGCAAAGACGGACAAGAGTAGGATGGAGTTGGGCTGGAGATGAAGGGCTTGAATCCCGTAGTGGTCGAGGATGGCGGTGAAGAACGCGGAGAAAGGCGGGACGAGCCCGGCAAAGACGATATGGAGAAAGAAAGGGTAGACCGCCGTGGACGAGGGCCGCTTCTCCGAGGAGCCGCCCCATATCAAGGTCCGCCCCCAATCGATGGTCCCATCCGTCGTCGATGGAAGCACCGGGACGAGGTCCTCGTCCTTGGCGATGGTGGATCCCGAAAGTGCCGGTGAGATGGGAGCGGAGGCTGAGCTCTGGGCCTCTGGTTTCTGCTTGCCGGCAGGAGCCATCGAGGAGTTCGCGGGGCCAAAGCGGCAAGGAGGAGGACGGAGCGATGCCGGATCTAGAGAGGCCTGTGCTAGGGTCAGGGATCTGGGAAGCAAGAGCAGGTGCGCAGAAGGGGAAAGCAATAAAGGCTCGGCGCTGGAAGTCTGGCTCTTGTCGATTCGAGCGGTGGCCGAAGGGACGAAGGACGCTCGACATCAACCGCACGATGCGCGCCAGTCCTGGCCCGCAGGTATTTGGGGCCCGCGGCGCTTCGGGCCGCCCTCAAGGCTTCGCCCGGAGGCCGACTCGAGCGCGCCTTGGGCCCGGGGGCTACTGTCGGCATTCTGGGAACGGGGGTACCCAGACGTGTCAGCCTGCGGCCCAGGGCATGGCCCACTTCGTCAGCCAAGCACAACCAGCCGCAGCCCCACTCAAGACAAGGCCCTCGCGAGGACCCTAGGCTCGCGAGGGAGAACATCACCAAGATCAGCAAGCGGAGGATCTCCCCAGGCCCCCTCCGGAGCGGCGGAGATCTCTATGCGGAGTCCGGCCTAAGGAGTCAAAGATGACGCAAGGAAGGACATGCGAGTGCCAGTGCGCCAGGCGGTGCAATTTCCCCTTTGGTGCAAAGGGAGCAAGGACGTACGCGGGTTCCCAAAGCACCCCCAAAGGTTTCCATTCCGGTGCAACAAGACCACGACCACGAGCCCCGCAGGACGGATGTCATCGCCGAGCCCACCTCTACGTCGTCGACAGCTACTTTGCAGGCGAAGACCGCCTTTGGGCAGGGCGGGGATGTACTCCTGTCCCCCTTCAAATTTGGCCATTGTGGGATCCCTTCCCGCCATTGCGATAAGGGAAGAGGTCCCGGGCCACCGCTCTATATAGAGGCTAGGCTACACCGTAGAGGGGACCCGGCGACTAGTCGATCCACCAATCCATCCGATCCATCACAAAGCCAGCAGAGGGCCAAGAACACCTCAGGAGCGCCCTCACGAGGCTCCTCAACATTGTACTATTTCATCCACCATACCTCCACGAGAGGCAATCCACCAAAGCAGGAGTAGGGTATTACGCTTCACAGCGGCCCGAACCTGGGTAAACCACCGTGTTCATCTTCTTCCTCGTCATCGTGCGAGTTCATCGTCTTAGCCATCGAGTAGCGAATTACGTACGGCGAGGCCGCAGAGGAACTTCGCACACGCCCTTGTGTTTGAACCTTGAGGGTTTTGCGGAGCCAGAAATCTGACATTTGGCGTGCCAGGTAGGGGGCGTGTCGGAGTCTTCCTCGAGCCAAGACCTTCTCCCACCTCGCCGTTCCGATGTCTGACGCTCGCTGAGCCCGCGCCGAGCGCCGCGCTTCCCGCGTCGCCCACACGGCCCCTGTGGGCTGTGCCGGTGCACGCCGGTCACCCTCGCCTGCGGCCAACGCCGCCATGGGTCCGGACGCCCAAGAGCAACAAGACTCCTCCCAGCCGGCCATCGCACGGCGCGATGGCCACACCGCCACTCCGTCAATCGTTCCAGCTTCCTGGTGGTCCTTGCATGTTCGGCCCGGGCCAGCGCACGGCTCGGGCGCACTCGCCATGGCGAACGAGCTGCTCTGCTTCCGCCCTGCCCCCGACCGCTACGACGACTGGCTTCGGCGCATCGCGGAGCTCGTCAGTGCTGCCGGCGACGCTTCATCGCTCTCCTACTCGCTTCGACCCCGACCTTCCGTGGCAGACGACGTGGCCCACGATGCGCCAACACCTCCTCCGCAACGCGACGTCGACCCCAAGCCCAGGCCAGAAGCGCGCCCGCGCGACCAGCCCCGCGACCCACGGGCAAGGGCGAGAGATGAAGTAAGCTGCCAGGTGGTGCCCCAGCCGCGCATCGACGCGCGTGCGCTCCCCGCGCTGCCGACTCAGCGTCGCGACCGGGCACCACTCGAGGCGGCCCCTCAGGAGCGTCAAGACCGGGTCCCTCCCGCGCACGCAGCACCCATCGAACTGGTGGGGTGCCTCGCCATCGCCCCGGAGCTCCATCCAACCACGTGGCCCTGCAAGTTCAAGCCTGACCTGCCCCCGCGCTATGACGGCACCCCGGATCCCGCCGAGTTCCTACAGCTCTACTCACTGAGCATCCGGGCGGCCGGTGGAGACGACAAAGTCATGGCGTGCTGGTTCCCCATGGCACTCAAAGGCGGCGCGCTCTCCGGGCTCCTCAACCTCCCGGAGGGGTCCGTCACCTCCTGGGATGACCTGCGCAAGTGCTTCATCGCCAACTTCCAAGGTACCCGTGACCGCGCGCTCACCATGAACGACCTGCGGCGTATAAAGCAGCAGGAGGGAGAGACCCTACACAAGTTCATACAGCGCTTCACGACCACGCGCCTCAAGGTTCCGAAGGCGTCGGACGAGGCTATCATCTCTGCGTTCACCGACGGCGTCACGGACCTCAAGATGAAGGAGGAGCTCGCCATGAACGACGAACTGTGCTCCGCCCTGGAGATGTTCAATCTGGCGAACAAGTGCGCCAAGGCTGAAGAGGGCTGCCTGTCGCTTCGCGGGCCACCGGCGGCAGAGCCAGAGGAAAAGAAGACCAAGGCCAAGGAAGCGAAGAGCAAGGCCCCAGCGGTACTTGCGGCCGAGCCCGAGGCGAAACGCAGTCGGGGCGAGGAACACCCAGCAGGGGGGAGACCGACCTGCATCTTCCATGGCACAAACAACCACGACACCGACGACTGCCAGGAACTCAGGCTGGTCCATGCCGAACACTTTGGCCGGCGCCCTGGGCGCGCTGACCGTGGCTTCGGACGTGGCGGAGGCCGCGGTGAAGGCCGCTGGGACAACCGGGAACCGCGTCAGGGGTGGCGCGACCAGCCTCAGGAGGGCCGCTGGCGCGACCAGCCTCGCAAGGACCGCTGGCATGATCAGGCATGGGAAGACCGCTGGCTTGATGACCCTCCGGAGGGGTCACGCCGCGGCCATCCTTGTGAGGGACGTCCTCGTGAGGAAGGCCTACAACCACTACCGCCACCACCCAGAAGGAAGGAGGAGGACAGGCAAGATGATGGGGCTGGGGCCTTCCAGGAGGTCAGAGCAGTAGCCTGCATCCTGGGCGGCGCCCAGGCCCTAGCGTCAAACCGCATCTTCAAGCAGTTCACGAGGGAGGTGAACGCGGCTCTCCCAAAGCCCGAAGCAATGCGTCCCCTCAAGTGGTCCCAGATCGCAATCACCTTCGACTCAAGAGATCAGCTCAGGTGCTCGGCCATGGCGGGCAAGCTCCCCATGCTATGCACTCCAATCATCAGCAACGTCCTCGTCACCAAGACCCTCATCGATAGTGGAGCGGGGCTCAATGTCCTCTCCATTGAGACTTTCGAAACTCTCCAAGTACCGTACGACCAGCTCATGCCAACCAAGCCCTTCTCGGGAGTCCTGACGGGTCCACCATCCGCATCGGGCAAGTGTGCCTGCCCGTCACCTTCGGCGAACGCGAGAACTACCACACCGAGATCATCATCTTTGACGTCACACACATCCACCTCCCTTACAATGCGAGCCTTGGGTATCCGGCCCTCGCCAAGTTCATGGCGGTGACTTATCATGGCTACAACGTCCTCAAGATGCCAGGGAGTGGTGGCGTCATCACCATTGCCTGCGATGAGAAGGATGCCATCTGCTCCCTCGAGCGTGCTTACCGTGCCGCGGTGGCCGAGCGCTTGGATGACGAGGAAGATGCCCCGCCTCGTGAGGATGCACGCAAGAAGAAGAAGCAGCTCCTTCCCGCGGGGCGCCCCGAGGCTGGGACCTCCAAGGCCGGGGCCTCGGACTCCGCACCCAGGGGCGGGGCCCCACCTTCCATCGCATAGGAAAACGCGCTCGGCGCCCCTCTTGGGTCAGGCCTTGGGGCTTCCATCCGGGGAGCTTCCGGCCTGACCAGTGAGACAAGGGAGGCGCTCAGGCACAACCTGAAGGCGCGTCCTGGCACGTGTCTGCTCGAGCCGAGAGCACGGCGCGAGGCGCCGAACTCGCAGGTGTCCGTCATCAGAGCGATCGAGGAGCTTCAGGAAGCACAGGCCATGCAAGGCGGAGACTGCCCATCACCACCAATCGCAGCCGCCATCATCGGCCTGGTTGACCAGCCGCGCGTCTGCGTCAGCACGCTCGCGATCAACGGGGCCGCGTCCCAGGGCCCCTATTGGCCAACGCGTGCCGATCATGGATGGGTCTACCCGCACAACTACGTCCGCATGTCCTTCGGCCTGGCGAACACAGGCGTCACGTTCCAGCACCTTGCCCGGGCCATGCTCATATCTTGCCTGGCGGGGCACGGCGAGGAGTTGGAGGAGATGCTCAGACCGAGCGAAGGTCCCGAGCCCCGGGAGACGACGGGCCCGTGAGGGTCGCGCTCGTGGAGGTGTATGATTAGGCTACGACGGCAGCTTCGACTCTTCAACGGCATGGTTGCCAGGTGAATTTTTGTTAGCCGTTGCCAGGTAAATTTTTGGTTTACTCTATTTGAGGCCGCCCACCGGGCCGCATTATCCTCAGGCAATCAGGGCATACCCCTGCAGCCGCCTCATTTACGCATATTTCAATACTTTCTCATGCATATGATTTATTTCCTAACGTTTTATCCTGCCTGCATGGCTCTTTGCCAGCGTTAATGTCGCCGCACCACTCTCTCTGAGTTGGTGTTTCGCAAGGGGCCGTGCGCTACAGCCCTCCCCGGGGCACCTCGGAACTGGATAGCAATGTTGGGGAACGTAGTAATAATTCAAAATTTTCCGACGTGTCACCAAGATCAATCTAGGAGATGCTAGCAATGAGAGAGAGGGAGTGCATCTTCATACCCTTGAAGATCGCTAAGCGGAAGCGTTGCAAAGAACGCGGTTGATGGAGTCGTACTCGCGGCGATTCAAATCGCGGAAGATCCGATCCAAGCGCCGAACGGACGGCGCCTCCGCGTTCAACACACGTACAGCCTGGGGACGTCTCCTCCTTCTTGATCCAGCAAGGGGGGAGGAGAAGTTGAGGGAGAGCTCCGGCAGCACGACGGCGTGGTGGCGGTGGAGCTCGTGGTTCTTCGGCAGAGCTTCACTAAGCACTACGGAGGAGGAGGAGGTGTAGGAGGGGGGAGGGCTGCGCTAGGGGCAAGGGGTGCAGCTCCCATGCGCCTCCCCACTATATATAGGGGTGGAGGGGGCTGGTTTCTTGCCGTCCAAGTCCATTGGGGCGTTGGCAAAGGTGGGAGGAAAGAAATCCCATCCTTTCCCTTCCCCACCGATTGTTATCCCCCCTTTTTAGGGATCTTGATCTTATCCCTTCGGGATATGATCTTATTCCTTCTAAGGGGGGATCTTAGTGCACCTTTACCAGGGGTGTGGGGCCTTTCCCCCACTACCCATGTTCATGTGGGTCCCCCCATGCAGGTGGGCCCCACTCTGGAACCTTCTAGAACCTTCCCGGTACAATACCGAAAAATCCCAAACATTTTCCGGTGGCCAAAATAGGACTTCCCATATATAGATCTTTACCTCCGGACCATTCTGGAACTCCTTGTGACGTCCGGGATCTCATCCGGGACTCCGAACTACTTTCGGTAACCACATACAATTCCCATTACATCTCTAGCGTCACCGAACCTTAAGTGTGTAGACCCTACGGTTTCGGGAACCATGCAGACATGACCGAGACACCTCTCCGGCCAATAACCAATAGCGGGATCTCGATACCCATATTGGCTCCCACATGTTCCACGATGATCTCATCGGATGAACCACAATGTCGGGGATTCAATTAATCCCGTATACAATTCCCTTTGTCCATCGGTATGTTACTTGCCCGAGATTCGATCGTCGGTATCCCTATACCTTGTTCAATCTCGTTACCGGCAAGTCTCTTTACTCATTCCGTAACGCATGATCTTGTGACTAACTCCTTAGTCACATTGAGCTCATTATGATGATGTATTATCGAGTGGGCCCAGAGATACCTCTCCGTCACACGGAGTGACAAATCCCAGTCAAGATTCGTGCCTACCCAACAGACACTTTCGGAGATACCTGTAGTGCACCTTTATAGTCACCCAGTTACGTTGTGACGTTTGATACACCCAAAGCATTCCTACGGTATCCGGGAGTTGCACAATCTCATGGTCTAAGGAAATGATACTTGACATTAGAAAAGCTCTAGTAGACGAACTACACGATCTTGTGCTATGCTTAGGATTGGGTCTTGTCCATCACATCATTCTCCTAATGATGTGATCCCATTATCAACGACATCCAATGTCCATGGTCAGGAAACCATGACCATCTATTTATCAACGAGCTAGTCAACTAGAGGCTCACTAGGGAAATGGTGTGGTCTATGTATTCACACATGTATTACGGTTTCCGGTTAATACAATTATAGCATGAACGATAGACAATTATCATGAACAAGGAAATATAATTATAACCATTTTATTATTGCCTCTAGGGCATATTTCCAATAGTCTCCCACTTGCACTAGAGTCAATAATCTAGTTACATTGTGATGAATCGAACACCCATAGAGTTCTGGTGCTGATCATGTTTCGCTCGTGGAAGAGGTTTAGTCAACGGATCAGCGACATTCAGATCCGTATGTACTTTACAAATATCTATATCTCCATCCTAAATGTAACCACGAATGGAGTTGAAGCGGCGCTTGATGTGCTTGGTCTTCTTGTGAAACCTGGGCTTCTTGGCAATGGCAATAGCTCCAGTGTTGTCACAGAAGAGAGTCATCGGGCCCGACGCATTGGGAATCACTCCTAGGTCGGTGATGAACTCCTTCATCCAGACTCCTTCCTGCGCTGCTTCCGAAGCAGCTATGTACTCCGCTTCACATGTAGATGCCGCCACGACACTTTGCTTGCAACTGCACCAGCTGACTGCCCCACCATTCAAAATATACACGTATCCGGTTTGTGACTTGGAGTCATCCGGATCTGTGTCGAAGCTAGCATCGACGTAACCCTTTACGACGAGCTCTTAGGCACCTCCATAAACGAGAAACATATCCTTAGTACTTTTCAGGTACTTAAGGATATTCTTGACCGCTGTCCAGTGTTCCATTCCGGGATCACTTTGGTACCTCCCTACCAAACTTATGGCAAGGTTCACATCAGGTCTGGTACACAACATGGCATACATAATAGAGCCTATGGCTGAGGCATAGGGGATGACACTCATGTTTTCTCTATCTTCTGCCGAGGTCGGGCATTGAGCTGTGCTCAATGTCACACCTTGCAATACAGGAATTCTTGAATATCTTGTGAAGGTATGTGTTTTGTGAAAGACCAGTGAGGCGTCTCGATCTATCTCTATAGATCTTGATGCCTAATATGTAAGCAGCTTCTCCAAGGTCCTTCATTGAAAAACACTTATTCAAGTTGGCCTTTATGCTTTCCAAAAGTTCTATATCATTTCCCATCAACAATATGTCATCCACATATAAAATGAGAAATGCTACAGAGCTCCCACTCACTTTCTTGTAAATACAGGCTTCTCCATAAGTCTGTATAAACCCAAACGCTTTTATCACCTCATCAAAGCGAATGTTCCAACTCCGAGATGCTTGCACCAGCCCATAGATGGAGCGCTGGAGCTTGCATACCTTGTCAGCATTCTTAGGATCGACAAAACCTTCTGGCTGCATCATATACAATTCTTTCTTAAGGAAACCGTTAAGGAATGTCGTTTTGACGTCCATTTGCCAGATCTCATAATCATAAAATGCGGCAACTCCTAACATGATTCGGACGGACTTCAGCATCGCTACGGGTGAGAAAGTCTCATCGTAGTCAACTCCTTGAACTTGTCGATAACCCTTAGCGACAAGCCGAGCCTTATAGACGGTCACATTAGCATCCGCGTCAGTCTTCTTCTTAAAGATCCATTTATTTTCTATGGCTTGCCGATCATCGGGCAAGTCCACCAAAGTCCATACTTTGTTCTCATACATGGATCCTATCTCGGATTTCATGGCTTCAAGCCATTTGTTGGAATCCGGGCCCGCCATGGCTTCTTCATAGTTCGAAGGTTCACCGTTGTCTAACAACATGATTTCCAGGACAGGGTTGCCGTACCACTCTGGTGCGGAACGTGTCCTCGTGGACCTACGAAGTTCAGTAGTAACTTGATCCGAAGTTTCATGATCATCATCATTAACTTCCTCTCTAGTCGGTGCAGGCACCACAGAAACATTTTCCTGCGCTGCGCTACTCTCCGGTTCGAGAGGGGGTACAATTACCTCATCAAGTTCTACTTTCCTCCCACTTACTTCTTTCGAGAGAAACTCTTTCTCTAGAAAGGATCCATTCTTGGCAACAAAGATCTTGCCTTCGGATCTGAGGTAGAAGGTATACCCAATAGTTTCCTTAGGGTATCCTATGAAGACGCACCTTTCCGATTTGGGTTCGAGCTTTTCAGGTTGAAGTTTCTTGACATAAGCATCGCATCCCCAAACTTTCAGAAACAACAGTTAGGTTTCTTCCCAAACCATAATTCATATAGTGTCGTCTCAACGGATTTAGACGATGCCCTATTTAAAGTGAATGTGGCAGTCTCTAATGCATATCCCCAAAATGATAGCGGTAAATCAGTAAGAGACATCATAGATCGCACCATATCCAATAGAGTGCGATTACGATGTTCGGACACACCATTACGCCGAGGTGTGCCAGGCGGCGTGAGTTGTGAAACAATTCCACATTTCCTTAAGTGCGTGCCAAACTCGTGACTCAAATATTCTCCTCCACGATCAGATCGTAAGAATTTTATTTTCTTGTCACGTTGATTCTCTACCTCACTCTGAAATTCCTTGAACTTTTCAAAGGTCTCAGACTTGTGTTTCATTAAGTAGACATACCCATATCTTCTTAAGTAATCAGTGAGGGTGAGAACATAACGATAGCCACCGCGAGCTTCAACGCTCATTGGACCGCATACATCGGTATGTATTATTTCCAACAAGTTGGTTGCTCGCTCCATTGTTCCGGAGAACGGAGTCTTAGTCATCTTGCCCATGAGGCATGGTTCGCACGTGTCAAATGATTCATAATCAAGAGACTCTAAAAGTCCATATGCATGGAGTTTCTTCATGCGTTTGACACCAATATGACCAAGGCGGCAGTGCCACAAGTATGTGGGACTATCATTATCAACCTTACATCGTTTGGTATTCACACTATGAATATGTGTAACATCACGTTTGAGATTCAATAAAAATAAACCATTGACCAGCGGGGCATGACCATAAAACATATCTCTCATATAAATAGAACAACCATTATTCCCGGATTTAAATCAGTAGCCATCTCGCATCAAATGAGATCCAGATACAATGTTCATGCTCAAAGGTGGTACTAAATAACAATTATTGAGGTTTAAAACTAATCCTGAAGGTAGATGCAGAGGTAGTGTGCCGACGGCGATCACATCGACCTTGGAACCATTCCCGACGCGCATCATCACCTCGTCCTTCGCTAGTCTCCGCTTATTCTGCAGCTCCTGTTTTGAGTTACAGATGTGAGCAACCGCACCGGTATCAAATACCCATGAGCTACTACGAGCGCTGGTAAGGTACACATCAATAACATGTACTCCCTCCATTCCTAAATATAGGGTGTATAGTTTTTGGCACGGAAATTAAAGAACGCACGTGGAGGGGAAATTTCACAAGTTTTGGGCGAGATTACACCTGACTAATTGACATCAGAAAATAGAGGAGCTTGCCTGATATAAGGAAATGTAATCAAATCCCTAAAACAAATATCCAAACGAGTGGTGCAACGCAAGACACCTTATATTTTGGATTTTTTCTCAAAAATCTATACACCTTATATCAAGGAACGGAGGGAGTATATCATATATACCTTTGACGTTGTCGGCCTTCTTATCCGCTAAGTACTTGGGGCAGTTCCGCTTCCAGTGACCGGTTCCCTTGCAATAAAAGCACCCAGTCTCAGGCTTGGGTCCATTCTTGGGCTTCTTCCCAGCAACTGATTTACCGGGCGCGGCAACTGCTTTGCCGTCCTTCTTGAAGTTCTTCTTACCATTGCCTTTCTTGAAACTGGTGGTCTTATTCACCATCAACACTTGATGTTCCTTTTTGATCTCCACCTCTGCTGATTTCAGCATCGAATATAACTCAGGAATGGACTTCTCCATCCCTTGCATATTGAAGTTCATCACAAAGCTCTTGTATCTAGGTGGAAGCGACTGGAGGATTCTGTCAATAACCGAGTCATCCGGAAGATTAACTCCCAGCTGAGACAAGCGGTTGTGCAACCCAGACATTTTGAGTATGTGCTCGCTGACAGAACTATTTTCCTCCATCTTACAACTGAAGAACTTGTCGGAGACTTCATATCTCTCGACCTAGGCATGAGCTTGGAAAACCATTCTCAGCTCTTGGAACATCTCATATGCTCCGTGTTGCTCAAAACGCTTTTGGAGCCTCGGTTCTAAGCTGTAAAGCATGCCGCACTGAACCAGGGAGTAATCATCACTACGCGACTGCCAGGCGTTCATAACGTCTTGAGTTGCTGGGAAAATGGGTGCGTCACCTAGCGGTTCATCAAGGACATATGCTTTCTTGGAAGCTATGAGGATGATCCTCAAGTTACGGACCCAGTCCGTATAGTTGCTTCCATCGTCTTTCAGCTTGGTTTTCTCTAGGAACGCGTTGAAGTTGAGGGCAACATTAGCGTGGGCATTGGATCTACAAGATAGATTGTAAAGACAATTTTAGACTAAGTTCATGATAATTAAGTTCATCTAATCAAATTATTTAATGAACTCCCACTCAGATAGACATCCCTCTAGTCATCTAACTGATACATGATCCATATCGACTAGGCCGTGTCCGATCATCACGTGAGACGGAGTAGTCATCAATGGTGAACATCTCCATGTTGATCGCATCTACTATACGACTCATGTTCGACCTTTCGGTCTCTCGTGTTCCGAGGCCATGTCTGTACATGCTAGGCTCGTCAAGTCAACCTAAGTGTTTCGCGTGTGTAAATCTGGCTTACACCCGTTGTATGCGAACGTTAGAATCTATCACACCCGATCATCACGTGGTGCTTCGAAACAACGATCCTTCGCAACGGTGCACACTTAGGGGGAACACATTTCTTGAAATTTTAGTGAGGGGTCATCTTATTTATGCTATCGTCATTCTAAGCAAATAAGATGTAAAAACATGATAAACATCACATGCAAATCATAAAGTGACATGATATGGCCAATATCATCTTGCGCCTTTGATCTCCATCTTCGGGGCGCGGGCGCGGCATGATCACCATCGTCACCGGCATGACACCATGATCTCCATCATCATGATCTCCATCATCGTGTCTTCCTGAAGTTGTCTTGCCAACTATTACTTCTACTACTATGGCTAACGGTTAGCAATAAAGTAAAGTAATTTCATGGCGTTTTTGATTGACACGCAGGTCATACAATAAATTAAGACAACTCCTATGGCTCCTGCCGGTTGTCATACTCATCGACACGCAAGTAGTGATTCCTATTACAAGAACATGATCAATCTCATACATCACATATATTTCATCACATCCTTTTGGCCATATCACATCACATAGCATACCCTACAAAAACAAGTTAGACGTCCTCTAATTGTTGTTGCAAGTTTTACGTGGCTGCTATGGGTTTCTAGCAAGAACGTTTCTTACCTACGCAAAAGCCACAACGGTGATATGCCAATTTCTATTTACCCTTCATAAGGACCCTCTTCATCGAATCCGATCCGACTAAAGTGGGAGAGACAGACACCCGCTAGCCACCTTATGCAACAAGTGCATGTCAGGCGGTGGAACCAGTCTCACATAAGCGTACGTGTAAAGTCGGTCCGGGCCGCTTCATCCCACAATGCCGCCAAATCAAGATAGGACTAGTAACGGCAAGAAAATTGACCAAATCATCGCCCAGAACTACTTGTGTTCTACTCATGCATAGAATCTACGCATAGACCTAGCTCTAATACCACTGTTGGGCAACGTTGTAATAATTCAAAATTTTCCTATGTGTCACCAAGATCAATCTACGAGATGCTAGCAATGAGAGAGAGGGAGTGCATCTTCATACCCTTGAAGATCGCTAAGCGGAAGCGTTGCAAAGAACGCGGTTGTTGGAGTCGTACTCGCGGCGATTCAAATCGCGGAAGATCCGATCCAAGCGACGAACGGACGGCGCCTCCGCGTTCAACACACGTACAGCCTGGGGATGTCTCCTTCTTGATCCAGCAAGGGGGGAGGAGAAGTTGAGGGAGAGCTCCGGCAGCACGACGGCGTGGTGGCGGTGGAGCTCGTGGTTCTCTGGCAGAGCTTCACTAAGCACTACGGAGGAGGAGGAGGTGTAGGAGGGGGGAGGGCTGCGCTAGGGGCAAGGGGTGCAGCTCCCATGCGCCTCCCCACTATATATAGGGGTGGAGGGGGCTGGTTTCTTGCCCTCCAAGTCCATTGGGGCGTTGGCAAAGGTGGGAGGAAAGAAATCCCATCCTTTCCCTTCCCCACCGATTGTTATCCCCCCTTTTTAGGGATCTTGATCTTATCCCTTCAGGATATGATCTTATTCCTTCTAAGGGGGGATCTTGGTGCACCTTGACCAGGGGTGTGGGGCCTTGCCCCCACTACCCATGTTCATGTGGGTCCCCCCATGCAGGTGGGCCCCACTCCGGAGCCTTCAAGAACCTTCCCGGTACAATACCGAAAAATCCCAAACATTTTCCGGTGGCCAAAATAGGACTTCCCATATATAGATCTTTACCTCCGGACCATTCCGGAACTCCTCGTAACGTCTGGGATCTCATCCGGGACTCCGAACAACTTTCGGTAACCACATACAATTCCCATTACAACTCTAGCGTCACCGAACCTTAAGTGTGTAGACCCTACGGGTTCGCGAACCATGCAGACATGACCGAGACACCTCTCCGGCCAATAACCAATAGCGGGATCTGGATACCCATATTGGCTCCCACATGGTCCACGATGATCTCATCGGATGAACCACGATGTCGAGGATTCAATTAATCCCGTATACAATTCCCTTTGTCCATCGGTATGTTACTTGCCCGAGATTCGATCATCGGTATCCCTATACCTTGTTCAATCTCGTTACCGGCAAGTCTCTTTACTCGTTCCGTAACACATGATCCCGTGACTAACTCCTTAGTCACATTGAGCTCATTATGGTGATGTATTACCGAGTGGGCCCAGAGATACCTCTCCGTCAGATGGAGTGACAAATCCCAGTCTCGATTCGTGCCAACCCAACATACACTTTCGGAGATACCTGTAGTGCACCTTTATAGTCACCCAGTTATGTTGTGACGTTTGATACACCCAAAGCATTCCTACGGTATCTGGGAGTTGCACAATCTCATGGTCTAAGGAAATGATACTTGACATTAGAAAAGCTCTAGCAGACGAACTACACGATCTTGTGCTATGCTTAGGATTGGGTCTTGTCCATCACATCATTCTCCTAATGATGTGATCCCGTTATCAACGACATCCAATGTCCATGGTCAGGAAACCATGATCATCTATTGATCAACGTGCTAGTCAACTAGAGGCTCACTAGGGACATGGTGTGGTCTATGTATTCACACATGTATTACGGTTTCCGGTTAATACAATTATAGCATGAACAACAGACAATTATCATGAACAAGGAAATATAATAATAACCATTTTATTATTGCCTCTAGGGCATATTTCCAACAAGCAAGGCCCTGTTGCCTCAGGGACTTGCATCTTTAGGCAGTCGACCCCCGCTCGGGGGCTCCGACCGCAGCGCGGCACCGCATCATGGAGTCTCGGGAGGCCCCAGGGCCTCCTGAGGCAACAGCCGGCAGGACGGAATGGGGGTCGCTCGAGCGTCAAAGGGGGCTCCTGAGCATCGCGCCTCAGGAGCCTTACCGGTCATATAGCCACTCGCCCCTTGATGTCGTCCTTGGTGATCAGGTCGGCGTCAGGGGTGTCGAGGCCTCGCGTCGTAGTTGCGTCCTTGGTGATCCGGTCGTACACAACGGTGGTAGGGAAATGTGCGGGACTGGGACCTGCCGATGTAGAGCCGCTTGGGCATCAAAGGGGGCTCCTGAGCAATGCGTCTCAGGGGCCTTACCGGTCATAAAGCCACTCGCCCCTTGATGTCGTCCTTGGTGATCCGGTCTGCGTCAAGGGTGTCGAGGCCTGACCTCGTAGTTGCGTCCTGGTGATCCGGTCGTACACTACGGTGGTCGGGAAATGTGCGGGACTGGGGCCTACAGATGCAGAGTGCCGAAAGGGCTCCCACCTGCCTCACTCATAAAGAAGAAGAAGTCCCCGGGACACCCAGACTCCCCAGGCACCCTGGCCGAACCGTCCCACAAACAAGAAGTGCCCTCGCGAGCTCCCAAATGCGACTCAGGCGAGAACCGCCTTGAGGTAGGGACCTCGCGAGGCCAAAGTGCCCTCGCGAGCTCCCAAATAGACCTCCCAGTTCTGCCGTGCAAGCCACGCGTACGAACTCAATGGGCTGTACACGCCCGGAGCCCCCCGAGGACGCGGAGGGGTTCCTGCCCACGCAATGTGGAAGCCACAGCTCCGTGCTGACGGTCAACACGGTCCACCAATGACTATGCCCACGCAATGTGGAAGCCACAGCTCCGTGCTGGCGGTCAACACGGTCCACCAATGACTATGCCCACGCAATGTGGAAGCCACAGCTCCGTGCTGGCGGTCAACACGGTCCACCAATGACTATGCCCACGCAATGTGGAAGCCACAGCTCCGTGCTGGCGGTCAACACGGTCCACCAATGACTATGCCCACGCAATGTGGAAGCCACAGCTCCGTGCTGGCGGTCAACACGGTCCACGAATGACTATGCCCACGCAATGTGGAAGCCCCATGCCCCACGTGGGGGATAAACAACTGAGGGCGCCCTAGCGGCTGCATCCAACCTCAGGAAGGCCCCTAGTGGCCCCCTCCTCGCTGCGTTCCCCAGGGATGTACGCGTGGGGGGCTGCACGGGGGCTACTACCGGGCCAAGCCTGGTACACGCCACCTTCCCAGGTCTGCCAAACCTAGTCTTCACGCGCCCATCTCAGGAAAAGCTGGCGAGGAAAGGTATGGGAGCCGCTCGTTCGTCAAGGGGGACTCCTGAGTATCGCGACTCAGGAGCCTCACTGGTCCCGTAGCCCCTCACCCCTTGGAACCGTCCTTGGTGATCCGGACGGCCCAACGGCGGTTGAGGTATGCGCGGGGCCGGGCCCTGCTGATGCAGAGCTCAAAGCGCTCAAAAAATCCTTAAGGAGGACGCTGGAGCTCGTACGTCAAGGGGGACTCTTGAGCATCGCGACTCAGGAGCCTCACTGGTCCTGTAGCCGCTCACCCCTTGGAACCGTCCTTGGTGATCCGGACGGCCCAATGGCGGCTAAGGTATGCGCGGGGCCGAGCCCTGCCGACGCAGAGCGCAAGGTGTTCGAAATTTCTAAGTTAACCCAATCTTCACCATTTTCCCTTCATGAGGGCTACTCGTACGTCAAGGGGGACTCCTGAGCATCGCGACTCAGGAGCCTCACTGGCCCTGTAGCCCCTCACCCCTTGGAACCGTCCTTGGTGATCCGGACGGCCCAACGGCGGCTGAGGTATGCGCGGGGCTTGGCCCTGCCGACGCAGAGCATCACAGCAAGCAAGAAGGAAACGAGGCGAAGAGAGCAATCACACAGTTCAACAGTTATTACAAGCATTAAAAGTTTTCGTGGATACAAACAAGTTTAACGCCTCCACGAGGCAGGATGGAGATTGCAGGAAAGGAACAGGGGAGAGGAATCAGGAGGAGCCACCGCCACCACTCGTCCCGTCCTCGGGGAAATCGTCGTCGACATCGCTGGCGTCGTCTTCTTCGCCACTAACCCCTATAGCATCAGGAGGCGGAGGAACGGTGACGCGGGTGAACCTCTTCACCAGCACCTCCACGGCGCCCTTCACCACCGCCGCAGCACTAGCGCGGACCTCGGGGGCGACCGGGCGGATCACGGAGTCGAAGTCAAACCCCGACTCATGAAGATGGAGATGGCTGAAGACGCGCGTCGCGGCCTCAGAAAAGAGGTCGCGGCACTCTCTCTCCAAGATCCCCTCCACCATGACAACGGCGCCCTCCAGTGCCTCGACGAGCTTCGAAGCGAGCCCCGCAAAGTCACCCTCTGGGGCCACCAGGGGCTCCGCAAACCCATCCCGGCAGAGGGAGTGGAGCGCTTGGCGAAGCTTGAGCTCGACGGTGGGAAAGGCGCTGAGCTCCGCAGCCTTTTTCACCTCAGCCGCGGCAAGGGCCTGCTCCCTGGAGTCGAGCAGGGCCTTCCCCGAAGAAACTTCCTTCTCCTGCGCATCCAGGCGCACCCGCTCCGCGGCCTGGCGGGTCGCCGCCTGGGATAGCTCGGAGTCCCGAGCGGCAAGCTTGGCCTCGCGGGCCTTGAGGGTTTCCTCCTGCTGACGCAACTGCTCCGCAAGCTCAGACTTCTCCTCCTGAAGAGTTTCAGGCGTGCCTCCACCTCGTCGCAGCGCCGGGTAGCAGACGCCGCATTAGCCAGTGCCTCCTCGTGGGCTGCCCTGGCAGACGCAGCTTCCTTCTCGCTCTTCGCCGCGGCAGCCTCGGCCTGACCCCAAACCGCCACGACAGAGGCGTCGGCCTGAAGCCACCCGGAGAGGAGCCCTAGGTGCCCACTCGCGAGGCGATCGTCGGTACCCCCGAGGGCGTCCCGAACTTGACCCAGAACGGTGATGGCCCCGTCGAGGACATCAAGGCCCCGCGACAAAGGCATCGAGGCCTCCTCCGGAGGAGTCCCTTGTGCAATCACAGGAGACGTCCCCAGGGAGACCGCAACACGAAGAGCAGGAGGCTCCGGAGGCCGCGCGGCGACCACGGACACAGACGGATCGACGGGCGGCTGGCCCTCAGGGGCTGGCCCTTCGGACAGCGGCACCGCCGCGCCCTTGAGGGCAGGAGTGATCACGCCAACAGGCATTGGGGGCTCAGGGGGCTCCGCGGCGATGACCATGGGGGTTGCCTCGCGAGCCCCCAGCCCTCGGCAGCGGGCGCCTCGACAGACGCCCGCCTTCTTCTTCCTCATCTTCAGCACGGCGGCGCTCCTGGTTACCAAGCAAAGGAAAATCATCAATACACAAACTACCCGCAGGCGACCAAGGCCGAGTCGGATTACTTACTCCTCAACATCGACCCACTTCCTCTTCCTCTCCGCCACGGCAACAACGGGGGCACCCTCGCCCTTCTCGGTGAGGGCACCACCATGCGGGGGAGCAAGGGCGGCCGCTGGAGGGATCACCATGGCCCCGGCCTCACCCACCTTGCCTGCGAGCTGGGATTCGGGCGGGGGCGAGGCCGGCGCTTCAACCGCCTTGCCGGCAGAGGCAGGGCGCAGCGGAGGAGACTCTGCTCCGCGCTTCCTGGGGGTCGACACGCAGGCGGACCGTGTGGCACGAGGGGCCGGTCCTAGCCCCCTGGGGGCCTTGGCGGGACGTGGGGAGCCCACAGTGGAAACTTCACCGACATCATCGTCGTCCGCAAGGTCACGCAGGAGCATGCTCTGCGACGGGGGAGACGCCCCTGCCGGGTCATCATCGGCTGTCTTCTCCAAATCCTCCCTGCCCGTGGTGTCGCCGGAGGACACCATCACCGGAGAGCCGAGGCCGTCAGCTGGGGAGAGCCCCAGTTCATTGAGGACAGGCATCGCCGCAACCAGATCGGCCCCGTCGTCACGGCAGTACAGCGGGGCGTGGGCGTCGGGGAGATCACCGGGGTCGCCGTTGAGCAGGGTCGCCATAGCCCTGTTCAGTTCCTCGGGGGTTATGCGTGCGGACCGAAGCCTGAGGTTGTCGCCGCTACCCTGATAGTCCCACAAGGGCCTAGAATGGGACTGGAGGGGCGCCAGGCGCTGCGTCAAGAACTCCTTCACTATCATCCCCCGAGTCAGCTTCTTGGCGCTGATTTCGCGGGAAATCCGCTCCAGGACGGGCCTGGCCCGGGAATCGGAAAGCTTCGCGGAGCTCCACGCGGAGGTCTTTTCCGGCAGCCCCTCCGGCAGACCCAACCGGGGGTTGGTGTCTTTGAGATCCATTAGGACCCAGTGGTGCCTGAAGTTCTCCACCTTCTTCCCGGCCTTTAAGAGCATGTTGCCGCTCTGGACCGCGACGAAGGAGACGCACGCCGACCGTTGAGCGCCGTCATGCACACGCAAGCTGAAGAAATGGTGGAAGAGGGCCACCGAAGGCTTCATGCCCACAAAAGCCTCGTAGTAGAAGGCAAAGACGGACAAGAGTAGGATGGAGTTGGGCTGGAGATGAAGGGCTTTAATCCCGTAGTGGTTGAGGATGGCGGTGAAGAACGCGGAGAAAGGCGGGACGAGCCTGGCGAACACGCTGTAGAGAAAGAAAGGGTAGACCGCCCTGGACAAGGGCCGCTTCTCCGAGGAGCCGCCCCATATCAAGGTCCGCCCCCACTCGTTGGTCCCATCCGCCGTTGACGGAAGCACCGGTACGAGGTCCTCGTCCTTGGCGATGGTGGATCCCGAAAGCGCCGGTGAGATGGGAGCGGAGGCTGAGCTCTGGGCCTCTGGCTTCTGCTTGCCGGCGGGAGCCATCAGGGAGTTCGCGGGGCCAAAGCGGCAAGGAGGAGGATGGAGCGACGCCAGATCTGGAGAGGCCTCTTCTAGAGTCGGGGATCTAGGAAGCAAGAGCAGGTGCGCAGAAGGGGAAAGCAATAAAGGCTCGGCGCTGGAAGTCTGGCACATGCCGATTCGAGCGGTGGCCGAAGGGACGAAGGACGCCCGACATCAACCGCATGACGCGCGCCAGTCCTGGCCCGCTGGCATTTGGGGCCCGCGGCGCTTCGGGCCGCCCTCAAGGCTTCGCCCGGAGGTCTGTTCGAGCGCGCCTTGGGCCCGGGGGCTACTGTCGGCATTCTGGGAACGGGGGTACCCAGACCTGCCTGCCTGCGGCCCAGGGCATGGCCCACTTCGTCAGCCAAGCACAACCAGACGTAGCCCCACTCAAGACAAGGCCCTCGCGAGGACCCTAGGCTCGCGAGGGAGAACATCACCAAGATCAGCAAGCGGAGGATCTCCCCAGGCCCCCTCCGGAGCGACGGAGATCTCTATGCGGAGCCCGGCCTCAGGAGTCAAAGATGACGCAAGGAAGGACAGGTGAGCGCCAGCGTGCCAGGCGGTGCAGTTTCCCCTTTGGTGCAATGGGTGTGAGGGAGTCCTGGTTTAAGGGGTCCTTGGATAGCCGACCTATATCTCATGGGCCGGACTATACGAGCCACTGGGTGAGCATTAGAAGATGAGGGGCCCAGTCGCCAAGGTGGAAGATTGAAGGAACCATGGCGTGATCTCCAAGATATCGGAAGTAGATAGGCATGTTTTTTCCCTTTGATGTGCAACCGACTATATGTAAACCCTAGGTACCCCCGGCGTCTATATAAGCCGGAGGGTTTTAGGTTGTAGGACAACAGAACTCATCGAGGGTTTAGTTACTTAATCTCGAGGTAGATCAACTCTGTAATCTCCATACAATCAATATAATCAAGTAGGACGTAGGGTATTACCTCCATAGGAGGGCCCGAACCTGGGTAAAACCTTGTCCCCTTCGTCTCTTGTTACCATCGATCCAAGTCTCACAGTTCGGGACCCCCTACCCGAGATCTGCCAGTTTTGACACCGACATTGGTGCTTTCATTGAGAGTTCCGCTGTGATCGCCAGAAGGAATCGATGGCTCGCCTTGTCATCAACAGCGAAACCTGTGCCCCGGGGACTCTTGCCCCGGGCTAGATCCGCGCGAGTGGTGACATCTCGTCGCGCGCTTACCCGATCTGCCATCCATGCCAGATCGGACACTTTCCCCTCGACCAAGGGATCAGGTTCGGAACCCTAGAGTTCTCAGCCGATTCCCAGGGAGAACTCGTACTGACGGAATCCATGACCCTTAAGGGGAAGCCCGCAGATCCCGACGCCTCAGCGCCGAAGACATTGGGCCTCGTCTCCGGAGATGAAGTTTCTATCTCCGGACCGTCTGGACCACCCGGTCCGGTTATCGCTACCGGAGCTACTATGGTTGAACAGAATCCGAGAACGCTCTCACGCGACTCTGGAACTACGACGCCGCATACCGACCCCACTCGCTTCAGTGACACGCATCCCACCATCGCCTCGTTTCTCAACGAGTTGTTTGATCGGATGGAGACTATGCGAATGGCCGACGACCAGACCCCGGTCTATGACTGGCTCGGGCTTAAACCCGACGACAGGGAGATTCACGTCCCCACGGTCACCCACCTTGTCGCCACCGTCGAGTGGCCGGCGGGGGGCTCGACCTCCCAGCTACTGGAATTAAAAATGGTTTATACTCCAATCTCCGATCACCGAAACCTTGCTTGCAACCCGGACTCTGGCGTTCGCTCCGGAAACAGTCCGGTGTCGGTCCCTGATCCGTCACACAGTTCAGAATCCGTGATTTCGAACTCCCATCGTGGCGTGGAGTCATACCTTCTCCCACCCACCTCCCAAGCCGATGACTCGAGCATTGCACCAGAGCCCAAGCCTTCGGACTTACCGGACATCGTACATTTATCAGGGGAGTCGGTCCATCATTACTGGGCCAGACTACTACTCGCCTGAAACAAAGTACGGGGCCTTAGTGATCAAGATGTAATGGCAACCTTCAAACGTAACTGCCACGACAAGGGGATCCTCAATGCCCTGGCGCGGCGACACATTATTGACTTTGCCGAACTATCAAACTTAGTACAGAAGTATTGTGCCATGGAAAGTGGTTGGCAAGCTGAGCGGCTATTTTTGGAACCAATCCCTACCGAATACCCTGGAGGAAATCTGTGCAAGAGGATACCTCCGAACCGGCCAGCCAAACTTGAGCCCGCCAAAAAAAGGAACAGGCCCCTTTCAGGGGTCAGTACTATCCTGGACAGACTACTGGACAAACCCTGCCCTATACACTCTGTTTTGCTGAACACAGCTCCGACTCACAGCCTTAGAACTTGCTGGGTCATCAGGCAGATCGCAAAAAGTGGTGAAGCCATTCTTGAGGCATCACCGTCTAATCGGCGCTCTATAACCCCATCGGAATATAACACCGAAGTGCTGACGATCTACGAAACATTCCCATCAAGGAACAGGAGGAAAAGAGCTCTTAAAGAACTCGAACAGGTATATCACGTGGCAGCAACAAGTGCATGGGCAGATATACCTATCACCTTCGGAGATGCCGATCGACCAGCCATTCTTCCCGGTCATTCACCGGCTGCATTAGTCCTGAACCCCATTATTGATGGCTTCAGATTACACAAAGTGCTAATGGACGGCGGCAGTGGGTTAAACCTAATCTACGAGGATACTCTAGAAAAAATGCAGTTTGACCGATCTCGCGTCGAGCATAGCAACACAACTTTCCGAGGAATAATCTCGGGGAGGGAGGCGCGCTGTTCAGGATGTATCACCCTGGACATAGTGTTCAGCACGCCCGATAACTACCGATCTGAAGAACTCCTCTTCCACATCGTGCCCTTCCCCAGTGGCTACCACGCCCTGTTGGGACGTGACGCCTTCGCAAAATTCCAGGCTATACCACATTACGGGTATATGAAACTTAAGATGCCAGGACCAAACGGAGTAATCACAGCCGCTAGTGACCCGAATATAGCCCTGCGGGCCGAAAACAAAACAGCGGCGCTTGCCCTCGAGGCTCTAGCTGAGACCTTTGCTGCAGAGGAGCTGACCGCACTTCGGTCAACAGTGGACAAAGATGATGTGACCCTCATCAAGAGGCCCAAATCAACGTCCTTTAAGCCGGCAAAGGAAATCATTAAATTTCAGGTACACCCGACGGACCCCAACAAGACAGCGGCCATCGGAGCTCAGCTCGATCCCGTAGTGGACGAAGCGCTGCGAGCTTTCTTACAAGAAAACTGTGACATCTTCGCCTCGCACCCTTTCGATATGCCCGGTATCCCACGACGGCTGGCAGAACATAGTCTCAACATCATCGCGGGCTTTAAGCCCGTAAAGCAGACTCTGCGCCGCTTCTCCGAGCCTAAACGACAAGCTATGGGTGAAGAACTGGCTAAATTGCTAGAGGCCGGATTCATTCGGGACATTAAGCACCCCGAATGGTTTGCAAACCTGGTTATGGTACCAAAGAAAGATAAATCCTGGCGGCTATGTGTCGACTTTAAGGAACTCAACAAGGCCTGCCCCAAGGACCCTTTCCCTCTACCACGACTAGACCAGATTATCGACGCCACAGCCGGACACGACTCGTTGTGTTTCCTCGATGCTTATTCCGGGTACCATCAGATTAAAATGAAGGAATCCGATCAAGCGACATCCGCATTCATCACCCCTTATGGGCCGTTTTGCTTCAACACAATGCCTTTTGGGCTAAAGAACGCTGGGGCTACATACCAGCGCATGATCCAGACCTGCCTCGAAAAACAGGTTGGCAAAACAGTCGAGGCGTACGTGGACGATGTGGTCATTAAAACCAAACACGTTAGCAATCTGATCGACGATTTAAGGCAAACCTTTGCCAGCCTACGCGAATACGATATTCAGCTCAATCCGGAGAAGTGTGTATTCGGCGTTCCCGCTGGTAAATTGCTCGGATTCATCGTTTCCCATAGAGGAATAGAAGCGAATCCGGCCAAGATCCGCGCCTTATCCAAACTTGCTGTTCCTACAGAGCTAAAGCATGTCCAAAGATTGGCGGGCTACGTGGCGGCATTAAGTCGCTTTATCTCCCGCCTCGGTGAAAAAGCCTTACCACTGTATAAGTTGCTGAAACGGACCAAGAATTTTGAATGGACCGACGAAGCAAAGGCTGCGTTAGAAGAAATTAAGACACTCCTGGCAAGTAACCCCATACTCACAGCACCAGGCGCTGGTGAGCCCATGTTATTATACATATCGGCCACCAACCAAGTCATTAGCGCGGTGCTCGTCGTCGAACGAGAGGAGGAGGGACACAAATTCCATATACAGAAGCCGGTCTATTACGTGTCAGAAGTACTAACGCAATGCAAGTCCCGATACCCGCACTATCAGAAGATAGCCTATACAGTATTTATGGCATCACGGAAGCTAAGACACTACTTCCAAGAGTGTTCGGTTACGGTGGCATCCGAAGTACCCCTGAATGATATAATCAATAACAGGGACGCCACCGGCCGCATAGCCAAATGGGCGATCAAGCTCCTTTCTTTTGAGATTACCTACAAACCACGCCGAGCTATTAAATCTCAGGTATTAGCAGATTTCCTCGCTGAATGGACAGAAGCCAAACTCCCCAGAGAATATAGTACATACTCCCATTGGACGATGTATTTTGATGGATCCAAAACTTTGGCCGGAACTGGGGGCTGGAGTTGTTCTCACATCCCCCATAGGTGACAACGTTCAATACGTGTTACAGATCATGTATGCCGACTCCAACAATGCTGCCGAATACGAAGCCCTCTTGCACGGTCTTCGGATGGCAGCCTCAATGGGCATACAGCGGCTGGAGGTACGGGGAGATTCCAATTTGGCCATCTCTCAAGTCAATGGTGAGTTCGATGCTAATAATCCAAAGATGGCGGCATATAAAAACGCTGTCCTCAAGATATCGACACGGTTCGAGGGGCTGGAATTTCACCACTTCGCTAGAGACGACAACCAAGCTGCCGTTATACTGGCTCGCATAGGAGCCAAATGCGATCCTGTTCCACCAAACACTTTTCTGGAACAGCTCTTTAAGCCATCTGTGGTTTGGCCAGATCAAGAGGACGCCGATCCATCCAGTGCAGACAAAGTTGTTCCCCCTGTAAACGAACCAGACGATCAAATCATCGGCGGCTCCGTCATGAATGAAACGCCCTCGGCTCACGAGGTCATGGCAGTAATCGCGCCATGGACCGAGCCCTTCCTCGCCTACCTCCTTCGCAAAGAACTCCCCAACGATCAGACGGAGGCGCGGCGCATAGTTCGGCGCTCCAAAGCCTTCAAGGTACACGAAGGAGAGTTATACAAGAAGAGCTCCATCGGAGTACTACAGCGGTGCATACCTGAGGAAGAAGGGCGGCAGCTATTAGCCGAAGTCCACGCAGGGATGGGCAGTCATGACGCCGTAGCAAGAGCCTCAGTAAGCAAGGCCTTCTGGGCTGGGTTCTTTTGGCCTACAGCTCGGGCGGACGTCCAGTCACTTGTCAAATATTGCATGGGGTGTCAACTTTTCGCAAACCAAAGTCACATGCCCCCAACAGCTCTTCGGACTATTCCGATCACCTGGCCCTTCGCGGTCTGGGGGCTGGACATGGTCGGACCACTTAAAGGGGGGACCAAGAAAAATAAATACTTGCTGGTCATGGTCGACAAGTTCACCAAATGGATAGAGGCTAAACCTATAAAATCAGCCAATTCCGGATCAGTAATCGACTTTATATCCGGCGTGGTACACCGTTACGGTGTCCCGCACAGTATAATTACTGATAACGGATCCAATTTCACGGCCCAGGAGGTCAAAGACTGGTGCGCAAAGATGGGCATCAAGCTCGATTACGCATTGGTTTATCACCCGCAGACCAATGGACAAGTCGAACGAGCAAATGGCCTCATAATATGCGGCATCAAGCCACGTTTGGTCCGGTCTCTTCAAGAGTCCAATTGTCATTGGGTAGAGGAGCTCGACACCGTTCTATGGGGCTTGCGCACCACCCCGAATAGATCGACAGGATACACACCGTTCTTCATGGTCTACGGGGCCGAAGCGGTTCTTTCTTGTGATATCATTCACGATGCACCAAGAGTGCACATGTACGAGGAAAGAGAGGCCGAGTTAGATCGGCAGGACGACTTGGACGCCTTGGAAGAGGAGCGTGACATAGCTCGGGCCCGTTCTACCTTTTATCAGCAGCAGGCCCGGCGTTACCAGAGCAGGGAGGTCAGGGCACAAGCATACAACGTGGGCGAACTAGTCTTACGGCTCCCAGAGAAGCAGAAGCATAAACTCAAGCCCAAATGGGAAGGCCCCTTCATCATCGACGAGGTACTCACAGGAGGGGCTTACCGTCTTCGGCACCCGCAGGACAACCGCCTTGAACCAAACCCATGGAACGCAGCTCGTCTTCGACGCTTCTACGGCTAGACCGGTGTTGTCATACTTTTTACCCTTCTCTTTTTCTTTCTTTTCTTTGTTATTTCTTCTCCCTCCCACCTTGATTTTTGGCAGGTTTGAATTATTTTACTTCCCAACTCTATGTTCTGTTCGACCGATCTTGTACTAATGATTTTCGGCCTACACCTTTAAGTGTTAAATCCGAACACAGTACCCGAGGGCTTCTTTTCCGAAGCCAATGCTTTTATGTTATAAGCACTTATGCACATTTATTGTGTACGCATACTTTCCTTGTCGTTTTTTACGCCATCTTATGCATCAATTCAAACTAATAATTTGCCAAGCTGGGTTGCCTTGCTCATGTGCTTACCCTCTACGTTCCCGATTGTTCGGCTAGAGGGTAAAGGGAGCACCTCTGCGATTGTTACGACCGGGTCATCCGGATACGTACCTCAGACGGGTGAAGCCAAAAGCTAGCTATCTTTAGTAGACAATTGATCAGCTACGACGGATTCAACTATGGTCGTCATGACCATTATTCGGGCTTCTTCCCTCACACAAGCCCTTTGCCGCATACTAACAGTATACGGCCTTTTTCCTATGATTTATGTAGAACCCTGAAGAAAGGTATCGATAGAGGTACTATTTTCTTCGGAAGATGTTTCTTACGCTAAGCAGTAATATAACATATCTCCATGTGTGCTTTCTGTCCATTCGCACCACATGGCCAGATTGCCTGGTTCCCCGAACATAATTCCCTCCCATAGGGTGATAGTTTACAAGGAACACTCCCAAGCTCTTAGTGCGGGAGGCTGAAGCCGATGGCCGGTTAAGACAAAGTTTACAACACAGATGGAGGAACCCTCCGATTATTCAGTACATAGCCACATATGATTATATATCGGACTGTTGATCGAGATTATCGATGATGGTATCCAGGGAGCAATCTTCTTGTGAGAGACGGGTGGCAGGCATCACCTGGTCGTAAACCAGGTGGAGCGGCACTTCTTGTCCGTCTGGCCCTACTGGCCCAACCCGAGCCATACGCTCGGGGTCAAGTCTGGTATAGCGGGTCTTAATCATCGCCCACGCCTGTCGCGCTCCCTCCCGACAAGCCGATGTTTTCCACAGCTCGAACCTAGCTCGGGCTCCCTTGAAGCGATCGATTAGTTCGGTCATCCCCTCCGGTGGTTGCTCGGCAGGCCATAGCGCCTTCACCATGCTTTTCATGGCCTTCCGAGCCCGCTCATGAAAGGCGGACAGCTCCTTCAGCAGATTCCCCTGGTAGGATCCGATTTCCTCTTCGGGTCGCCCGGACAATAAACCTACATATGAGTCATGGCATGCGTATCACACATCACTTATAAGAGATACTTTTCCGATGTTAAAATCACACTTACCGAACATGCCTCTCTGAAGATTCTGGTTTTCTCCTTGGGCCTGGGCCAATTGAGCCTTTAAGCTCTCAATCTGTTCGGCTTGTTGTCTATTCTCCTCCTTCAGGCGGTTCTTCTCTTCAAGATGACGTTGTAAAACGCGATGGCTAGCTTCCTGCTGGGACTCGGCAAATTGCTGAGCTTCTCGGGCTACATCCAAATCTTTTTGTAATTGCCCTATTGATTCAACTGCTACATAGTACCCTTGCGTAAGCATGGGATATACTAAAGATCAGCAGACTATATATACTAACCATGTGCCTCCCGAGTAAAGCTCTTCACTTGCTCCAGTTCGGCCTTCACAGATTCGACCTGTGTTCGGCTGGCTTCCAGTTCCTTGGCCAGTTGCTCGCACTGCTGCTTCGAGGCCTACATTACCAGTCAATTAGTACGGCGATACTTAATTCGGTCGTACCGACCAATTTAAGGCTCGGGGGCTACTAAGTCTACACAAGTGTTCGAACTTTAGCAAACAACTACTTACCTGCAGGCTGGACGATATCAAATTTACAGTCTCCCCGAACCCAGCTCGGGCGGCTCCGAGGTGTGCATCCACCGTGCACAGAGCACCGAACTCTTGTTCGGAAAAGGCCGGATGACGCAAGGGTTCTCGTCGCCGCCGATGATGCATAGCGCTCCCAACCTCTGATTTGGTGACAGATATGGCGTCACCAGAATTGGCTGGGACGGGATTGACGGTGGGGGCTCCCGCAGCAAGATCGGCATGGGCGGAAGGCCTGGAATCTTGAGCACCGCCGGACGTCCTGGCGACGTCCTCGGCGGGTGACGGCCGAACCCTTTGCCTGAATATTTTGGCAAAATGGTCTCTTGTCAGACCTTATCAAATCATGATACTAAATCAAGTGATTAAGCGAAATACCTTTGGGATGAACTCGTAGGCACACTCGCCCCCGCGACCGGCTCATTTGCCGAATCCTTGTTGCTTTCCAGTCCAGGCGCTGCCGCCGCTTCCGGAGTATGTCACACGGATCTTCAGCGTTTGGGTGTAGAAGCCGGCGCGTTAGGGCCAGTGGAGGACGCTTGCCTCTTGCGGGATGTTTTCTTCTTCGTGCTTGTCGCAGGAGAAGGGAAGGACCCAGGGTAATCGGCGATAATGGCCACCTTGGAGCCGTCAAGGCCCTCTTGGTAGAAAACCCCGTCTTCGAGTTCAATTGACAGGTCTGGGTCTTCATGATAGCCCGGATCGTCATCACGGGAATAGTCTTCGGGCTGAGGGGCTGGACAATTGACTGTCTCGATAAAGCTCCTCCATTCCTGTTTGCATGAAAATAAAAGACTTCGGTCAAGAAGGGACAAATTGGGAATCCGAACTATGGTCGCGGGATTGAAAGGCTCACCCATTCGATGGGATTATGGCTTGAGTATCCCTCTTTGGTCGATCGCTGAATGAAATCTTCTTGCTCTCCTTTGTATAGGTCGGCAAGTGCGGCGGCCAATGCCGTTTGATCGGCAAGACCCAGTCTTCGGGAGTGAGTAGTATCGCTTGTCCCGTTGTAACACCACAAGGGGTGTATCCTCTGTTGAAGGTGTTGGACGCACTGGGTAAAGATAGCGGCCATGACATCTATCATGGTCAGCTTATGATGGGCCAGTATCCTCACGCGGGCTGCTAAGCGCTGTACCTCTATGCTGTCCTCTTGGGACAAGCTCTTCGGGCACCAGTTGCACCTTTTCTTCAAAGGGGCATCGGAGTATTCGGGCAGACCCTTCCGAGCTGGATCGAATAAAGGGACGTCCTCGATATAAAACCATTCCAAAGTCCATAGTTCGGATTCCTTCGGTGTCCCCACGGGGTATCCCGTCCCCGCTATGCGGCATACTTCGGCTCCACCGACCTCGAAGATTGTTTTGTCTCGAGTGCGAGGGACGAGGCAAAAGTATTTCCTCCACAACTCGAAGTGCGCCTCGCAGCCCAGGAACATCTCGCAAAGGGCGACGAAACCCAAGATGTGCAGAATAGACCCTGGGGTGAGGTGGTGGAGCTGGATCCCATAAAACACCAGTAACCCTCTCAGGAACGGATGAATGGGAAACCCGAGGCCTCGCAGGAGGAATGGCACAAAACACACATTCTCCCCCTTATGTGGATGGGGGAAATTCTCCACGAGGGCCTCGCCGTTGAAAGACGTCAAACCGGCGCGGACGGCTGTCAGATCCGAGGAAGGAAGGTAGCCTTGGGTCTCGAGGTCGCGTAGTTGAAGAAGCGACACGGAGCAGCTGGTCCAGTCCCCGGGACGGGATCCGTAAGGATCCGAGGAGGAGCTGGGGGCGCTCGCCATCTTTGGTGGAGACCTTTCGCTGGAGGTTTTTTCCGGTGGAGAAGAAGAAGATGTGGCTTGGACCACGACTCAGTTTGTTTAAAAGCTACTAAACCGCTCGTCTCCCCACGATGCGCGAAGTCCAAGAAACACTATTACTGTGGACCTGGCAATCCCGCGACGTTTGGGATTTCGCCGATGATAGGACGGTTGCCGAACAAGAAGGATGGAGGGACTCGCCTCGCAAGCCGAAGACATGCAAGATTATCCGAATATGCCTTGGCGTTGGAGGCTAGTCCGGGGGCTACTGAGGGAGTCCTGGTTTAAGGGGTCCTCGGATAGCCGACCTATATCTCATGGGCCGGACTATACGGGCCACTCAGTGAGCATTAGAAGATCAGGGGCCCGGTCACCAAGGTGGAAGATTAAAGGAACCATGGCGTGATCTCCAAGATATCGGCAGTAGATAGGCATGTTTTTTCCCTTTGATGTGCAACCGACTATATGTAAACCCTAGGTACCCCCGGCGTCTATATAAGCCAGAGGGTTTTTGGTTGTAGGACAACAGAACTCATCTAGGGTTTAGTTACTTGATCTCGAGGTAGATCAACTCTGTAATCTCCATACAATCAATATAATCAAGCAGGACGTAGGGTATTACCTCCATAGGAGGGCCCGAACCTGGGTAAAACCTTGTCCCCTTCGTCTCTTGTTACCATCGATCCAAGTCTCACAGTTCGGGACCCCCTACCCGAGATCTGCCGGTTTTGACACCGACAGGGAGCAAGAACGTACGCGGGTTCCCAAAGCACCCCCCAAAGGTTTCCATTCCGGTGCAACAAGACCACGACCACGAGCCCCGCAGAACGGATGTCATCGCCGAGCCCACCTCTGCGTCGTCGACAACTACTTTGCAGGCGAAGACCGCCTTTGGACAGAGCAGGGATGTACTCCTGTCCCCCTTCAAATTTGGCCATTGTGGGATCCCTTCCTGCCATTGCGAGAAGGGAAGAGGACCCGGGCCACCGCTATATATAGAGGCTAGGCTACACCGTAGAGGGGACCCGGCGACCAGTCGATCCACCAATCCATCCGATCCATCACAAAGGCAGCAGAGGGCCAAGAACACCTCAGGAGCGCCCTCACGAGGCTCCTCAACATTGTACTAGTTCATCCACAATACCTCCACGAGAGGCAATCCACCAAAGCTGGAGTTGGGTATTATGCTTCGCAGCGGCCCGAACCTGGGTAAACCACTGTGTTCATCTTCTTCCTCGTCATCTTGCAAGTTCATCGTCTTAGTCATCGAGTAGCGAGCTAGGTAGGGCAAGGCCGCAGACGAACTTCGCACATGCCCCTGTGTTCGAACCTTGAGGGTTTTGCGGAGCCCGAAATCCAACACCTTGCCCTTCTTGAAACTAGTGGTCTTACCATCAACGCTTGATGCTCCTTCTTGATTTCTACCTTCGCGTCGTAAAACATCGCGAAGAGCTCAGGGATCATCTTCTCTATCCCTTGCATGTTATAGTTTATCACGAAGCTCTAGTAGCTTGGTGGCAGTGAATTGGAGAACTCTGTCAATCACTATCTTATTTGCAATATGAACTCCCACTTTATTCAAGCGATTGTAGCATCCAGACATTCTGAGCACATGCTCACTAACTGAGCTATTCTCCTCCATCTTCTAAGCAAAGAACATGTCAGAGGTCTCATACCTCTCAACACAGGCATGAGCCTGGAATACCAATTTCAGCTCTTGGAACATCTCATATGATCCATGGCGTTCAAAACATCTTTGGAGCCCCAGTTCTAAGCCGTAAAGCATGGCGCACTAAACTATCAAGTAGTCATCAGAACGTGTCTGCCAGACATTCACGACATCCACAGACGATGCTTGAGGGGGTGGCACACCGAGCGGTGCATCGAGGACATAAGCCTTCTATGCAACAATGAGGACAATCCTCAGATCACGGACCCAGTCTGCATAATTGCTACTATCAACTCTCAACTTAGTTTTCTCTATGAACGTATCAAAATACTGGGGAGCTACAGTGCGAGCTAATGATCTACCACATAATTTGCAAAGACATTTTGACTATGTTCATGATAATGAGTTCAACTAATTATATTACTAAAGAACTCCCACTCAAATCAACATCCCTCAGGTTTTCTAAGTCACTACAGGAATCAGGCACTTTGCCATCTGCCATGGCAGATGGCAAAGGCATGGTCGGCGGATGGCAAAGGATTTGCCATCTGCCAGCAGACGGCAAACAGTTTGGCTGAAACCCAGTCGGGAAAGGCTACTTTGCCGTCTGCTGGCAGATGGCAAAGAGCCTGCAGCCTTTGCCATCAGCTGGCAGATGGCAAAGCCTCTAAACGGGGTTAGCCACGTTAGAAGGCTAACGGCATGCTTTGCCGTCTGCCAGCAGACGGCAAAGGCTGCAGGCTCTTTGCCGTCTGCCAGCAGATGGCAAAGATTCTGGCCTTTGCCATCTGCCAGCAGATGGCAAAGATTCTGCAGCCTTTGCCATCTGCTGGCAGATGGCAAAGAGACCAAATAGGCCCTTCCCAGGTTGTACAGGTAGCTGACACGTGGCCTCTTTGCCATCTGCCAGCAGATGGCAAAGCTCTTTGCCATCTGCCAGTAGATGGCAAAGTGCCTATATTGCCCCATTTAATTTTGTTTTTTCTTATATCAATTCATCTTCACAGAAAATCAAACACATATATATATAACCAATATAACATATTCAACACATATTACCAATAGTCATGAACACATATATATCCAACACATCCATGAACACATATCCAACACATGTTACCAATAGTAGCAAGTTTCATCCATACATATACATAGTTTCATCAATATTACACAGTTTCATCCATAGGTAGCAAGTTTCACAAAGTCAAAACAAAAACTAAAGACAAGCACTCCATCAACCCAAGCTTCCGTGATCTAGAGCAAATCTGCAAAATGGGAAAGAAGAAAGTTAGAAGAAAAAGACTAGAAGAAGAAGATTATTATGATGCAACTAAAATGTGAAGACTATTATGATGCAACTTATATCTGTAAAATATGTCATTTTGGAGCTAAGTATGATTATTATGTTATTTTTGAGCTAGCTAAGCATACTAAGTCATTTTGGTGTAAAAAATGCTAAGTAAGGTCATTTTGAAGCTAAGTAAGGTAGTGCTCTAAACGCTCTTATATTTCTTTACAGAGGGAGTAACAAACATCAGAACTGTAACACCAGGACTAGAGTGGCTATTAGCCTATTAAAGAGAAAGCATGACAATCCTCTTGTAAAGACAAGGGCACCCAGTGCAACTATATTTAATAGCCACATACATCATCACAAAGGATAGATTGCATATGTAAGCATGCATGAATAAGAAAAGACCGTTCAGCAGCAAAACAACCTCTTTTGCTAGTACATGACCATCAACCACACACGCATGATGCAGGCATGACCAAATATGCGTAAGAATTAGAACCAAAGTTTAACTAGCCTCATACATGACCACCTCAACAGGCAGGAACCACCCAGCAGCCATCATAAGCGAACTAGAGAAATTCTTCATGCTCCTACATGAGAACCTGGTAGTCTAGTGGCATTAACCAAGCAAGCAGTAAAGCAAACACAGGATGACGAACCTCACCATGGTAGTTTGGTTTGAAAACCAGAATAAAAACAGAACTAGGCTATATTAGAGCATCGACAAGTTGGGTAAACCAAACAAAAGGCTTGCAGGGATATTGGCAATATTTGACAAACTCATCTAATTCACATGACCATTTCCGAGTGCAAGCAACAAATAGCACTGTGAGGCCCATAAAGTCTATGGCAAACTGCAATAATCCCTAATCGCAGCCACAATAAGATCTCCAACTTGTGGGCACAAAATTGATTGATGAATCGAATCTTCTCATGTTTAAATTGGAAAGAGAGAAAAACTGAATCGGTCTACACACACACACGGAGAGAGAGAGAGAGAGAGAGAGAGAGAGAGAGAGAGAGAGAGAGATGGACGACCTTCCGTGATGTCAGGGTTGGAGCAGCCACGCGGAACCGCATCATCGCCCTCCTCTCCCGGCATGCCCCACTTCTACCAGGTTCCAACACATGATCATAAAAGCAGCAACTCTGCATCAAACACAGGCATCAGAATGTTCAGAACGTACTAGTTCAAAACACTAACTCAAGATAAGATGAACCAATGTCAAATATTCAGTTGTGTAAACACAAATAAAACTTTGAACTAAACAGAGGAAAGCAATATAGTTTCAAGAATAAAAAATTATAATACTGGTACAACTAACATCATGTGGCACTAAAGCATCAAAACCCTCTTGTAAAAACAACAACAACGCCCAGTGCAAACATATATAATAGGCACATACACATCATTACAACAGAGAGAGATAGAATGATGTGGTGTTCATCATACGCAAACAGGAAGAAATTTAGTCATGCTCCTACCTACATGAGAAAGAAACTGGGAGTACAGTGGCATCAATCAAGCAGGCAGTAAACCAAATTAACCAAGGACAAGACGGACCTCGCCCAGCCCTGGTAGTTTGGTTTCACAACAACAAATAAGAATAGAAAGTTGGCAGGCTAGAGCAGAGCATCAACGGCTTGGGTAGAAAAAAATTAAATAAGACTTGCAGGCATATTAATTGGCAATATTTGACAAAGACATGCATCTAACTGACATGACCATGCGGAGAAAGAAAACAGCAAGTAGATAGCATTACGAGGCCCATAAAGTTCTGCAATGGTAATCCCTTGGGGCTATCATTCACCAGCAAAGCTAATCCTCTAGTCAAGATTGTGTATGAGATGTTACGATGCAACAGCAAGTAGTACCCAACAAGGTAGCTGGTAATTGTACATACAAAAAAAAGTAGTCTATATATGTAAATTAATAATTTATTTGTTTATTATGCAAGAAAGATAGATTGGCCCATTCACCACTAGTAATCTACTTCAAACTTGCTAATGTGCACAAACACATGTATCTAATTGACGTACATGAGCATCCAGTGAAAGCAAACAGCAAGCAGGTAGCTTCCAGTTCTGCAATAGTAACCCCTAATTTAGTTGTGAGCACACATCATATCGACAGGTTTTGTTTTGTGAAACAGAGTTTTTGCATAACTTAGGAGTTATCCCAAATTGTGCGACATCCCTTGAACTCAGAACAACATACGCAAGACATATTTTCCAGGATCTTCGCCCTTGGGGCCTTGGAAACTGTAAACCGTATCTTTAGTAAGCAATATATGTAAGACAAAAAAAATCTAGGGTTTATTTCATTTATGAACGAGCTAAACTGCACTGCATCTTAGAATTGGTACCACATATTTGTCATGCCTCAAAAGGTCACAACTTTAGAATCAGACAAATTAATTCACCGTTGCATGTGGCAAACGTTAATGACCCCACCGAGCAGGAGAACACCAAAATTGCACGAAAAATTACAACTTTGTTTCCAAAGCAAGTACCTTTACAGTAGCCTTGCTATTCACTTGGTTTTCCATTTCCTCTGTCATAAACTGCACGCACGAGAAACATAGACAAATAATAAATCAAATCATCTAGAAGATAAGGAGAATTATGTTCCCCAGACTGAAGTGGAACATGGCCATAACCGAAGAAAAGCAATTGATGTCGCAACAGAGCACCTTGTCGAGATGGATGAGCACTTGGATGGCAAGCTCGGGGCTGAGGGTGCCGCTAGAGACCATCTCGTCGAGCGTCTCTGTGAGGCACATGTCGATGGTGGACCGCCTTTACAGCTCAAAGGTGGCCATCGCCTGCGCCAAACAAGAACAGTTTCGTCAGATATTAGCTGCAAGCTAGATAGGATACATTCATGTCACGTACAGTCTAAGACTAGTATATATAACAGCAACCGGCGCCCGTTCATTCATCAAGGGACTAATCCATACATCAGTCCGTCTCTTTCTTTCAGCAACAAGTTGCACTATTTTTCTGTCGCAACTTTCTTTCTTTCTTTTATAAATAAATAAATATCAAGTGTGTGATCAGTAGGGTGTCTTCTTGGTGTGGATGTGACCAATTTATTTTGGGAGGACTCTCCTTGTAGAGTAGTAGTATATATATGAAATGAAATTCAATTGTTTATTATGCAAGAAAGATAGATTGGCCCTTCCACCAGCAGCTATCTAGTTCAAACTTGATAATGTGGACAAGCACATGTATCTAATAATTCACATATGTGAGCATCCAATGAGAGCAAACAGCAGGCAGGTAGCATCCAATCTAATTCTGAAATGATAGGTTTGCTCCTCTCGGCCTCGGTGCAGCGGGCGGCGAGCTTGGTGAAGATCTCGAGCTCGAGGACGCGGCTGTCGGGGTCGGGCACGAGCTCGGCCTCGCCCAGGTAGATGAACCAAGGCACGACCAAGCAGCACAAGGAGAACCCACCATTCTCTAACAGCAGCAACTCTAGGAAGTATAAAAAATGATGACTGTTTCAATAACCTGGTACACAAAAAAATGTACAGATAACTGATCGCACATTCCTTGCTGCTGACACTCATGGTAAGGAAAAAATTACTTGCGTAATGAATGGCAAAGAGAACTGGAACCAAAAAGGAGGGAGGCATAGGACAGGAGGAACACGACCTTCGACGACAGGGAGAGCAACGCGGTAGGAGAAGGGCAGGGGCTGGCCACGAGAGAATCAAGAGATGGATCATCTCAGCTTGATGTCAAGGAGAATGGATGATGGTGGCGACGGGGTTGTCCACCGGATCCGGCATTGCCACGAGCCACACATCGCTGCGCTGGTTCGCCGTGTGCTCCACCTTGCCACCATCAGTGCCTCAGCGGTGGCTGGATGCCGAGGGAGAATAACTTCACCATCTTGACTGCTTTTGAATATCACAGTGGGGATAAAAGTTCCTATCCAAAGAATAGCAATGCTATTAGAATCGAACAAGAATCAGATGTGAATGATTGAACTTGTATATCCAACAGTAATATAATGATTCTGTTCAAGTAATTACAACCACAAGTGTCTACTCATAAGTGCTCAGTATTGAAAAAAAGAAAGCAACAATGAAGAACAAATAGGTAATGCAAAAACACACGTCGCAACAAGAAACAAGAAATAAAACTTCACCATTCACAGTAGCTACTAGCACCATTCACAAACAGCAAAACATCTAGCAAATTCAATTTATCCATCAATCCATCCATCCATCTATCCATCCACAGTAGCAAAAAAATTATCCATCCATCCATCCATTCACATATAGAGAGAGGGGAAGATAGGAGACAGAGGGAGCTCACCGGCGGCCGGGAGGGGGCGTCCGGGGGACGGGCGGGGTCAGGCGGCGACGGAGCGGGGTCGGGCGGCGAGGGGGCCGCCGTCCTGCGGCGAGGCGGGGCGGAGTCGGGCAGCGTGCGGCGGCGATGCTGCCGCCGTTTGGCGGCGTAGTCGGGAGGGGGCGTCCGGGGGACAGGCGGGGTCGAGCGGCGATGGAGCGGGGTCGGGCGGCGAGGGGGCCGCCGTCCTGCGGCGAGGCGGGGCGGGGTCGGGCGGCCGTAACCCTAGCTGGGCTGGGGTGGGAGAGATGGGTGGGTGAGGTGGGGGGAGGGGGGAGAGAGAGAGGGGTGGGGCCGGGCTGGGGTGGTGGGTGGGTGAGGTGGGGGGGAGAGAGAGAGGGGTGGGGCCGGGCTGGGAGAGAGGGGAGATAGCCCCACCTCTTTGCCATCAACCAGCAGATGGCAAAGCCCCACCTCTTTGCCATCAGCCAGCAGATGGCAAAGCCGCACCTCTTTGCCATCAGCCAGCAGATGGCAACTTTGCCATCTGCTGGCTGATGGCAAAGAGGTGGGGCTAGTGCACCGTTACAACGTCGTCGTCCGCTAGACCCCACCAACCTCTTTGCCGTCTGCCAGCAGACGGCAAAGATTCTTTGCCATCTACTGGCAGATGGCAAAGAATTGGCTGATGGCAACCAGGTTCTCTGCCGTCTGTCAGTTCTTTGCCGTCTGTTTTTTGTAAGCAGATGGCAAGGACGTTCTTTGCCATCCGCTGGCAGATGGCAAAGAGCTGACTGATGGCAAATTCCCTGTTTCCAGTAGTGAGTGTGACATGATCCAAATCCTCCAACCCAAGTCCGATCATCACGTGAGATGAGGTGGCTTCAATGGTGAACATCTCCATGTTGATCGTATCTACTATATGACTCATGTTCGACCTTTCTATCTCCTGTGTTCCGAGGCCATGTCTGTACATGCTAGTCTCATCATGGTTAACCCAAGTATTCCGCATGTGTAAATCTGGCTTACACCTGTTGTATGTGAACGTAGAGTCTATCACACCCGATCATCACGAGGTGCTTCGAAATGACGATCCTTCACAACGGTGCATACTCGGGGAGAACACAATTTATCTAGAAATTTTAGTGAGGGATCATCTTATAATGCTACCGTCGTCCTAAGCAAAATAAGATGCATAAAGGATAAACATCACTTGCAAAGCATATAAGTGACATGATATGGCCATCATCATCTTGTGCTTTTGATTTCCATCTCCAAAGCACCGGCATGATCTCCATCATCACCGGCATGACACCATGATATCGATCATCATGATCTCCATCATCGTGTCGTCACGTGGTTGTCGCGCCAACTATTGCTTCTACAACTATTGCTAACTCATAGCGATAAAGTAAAGCAAAAAAGGTGAGCATAATTAAAGACAACCCTATGGCTCCTGCCGGTTGCTGTCCTCATCGACATGCAAGTCATGATAATCAATACAAAACATGATCATCTCATACATCACATATATCACATCATGTCTTTGGCCATATCACATCACAACATGCCCTGCAAAAACAAGTTAGACGTCCTCTACTTTGTTGTTGCAAGTTTTACGTGGCTGCTATGGGCAACTAGTAAGAACCGTTCTTACCTATGCAAAGCCACAACGGTGATAATAAAGTTGCCTTTTAACCTTCTATAAGGACCGCCTCCATCGAATCTGATTCAATTAAAGTGGGAGAGACAGACACTCGCCAACCATCTTTATGCAACAAGTTGCATGTCAGTCGATGGAACCGGTCTCTCATACGTGGACGAGTAAGGTTGGTCCGGGCCGCTTCATCCCACAATACCGCCGAATCAATATAAGACTAAGGAGGTTAGAAATCTGAACATCAACGCCCACAAACTCTTTGTGTTCTACTCGTGCATATCATCTACGCATAGACCTAGCTCATGATGCCATTGTTGGGGAACGTTGCATGGGAAACAAACCTACGCACATGCAAGATCTATCCATGGAGATGCATAGCTACGAGAGGGGGAGTGTATCTACATACCCTTGTAGATTGCTAAGCGGAAGCGTATATAATGCGGTTCTTACTAGTTGCCCATAGCAGCCACGTAAAACTTGCAACAACAAAGTAGAGGACATCTAACTTGTTTTTGCAGGGCATGTTGTGATGTGATATGGCAAAAGACATGATGTGATATATGTGATGTATGAGATGATCATGTTTTGCATAGATTGTCACGACTTGCATGTCGATGAGTACGACAACCGGCAGGAGCCATAGGGTTTGAATTTTTTTTCTAGATCCATTATTTTCATTTCTGTCAGATTCTAGGGTTTGAAATTTTTTCACAGAAAACTTTCTCCATAAATTCCCAGAAAATTCCTGGAATTGTAATTGTTATCCAATATCTACCCTGTCAAATTTGACCAACCAGTTCATCCATTTGAAGTGGAATTCCTCCACTTTTCTGCTTCATGCAAAATCTACTTTTGAAAATTTTGTGAAGCAAAGTTTCCTTGTTTCGCTTAAAAACATTACCAGTACCTTGCCATGCATTGGGGATCATCTAGTGCCAATGATAGTAGTAAATTTGACCCGGAAAGTGACCAAGACCCCTTGCCTAACTTCTTGACAACAGGCCAGTTCTTGTATTTCCCTCCTTCCTAGCCATTGCATCGCCACCTAGCTGCTTCCAGTTGACTCTAGTCACTTAAAATCATCATGGAAACCTCATGTACATCTTTCCTCTCTCCTTGGTACACTCGGCTTGCTAGGTCAAAGCCAACAGTGCACTAATTGGCATTGTTGAGCTTATGCCATTGCTCCAGTGGCCTTGTGCCTGAATCTTCTTGTCCACAGGGAGCCCCTCTGACCCCCTCGACTGTTGGACAAACCCAAGCTACCCCTCTTCCTCTTGCGGCCAATGAACAGTCGTGGACGAAGCTGAGAGCTCCTGCCACGTGTGATCATATATCTCACCCCCTCCTCTCCTTAGTGCCACGCGACTCTTCCTGGCACTCCCTTAAACCTCCCATAAACGCCCACTCAATCCCTCGCCCCTCCATTCGATCGCAAACACCTCATCCAAAGCTCCAATGCACACCAAAGCGCAGTTTTGACCTCCGAGGTTGAAACCCACCCTGGAGTGAGCTCTGAGTCCCTCCACCTCTGTCATTCGGCTCCTCTACCTACAAATCGAACCCTTGTGCCGAAAGCCCCTTGCTTAGCCCCTGATAAGCTTGACTTCGAGCTCGGAGTCACCGCTTCCGGTCTCCGATGAATTGGATGATTCCGTCCACCCCTCGACCCCCTCTCTTCCTTTCTTCCCCTCTTGTCAACTAGAAGGTCATGCCATTATTTGTCGTAGGTTTGAAAGCACATTTGCTCCCTTGGTGGTTTTGGTAATTAATAATAACTTATATATCATTGAACTAATGTTTCCACTAAGTATATTTTAGGAAAAGTTCAATGATAGGTTGGCAAAAGGATTGTCGAGAAACCCCAAGATGCAAGGAAATGGATTGGCAAAGCTTCAAGCAAGAGGACTCTACATTTTACTTTGTGAGAAATCACTTTGAGTCCATAGGAAAGCCAATACTATTAAAAGGGGGTAAGGTACTGTTGGTGAACAAGATGCTCCACGTGCACAAGTGATAGTCACCAAAAACACCCACAAGCTCTTCCACAAATACTCTCTCTAGAACCCTACCACTCAAATCGGTAAGACCAACAATTCCTATTCGGTCTCACCGAGATTCAAACCTTAGACAGATCCTAAGCCAAACCCATCTCGGTACTACCAACTTTCCACTTCGGTGCCACCGAGTTCAGTTGCCAACTTTCTGGTTAGCTATTTTCAGGTATCGGTACCACCTAGTTTTGCCAATCGGTCTCACCGAGATTTGGACCAACTTCCTGGTTAGCCATTCTCAGGAATCGGTACCACCGAGTTTTGTGAATCGGTCTCACCGAGTCTTTGGACCAACTCTTTGGTTAGCCGTTGTCAGGAATTGGTACCACTGAGATTTGAGAATTGGTCTCACCGAGTTGTGTAATCTGACCGTTGGTCATCAAATCGGTACCACCGAGATTTATGTATCGGTCTCACCGAGATTCAAAAGTTACTGCCTTTTGGTCACTTCGGTACCACCGAGTTTTATACTTCGGTGTCACCGAGTTGGTCACTTTAGGTGTAACTGTTGGATTTTTGGGGATGCCTATATATACCCCTTCACCACCACCCACTCGAAAGAGAAGCACTCAGAACTATTCCATACTTGTCCCATCCAATTTTCTGAGAGAGAGCCACCTACTCATGTGTTGAGATCAAGCCATTCCACTCTATCCATATGAATCTTGATCTCTAGCCTCCCAAGTTGCTTTACACCAAATCAATCTCTTCCACCATAGCCAAATCTGTGAGAGAGTGATTGTGTGTTGAGGAGTCTATCATCTTGAAGCACAAGAGCAAGGAGTTCATCGACATTGCCGAGCCTATTACCTTTTGGAGGATGGTGCCTCCTAGATTGGTTAGGTGTCTCTTGGGAGCCTCCTACTTCGTGTTGTGGAGTTGAACCAAGAAGTTTGTACGGGCAAGGAGATCGCCTACTTCGTGAAGATCTACCCATAGTGAGGCTAGTCCTTCGTGGACGGTGTCGTGGGAACGAGCCTGACAGTAGAGGTTAGGGGTACGAAAGGAGAGGGCAGAGTCCTAGCTACAGAGAGGTTGTACACACAGATGTATGAGTTCAGGCCCCTCTCGTGGAGGTAACAGCCCTACGTCTCAGTGCTCGGGAGCTCTTGTCATGTGGAATGTGTGAGTTACAGGGGGTGCGAACCTTTGTGCCAGAGGGGAGGGGCGGCTTATATAGAGTGCGCTGCCCCTCATGAATACCCGGCAACCAAGGGTTCGGTTATGGTAATAAAGGCATACGTTACTGATAACGTATGTAATAAATGCTACTAATGGTGTCCAGCTGAACGCCTGTCCGTTGGCCTCCCTGGAGTGGCTTCTGGTCTTCTGCGGTCGACTGATTTCTAGTTCTTCCGAGTGAAAGGCAACTATCGAGTGGAGAGAGAAACCTCCGAGTGGATGTTCTGTCGAGTGACTCATGCGCCATGGTGATTTCAGTCAGAGTCTTCTTTGTAATCTTTAAGTTCTCCAATGTAGTGTCCTTAGGTAGGGTATGTAGGTCAGGCCTATGACCCTACCCTAGGTACATATCCCCATCATTAGCCCCCGAATGGATCGGGGTTCGAGTGAAAAGGGATTGATGCAGGTTCTGATAAGACACAAAAATTCCGAGTGCATTTTAGGGCTTCACAGAAGTCTGCGTCGATTGGAATCTTTGTCATTCACCCTGATCGATTCTGTCTTGATATGCGTCCGAGTGAACTTGAGCGCGGACTCAGGTCCGAGTGATCAGCAGGGCATCTTGATGCGACGGGTCGCTTCGTCAGGCCCGGATTTTACGGGATTCGAAAATTTGGAAAGCACGCGTTGCGCGAAGATGACGCAACGACTGGGGCAAGTGGGGGCATGACGCCTCAATTTTCGCGCCGCCCTTATCGCCACGTACTGCGCTTCCTCTGAAATCGGGATACACAGAGATCTGGCGGGCCCGCAGGTCAGCGACCCACTCGGGCAGTTATAAGACGGGACGGTGCAGGGGTTGGTACAGTGCTCCTCCTCCATTCCCCCCTTTTCCTCCGCCTCCTCTGCTCCACGCGCACCGCTCGGCTCCATCTCGACGATCGCGCTGCTATGACGAAGGGGAAGATGGAGAAGCTCGAGCGCGCTAAGAAGGGAGCCAAGACGAAGAAACCGTCGGGCGCCCGGTCCATGGCGCCGCCGGGGTGGATCCAAGGGGATTTCCTTCGGTCGACCATCACCGCGGAGGACGTCCAGAACCTCGTCGCCGACGGGTTGATTGCTGAAGGGTCGTGGAGGCTGTCGGAGGGAGAGACCGAGCCGGAGCCGCGCGAAGGCGAGCGAGTCCTCCTCCTCACCCACGCCGAGTGAGGTTTTTCTCTGCCTCCCCATCCATTCATCCGTGGGTTCTTGAACTTCTTCGGCGCGCAACTTCACCATTTCCCTCTGAATGCCATTGCGTATCTTGCCGCGTTCATAACACTGTGTGAATGCTTCTTGGGTTGTTCCCCTCAATGGGGTTTGTTCAAACACATCTTCACTGTTCGGTCTTAGTTAGTCAAAAAGGCCAACCCTAGTGATAGTAAGACCCACGTTATCCAGCTTTGTGGTGGCCTGGGACTGCAAAAGAGGAGCAAGAGTGCGTTTCCATCGATGACTTTTCCTGAATCTGTTCGGGGCTGGCAGTCGACTTGGTTTTACTTCAAAGATGTTGCATCTCCCAATATGTCGACTGGCCTTCCCCCCTTCACATTGGAGCGACCCACTACTCCCAGAACATTCTCCGTGAATGAGGGAGAGAAAGTCCAGGTAGGAATTTTAGTGAATGTAGTAGTTGATTTGATCCGTGGCGGAGTGACTGGCATGGACCTGCTAGAGGCGTTTCTCAGTCGGCGAATCCAGCCCCTTCAAGCGAGGGACCACACTATGTGGCACTATTCGGGCGCCGAAGACACCACTCGGACACATCCAGAGGAAGTCTCTAAGGAGACCATCGCACAATGGCTCAGAAGCAACACCGGAGCCTGCGACAACCCTCTGGGAGCCAAGCGAATCTTGCCCTTCTCTGCCGAGAATCCGCCGCCAAACTGGTGAGTTATATCTTTGTCGAATGCTTTCATGTTTTGTCGAGTGATTGGGTCTTCAGCCGACTGACTTTACTGTCTGTATTTTGTAGGAGTTTACGAACATGTATTCGCCCGTGCCGAACGGAAGGCAGCCTGAAGACGGAGAAGAGAGCGCAGGCGGCAGCGCAGACGTTGATTATGCTGATGACAGTGAAGGCAGCAACGACGACCTAGAGGAGATCGAAGAAGAGGTCCAGGCTCTTCCACGCACCGAGCGTCGTTCCAAGCAGCGTGAAGACTCAGAAGCTGTCCCAAGCAGAACTTTGGCATCGAGCACCAGGAATCCGAAGCGCGACCGGGTTGCGACACCTGAGTCGACTGAAAAGGTCGTGAAACAGCTCAGGTCTGACGCACCAAAACCTCGGAAGGCTCTGCCCCGCATGAAGATCGCCGTGCCCGTTGCCCAACGTGAGTGTTCATTTTCCTTTTTCTGCTGTTGTGGAACTTCATGTCTTTGCTGATCGAGTGGAATTTATTTGCCAGAGCTGCTACCTCGGTGACGTCGCCTCTACGAGATGAAGAGGAACACATGGAAGTGGACACTGCTGACGCGGCCACCTCTCAACGAGGTATAACAAATCTTCACTCTGCTCTTGTTTTTGAAGGCGATTCGTCGATTGAATAAGTTAACGTTGTCGATTGGCAGGTGACGACGTCATCCACGTGGAAGATGATGAGGAGCCACAGCAGGGTGCAGAGGGTGAAGTTGTGGCCTTGGACACTCCACGCGTACGCACTCGGAGGACATCATCGGGACAGGCGCCTCGTAGGTCGACTGCTGCATCATCTCAAGAACTTGGCAACTCTTCCCGAGCCAGAACTGATCTTGTGGTTCAATTGTCGAGTGCCCCGCCGGCAACTACAACCCTTGTGGTTTCAGCGCCGATTGGGCAACCTCATGCAACTCTTGTGACCTCAGCTATAGCACCGACTCATCCGACGCCCGCATACCCTTTGTACCATGTCCCAGAGGACCAGACTGGAGCTGCCAAAGAGGCCATGATCCAGGCTGGGCAAATGATGCTGCGTACGAAGGAGGCATATGAGGCCAACAAGTTGGCTTATGATGCCAGCTCGGCGCTTCGTGCCAATGTCCGAGTAAGTGCGATTGTAAGTTCATTTCCGATTGAATTCCTGTCCATCTTGACTCTAGACCCACTAGGTGTTTTCTTTTGATGCATACTTGCTTGTTTTCTCCTCGAGTAGATCAGGTCTAAGTCGAGTGGTCTCTGGTCCAGTGGGGGCATGCTGAGTGCACCCACTGGGTGTAGTCCCCGAGACCGCTGTCGAATGGCGAAGACATCGGCAGGGGTCTTAGATTTGTTTTGATAGTCGCTTGCCACTCGACATCCTGGTCGAGTGATAGTAGGTCCAGTGGGGGCATGCTGAGTGCACCCACTGGGTGTAGTCCCCGAAACCGCCATCGAGTGCTTGCATCGGCGGGGGTCTGATAGAGACAATGTTTGCATGTTTGCTCTCTTTTTTTTTACTCGGACAGGTCGGACCTGGTCGAGTGGTGTCGTATCCAGTGGGGGCACGTTGAGTGCACCCACTGGGTGTAGTCCCCAAGACTACTGTCGATCGTTTACGATGGGCAGTAGTCTTAATAACTTGGACTCGGGGTCCTTTTTTTGTACTTGGAGTACGCTTGTCACCTCTGAATGGTTGTCTTAGGGATGTAAAGGTCCGAACTGGCAAGACCTATCCTGCAGGTTTCATGGACATCATTTCCATCAACCATGATATGACGCTTTGCAGGGGTGTGCGGTGGGGCGGCGGGCTGCCGTCCAGTCAACTGAACTTGCTCTTTTCCACTCGGGAGTAGTGTCGTCGTTTTGTCACGGCAGATGCCATGGGTAGGCTTATCGAGAGTGGTTGGGGCCGAAGGACGCCGACGGGCTCCAGGAGCGGGGTTAGGCACGAGCGGTGGCGGACACACGATGTACCCAGGTTCGGGGCCCTCCGTGGGAGGTAACACCCCTAGTCCTGCTTGGTCTAGTTTAGACAATGGAGAAGCTACAATGGTGCTCCTGGAGCTGTATGGCTAGAGGAGGAAGAGAGAGCTAGGTAGCCCTTGCTGCCTCCCTGTGTGTGTGTGTGTGTGTGTGTGAAGAGAGTCGACCCCGTTGCATGGGGGAGGCCCGGGGGGTTTTATAGGCCAACTCCCCGGAGTACAATATGAATAAGAGATCTCAGGGGGCCCCAGCCGGCAGCCTCTCCGGCCGGCTGTGGGGCCCCCTGCTGAGGGGTCCCGTCGCCGGCGGGGTTCCCCGGCTGCAGGGTCCCATCGGGAGCCGGCGGGGCCCGCACAGTGGGTCCCCGTGACGGTCACGTCCCGGCAAGGGTCGTCCTTCGGGGGCGTCGTCTTGTGGTGTCTAGCCGAGGTCAGCGGTACGGCCGGCTGCCCTGTAGCCATGCCGGGGCAGGTAATGGAGTGGTTGGAGGCGTGCCGACACTGTTGGAAGCCCTGTCGCAGTAAGCCGAGGTCAGCAGTCACTGTGGCCCTGCGCGCCCGTGTGTCACTGGCCACTGTGGCCACGCCGGGATTGGTCATGGGGGTCTTGTCTTGTCGCCGTACTGATGCGCAGAGAGACGGGACGGGAGCTGGTCCCTCTGAAGGTCAGCGGAAGGGCCGGCCTGGAGGCAGCCGACCGTAAGCCCGATGACCGGCTCCTTGATCAGCCGGCCGTAGGTGAGCCGGCAACGGACATGCCGGCTCCTTGCTATCCGGCTCCTTGCCAGCCGGTCTTGAGGCAACCGGCGGCCCACCAGCCGGCCGTGGCCCAGCCGGCTCCAGGCCGGCCGGTTGTATCGATTTTCTTCGAGCGAGGGGAGGACCCCACAGCTTTGGCCTACCCGGGGGTAATAACCCCGTCAGTAGTCCCCGAAGCCGGCGGGGGCCCATGTCTGCCCGGCGAGGGGGAGCCGGCGGCTTCCCTCAGGCGGCGTTTCATCTTCTGTGGAGAGCCGAACGGCTGGGCGAGGCGGCGGCTGCCCCCGACGCCTCGGGTTCCGCCGCGCCGCCCCGGGCCCCGCGCCGGGCCGTGGCGCGCCACGCGGGGCGTAGTGAAGCCATGGGGCCCGCACGCGTGGGCAGACGGGACGTCGCACTGGGCCTAGCCTGCTAGGCCGCGGGCGTAGCCCAGTAGGCCTCAGGCCGCAGGCCAAGATCTTCTGTGCCTAGACCGTGATGGCCGCGGCCCGAGGCGCCCACGATCTTGCGGATATCCCGGGGGAGTGGGCGCAGTTAATCCCCACTTCCCCCAGGCGTTGCCCCTTATTTAAAGGGGAAGGGCGAGAGGCGGAGGCAGTTACGCCCCTCTCGCCCCCTCCGTTTTCTTCCTCCTTGCCTTTTTCGCTCAGCCCGCGCTGCAGCTCCGACCGCTCGCCGCTCCGCACCGCCCCGCCGTAGCGATGGCCGACGACCCTCATGGTAGCTGGTGAGGCTCCGTCATCACGGAGGAGAACATCGCGATGCTCCGCCGCGCCCGCATGCTGCCGTCGGAGGAGCGCGTGATCGCCCGCGCTCCAGGCGGCGAGGTGGTGCCCAGACCCCAGGCGGGGGAGCACGTCGTCTTTGCCTGTCACTTTCTGCGCGGCTTCGGCCTGCCGGTGAGCCTCTTCTTCCGTATTTTGATGGACACCTTCGATCTCCAGCCGCATTACCTCGGCCCCAATGCCATTCTCTACATCGCGAGCTTCGTGACCTTGTGCGAGGGGTATCTTGGGATGCTTCCCTTCATGGAGCTCTTCAGGAAGCTCTTTTATCTCAAGGCCTTGAAGAACAAAGACGAGACGCCGTACGCCTGTGGGGCGTGGTGGTGTGTTACCGCGGCCCGCATTTTCCCCGCATCGACCTCATCGACTCCGTCAAGGGGTGGAATCGGACGTTCTTCTACGTGAGGAACGCCGACCCGCAGCGGGATTATATCCGGCTGCCGGCATTCGTCAATGCCCTGTCCACCGGAGTGAACTGGTCGGGGGTCGGCCCGCGCGGGGCCGTGCTCGGAGAGCTGGGCCGGCTCCAGACGATGAGGAGCGGAGAGGGGCTCGTCGCCTCTGACCTGGTGGCCGATTTCATTGCGCGCCGGGTGCTGCCTCTCCAGTTGAGGCCGCACCGGATCTGCGACATGTCTGGCCAGCGGGACCCCTGCCGGCTGTCCACCGTCGAGCTGACGCCGGCCCAAGTGGCGAAGCGGGTGAATGCCATCACGATCTTCAAGTTGGTGCCAGGGACCTGGTCCCTGGCCAAGGAGCCGTACAGCTGGCTCAATCCGGCACCCCTGGTACGCCCTGTTGAGGTGAATTTTCTTTTCCTTTTCGGATCTTTTCAACCGGTGCCTGACCTCACCCGACGCGCTGACCGCAGCTTTTCGTTCGAAAGAACACGCCGGACGGCCCGCAGCCCCAGATTTTCGAGGCGGAGCGCGCCGAATCCGACCCCGAGGACTTCGAGACGGGAGCCGGTCCTGAAGAGGGAAGCGACTCCTCGGGAGAGGCTGAGGCGGGAGGTGACCCGAGAGCCGGCGGGTCCCGACCGGCTGGTGAGTTTCCCTCCGGCCCCACGATCAAAGATTGGAGCGATGATGACGACGACGACGATGATGATGATGATGATGATGATGTCCGGATCCTGGACGCGCCTTCCCCCGCAGTTCAGCGAAGCCCGCGCGGATGGAGCGAGGAGCGGCTGTCACGCAGCCGGGAGGCCGGGGCCTCCCGTCGGGAGAAGAGGCCGGCTCAGGAGGAGCCGGCGGCCCAACCGCCAGCTCGCAAACGGGTGAAGGCGGTCGCGGCGAAGCCGCCTGTGCGGGCCAAATGGGTCCTTCCTGTCGTCGCCGGGTAGGTCCCTTGGTTCTTGGGGGTGTTTCTTTCAGTTAGTTTCATGCCGGCAGGCGGCTGAATGCTCGCCTGTTCTAGGGACCCCATCGAGCTCCATGACGTGGAGGCGACGGCCGGCTCGCTGGAGCCCGCCAGCCATCTGGCCCTAGAGCACGCTGCCATGCAGCGTGAGGAGAAGAGGAGGATCGCGGAGCTGCGAGCCTCGATGTCAGGAGCCCAGGGCGGAACCACGCACTCCGGGACCTCGAGCGGCGGGAGACGGAGGCGGTCCGCGGAGCCCGCACGGGGATCGGATTCGGCGGCTGAGTCGGCTCGCATGGCGAGACCTCCGTCGAGCGAGCCGCGGAGGCCGGCTGCGGAGGCGGTCGCGACTCCGACCGGGGCGGAAGAGGCCCGGCCGGGGGGGGGGGCAAACCCCGAGCCGGCACTGGAGGGGCCCCGGCAGGTAGAGACGGCGGTGATGCCACCCGTCACCGAGCCGGCCGCGGTCGTCGTGCCAGAGGCCCCGGCGGCGCCGGAGCCGGCGCCGGAGGTGCCGGCCATGGAAACGGGAACGCCGGCCGCGGCGACCGTCCCGTCGAGCCGGGCAGGACAGGAGGTGACGGCGCTGTCCGTGGGGCAGTCGGGGACTGATTCCCGAGCCCTTGTGGTCAGCAATCGCCCCGGCAGCCGGCGCCGCGGCGGATGCTGGAGCGAGCGGCGAGGGGAGCCGGTCCGGGAGGACCATGCTGGACGTGATCCAGGACTGGGAGGCGCTGGCCCGCGTCCCAGCCGTCCTGCCTCCGTCGATCGGCGGCCCGGTCCCGGCGCTCGACGAGCTGGGCAGCGTCCTGGCGCGGTGCCGCGAGGAGCTGGCCAAGTTTGCCGAAGCAGCCGACAACGCCATGCAGTGCGCAGAGGTAAGCCTTTTCGGTCTTCGTCGAATTTCCAGTGGGGGCGCGCAAGCGCACCCACTGGGTGTGGCCCCCGAGATGCAGGCCGGTTGACCGGCCACGAGGCAGTCGGGCCGGATCTTCCTTTGTGTGTTCTTGACTGGTTTCTTGGAGCAGGCGGGGAACTCCAAGTGGCGGGAGCTCTTTGTCGAGGCGGTTGCCATCCACAATCATGGCAAGCGCGGCTATTACTGTCTGGAGGTGGAGCTGAAGAAGGCGCAAGGTACGTCAGTTCCAGTGGGGGCGCGCGAGCGCACCCACTGGGTGTAGCCCCCGAGAGTCGGCCCGGCTGCTCGGCGGCCGGCACAGGTCTTGTGCGTTTTGCTGATTGCGGTCAATGTTTCTGCAGGGGACCTGGATGCCCTGACCTCCATCCAGGAGAAGAGGGATGAGGTGGCCGCCGAGCGGGACCGGCTGGCGCAGAACGTCCAGGCGATCACCTCGGAGCGGGACCGGCTGGCCGGCCTGCTGGTGGACGGGCAGGCGGCCCAAGAGCGTCTGAGGGAGGAGCTGCAGCGCGAGGTGACGGCCAAGGAAAAAGCCGTCAAGGAGGCGGCCGATGCCGCCCAACAGACCGCCGCCCTCGACATCAAGGTGACCCGCCTCGAGAAGGCGCTTGAGGCGCGCAGCGCCACCCTTGCCCAGGCGGAGGAGGCGCTGGCACGCGAGAAGGAGGCGGGGCTGCAGTTTGCCATCGAGATGGACGACGCTTTTCAGCGTAAGTCTTCATCTTCTTCCCGGCCGTCCGTGTTTTTCTGGCCCTTGAGGTGCTTTCTGATTCCAATTTTCCTTTCTTCAGAACGGTTCCCAGAAACCCAGCGCTATGCCGAGCGAGTCATGGTGATGATGCTGTGTGGGACGCCGTAGCGGACCGTGATGTCTTCGATGAACCGGACGGCCGTGGGGCCGTCCAGTTTCTTGATTGGCCTGGCCTCGATCCACTTGGTGGATTTGTCGACGGCTACCAGTAGATGTGTCATACCGCCTCGTGCGGTCTTAAATGGTCCCACCATGTCCAGCCCCCAGACGGCAAAAGGCGACGAGAGGGGGATGGTCTGGAGGGCTGAAGCCGGCAGGTGGCTCTGCATGCTGAAGCGCTGGCAGCCTTCGCACTTGTCGACCAGCTGCCTGGCCGCCTCCAAAGCAGTCGGCCAATAGAAACCGTGGCGGAACGCCTTGGCCACTAGGGTCCTGGAGGCGGCATGGTGCCCGCACTCGCCCTGGTGGATGTCGCGGAGGATCTCATGCCCTTTCTCCGGCTCGACGCAGCGTTGGAAAATGCCGATGGTGCTTCGATGAACCAGCTCGCGGATGATGATGCTGTAGGCCGAGGCCCGGTGCTGGATTTGCCTTGCCATGGCCTCGTTGGAGGGGAGTTCGCCGCGTTGGAAGAACGCCAGGACGGGCTGGGCCCATGAGGGGGCCGAGACAGGAGCCGGCTCGGGCTCGAGCGGGGCGTCGGCGACGGCCGCAGCCCACGGGTCCGGCAGATCGGCCCCCGGGTCCATCCCGCCATCCCCCGGGACCGGCTTGCCAGCCCCCGGGACCGGCTCGCCAGCCCCCGGGAGTGAGCCGGTGGAAGGAGCGTCGATCGCCATCATGACGGCTATGGGTCCAGAGCCGGCAGCGGCAGTCACGGCCGGCTTGACAGCCGGAGCCGGCGGCGCCGGCTGGGAGGCCGGAGATGGTGGAGCCGGATGGGCAGCCGGAGATGGCGGAGCCGGCACGAAGATGGACTCCGATTCGGGAGAGGGCTTGATCGACGGCTTGAGCAGCCGTTCGAGGGAGACGCCAGCTGGGATGACCTGCCGGGTGGAGCCGATTTTTGCCAGCGTATCGGCCGCCTCGTTGTCCGCACGGGGGACGTGATGGAACTCACAGCCCTCGAAGGAGCCGGTGAGCTGTGGGACGAGGAAGCGATAGCTGGCCATGTTGGCGTCACTGGCGTCCCACTCGCCAGAGACTTGCTGCACCACGAGGTCAGAGTCGCCGAAGCATATGATGCGCTGGATGCCGATCTCCTTGGCGAGCCGGAGGCCGTGGACAAGGGCCTCGTACTCGGCCACGTTGTTTGAGGCGGCGAAGAGGATCTGGAGCGCGTACTTGAGCTGATCTCCCCTCGGGGATGACAAGACGATGCCGGCTCCCAGGCCGGCTCGCCTCTTCGAGCCGTCGAAGTGCATACGCCAGTGTGTGGAGTCGGGTGGAGGCGGCAGGAACTGGGTTTCAGCCCAGTCGACGAGGAATTCGGCCATCGCTTGTGACTTGATGGCGGTGTGCGGCTCATACCGTATCTCGTAGTCGGCGAGGGCGATGGTCCACTTGGCGATCCGGCCGGTGGCATCCCGGCCGCACATGATTTCGCCCAGCGGTGCTGTGCTCACGACGGTGATGACGTGCTCCTGGAAGTACTGCTTGATCTTCTGGGCGGCGAAGTATATGCCGTAGCACATCTTCTGGTAGTGGGGGTAGTTCTGCTTGGAGGCGGAGAGGACCTCACTGAGGTAGTAGACGGGGCGCTGAATCGGTAGCGTTTTGCCCTCCTCCGGCCGCTCCACCACCAGGACGACGCTGATGACGCGCGTGGTCGCCGCGATGTAGGCGAGCAAAGGCTCCTTCTCAGCCGGCGCGGCCAGGATGGGCGCACTGGTGAGGGCTTGCTTGAGGCCGCAGAACGCCTCGTCCGCCTCGTCGGACCAGTCGAACATGGCCGGCTTCTTCGAGGGATCGCGGCCCGGCTCGACCAGAGCCGTCTTGCGTAGGAGCCCGTAGAGGGGCAAGGCCTTCTCGCCCAGCCGGCTGATGAACCGGCCGAGGGAGGCGAGGCAGCCGGTGAACTTCTGGACGTCGCAGAGCCGGGTCGGCTTGGGCATGCGCTCGATTGCCCTGATCTTCTCGGGGTTAGCTTCGATGCCGCGGGCGGACACGAAGAAACCCAAAAGTTGGCCGGCTGGGATGCCAAAGACACACTTCTCCGGGTTGAGCTTGATCTTGTACTCGTGCAGGTTGGCGAATGTTTCCCAGAGATCGTCGAGGAGGCTGAAATGCTTCTTGGACTTGACGACGATGTCATCAACATAGACGTGGACGTTCCTGCCTATCTGAGGCAAGAGGCACTTCTGCATGCAGCGCTGGAAGGTAGCGCCTGCATTCTTTAGGCCGAAGGACATGGTGATGTAGCAGTACGCCCCGAAAAGGGTGATGAAGGAGGTCTTCAGCCGGTCGGCCGGGTCCAGCTTGATCTGGTGGTAGCCTGAGTAGGCGTCCAGGAAAGACAGCATGTCGCAGCCGGTCGTGGAGTCGATAACTTGATCGATCCACGGCAGGGCGAACGGGTCCTTGGGGCACGCCTTGTTCAGGCTCGTGTAGTCGATACACATGCGCCAGGTCTTGTTCTTCTTCAGCACCAGGACTGGGTTGGCCAGCCAGTCCGGGTGAAAAACTTCCATGATGAAGCCGGCTGCGAGCAGCCGGGCGATTTCTTCTCCTATAGTACGGCGCTTCTCCTCGGAGAAACGGCGCAGGGGTTGCTTGACCGGCTTAGCGTCCGGTCGTACATGAAGCTTGTGCTCGACGAACTTCCTCGGAACACCCAGCATGTCCTTGGGAGACCATGCGAAGATGTCCCGATTCTCACGGAGGAAGTCGACGAGCTCGCTTTCCTATTTGCTGTTGAGGCGAGAGCCGATGGTGACGCACTGGGTGGGGTTAGCCGGGTCAAGCGGCACCTGCCTGGTGTCCTTGGACGGCTGGAACGAGGCTTCGCCGACCGACTGGGATGGAGGAGCCGGCATGGCCGGCTGGGCCGAGGCGTGGGCCACGAGCCGGTCGAGCTGCCGCTTCTCCTCCGCTATCTCCAGAGCTTCGGCCAGCCAGCTGCCGTCTCGTACGAACGCGATTGACATCTTGTAGTCGCCGGCTATGGTGATGATTCCCTTGGGACCCGGCATCTTGAGCTTGAGGTAAGCATAGTTGGGGATCGAGGACGAGGGCGTAACTGCCCGGGCTTGGCATCATAGCCGGGTGGTCAACCCGGCTCCAGGTGACCGGCTTCTCGGACCAGTGCATGAACTGGGGAGTCGCGGGCATAGTGGCGTTCACCTTGCGGAGGAGCCGACGCCGAGCGTGCTTGTCCGTCTCTTCACTGGTGAAGACGACGTAGGAACCGTCTTGGACGGGGAGCTGATCGAGCAGCCGGCCGTCGTTCTGAACCGGAGCCGGGGCTTGAGCCGGAGCGGGAGCCAGAGGCGGCGCCGGCGTGCGGGGAGGCGGCGGGGGAGGATTCGGAAGACCCTCGCCCCGGGCCAACCGCTGCGAGAAGCTGCACTGCCGGAGCGTGTGCGTGGACGGCTTCGCGCCAGAATGGTGTTTGCATGGGAGGTCGAGCATCTGCTTGAAAGCAAGCTTGGGCTGCCAGGTAGCCTTGCTGGTGCGCTGGCGCTGGCTGGAAGCCTGGGCAGCCGGCTGCTCCTCCTCTATTGAGGCAACCTGCCGGCTCCCGTAGCGGGGGTCCGGCTGGTCGGCCTTGCGCTTGTTGTTCTGCTGCTGCCGGTTGTCGGCGGCCGCCCGTGGTGCGGCGGGCGGGGGAGCCGGTTTGGCTGGCGTGGGAACCTTCATCCGCATAGCGGAGTCGGCCATGGCGTACTTGTCCGCCTTGGCCATTAGGTCCGCCAGGGTAGCCGGCTCGGAGCACAGGAGCTTGTGCTTAAGGTGGGTGCCGTCTCGGCAACCCTCGATGAAGTATTGGATGGCCCGCACCTCGTGCACCCCTTCGCATGAGTTGCGGAGCTCGGTGCAACACATGAGGTATTCGCGGAGGGGTTCCTCCGGCCCCTGGACGCACATCGCCAATTCGCGGGGTCGGCCGAGCCATTTGTAGGTGCCGGTGAAGTTGCGGACAAACGCTTCGTCGAAGTCCGTCCAGGTGTTGACGCTGCCGGCCGCCAGGCAGTTCAGGCAGGTGCGGGCCGAGCCGATCAGCATAAGGGGAGCGTAGCGAACGGCTACACGCTTGTTCCCCCTGGCGATGCCGACGGCGGTGGTGTAGTCGATCAGCCAGTCCTCCGGCTTGGCCGCCCGGTTGTACTTCGGGGTGTCGCGAGGAAGCGTGAAACTGGGCGGGAACGGCTCGTTGTGAATCCGGGGGCCGAAGCACGCCGGGCCAATCGAGCCCTCCTCCTCGAGGAGAGCCAACTGCGCCAGCCGGTTGAGGCGGAGCCACGCATTGTTTTCGCTGTGGGGGACCCGCGGCCCGAGCCGGGACGCAAGCTCGGTGCGGACGGCCGGCGGGATGGACCGCGTCGGTTCCTGTCATGGGGGCGGAGTGTGTCCGTGGCTGCGCCGGCTACCGCCAGCCGGTGCTTCGTCGCGGCGGTTGCCGCCAGCCGGGTGGTTGCTGCGCCGGCTGTTCACAGCCGGCTGCTCGGTCCCGCGTGACTGGGAACGCCGAACGTTACTTCCCTCGGCGTGCCGGCCGGAGGGACGAGGGGCGCTGGAGTGCTGAGCCGGCCGACGGTCTGTAGCCCCAGCGTCATCGCCCTCGGGGCGGGGAATCTCGGAGACGGCTCAGCCCGGGGCGAAACCGACTTGTTGCGCGTTGGCTGTGTCGATGAGGTCCTTGATGTGCCGCTCGCGCGCGGCACGCTCCTCACCCACCAAGGCAGCCAGATCCTCATAGGCCACCTTGGCTGCCCGCAGGTTGGCTGCGGGGGTGTCGTAGACGGGAAGGCGGCCGCCAAGGATTTCCGCGACCACGCCGCCGCGGTCACGTATAGCCCCACGCCGGCTGGGCTCGGTGCCAGCCGGGGTGAGACCGTACGCGGAGGCGTACTCCCGCTGCGCGGCTTCCATCCAGCGCCGCTCGGCAGCTAGGGTGCTGGCATCTTTGAACAGTAGGCGGCGGGCCGCCTCCAGCTCGGCCGTGGCGGTGACCGGGTCCGCCGTCGGGGCGATGGGAGTGCCTAGACCCCGGAGGGTAGCGGCGAGGGGGTCGGAGGTTCCGGCGCGGGCAGCGGCCGCATCGGCCTCGGCCCGCGCACGACCCGAAGTGGTGGAGGAAACGGTGACCATTACTCCCACGTGAACGCGGGAGCCGTCAGCTTCGCCCGTGGCGAGTGCACCCACGAATGCGGGGGGATCGGTGCAGTCGAACACCCAGCTAGGGTACTCGTCGGCCGCCAGCTCGCCAGCGAGGCTGAGTTTGCCGAAATGCTCGGCGAGCGTGATGACGTCGAGTGCGGGGTCGTGGCCGAGGCACTCGTTGGAGAGGCCGGCAACGTCGCCCACAGGGCCTGCCAGAGCTAGCCCCACGAGCATGCAGTTCCGCCCGGGCGCAGGGCGGCCGGGGGATGTGGTGAAGGGCCCCGCCCGGAGCGTGGCTCCGGCCGGCGCCGCGGACGGCCCCACAGTGGGCGCCAACTGTCGTCGTTTTGTCACGGCAGATGCCATGGGTAGGCTTATCGAGAGTGGTTGGGGCCGAAGGACGCCGACGGGCTCCGGGAGCGGGGTTAGGCACGAGAGGTGGCGGACACACGATGTACCCAGGTTCGGGGCCCTCCGTGGGAGGTAACACCCCTAGTCCTGCTTGGTCTAGTTTAGACAATGGAGAAGCTACAATGGTGCTCCTGGAGCTGTATGGCTAGAGGAGAAAGAGAGAGCTAGGTAGCCCTTGCTGCCTCCCTGTGTGTGTGTGTGTGTGAAGAGAGTCGACCCCGTTGCATGGGGGAGGCCCGGGGGGTTTTATAGGCCAACTCCCTGGAGTACAATATGAATAAGAGATCTCAGGGGGCCCCAGCCGGCAGCCTCTCCGGCCGGCTGTGGGGCCCCCGGCTGAGGGGTCCCGTTGCCGGCGGGGTCCCCCGGCTGCAGGGTCCCGTCGGGAGCCGGCGGGGCCCACACGGTGGGTCCCCATGACGGTCACGTCTCAGCACGGGTCGTCCTTCGGGGGCGTCGTCTTGTGGTGTCCAGCCGAGGTCAGCGGTACGGCCGGCTGCCCTGTAGCCATGCCGAGGCAGGTAATGGAGTGGTTGGATTCGTGCCGACACTGTTGGAAGCCCTGTCGCAGTCGGCCGAGGTCAGCAGTCACTGTGGCCCTGCGCGCCCATGTGTAAGTGGCCACTATGGCCACGTCGGGATTGGTCATGGGGGTCTTGTCTTGTCGCCGTACTGATGCGTAGAGAGACGGGACGGGAGCTGGTCCGTCCGAAGGTCAGCGGAAGGGCCGGCCTGGAGGCAGCCGGCTGTAAGCCCGATGGCCGGCTCCCTGACCAGCCGGCCGTAGGTGGGCCAGCAACGGACATGCCGGCTCATTGCCATCCGGCTCCTTGCCAGCAGGTCTTGAGGCAACCGGCGGCCCACCAGCCGGCCGTGGCCCAGCTGGCTCCGGGCCGGCCGGTGGTATCGATTTTCTTCGAGCGGGGGGAGGACCCCACAGCTTTGGCCTACCCGGGGGTAATAACCCCGTCAAGTGGAGAAATATTAGTGTCGACTGAACTACTTCTTTGCTGATTTCAGAAAGCTTGTGAACTTGGGACTCAGTACGTCAACTTGGAGAAGGAGAAAAACCAGCTTCAGCTGGATCTGGAGGTGACCAAGAACGACCTGGACCGTGCACAGACTGAGCTGAAGACCCTGGGAGGTAATCCTTGTTGACCAATTGCACTATCACTTTCATCTTCTATCCTTTGAACCGAGTGTCCTCACTCGAACAGACGTGCGTGATGAGAACCGTCGACTCCAAGCGCGACTCAACAATGTTATTTCTTTAGATACCATGAAGAAGGCGCTTGAGGATAAAGACAAGGCACTTGCTGATGCTTAGAAGGTGGCGAGGGAGAAAACTGAGGCTGGTGAGAAGAAGGTTGCCGCAGCCAATATGTTGGAAGAAGAGAACACCAAACTCAAGCAAGAACATGCCGATTGGATCAAAAAGGTTGAACAGCTGACCAAGAGAAGGAGCGCTCTGGAGAACCACTTGGGATACTTCGCGAAGAAGATGTTCGGCATGCTTGAAGGTAAATTTCTTCCGTTGAGTGAATTTCTTTAATTTCCACAGAACAGTAGCGTGACCAACTTTTCATTTCCTCTTCGTGTAGAATTCTGCATAGACTTTGACAAGGAGACTGAGAGATCGAGCCAAATCTGGACCCCACTAAGTCACCCGTCGGGGACGTCGTGGCCATGAACATGTTTTGACTTGAAGCTCGTCTTAGAAGTGTTCAAGGGTATATCACTCGACTAAGGGCTGCGCTGGAGAAGGTCGACAAAGAACTATGGCCAGAAGACATCCTCCAGACTGACCTCGAGTCGATGATGACCCGCCGCAATGAGATTTCCGGTTGAGTGCAGGCATGAAAAAAATCTGCTGCTCGCTGCGGAGCTGACGTGGCGCTTTCACTCGTCCGAGTCCATTGCAAGGAGGCTAAGGAGGACAAGCTAAAGGCTCTTCAGGTGGCCAACATGAAGAAACTTCAATTCGAAGACTTCATGGAGACCTTCATCGAAGCAGCCACTCGGATCGCTGATGGGATTGATCTGGACACTTTCGTCAAGCCCGCGAGTCCCACCGGTGCTTGAAAAATACTTTGCTTGCAGTTGAAACTCTATTTGCCTCGGTATGTCGAGTGATGGTGTCACCGTTTAGAACTTCGTTCAGGCCTTAAGCCTGAGTACTTCCATTTGCGTGAGTCACTTTTATCCGTGTTAGAGATTCTGGATTTATCTGCATTTTGCTTTCCGATCTTTTGCTTGGCTAAGTTTGTTTGATTTCCGAGTGAGGTGGATGCTCATTACTCGGAAGAATTTTGAACTTAGGCAAAAACTGGTTCGCGGCTAAGTCCCCGAGTAAGAGGAGTGCTCGTCACTCGGGAAAGTTTTTGACTTAAACGAAGACTGGTTCTCAACTAAGTTTCCGAGTGAATAGGTAGGTATTCACTCGGCAAAACGTTTAACTTAGGCGAAAACTTGTTCGCAGCTAAGCCCCTGAGTGAGAGGGTTGGTCACCACTCGGCAGGATTTTTAACTTAGGTGAAAACTTGTTCGTGCTAAGCCACCGAGTGAGAGGGCTGCTCATCACTCGGAGCGTTTTACAACTTAGACGAAGACTGATTCGCAGCTAAGTTTCCGAGTGAATAGGATGCTATTCACTTGGTAGGGTTTTTAACTTAGGCGAAAACTGGTTCGCAGCTAAGCCTCCGAGTGAGAGGGATGCTCATCACTCGGAGCATTTTACAACTTAGACGAAGACTGATTCACAGCTAAGTTTCCGAGTGAATAGGATGCTATTCACTCGGCAGAGTTTTTAACTTAGGCGAAAACTGGTTCGCAGCTAAGCCCCCGAGTGAGAGGGTTGGTCATCACTCGGAGCGTTTTACAACTTAGACGAAGACTGATTCGTAGCTAAGTTTCCGAGTGTATAGGATGCTATTCACTCGACAGAGTTTTTAACTTAGGCGAAAACTGGTTCGCAGCTAAGCCCCCGAGTGAGAGGGTTGGTCATCACTCGGAGCATTTTACAACTTAGACGAAGACTGATTCGCAGCTAAGTTTCTGAGTGAATGGGATGCTATTCACTCGGCAGGGTTTTTAACTTAGAGGAAAACTGGTTCGCAGCTAAGCCCCCGAGTGAGAGGGTTGCTCACCACTCGTAGTGTTTTACAACTTAGACGAAGACTGATTCGCAACTAAGTTTCTGAGTGAATAGGAGACTATTCACTCGACGGGGTTTTTAACTTAGGCGAAAACTGGTTCGCAGCTAAGCCCCCGAGTGAGAGGGTTTCTCACCACTCGGAGTGTTTTTGAATATAAGATCGTGCGATCGGAATCGACAGAAGACTGCAGGAGTCATAATTTTGATAAACGACATTGTTTGGAGTACTCTTATTACATCAAAACAACTCAGTCGTCAGGTATAAAAATGTCGAAGTAAATCTGCGTTCCAGGCACGCGGCTCGTCGATATTCTTCTTGAGGTTGAAAATATGATAGGCTCCGTTGTTCAGTACTTTGGTGACGACGAAAGGACCTTCCCACGCAGGGGCGAGCTTGTGAGGTCGCTGCTGATCCACTCGGAGCACAAGATCACCTTCATGGAACGATCGACTCCTGACATGCCTTGCATGGAAGCGACGCAGATCTTGCTGGTACACAGTCGACTGAATCAGAGCCATTTCACGTTCTTCTTCCAGGAGATCCACACCATCTTGTCGTGCTTGTTCAGCCTTAGCCTCGGAGTACAGGTCTACTCGGGTAGAATTGTGAAGGACATCACTCGGCCAAACGGCTTCGGCTCCATACACCATGAAGAAAGGAGTGCGCCCAGTCGACTGGTTAGGAGTCGTCCTCAAGCCCCACAGAACAGACGGTAATTCAGTGACCCAAGCTCCAGCTGCATGTTCAAGATCACTCATGAGTCGAGGCTTCAGCCCTTGAAGGATAAGGCCATTTGCTCGCTCAGCTTGACCATTAGTCTGGGGGTGCGCAACGGATGCGTAATCCACCCGAGTGCCTTGGGCGCAGCAAAAGTGTCTAAACTCTTCCGAGTCAAAGTTTGAACCATTGTCTGTAATGATACTATGGGGGACTCCATACCGGAACGTTATCTCTTTCATGAACTTGATAGCAGTGCGCGAATTCAGCTTCTTTATGGGCTTAGCCTCAATCCACTTGGTGAACTTGTCGGCTGCTACAAGCAGATGCGTTAATCCACTCTGGCCCGTTCGGAGGGGACCGACCATATCCAAACCCCATACAGCGAACGGCCAGACGAGTGGAATAGTCTTCAAGGCAGACGCGGCCTTATGTGACAAGTTTGCGTAAAACTGGCATCCTTCGGAGTGATCAACAATCTCCTTAGCCATTTCGTTGGCGCGCGGCCAGAAGAAACCAGCTCGGTATGCCTTGGTAACAATCGTCCGAGAGGACGCATGATGACCACAGGTCCCCGAGTGAATTTCTTCCAGAATCAATCGACCTTCCTCACGAGAGATACACCACTGAATTACGCCCGTTATGCTTTCTCTGTAAAGCTGTCCATCCATCATAGTAAAGGCTTTGGATCTGCGGACGATCTGTCGAGCTTCAACTTCGTCTTCTGGGAGTTCTTGCCTCAATATGTATGCGATATATGGCACCGTCCAATCGGGCGTAATCACCAGAATCTCCATGACCAGATCTATGATTGCTGGGACATCAACCTCAGTCGGATTGGAGGCGCTTATTGCTTGCGGGGGCTCTTCAGTTAAGGGATCTTCTTGCACCGAAGGAGAATGTAAGTGTTCCAGAAACACATTGCTAGGTACAGGCCTCCAAGTGGACCCGATCTTTGCTAGGTCATCAGCTGCCTGTTTTTTCACTCGGGGAATATGGTGGAGTTCCAAACCTTCAAACTTCTTCTCAAGCTTTCTCACTGCGTGGCAATATCCAGTCATGGCAGGGTTCCTGACATCCCACTCCTTCATCACCTGATTAACCACCAAATCTGAGTCACCGTATACCATCAGGCGCCGGACGCCGAGTGAGATGGCCATACGTAACCCGTAGAGGAGTGCCTCGTATTCAGCTTCATTATTGGAGGAATCAAAGTGAATCTGGAGGACATAACTGAGCTTGTCACCCTTTGGAGATGCCAACACTACGCCAGCACCAGACCCATTCAGCATCTTAGAGCCATCAAAGAACATGGTCCGGTGCGCCGAGTGGATTTGAATTGGCTGTTGCTGTTCTATCCACTCGGCCATGAAGTCAGCAAGCACTTGAGATTTGATGGCCTTCTTTGCTTCGAACTTGATATCAAAGTAGAGGAGCTCAATAGCCCATTTGGCCACTCGACCAGTCGCATCTCAATTGTTGAGGATCTCAGACAATGGAGCATCACTGACGACTGAGACTGAGTGATCCTGGAAGTAATGTGCCACCTTCTTTGCTGATAGATATATACCATAGACGAGCTTCTGGTAATGAGGGTACCTTTGCTTTGAAGGAGTCAGCACTTCAGATATATAGTAAACTGGGCGTTGGACTTCATAAGCCTTGCCCTCTTCTTCTCTCTCGACAGTGAGAACCATACTGACGACTTGGTTAGTGGCTGCAATGTACAGGAGCAGGGGATCTTTGCTGTGCGGAGCAGCAAGCACCGGCTGGGTGGAAATCAGGGCTTTGAGCTCGACAAATGCTGCTTCTGCTTCAGGAGTCCACTCGAACGTATTAGATTTCTTCATCAGTCGGTATAAAGGCAAAGCCTTCTCTCCAAGACGAGAAATAAATCTACTCAGCGCCGCCAGGCAACCCGTGAGCTTCTGAACATCGTGCACACGCTCAGGGCTTTTCATTCGGATGATGGCGCCGATCTTCTCGGGATTGACGTCGATCCCCCATTCGGAAACGAGGAAACCGAGTAACTTGCCACCAGGAACTCCAAAAGTGCACTTGGATGGGTTCAACTTTATATCATATTTCCTCAGGTTGGCGAATGTTTCCGCCAAGTCAGTCAGCAGGTTGGAACCTTTGCGAGACTTGACAACAATATCGTCCATATAAGCCTCGACATTCTGAGGGATTTGCTTGAGCAGGCATTTCTGAATCATGCGCATGAAAGTAGCGCCAGCATTTTTCAGACCAAAAGGCATGGTGATATAACAGAAACACCCGAAAGGGGTGATGAAGGGTGTCTTTATTTCATCTGGACCAAACAGACGGATCTGATGGTAGCCAGAGTATGCATCGAGAAAAGACAAACGCTCGCACACCGCAGTCGAGTCGACAATCTGATCGATGCGGGGGAGCGGAAAATGATCTTTCGGGCAGACCCGATTGATATGTTTAAAGTCAATACACATGCGGAGTGACTTATCTTTCTTGGGGACCATGACGACGTTCGCGAGCCACTCGGAGTGGTAAATCTCGTGTATGAACTTAGCCGCCAAGAGTCGAGCCACCTCCTCGCCGATTGCCTTCCGCTTCTCTGCTACCGACCAACGCAAGTGCTCTTTGATAGGCTTGGCCTTCGGGTCAACTCTCAGTCGGTGCTCAGCCAGTTCCCTGGGTACTCCCGGCATGTCAGAAGGCTTCCATGCGAAGATGTCCCAGTTCTCAAGGAGGAACTGGATGAGCTCGACTTCCTATTTGCTGTCGAGTGTCGTTGAGATGTTAGTCGGGGCAGCATTAGGATCTGTCGGGTGAACGCTCACTTGCTTTACTTCACCTGCCGACTGAAAAGCAGACTCAGAGGCGGGCTTCTTGGAGCGCATCAGATCGGCAGGATCAGTATTCTTCTTGTATTCTTCCAACTCGACCACAGCCATTTGCTGGTCGGCAATCTTGGAGCCTTGCCAAAGGCACTCCTCAGCCCTCTATCGATTCCCTGTGACTGTGATCACACCCTTGGGCCCGGGCATCTTCAGCTTGAGGTACACGTAATATGGACGGGCCATGAAACGGACATAAGCCGGTCGACCAAGGATGGCGTGATATGCGCTCTGGAAGTCTACAACTTCAAACGTCAACTTTTCCTTGCGAAAATTCTTGTCGGTGCCGAACACCACATCCAACTCAATCTGACCGAGTGACTTGGCCTTCTTCCCAGGGATGACTCCGTGGAACTGCATGCTGCTCTCACCGAGTCGGGACATCGGAATGCCCATCCCCTTGAGGGTATCTGCATACAAGATGTTCAATCCACTCCCTCCGTCCATGAGAACCTTGCGGAGTCGAGTGCCTCCTACAACAGGATCCACTACCAGAGCTTGCCGACCGGGGGTGGCGACATGAGCAGGGTGATCCGACTGGTCAAAAGTGATAGGAGTCTGAGACCACTTGAGGTATGTGGGGGTGGCAGGAACAGCCATGTTGACTTCCATGTTAATAACTTGAAGTCGACTTTTGCTTTCTACATCGGCAAAAATCATCAAAGTGGCATTGACCTCAGGGAAATCCTCTTTATCTTCATCATCTTCTTTTTCAGGAGTTTTCCCACTCGACGGTCCTTCCTTGAACTGCTGGATCAGTAATCTGCATTGTCGAGTGGTGTGCTTTGGCAATATCAAATTAACTTTCTCATCTTTCTTCGTGTGGATTGCACACGGCAAATCTAGGACATCCGTTCCTGACTGATTCTTTGACTTCTTGGGGGTAAATTGCCCTTTGGGTTTCCCCTTATTCTTTCCTTGCACCGCCAGAGCGGCTGCCTCTGCCTGAGCAGAACCATCTGCTTTGCGCTTTTGCTTACGACTGGAATTGCTGCCACCGGCATCATTGTCGACTGCTTTTCCCTTGCCGCTGCGGAGGCGGTTCTCCTCTTCGCCATTGGCATACCGAGTGGCGATCTCCATCATCTTGCTCAGGGAAATATCTCCTGTTTGACCAAACTTCAGATAAAGCTCTCTGTACTTAACGCCGGCCTTGAAGGCGCAGACGGCTTGGTGCTCGGAAACATTTTCCACCGTGTAATGGAGGGTGGTCCAACGCTGAATGTAATCCCTCAAAGTTTCATTGGGTTTCTGGACACAATGTTGCAGATCAATCAAACCAGCGGGACGCTTGCATGTGCCCTCGAAAGTTCTGATGAACACTCGGGCAAGATCCTCCCAGCTGTAGATGCTAGAAGGAGCCAAACAATTCAGCCACGCTCGGGTCGAACCATCCAACATCAAAGACAAATGCTTCATGGCTATGTTGTCATTTCCTCCACCAATCTGCACCGCCACTCGGTAATCGTCTAGCCATGTCTCTGGTTTCGACTCACCAGTGAACTTGCTTTTTCGAGCCGCCAACTTGAAGTTGGGGGGAATCTCAGCAAATTGAATGGCTCTGCTGAAACACTCGGGTCCAGAGACAACGGCACCACTTCCACTAGGATAATCTCTATCATAATCATTCCTGTGAGCCCTACCTCTGTCAATCCGCTTCTGTGCGAGGACATTCCTCGCGTCAAACCCAGGATTCCTCTCATCACCGAACGGGCGCCTATCGTCATAGTGTCGGGGCACATATGAACCACTCCGCGGAGGAGTAGGCACTCGACGGCGGTCATCACGGTGATAACGAGGAGCAAACTGATCTCGCCCTTGATCTTGGTACTGATCTTCACGATAACCTGCGCCCCTGCGACGCAGAGGTGACCCCGGGCTGTGTGCCGACTGAACTGTGTCCGCTCTGGGCGAATTACTGTGCAACCTATTGCGCGACTGAGAAACAGCGGAATTCTGCTATTGTGCTGCATCAAGCAACGCTCGGATCTGCTGCAAACCTCTGCCAGCCTCCGAACGGGATGGTTGAATGGAATCTGCAATCCTAGCAGCGGCTGCAACATTCAAAATTGGAGTGCGGAATACCTTGATGTTGTTATGAGATCCACTCAGAAACAACTCTCGCTGACGTCGACTGGAAACGGGTGGACGCTGGCAAGTACGCTCGTCGAGTGCCTTCTGCATCTCTTTGAGCCGAAGGCACGTGGCCTCCATGGCCTGGGCCTCGGCAGTCGCACCAACGATGGGCGTATGGAGAATCTCCTCATCTCGGCGCTGCTGCTCATTCGACAGTCCTCCAACCTTGTGCCCGCCGTGGCCGTAGCCAGACGGGCTTTGCTGCGAACCCGCCATAAGAACCTCAGCCGCTGGATCGCAGCTCTCACACTCGGAAGGAACGCCAGAATGATCCGACGCCGAGTCGAACACGCCGTGAAGTGATTCGGCGGGCTTGATAGCCGCAATCTGCGGAGATAACGCTTGGCGAGTCACCGCATGCCTCACCCAATGCTGGAGCCGCGAGCGACCAGATCGCTTGTGGCGACGAACAGCGGGGAGAGCCGACAGGTACGGAGTCGACGACTGCCGAAGAAGAACGCCGCAGGAGCTTGCACGGAAGTGCGTCGCCCCACGGATCGGGAGCGCCTCAACGTCCAGAGGCGATTCCTGAAGCCATGCCGAGTCGTCGGCGACGAAGGTGAGCGCACCGAGACGGATCTCGTGGCCTAGGAACAAATCGCCGCCGGAAGACATGACGAAGAAGAAAATTGCAAACTCGCCGGAAGTCGCTTAGACGCCTGCCCCATGGTGGGTGCCAACTGTCATGGGAACGAGCCTGACAGTAGAGGTTAGGGGTACGAAAGGAGAGGGCAGAGTCCTAGCTATGGCGAGGTTGTACACACAGATGTATGAGTTCAGGACCCTCTCGTGGAGGTAACAGCCCTACGTCTCAGTGCTCGGGAGATCTTGTCGTGTGGAATGTGTGAGTTACAGGGGGTGCAAACCCTTGTGCCAGAGGGGAGGGGCGGCTTATATAGAGTGCGCTGCCCCTCATGAATACCCGGCAACCAAGGGTTCGATTATGGTAATAAAGGCATACGTTACTAATAACGTATGTAATAAATGCTACTAATGGTGTCCAGCTGAACGCCTGTCCGTTGGCCTCCCTAGAGTGGCTTCTGGTCTTCTGCGGTCGACTGACTTCTAGTTCTACCGAGTGAAAGGCAACTGTCGAGTGGAGAGAGAAACCTCCGAGTGGATGTTCTGTCGAGTGACTCATGCGCCATGGTGATTTCAGTCGGAGTCTTCTTTGTAATCTTTAAGTTCTCCAATGTAGTGTCCTTAGGTTGGGTATGTAGGTCAGGCCTATGACCCTACCCTAGGTACATATCCCCATCAGAAGGAAGCCGTTATGGAATAGTCAAGGTTACTACTTCGTGGACCCTTATGGGTGGAGCCCTCCGTGGACTCTCACGACCGTTACCCTCCGTGGGTTGAAGACTCCATAAACGTGGACGTACGATAGCACCACCTATCGGAACCACGGGAAAAATCTTCGTGTCTTCAAATTGTATTTGATCTTCCTTCCTACCCTCTACTACATATGCTTGTTGTTACTTTCCGCTGCTATACTCTTAGACATGCATGTGTAGGGTGTACTTGACTTGCTATCATTGCTAAAATCTGCCAACACTTAAAATTGGGAAAAGGTAGAATTTTTATTTGGTCAAGTAGTCTAATCACCCCCTCTAGACATACTTTCGATCCTACAAGTGGTATCAGAGCTTTGGTCTCCATTGCATTGGTCTCAAAACCTAGGAGAGTATGGCGACTAGTGAGAGAAATTTTCACCGTAGAGGTCCGTAGTTTGATGGAACAAATTTTGCTAGTTGGAAGCACAAAATGAAAATGCATATTCTTGGTCATAACCCCGCCATTTGGGCTGTTGTTCATGCTGGCTTGCAAGGTGAATTCTTTGGTGATGGAAAGGAACCGAATCGTGAAGCAACTACGGATGAATTGAAGATGTTGCAATACAACGCTAAAGCATGTGACATTCTTTTCAACTGCCTATGCCCTGAAGAATTCAACAAAATCTGCCGTCTTGAGAATGCAAAAGAGATTTGGGATACTTTGGTTGATATGCACGAAGGAACCGAGTCCGTGCGAGAATCCAAGTTGGATGTTCTTCAAGGTCAGCTTAACAAGTTCAAGATGAAGGATGGTGAAGGAGTCGCAGAGATGTACTCTAGGCTAGCTCTCATCACCAAAGAGATTGCCGGCTTAGGAAGCGAAGAAATGACCGACAAATTCATGATCAACAAGATACTTCGAGCCTTGGATGAAAGATATGACACCGTGTGCACATTGATCCAAATGATGCCCAACTACAAAGATCTCAAGCCTACGGAAGTCATTGGAAGGATTGTTGCTCATGAGATGACACTCAAGGAAAAGAAGAGCTTCACAACAAGTCTAGCGGTGATTACAAAGCCACAAGTGATGGTCAAGAAATCCAACAAGTTCTACAAGAATAGAGGCAAAGAACAATGCTCCAACTCAAGATATGAAGAGAAGCGTTCGTCAAGTCATGACCGAAACTGCTACAATTGAGGGAAGCCCAGACACTACTCCAATGAGTGCACGGCTCCCTACAAACGAAGAGAAGAGTCACCTAGAAGACGAAGCTCAAGGAATGAATCACCTCAAAGAGAGAGAAGGAGTAGAGATGATCGTTATGAACAAAAACCTTCAAGGAGAAGTAGGGACTCGGAGAAGAAGGACAAGTACACCAAGAGCTACACAAGAAGAAGACATCAAGCTCATGTTGGTGAATGGGTTTCTGACTCCGAATCCGACAACAACTCCGAAAGAAGCTATCACTCCAACTCTGACTATAGTCAAGATGAAGGTGTTGCCGAACTTGCACTAGTGACTACCAACTCCTATGATCTATTTGATTCACCAAATGAAGGGAGTAGAAGTTGCTTCATGGCTAAAGGCCCCAAGGTATCACAACCCGAGTATCTTGATTTCAATAGTGATGAAGATGATTTACTTGGTGATGATGACTTGCTCTTTGATAAAACTAGTGATGTTAGTCAAAACGAACTTGATAATTTTCATGCTAGTCAAGATAAGTCGCTTGATGATGATAAGACGAAAATAGAACAACTAACTAAAGAATTAAACACTCTTAAGTTAGCCCATGAATCTACTCTAGAAGATCATAGAGAGCTTGTAAGGACTCATGAGAAACTACGCTTCGAGAAGCTCACCTTGGAGCAAGAACATGAGTTTCTTAAAGCTATCAATGACGATCTCCGAAAGAAGACTTCATCTTATCTAGACAAACGATTACTCTTCTCTACATTCATGCCACAAGTTAAACCTAGACAAACTAGTAACAAAGGCAAGAAAGGTTCTTCAACTAGTAGCAATAAAAATGCTAAATCTAATGATGTTGCTTCTAGTAGTTCTATTGATTCCACTAATGATGATTCTCTTAGCCAAGTTACACTTGAGCAAGAAAACAATTTATTGAAAGGAATTATAGAGAAAGGTATCTACAAGAGTCTTGCCGGGTGTAAGCAATTTGAGGAGACTGTACGCAAGCACGGAGGATACTGAAAGAACCATGGCATTGGCTACTTCAACGCTAATGGAGTTGAATGGGAAGAAGGTCAATACCCCAAGCCCAAGTTTGTTCCTCAAAGGGAGAAGTATGAACATACTCTTCCCAAGGGAACAAACACTCAAGATGACCTTCCACCACAAGACCACAAGCTCAAGGGCAAGGACAAGCTTCAAGAGGACATTAACTCATATGAAGATGAATCCCAAGCTTTGGTGGAGTGGGTTCCCAAGGCTACTTCAAGCTCAACTTCTACAAGTGCCACTTTAACACCAAGGATCCCCATCAAGTTGATGTGGGTCCCCAAGAAGAAGAACTAGAGAAGTTCTTGAGGGGTGACTCCGCCAATGAAATTCACTCACATTCATTATTGGTAAGAACTAGTTGCAATCAACGTCAACATCATGCAATAGTTCAAGGAGTCACACATTCCCTCAAAGGTAAGCAAGGGACAAGGTAATCAACAAATCCATGGACATCATCATCTATGCTTTGCACTCCATGTCCACAGATATCCTTGTATTTGTCTCTTGTGTGTTGGGACTAACCCATGTAGGCGAGAAGAGTAAGGAAACAACAAGGATGCTCCCAACTCTTGGTGATCTTCATCAACCTTGAGCATCAACCACAACATCACCCACATGAAGTCTTCTACGACAAACCCAAGGTTAGTTTATCCCACCAATGGGGGGATGTCACATCAAGGGGGAGCTTTACTCTAAGACTTGAGTTAAAGCATCTCTTAGAATGTGACAACATTAAATGCTTTATGTAAAAGTGGTAACCCCACTTGTGATTAAACGATGAGTATGACCTACGATCAAGTATTCTTACTTGGCTCCTAAGTCAATATACTCATATATAGATGACTCCGTCATCGCCCAAAATGCTTGATAGATGCTAGTATGTATGTGCATGTTTGCCATGATTTCATTTGACATCTTATTGTGTGAGCATGTTGGTCTGCATTTTTTATTCATTCGAGGACATCCAATTGTTACTATTTGGCTTTTGATTTTTCTTTTGCCAATTGGATGGACAAGAATGCCTAGGACCACTCTCTAGCTATCTATGCTCACTTCTCTCACATTCTATTCTTGCTGCATCACAAAATTTGAACAAGTACTTTTCGATCCCTCTGTGTGAGGAGCACTCCGAGTTCCGTATCGACAAAGGACTGACCATTAAAACCTCCCAAGTGCATCTCGATGGAACCAATACCAAAATCTCGGTCTCACCGAATGCCTAGGGTTGATCTGGTTTTCAATCTCGGTAACACCGATTCCTTATTCTTGGTTACACCGAGTTTCCCTGTCAACTGACAGTTGAGAAACTCGGTGGCACCGATAATTTCGAACCGGTGTCACCGACAGCAAAGGGTATATTACCTAGCGGACCCGACTTTTGAAATTCAACCGCAAAAGTCCATTTTCCTCCAACCCTAAGCTGCCGCTCCGAACCCCTGGTCGTCGCCCTTGTCTCCCCGTGCGCCTCCGCCGTTGGGAATCGCCGCCGCCGATGGAATCTTCACCGCCGTCGTTGCCTTAGCGGATCCTTCACCGAGTTAGGGTATGGATCCGGCCCTCTTTGCGCTCCTCTTCCGATTCATGCGCATTAGAGTAACCGAATCTCGGTGATACCACTGATTGCAATCCTCTCAATCCTCTAGAAATCTCATTAGCTTAGCGAACGAAATATTTTTAGGTCTAGCCATCCGCAAAACCGAATCTCAGTGATACCAAGTCAGAAAAATCGGCTCTACCGATTTTGTTTTGGACTACTGAGGACAGTCTCGGTGAAACCGAGTGGCAATTTTCGGTACGACCGAAATTGCTGCCAAGTTTCTGTTAAGAGTTCTTTGCGTCTCGGTGGTACCGAAAGTTTTGACTCGGTGACACCGAAATCCCTTTTTGCTGAAAGCTATATCTAAGAATTTCTTTGTTCAAACCTTTGAAAATCTCTGCAATTTGTGATGACTCAACCCTTCCACTCTTCTATACTCTATTTCATAGGGTCAGAGATGTCAGGCTCAGATGACAGTGAGAACAATCTAAGAGAGCAAAGTGTTAACATGAGCTCAGGCACTAGTCCTGAGGGGAGCTATGATGATGTTCCTAGCTCTCCTGATCTGCCCAAGGCTGCAACCAGGGCAAGAAGTAAGCTCAACTCAGATGAAGAAGATGAGGACTTTATTCCTGAGGAGCTGTCCAAGAAGGATGATGCTGCCAAGAGCACTGCCGCTGCCTCTTCATCCAAGAAGAAGAAGGAAATTAGGAAAGAGTATGCTAGCTTAGGGACAACAAGAGCACCAGAGAGCTCTAGGGCAACAATGACTGTTGAGCCCTCCAAGAAGTCTATGCCTAAGAAGGCAGGTGAGAAGAAGAAGAGCAGAAAGAGGATCATTCATGTCATGGGCAGGCCTACCTCAATGTATGAGGACCCAGCAGCGGCTGCTGCAGTGGAAGAGCAGGAAGAGCTAGCTGCCAAGGCTCCTCCTAAGAAGAAGAAGAAGCTCATGGTTGATGCTATGCCTAAGGATACCTCATCCAAAGGCACCAAGACTACCCCCAAGAAGGCTGCTGCAGACAAACCCAAGAGGTTCTCCAGAGAGATCCTAGCTTCTTCCAAGAACAAGACCTCCACTTTCAAGGAAGCTGAGGATGATGCTATGTCAGCTTTGATGAAGCTAAGACCACACCTTCCAGAGCACAAAGCCAGCCACTTGCTTGCTGAGGATATGAAGAAAAGGAAGGACTCTGGTTGGAGAGAATGGAGAGATGTTGGTCCATATTCACAAAGGAGGAAGACTGTTGTGGACTACAAGTTCTATACCAAGGAGCAACAAGATTTCTATGAAACAATCTTGCTTGATAAGAGCCCTGCTGTGAGTGATATGAGGTTTGTGGATTGGAAGTACATCAAGGAGAATGAGGACTACTTCCCAAGTGTGCAAGACAACTTCCATTGCATTGGACTTGATGAGTTTGTTGGTAAAGAATTTACTGCTTGGAACGATGAAATGATCATGCAATTCTACTCCACTGCTCATTTCTATGGAGATGGTAGAATTGTATGGATGACTGAAGGAGCAAGGTATGAATCAACTGTTGAGGAGTGGGCTACCATCTTAGGAGTCCCAGAGGTGGAAGATGGTGACATCAATGTCTACAATGAGCCGAAGGCAAGCCACAATGCCATGAAGAACATGTACAATGAGATCCCTGCTGCACATCTGAAGTCTCACAAGCTAGGATCCATTTACTTCCTCCAGGCTGGTCTTCGCACTATCAACACCATCTTGAGGCATACCTTGATGCCTAAGTCTGGAGATGAGAAGATGATTAGAGGCTATTCCATCAACATGCTGCTCCATCTAGATCAACATACGCAATTCAGAGTGATGGATCTGATAGTGGAGACTGTGAAGAGGGTTGCTGATGATCAGAAGCGTTCATGTTGCTATGCACCCTATATCCAGATGCTTATCAACTCTAAGTTGGAGACACACATTTTTGCACTTGACCGACCACATTTGCCACTATTGCCAGAGCTAGAAGACAACGTTGTGGTGATGGACCCAGATCATCCCACTTCAGCTACAGCACAGGCACATGCAGAGGCAGCCAGAGACTCCAGTTCTCAGGTGCCCAGGTCTAGGAGTGAGCAGATGGATCTCCTACTTAGCTCTGTGCTCAGCATGCAGAAGGACATCAGATAGATATTGAAGAACCAGGCGAGCCTCTCGAGGATTGTTGACAACAAATTTCATATTCTCAACAACAAAGTGGATGAGCTCACGGTGACTGTGAATGAGCTCAAGAAGGAAGTTGACGCAGTGCCTAGCCCTCACTCTACAGATGATGATGATGATGAGGACCATGCACCTCTCAGGCCAAGCACCCAGTTCACTACTCAGGCTAGATCAACTACAGTGCCAGCTCCGGAGTTGCGACCTTCTTCATCAGCACCTGCTACAGCTTCTTCAGCTCCATCAGCTCCTCCAGTTCCTCTAGTTGCTACTCCGACTCCGTCCATGACGTCTGCAGACATCTTTGCTGATGTCGTTCTCTCGACTCTTTCATCAGCTATTGGAGGAGATTAGCCCCTGAAGAACGATTAGTTATATACCTTTGAACTTTTTGGTAACTTGTTGCCAAAGGGGGAGAAGATGTATATAGATCTTTAGGCTTCGAGAGAGAGAGCATTGCTTTTTATCGCTTTTCAAAAACATTGATATCTTTTGGTTGATTTGCTTGTGTGAAACTTTGTTGGTGTTTTGATCATACACTTTATGTGTATTGCTACTATTTCCTATCCTTGTGATGCTTATGATATGATCATTCACCTTTGCTTGATTGTGTTGTGCTATGATATTCATTCTTATTATTCTCGCACACCACCAAGTTGTATGTGACATGAAAGAGTGCCCCATGTACCTAATCGATTGTGCATTTGCATTCAAATCAAATTCAAAATAATGCACAAATTTAGGGGGAGCTCTTGCTTATAACATACTTCTCAAAGCGATGATTATATTCATTGATTATATCATATGTCGAAGCTTTGATCTATATGTTGTCATCAATTACCAAAAATGGGGAGATTGAAAGCACATTTGCTCCCTTGGTGGTTTTGGTAATTAATAACAACATATATATCATTGAACTAATGTTTCCACTAAGTATATTTCAGGAAAAGTTCAATGATAGGTTGGCAAAAGGATTGTGGAGAAACCCCAAGATGCAAGGAAATGGATTGGCAAAGCTTCAAGCAAGAGGACTCTACATTTTACTTTGTGAGAAATCACTTTGAGTCCATAGGAAAGCCAATACTATTAAAAGGGGGTAAGGTATTGTTGGTGAACAAGATGCTCCACGTGCCCAAGTGATACACTACTGGAATCAGGGATTTTGCCGTCAGCCGACTCTTTGCCGTCAGCAGGCGGACGGCAAAGAAAGTCATTGCCGTATGCTGGCATAAAGCTGACGGCAATGGGTGAGCTGACGGCAAAGAATGAATTTGCCGTAAGCTGGTTCTTTGCCGTCAGCCAGTTGACGGCAAAGGGCCAGCAGGGCAGATGGTAGAAAACGGCCCAAGGCAAAGGGAAGCTGGCAGATGACAAAGGGCTAGCCGGGCCCATCGGGCCCTTGCGCCGCTTAGGTCAGTTCTTTGTCATCTGCCAGCAGACGGCAAAGGCAGGCTGGTAGACGGCAAAGGCGACGCCCTAATAACGGCCGTCCCCCACCCCTCTGTCCTCTCCCTCTCTCCCTTCCTCCCTCATCGATCCCTCCCCTCGCTCTCCCCGCCGCCCCGCCGCCCCCACCCACCGGCTGCCCCGCCGCCCCCACCCACCGGCTGCCCCGCCGCCCCCACCCACCGGCTGCCCCGCCGGCCCCACCCACCAGCCGCCCCTCGCCCCGACACCCCCACCCACCCGCTGCCTCGACGCCCACCCCCGCCTCCCTCCCTCCCTACCCCCGACACCCACCGGCTGCTGCCCCCACCCACCGGCTGCCCCGTCGCCCCGCCACCCCCACCGGCCGCCCCCCGCCCCGCCACCCCACCCACCCACCGCCCCGCCACCCCCACCCACCCGCCGCCACCACCCACCGGCCGCCCCACCGCCCCACCCACCGGACGCCCCGCCGCCCCCGTGCCCCTACGCACCACCGCCCCGCCGCCCCGGCACCCCAGACGCCCCCGCCGCCCGGACGCCCTCACCGGTGAGCTCTCTGTGCCTCCTCCCTTCCCCCCTCTTCCGCATTTTTTTTGTTTTTTTTCATTTTTTAGATTAGAAATTAGCTAGCTAGCTACTGTTAGAAGAAGAAAAGAAGAAGGAAAAAGGACAAATGAAAAGAAGAAGAAGAAGAAGAAGAAGAAGAAGAAGAAGAAGAAGAAGTGGAAGTAGAAGAGGAGGAGGAGGTTACTGATGCGGATGACCTGTCAATACTTAACCGATTACATGAAGGAGGCCTTCCACACGTTGTTCCTGATAGTGATGATGATCATGCATTTATTGATGATAGTGATGATGATGATGCATTTATTGATCCCGGAGAATATATAGACGATCAAGATTATTATTAATTCATGTCAGGTAATCAACTTTTAGTTCATGTTAGGTATATGATGATACACTTAAATTATATACATTTTATTGTTCATGTCGGTATTCAATTTTATGTTGTACTAATTTCGTTTACTATTTGTCATGGCAGTTGTTGAAAGATGGTGGGAAAGGGTCAAGAGCACTCCGCGGCTCCTTCGTCGGAGGGTGGTGGGATGGGTACTTCCATTCCTGCCGACTCTCTCCGGAGAGCGTTGCTCTCTATTCTGCATACACCGGTGGCCGGTTCTTCGTCGACCCCCGTGAGAGGAGGTCGGGGGAAGAAGAGAGGTAGTAGAGGTGGGAGAGGAGGGAGAGGAGTCCGCGGCAAAGGTAGGGTGGCTGCTACGCCTTCCTCGCCGCCACCCCCAGCTGATTCACCCGAGCACAGGACTGCTAGGGTGGACCTGTATGTGGACGAGGCTGCGCGGACTCCGGTTCACGAGCCTCGGGTCGACGAGCCTTCGACCTACACGACTCCTGTCCCAGAGGCTTCGTCCCACGAGACTCCGGAGCAGAGTAGGGATGAGGGCACGTCCCGGCAGACCCCATGGGATACCTGGCAGGAGGAGCCTAGTGGCCATGCTGATGGTGGCGGGGATCATTTTTCTGATAGCGACGAGGAGCTGCCTGAGGGTGCCACCGTCTACCAGCGTGGTATGACACGGCTCCCGCCTGTGCCGGTGACCCGCGAGCTGAGGTGGTTGATTAGGCCTGATGGGGAGAGGTAAGTGCATGTACTCTTTTTTAACCTTTTGCCTTCACGTTTTTTCAAATATCTAATATGTTGGCTTTGTCATACTGCAGGGGTTGGCATCATCCCAAGGATGCCCGCAGGCCCAACAGCATCCTTGGTGTCCTTGTCAGGCAAAACTTCCCGGGGTTTGTCACGTTGCCCGGTGAGGGTCATGTTCGAGAGTTAGGACTGACCTGGGAGCACTACTTGGCTGCACCGGCCTCGCCTGAGGAGAGGATTGACGGTGTTTTGTGCCACACGAGGGCGAAGATGGTGATCAGGCATTTTTGGGTAATTTCTCCTTTACACAATTAAAAATCAACAATAGCTAGTTATTGTACTAAAAAGTGTTGTGTCGTTTGATTGCAGACCTTCTACAGGTGTGAGGAGGGATACGAGGAGGCCGCGACAAAGGTTATCGATCAGCAATGCAAGCGCCTACTGCAAAACTTTTGGCACGAGGCTCGGGTGCAGGCTGTTCGAGACTACTATGCCTCGCGGCGTATTAGGAAGGAGAAGTCGACGTGCCGCGGAAAGAAGATGGAGAAGGAGCATTACATGAAGGTAATTACGTATTCTTAAGGCCTTGTACTTAGTTTCCTTCATTTGATTCCCACGCGTAGCGCTCAAATATCTCTTTATTAACTTAGGTGCCCCCAAGATGGTGTGCGGATATGATGGATTGTTGGGAGGCGTTGGTGGATGAGTGGTGCTCAGAACAATGGCAATCCGTCCACAACAATGCCAAGGACCGGCGTAACAAAATGGTTGGTGTGCCACACCATCAAGGGAGTGCCAACTTAAATCAGTTTGGTCTGAACTGGGTATGTGGTTAGCTTCATGATTCATGCAATTCATTCTTGATTCTAGCTTGAGCCCTTTACTAATACTTTGTTCCTCTCTCTCTCTTTTAGGCGCATCACAATAAAACGGAGGTGCCACAGATGTACGACCTCTATGCGATGGCCCATACTGCCTCGTACAAGAAGGTCAACGCATTCTCTGAGTCTGACCTCGATGATCCCTTGAAGTTCAGCAACATCTCCTCCCACAACAAGCTCGTGAGGTACAGAGATGAGGGGAAGGCGAGGAAAGGGGAGGACTTTAACCCAAGCCAGGAGCCTATTGATCTAGAGCTAGTGATGATAGCTGGTGGCGGGAGGCCCCATGGCTCGATTGCCATTGGAGATGGCCTTATACGTTGTCCTAGCAACCTCCGGGAGATCAAGGCGCGCCAAACAAGCTCCTGTCCTGAGATAAGGCCTCGTCCATGGCTAGTCGAGCTCGCCATCGAGGTTAGTTATACGGACTCAGATATCTTTCCTCATTACGTTGTGTGTGTGAACGAAGATGATTACAATGCAAACGAGGAGTTGTGTTGCAGGCTGCTATTCAGAAAGAGAGAGAGGCAACACATGCGCTTATGGCGGCGAAGGATAAGGAGATGGAGGAGAGGACGGCAAGGTTGTTGGAGGAGGAGAGGGCACGGTCCGATGCGTCTTACCGGGCCATCTACGAGCTCTTCGTGGTAAGATTCTTCTTCATTTTTGGCAAATCTTGCATTTAATGTTCATTTCATTAAAAATGAATATCGTTGACTTGTGAAAACCAAATGTGAAGACTATGTGCGAGAAGACCGGCCAGACCGCTCCGTCCATGCCAGTCATTACCACGGCTGCAACGGTGAGTTTCATTTCAATGCAATGATCTTTTCAGTGTCATCATGCTAACGAGACATTGCAAATCATCTTTGGTGCAGCTTAACTCCGGAGTCGCATCGCACGACCCTTCTCCAGGGCAGCCTTCTCCAGGTGAAACCGGTCCGAGCAACCGCGGTGCCTCTCCTCCGTGATGACGAGGACGGTAAGCCCCAAACTTAGCTCATTTTCTCAAAGAAAGACAAACTTAGCTCCTTCCGAAATATTAGTGTTCTTCATCTTCTTCTTCTTATTCTAGTCTTCTTCATCTAACTTTCGCCCGAATGACACAAATAGGCAAGAAGAAGAAGAAAACAAGAGGAGAAAGATAGAGAGAAGAAAACCGCTTCTTCATCTTCTTCTTCTTATTCTAGTCTTCTTCATCTAACTTTCGTATTTCCCATTTTGCAGATTAGAGTCACTTCACGGAAGCTTGCATTGATGGAGTGCTTGTGATTTTGTATCGATGAACAATGTTAAACTTGCAACATATGTGAAACTTTTTACTATTGTAATATGGTGAACAATGTGACATTTGTTTTGGTATGTTTGTTGGATACTTGTGCTTGTGCTTGTTGTTGGATGATCATCAGTAGGGTTATTGTGAAATATATACATATATAGCATATTTTGCCTGTGAAAATTGGATATAAGAAAAAATAGATAAAACTGGGGCAATATTGCCACTTTGCCGACGGCCACCGTCGGCATAGCTTCTTTGCCGTCTGGGACCGACGGCAACGGTGACACGTGGCACTCACCTGTGCGCCCTGGGAGTGCAGGCCTGGTTCCATTTGGTACATTTGTCGTCCAGGGGCGGACGGCAAAGAAGATATGCCAACGGTGGCCGTCGGCAAAGGAGGGTGGCGGGGGGGCGGACCGCAAAGAAGCTATGCCGACGGTGGCCGTCGGCAAAGTAATGGCCATCGGCAAAGGAGGGGCGGCAGGCGGCAAAGGGTGCGGACGGCAAAGGGGGGGTGGCAGACGGCAAAGGCTCCGTTAGCCACTAACGGGGCTAACTCAAGTTTAGGCCATCCAGTCGCTTTGCCGTCTGCTGCCTGATGGCAAAAATACTTTGACGTCCGATGTATAAAGGCATACGGCAAAGCACTCCTTTACCGGAGTTCTCAGTGCCGGAAATTTTGTCGTCTGCTGCCGGACGGCAAAGGCTTTGCCGTCGGTGGTCCTGCCCTTTGCCGTCCGCTATGGCAGACGGCAAAGTACCTGATTCCAGTAGTGATAGTCACCAAAAACACCCACAAGCTCATCCACAAATACTCTGTCTAAAACCCTACTACTCAAATCGGAAAGACCAACAATTCCTATTCTGTCTCACCGAGATTCAAACCCTAGACAGATCCTAAGCCAAACCCATCTCGGTACTACCAACTTTCCACTTCGGTGCCACCGAGTTCAGTTGCTAACTTTCTGGTTAGCTATTTTCAGGTATCGGTACCACCGAGTTTTGCCAATCGGTCTCACCGAGATTTGGACCAACTTCCTGGTTAGCCATTCTCAGGAATCACTACCACCGAGTTTCGTGAATCGGTCTCACCGAGTCTTTGGACCAACTCTCTGGTTAACCGTTGTCAAGAATTGGTACCATCGAGATTTGAGAATCGGTCTCACCAAGTTGTGTAATATGACCGTTGGTCATCAAATTGGTACCACCGAGATTTATGTATCGGTCTCACCGAGATTCAAAAGTTACTGCCTTTTGGTCACTTCGGTACCACCGAGTTTTATACTTCGGTGTCACCGAGTTGGTCACTTTAGGTGTAACGGTTGCATTTTTGGGGATGCCTATATATACCCCTTCACCATCACCCACTCGAAAGAGAAGCACTCAGAACTATTCCATACTTGCCCCATCCAATTTTCTGAGAGAGAGCCACCTACTCATGTGTTGAGATCAAGCCATTGCACTCTATCCATATGAATCTTGATCTCTAGCCTCCCCAAGTTGCTTTCCACCAAATCAATCTCTTCCACCATAGCCAAATCTGTGAGAGAGTGATTGTGTGTTGAGGAGTCTATAATCTTGAAGCACAAGAGCAAGGAGTTCATCGACATTGCCGAGCCTATTACCTTTTGGAGGGTGGTGCCTCCTAGATTGGTTAGGTGTCTCTTGGGAGCCTCCTACTTCGTGTTGTGGAGTTGAACCAAGAAGTTTGTATGGGCAAGGAGATCGCCTACTTCGTGAAGATCTACCCATAGTGAGGCTAGTCCTTCGTGGACGGAAGCCGTTATGGGATAGTCAAGGTTGCTACTTCGTGGACCCTTATGGGTGGAGCCCTCCGTGGACTCTTGCGACCGTTACCCTCCATGGGTTGAAGACTCCATAAACATGGACGTACGATAGCACCACCTATCGGAACCACGGGAAAAATCTTCGTGTCTTCAAATTGCATTTGATCTTCCTTCCTACCCTCTACTACATATGCTTATTGTTACTTTCCGCTGCTATACTCTTAGACATGCATGTGTAGGATGTACTTTACTTTCTATCATTGCTAAAATCTGCCAACACTTAAAATTGGGAAAAGGTAGAAGTTTTATTTGGTCAAGTAGTCTAATCACTCCCTCTAGACATACTTTCGATCCTACAAGGTTACCAGGTCTAAAACGGCGGGTTTGTCATTGTCTTATTTGCCACCATTCCGGGGACCTCGTCATCATCGATTCCGCGGTCCATCTTGAGCACCCACCGACGTGTGACCACCTCTTGAGTACGACCATGCCCTTCGCTTCTTCAGCAAACGCATGCATCCCCGCCGGTGAGCACTGCGCTGTCCCTGCCCGAGGTTAGGGATGACAAGCGGGCGCCGCATGTCCTCATCCCTCCATATACGTCTTGTTGGCACATGGGCCCTGCCTGCCAGGTTTGAAACTGTGCATGCGCACACATGCAGATCCGATCGTTTGGCCCGTTTGGCTCGGCTAAAGCCTTTTCGACTGAGACTCAAATAAATCCCTAGCTTGCATTTCAAGTCCAAATGAATTGATTAAAACTTTCCAGATACTTCATAAATCATATCCTATTTATCTATCCCTTGTGAACATTTTTCCTTAGCTTAGTTTCTGTTGCATCTATTAATCAAGCCATTGATTCACATATGTCAACTTAGGAAATTCCTAGAATAATCATTTGATACCCAAATCCAGTAAAACCAAATTCTAAATCTTTCTAAAATCATGCCTTATTTAATGAGTGCCTCCACCGATTTTTATCGAAGGGCATTATGTGAACTTCCTACAAGTCCATTTAATCCCTAGTTTCCACTAGATTGAAATGCTTAAAAATCTCAGTAGCTCTAAAAAAATGTCCACTTTGCTTATTATTCATATAACCAGAGAAGTCCTGGAAAAGTGAATTTCCTAGTTTTTAGAGCACTTTTATGTTTTTGCCTTGTTGTGTTGCTCATGTTATTTCATTTTAGTGTTAGATAAAGACGTAGACAAAGTACTTGAAGAATGACCATAAGCTTTTGAATACTTTGCTGAGCCAGGAAGCAACCTTTTGACCATGTTTATTACTGATGTCTACTACACAACTTTATTCTTGTAGACTCGTGTTGGGCCTCCAAGCGCAGAGTTTTGTAGGGCAGTAGCAATTTTCCCTCAAGTGGATGACCTAAGGTTTATCAATCCATTGGAGGTGTAGGATGAAGATGGTCTCTCTCAAACAACCCTGCAATCAAATACAAACAATCTCGTGTGTCCCCAACACACCCAATAAAATGGCAAATTATATAGGTGCACTAGTTCGGCAAAGAGATGGTGATACGAGTGAAATATGGATATTAGATATAGGTTTTTGTAATCTGAAATAATAAAAACAACAAGGTAACAAGTGGCAAACAACGAGAAAATGGTGTATCAATGGTTGGAAACAAGGCCTAGGGTTCATACTTTGTGTAATCTCTCAACGGTGCCAATATAATTGAATCATATAACCATCCCTCAATGTGCAACAAAGAATCACTCCAAAGTTCGTATCTAGCGGAGAACATAAGATGAAATTGTTGTAGGTAGCAAAACCACCTCAAAGTTATCCTTTCTGACCAATCTATTGAGCCATCCCCATAAGTGTCACCAATAGCCCTAGAGTTTGTACCAAAATAACACCTATGATACACATCAATCAACTCTAATGTCACCTAGATACTCCAATGTCACCACAAGTATCCATGAGTTAATTATTCGACATGTATCAAATAATTTCAGATTCAACATATTCAATCCAACAAAAAGAACTTCAAAGATTACCCCAAGATTTCTATCGGAGAAAGTAGGACGAAAATGTTCATCAACCTATGTGCCTAGATCATCCCAATGTCACCATGGGGATCCGCAAGTTGATAACCAAAACATATATCAAGTGACTCAATAGAATACCCCATTGTCACCTCGGGTACCCTCATGCAAGACATATATCAAGTGTTCTCAAATCCAAAGTATTCAATCCAACATAACAAGATCTCGTAGGGAAAGACTCAATTCATCACATCAACATAGAGAGGGAAGAGCACCACATGATCCAACTATATTAACAAAGCCCGTGATACATCAAGATCATGCCATCTCAAGAACACGAGAGAGAGAGAGAGATTAAACACATAGCTACTTGTACATACCCTCAGCCCCGAGGGTGAACTACTCCCTCCTCAACATGGAGACCACCATGATGATGAAGATGTCCTCTGGTGATGATTTACCCCTCCGTCAGGGTAACAAAAAAGGGCCCCAGCTAAGATCGCTTCGGAACAGAGGCTTGCAGCAGTAGAGTGGAAGTTCTCGGTTTATTTCTGGGGTTTTTGGGATATATATGACTTTTCAGCGTTGGAATCAAGCGAAGAGGTGTCACAGAGGGCCCACAAGGTATCCCGACACACCCACCCCCTGGGCGCGCCACTTTGCCTTGTCACCTCCTCATGTGTCTCCTGATCCTCCTTCGAAGCTTCGGGGGTCTCTTACGTTCCTGAAAAAAACATCAAAAAGTTTCGGGCGATTCCGAGAACTTTTATTTTCTGCACAAAAACAACACCACAGTAATTTTGCTGAAAACAGCGTTTGCCCGGGTTAGTTCCATTTAAATCATATAAAGTGCATCAAAACCATACAATAGTATTGTAAACATGGGTAAATATGGCATTAATAGTTCATAAATTATCGATACATTGGAGACGTATCAGCATCCCCAAGCTTAATTCCTACTCGTCCTCGAGTATGTAAATGATAAAAGTAATTTATGAAGTGTGAATGCTAGCATAGTGTATAAGTTTGATCAATGATAATTTTAATCTCTTTTTCTAGCATCATAAACAACAACTCTTTCTCATAGAACTCATCATGATAAAGTAGCAATCAATTCACATGTTATGGTTCAAACTATGCATTCTCTTGAAACTTAACAACCTATGTTCTTAGTCATCAAACAATTATAGTTCATCTTATTTTCTAAGTATGAGATTCACATACTCAATTATCATACAATCTTCTATGATTGATAATACTCCAAGCATATTTTTAGAACAAATGTCATTCATTGAACACAAAGAAAGATAGCGGCTTAATGTTTCGCCTCCCATAAAGTTGTGTACTAGACACCAAGCTCTTTTCTGGCGCCGTTGCCGGGGAGGTGAGTTCTTGAAGGTATATCTTTAGACCTTGCAATTAAATCTTTTAGTTTTCTTTTTTACTAGTTTGGATTATAAAAAGGAAAATACAAAAAATGGAGTTTAGGTTGCCTCATATGCTTCACCTTTGTAACGTCTTTTGTGAAAATGATGGATCGGAAAATTGTGCCAAAGTGTTGGAAGAAGAATTTAATAAAATGTTTGGCACTAAATCCTTGAATGATAAGCATGATTGCAATGTTGTTAGTATGAATTCTATGAATACTCGTGATGCTAATGATATGCAAATCCACAAGCTTGGGGATTCTATGTTTGATGAACATGATGTTTTTAGTCCTCCAAGTTTTGATGAGCAAGTTTATTATGATGATAGCATGCCTCCTATTTATGGTGATTATATTGATGAAAGTGGGTTTGGAAGAGTGTCAATTCTAGGTAGTAATGATCCCACTATTTTGGAGTGTGTTGAATCTTATTGGAATAATGATAAAAGTGGATTTGGACAGGTCGTGACTTTATTTAGTAATGATTCCACTATTTCGTGGTGACATGTATAAAAGAGGTTCTATTTTATTATGACAACAAAGTTGCTATCTATGATGATTATGGTGGTGACATGTATGTGTAGGACCGAAAGTATGTCTAGAGGGGGGTGATTAGACTACTTGACCAAATAAAAGTTTTGCCTTTTCCCAAATTTTAGAGCTGGAAGTTTTAGCATTTCATGGCAAGTCAAGTACACCCTACACATGCATGTCTAAGAGTATAGCAGCGGAAAGTAACAACAAGCATGAGTAGTAAATGATAGGGTAGGAAGATCAAACGAAATTGTAGACACGATGATTTTTTCCCGTGGTTCCGATAGGTGGTGCTATCGTACGTCCACGTTTATGGAGTCTTCAACCCACGGAGGGTAATGGTCGCGAGAGTCCACGGAGGGCTCCACCCATAAGGGTCCACGAAGTAGCAACCTTGACTATTCCATAACGGCTTCCGTCCATGAAGGACTAGCCTCACTATGGGTAGATCTTCACGAAGTAGGCGATCTCCTTGCCCTTACAAACTTCTTGGTTCAACTCCACAACACGAAGTAGGAGGCTCCCAAGCGACACCTAACCAATCTAGGAGGCACCACCCTCCAAAAGGTAATAGGCTCAGTAATGTCGATGAACTCCTTGCTCTTGTGCTTCAAGATGATAGACTCCTCAACACACAGTCACTCTCTCACAGATTTGGCTTGGTGGAAGAGATGGGATTAGTGGAAAGCAACTTGGGGAGGCTAGAAATCAAGATCCATATGGTTGGAGTGGAAGATCTTGACCTCAACACAAGAATAGGTGGTTCTCTCTCAGAAAACTGGATGGGGCAAGTATGGAATAGTTCTGAGTGCTTCTCTTTCGAGTAGGTGGTGGTGGAGGGGTATATATAGGCATCCCCAAAAATCCAACCGTTACACACAAAATGACCAACTCGGTGACACCGATGTGTAAATCTCGGTGGTACCGAAGTGACCAAAAGGTGCCAACTTTTGAATCTCCGTGAGACCAATATAGGAAACTCGGTTGCACCGATAAGGTGACCAACAGTCAGATTGACAATCTCGGTGACGCCGATCCAACAATCTCGGTGGTACCGATATTGTGAATTTGCGTAATAGAAAGTTGGCAACCTAAACTCGGTGGCACCGGGATTGAATCGGTTGCACCGAAGTGGCTAGGGCTTGGCTGAGTCTGTCTGAGGTTGAGAATCGGTGGCACCGGTATGGAAATGTTGGTTGCACCGATTTTGAGTATATGGCTTTGGACAGACTTTGGTGGGAGAGCTTGTGGGTGTTTTTGGTGACTATCACTTGTGCACGTATGAGCATTTTGTTCACCAACAAAACCTTACCCCCTTTTAATAGTATTGGCTTTCCTATGGACTCAAAGTGATTTCTCACAAATGTAAAATGTAGAGTCCTCTTCCTTGAAGCTTTGCCAACCTATTTCATTGCATCTTGGGGTATTCCACAATCCTTTTGCCAATCCTATCATTGAACATTTCCTGAAATATACTTAGTGGAAACATTAGTTCAATGACTTATATGTTGTTATTAATTATCAAAACCACCAAGGGAGCAAATGTGCTTTCAATCTCCCCCTTTTTGGTAATTGATGACAACATATAGATCAAAGCTTCGACATATGATATAATCAATGAAAATAATCGTCGCTTTGAGAAGTATGTGATAAGAAAGAGCTCCCCCTAAATTTTTGCATTATTTTGAATTTGCGTTTGAATGCAAATGCACAATCGATTAGGTACATGGGGCACTTTTTCCATGTCACATACATCTTGGTGGTGTGCGAGAGTAATTAGAATGAACACAATCAAGCAAAGGTGAATGATCATCTCATAAGCATTAAGATGATAGGAAATAGTAGCATCACACATAACGCGTATGATCAAACACCACAAACATGTATCACAAGCAACCAAAAGATCAAATGTTTTGAAAAAGCAATAAACACCAAACGCTCTCTCACTCGAAGCCTAAAGATCTATATACACTTCTCCCCCTTTGGCAACAAGTTACCAAAAAGTTCAAAGGCATATATCTAAGCGTTCTTGGGCTGATCTCCTCCGGTTGTTGATGAAGGAGTCGAGAGAACGGCGTCGGCGAAGATCTCTGCAGATGTCGTGGATGGAGTTGGAGTGCCAACTGGAGGAACTGAAACTGATGGAGCAGGAGCTGAGGTGACAGTAGCAGGAGCTTATGAAGAGGGCCTCAAGTCTGGAGCTGGCACAGTGGTTGATTTGGCCTGAGTAGTAAACTGTGTGCATGGCCTGAGAGGAGAACCATCCTCATCATCAACATCAGAAGAAGTCTGAGGAAGAGGCACTGAGTCAACTTCCTTCTTGAGCTCATTGACTGTCTTAGTCAGCCCATCCACCTTATCATTAAGGGTCTTGATCCTGTTCTCGAAGATCCTCACAAGACTGTTCTGGTTGTCCAGAATCCCCTTAATGTCCTTCTAGTGGCTCTAGTGGATCCATTTGCTCGTTCTTGGATCTGGGAACCTGAGCACTAGTGGCTCAAGCTGCCTCTGCCTCTGCCTGAGCTGCAGCTGAAGTGGGATCATCTGGGTTCATCACCACAACGTTGTCCTCGAGATCTGGCTGTAGGGGCAAGTGGGGACGATCTAGAGCAAATATGTGCTTCTCGAACTTTGAGTTGATGAGCATCTGGATATAGGGTGCATTACAGCAAGAGCACTTCTGATTAGCAGCAACCCTCTTGATTGTCTCAACAATCAAGTCCATGACACTGATCCTGGTGAGTCTGTCGATGTGGATCAACATGTTAATGGAGTAGCCTCGGATCATCTTGTCATCTCCTGACTTGGGCATCAAGGTATGCCTCAGAATGGTGTTCATGGTGCGGAGGCCAGCCTGAAGAAAGTAGATAGATCCTAGCCTGTGAGACTTCACATTAGCAGCAGGAATCTCATTGTACATGTTGGCCATAGCATTGTGGTTTGCCTTGGATTCTGAGTAGACATCCAGGTCACCATCCTGTACCTCAGGGACTCCTAAGATTTTAGCCCACTCCTCAATAGTAGACTCATACCTTGCACCTTCAGTCATCCATACAATCCTACCATCTCCATAGAAATGTGCAGTTGAGTAGAATTGCATGATCATCTCATCATTCCAAGCAGTGAACTCTTTGCCAACAAACTCATCCAAACCAATGCAGTTGAAATTATCTTGGACATTTGGAAAATAGTCCTCATTCTCCTTGATGAATTTCCAGTCCACATACCGCATATCGCTCACAGCTGGACTCTTGTCAAAGAGCACAGTTTCATAGAAATCCTGTTGCTCTCTGGTGAAGAATCTGTAGTCCACAGTTGTCTTCTTCCTTTGGGTATATGGATCAGCAGCTCTCCATGCCCTCAAGCCAGAGTCCTTCCTCTTCTTCATATCCTCAGCAAGTGGGTAGCTGGCATTATGTACTGGAAGGTGTGGCCTAAGCTTCATTAGGGCAGACATAGCATCTCCATCCTCAACTCTGGAGGCAGTCCCTTTGTTCTTCTCAGATGCTGGAATTTGCCTGGACAATCTCTTGGGCTTCTCAGCAGCAGGCTTCTTGGGTGCAGATTTAGTACTCTTGGATGTGCCAGTCTTTGGCATAGCATCAGCCATAAGCTTCTTTTTCTTCTTGGGAGGGGCTTTCTCAACATGTTCTTCCTCCTCCTCAGCAGCAGCAGGGTCCTCAAACATGGAGGTCTGCCTGCCAGTGACATAGACTATCCTCTTCCTAGCACCCTTCTTCTCCCCTCCCTTCTTAGGTATAGACTTCTTAGGGGGTGACTCAAGGTGAAGAGCCATCTTTGTCCTAGCACCTTCAGGTGATCTCATAGCCTCAGAGCTAGCATACTCTTTCCTGACAGCTCTCCTTGAAGAGGTAGCTTCATTTGCAGCTTTCTTGGCAGCCTTTTCTTGCTTCTTAGCAAGAATCTCTTCTGGAACGAAGTCTGAATCCTCCTCATCTGAATTCAGCTTCTTCCTGGCCCTTGAACAGAATATAGAGGAGCAGAAAAGGATAACTCATCACAAAATGTGACTGGTTTTTGAAAAATTGAACAAAAGATTTTCAAAGTTTTGCATTCTGTCACATGCAAATCGGTACAGCCGAAGTAAAATTGTCGGTGCCACCGAGACTGACTATCTGTTGGCACTCTTTTTGGTGGGACCGAAAAGAAGTACTCGGTTTCACCGAGATAGTTCTCAGCAACACAGACAGACAAATCGATGAGACCGATTTGTTCACTTCAGTTCTACCGAGTTCCATCGGGCGGAAGGCAAACCCTAGAAAATCGATGGTTCGCTAATCTACGGAGTTTTCTCGTGGATAGAAAGATGAGCAAAATGTGGCTTATAAAGAAAAACAACTTTATTGCGCAAGAATCAGACGGGGGCGCAAGAAAGATCGAATCCGTACCCTAGCTCGGTGACGGATCCGCTACGGCGGCGACGGCGGCGAAGATGCCCGTCGACGGCGAGGATTCCCAGCGGCGGAGAGGCTCGGGAAGGCAAGGCGATGACCAGGGGGTCCTTCTGCGGCAGCTTAGGGTTTGAGGCGCGACGATTTGAAGATTGAAATTTCGAACCGTCGGGACCACAAACTATATACCCTTCACTGTCGGTGATACCGATTTTAAATTTTCGGTGTCACCGAGTTGCACAACTATCAGCTGACAGGGAAACTCGGTGTAACCGAGAATATGAAATCGGTAGTACCGAGATTGAAAACCAGATCAACCCTAGGCATTCGGTGAGACCGAGATTTTGGGGTTGGTTCCACCGAGATGCACTTGGGAGGTTTTAATGGTCAGTCCTTGTCGATACGGAACTCCGAGTGCTCCACACACAGAGGGATCGAAAAGTACTTGTTCAAATTTTGTGATGCAGCATGAAGAGAATATGAGGTGAGAAAGCATAGATAGCTAAAGAGTGGTCCTAGGCATTCTTGTCCATCCAATTGGCAAAAGATAAAACAAAAGCCAAATAGCAACAATTGGATGTCCTCGAATGAGAAAATAAATGCAGACCAACATGCTCACACAGTAAGATGTCAAATGAAATCATGACAAACATGCACATACACACTAGCATCTAACAAGCACTAGGGCGATGACGAAGTCATCTATATATGAGTATTTGACTTAGGAGCCAAGTAAGAATACTTGATCATAGGTCATACTCATCGTTTAAGCACAAGTGGGGTTACCACTTTTACATAAAGCATTTAATGTTGTCACATACTAAGAGATGCTTTGACTCAAGTCTTAGAGTAAAGCTCCCCCTTGATGTGACATTCCCCCATAAGAGGGATAGACTAACCTTGGGTTTTGTCGATGAAGACTTCATGTTGGTGAGGTAGTGGTGGATGCTCAAGGTTGATGAAGATCACCAAGAGTTGGGAGCATCCTTGTTGTTTCCTTACTCTTCTCACCTACATGGGTTAGTCCCAACACACAAGAGACAAATACAAGGATATCTATGGACATGGAGTGCAAAGCATGTGTAATGATGTCCATTGATTTGTTGATTACCTTGTCCCTTGCTTACCTTTGAGGGAATGTGTGACTCCTTGAACTATTGCATAGAGTTGATGTTGATTGCAAATAGTTCTTACCAATAATGAATGTGAGTGAATTTCATTGGCGGAGTCACCCCTCAAGAACTCACTAGTTCTTCTTCTTGGGGACCCACATCAAGTTGATGGGGATCCTTGGTGTTGTAGTAGCCTTTGTAGAAGTTGAGCTTGAAGTAGCCTTGGGAACCCACTCCACCATAGCTAGGGGTCCATCTCCATATGAGTCAATGTCCTCTTGAAGCTTGTTCTTGCCCTTGAGCTTGTGGTCTTGTGGTGGAAGGTCATCTTGAGTGCTTGTCCCCTTGGGAAGAGTATTTTCATACTTCTCCTTTTGAGGAACAAACTTGGGCTCGGGATATTGACCTTCTTCCCATTCAACTCCATTTGCGTTGAAGTAGCCAACACCACGATTCTTCCGGTATCCTCCGTGCTTGCGTACAATTTCCTCAAATTGCTTACACCCGGCAAGACTCTTGTAGATACCTTTTTCTATAATTCCTTTCAATAAAGCATTTTCTTGCTCAAGTGTAACTTGGCTAAGAGAATCATCATTAGTGGAATCAATAGAACTACTAGAAGCAACATCATTGGGTTTAGCATTTTTATTGTTGCTACTAGATGAAGAACCTTTCTTGCCTTTGTTACTAGTTTGTTTAGATTTAACTTGTGGCATGAAAGTAGACAAGAGTAGTCGTTTGGCTAGATAAGATGAAGTCTTCTTTCGGAGATCGTCATTGATTGATTTAAGAAACTCATGCTCTTGCTCCAAGTTGAGCTTCTCGAAGCGTAGCTTCTCATGATTTCTTACAAGCTCTCTATGATCTTCAAGAGTAGATTCATGAGCTAACTTAAGAGTGTTTAGTTCTTTAGTTAGTTCTTCTATTTTCATCTTATCATCATCAATTGACTTATCTTGACTAGCATGAGAATTATCAAGTTCAATTTGACTAACATCACTAGTTTTATCAAAGAGCAAGTCATCATCACAAAGCAAATCATCTTCATCACTATCGAAATCAAGATACTCGGGGTGTGATACCTTGGGGCCTTTAGCCATGAAGCAACTTCCACTCCCTTCGTTTGGTGAGTCAAATAGATCATGGGAGTTGGTAGTCACTAGAGCAATTCCGGCAACACCATCATCTTGACTATAGTCGGAGTCGGAGTGATAGCTTCTCTCGGAGTTGTCGTCGGAGTCGGAGCCGGAAACCCATTCACCAACATGAGCTTGATGTTTCCTTCTTGTGTAGCTCTTGGTGTACTTGTCCTTCTTCTCCGAATCCCTACTTCTCCTTGAGTGTCTTCGTTCATAACGATCATCTCTACTCCTTCTCTCTCTTTGAGGTGATTCATTCCTTGAGCTTCGTCTTCTTGGTGACTTTTCTCTTCGTTTGTAGGGAGCCGTGCACTCATTGGAGGAGTGTCCGGGCTTCCCAAAATTGTAGCAATTGCGGTCACGACTAGACGAACGCTTCTCATCATATCTTGAGTTGGAGCTTCTTTCTTTGCCTCTATTCTTGTAGAACTTGTTGAATTTCTTAACCATGAGGCTTATCTCTTCATTGGTGACAAGGTTGTTGCTTGAGGTTGCGGGAGCATCACTTGTGGCTTTGTAAGCACCGCTAGACTTGTGATGAAGCTCTTCCTTGTCTTTGAGTGTCATCTCATGAGCAACAATCCTTCCAATGACTTCCATAGGCTTGAGATCTTTGTAGTTGGGCATCATTTGGATCAATGTGCACACGGTGTCGTATCTCTCATCCAAAGCTCTAAGTATCTTCTTGATGATGAATTTGTCGGTCATTTCTTCGCTTCCTAAGCCGGCAATCTCATTGGTGATGAGAGCTAGCCTAGAGTACATCTCTGCGACTCCTTCACCATCCTTCATCTTGAACTTGTTAAGCTGACCTTGAAGAACATCCAACTTGGATTCTCTCACGGACTCGGTTCCTTCGTGCATATCAACCAAAGTATCCCAAATCTCTTTTGCATTCTCAAGACGGCTGATTTTCTTGAATTCTTCTGGGCATAGGCAGTTGAATAGAATGTCGCATGCTTGAGCGTTGTATTGCAACATCTTCAATTCTTCTGCGGTCGCTTCACGATCCGGTTCCTTTCCATCTCCAAAGAATTCACCTTGCAAGCCAACACGAACAACAGCCCAAACGGCAGGGTTATGACAAAGAATTTGCATTTTCATTTTGTGCTTCCAACTAGAAAAATTAGTGCCATCAAAGTACGGACCTCTACGGTGATAATTACCCTCACTAGACGCCATACTCTCCTAGGTTGCGAGACCAATGCAATGGAGACCAATGCTCTGATACCACTTGTAGGACCGAAAGTATGTCTAGAGGGGGGTGATTAGACTACTTGACCAAATAAAAGTTTTGCCTTTTCCCAAATTTTAGAGTTGGCAGTTTTAGCATTTCATGGCAAGTCAAGTACACCCTACACATGCATGTCTAAGAGTATAGCAGCGGAAAGTAACAACAAGCATGAGAAGTAAAGGATAGGGTAGGAAGATCAAACGAAATTGTAGACACGATGATTTTTTCCCGTGGTTCCGATAGGTGGTGCTATCGTACGTCCATGTTTATGGAGTCTTCAACCCACGGAGGGTAATGGTCGCGAGAGTCCACGGAGGGCTCCACCCATAAGGGTCCACGAAGTAGCAACCTTGACTATTCCATAACGGCTTCCGTCCACGAAGGACTATCCTCACTATGGGTAGATCTTCACGAAGTAGGCGATCTCCTTGCCCTTACAAACTTCTTGGTTCAACTCCACAACACGAAGTAGGAGGCTCCCAAGCGACACCTAACCAATCTAGGAGGCACCACCCTCCAAAAGGTAATAGGCTCGGTAATGTCGATGAACTCCTTGCTCTTGTGCTTCAAGATGATAGACTCCTCAACACACAATCACTCTCTCACAGATTTGGCTTGGTGGAAGAGATGGGATTAGTGGAAAGCAACTTGGGGAGGCTAGAAATCAAGATCCATATGGTTGGAGTGGAAGATCTTGACCTCAACACAAGAATAGGTGGTTCTCTCTCAGAAAACTGGATGGGGCAAGTATGGAATAGTTCCGAGTGCTTCTCTTTCGAGTAGGTGGTGGTGGAGGGGTATATATAGGCATCCCCAAAAATCCAACCGTTACACACAAAATGACCAACTCGGTGACACCGATGTGTAAATCTCGGTGGTACCGAAGTGACCAAAAGGTGGCAACTTTTGAATCTCGGTGAGACCGATATAGGAAACTCGGTTGCACCGATAAGGTGACCAACGGTCAGATTGACAATCTCGGTGACGCCAATCCAACAATCTCGGTGGTACCGATATTGTGAATTTGCGTAACAGAAAGTTGGCAACCTAAACTCGGTGGCACCGGGATTGAATCGGTTGCACCGAAGTGGCTAGGGTTTGGCTGAGTCTGTCTGAGGTTGAGAATCGGTGGCACCGGGATGGAAATGTTGGTTGCACCGATTTTGAGTATATGGCTTTGGACAAACTTTGGTGGGAGAGTTTGTGGGTGTTTTTGGTGACTATCACTTGTGCACGTATGAGCATTTTGTTCACCAACAAAACCTTACCCCCTTTTAATACTATTGGCTTTCCTATGGACTCAAAGTGATTTCTCACAAATGTAAAATGTAGAGTCCTCTTCCTTGAAGCTTTGCCAACCTATTTCCTTGCATCTTGGGGTATTCCACAATCTCCACAATCCTTTTGCCAATCCTATCATTGAACATTTCTTGAAATATACTTAGTGGAAACATTAGTTCAATGACTTATATGTTGTTATTAATTACCAAAACCACCAAGGGAGCAAATGTGCTTTCAGTATGCTATAAAGAATAATGATAACCATGAAACTTGTCATCATGATTTTAATGTTCAATTTGTTTATGTCAATCAAGTATCTCATGATAGTTATTTTGTTGAGTTTTCTCCCACTATTATGAATGAGAAGAAATTTGCTTATGTGGAGAGTAATGAAAATTCTATGCTTGTGGATCATGAAAAGGATGCTTTATGTGATAGTTATATTATTGAATTCCTTCATGATGCTACTGAAAATTACTATGAGAGAGGAACATATGCTTGTAGGTATTGCAATAATATCAATTTTCCTCTCTATGTGTTGAGAATCTTGAAGTTTTGGTTGTTTTGCCTTCATATGCAAGTTGATTCTTGTTCGCATGAATTGTTGCTCATAAAATCCGTATGCATAGGAAGTGGGTTAGACTTAAATGTGCTTTTCATGTGATTCATGATGCTCTTTTGCATGTTTCATTTACTCTTTTTATGTGAGCATCACTGAAATCATCGTGCCTAACTAAAAGGCATTAACGAAAAGCGCTTGTTGGGAGACAACTCAATACTTATACCTGCTGTTTTCGTGTTCTCACATGATTAAGCTACTATATTAATCATGCTTGTGTATTTTATTTCAATTATGTGCCAAGTAAAGCCTTTGTGATAGTGTGGATACTTGTTAGTTAAATTCTGTGCAAAAACATAAGTTTTGTGTACAGAATAAATAATCTTTGATTTTACTGGAGAATTAAAATATTCTGAATTTTTTACACAGTTTTCTTATGCAAATTGCCTACATTTTCCTAATTTTCCAGAATTTGCAGAGGTAGGGAAGTATAGTTTTAGTTCAGATCTTTATAGACTGTTCTGTTTTTGACAGATTATGTTTTGCATACATAGTTTGCTTGTTTTAGTGTTTCCATACATTGGTGCAGCGACGTGCTATACAAACAGTTTTAACCCCTTTCCACAATGAGTTTTAAACCGTCGCCTTGCATGTGTGGGCGATAGGGGGGTTCATCCCACTTGGCACGGAAAAATCCTCGGCGATGGTGAACGATGAACGCAGACGATCTACCAAACATAATCGTGTGTTGTGTAGGAACATATCGCACACACTATAATTTGGACGTACATGTGGGATTTGGGATCAATCACACACGTCTATCACGAATCAAACGCGTCTAATTGCTCATGGAAAACAAACGGTGTTTGACCTTTTACCGTTAGCGAAACATTACCTAATCCACACGTACAAGTGTTGCAAATCGTATGCGATTTTCTTATGTATCTCCAACGTTTCAGATTATATCTCGTGTGTTTTTTCTGTAGATCACAGGCGGTTGCGCTATGAGTTGCGTGTGCTTTCCGTTTTGGATTGCACACGCTTGGTTGCTTGAACCGTGTGTGCTAAAATGGCCAGGTTATTGTAAAATATCGCATTTGAATCGCCCTGCGAATAGCAAATTCGCCACAATATGCAATCGAACAAATAGTGTCCACATGAAGAACACTCATCATAATTCGACACAATATGCAATTGAACAAATCGTGCCCACAGGAAGAACATTCATCATAATTCGCGACAATATGCAATTGAACAAATACTAGCTAAATTCCATAGATGTAGGGACATAGGCAGTACATAATCATAGTGTATGAAATACGAAGACATGATCACATGGAAAACAATGCATCCATGCGTATATGTTTAGCTGATAACACTATATGAATGCATACTTATTATTGGGGGATATGAACGCTGAAATTTTCGATGTATGGACTGTGCTTGATATAGTGTTTCCCAAAGAAGGTGCTGATAAATTTTCTAACAGACAACAATCATCTGCGGCGAGCGGTTCAGAGGTCATCGGTCCGATGATCAACTACAGGATTTTTAGATCAGAATGTGACATACATGTGGAGTAGAAGATAGTAATTAAGAAGTAGACTTACTGGTTCATTGTTATCAGCATCGACACCACATAGAACATGCTTGCATAGGTTCATCATGTGTGCGCACATGTAGTATCCACATAGGTTGGTCCCTTGTTGTTGAGGACACTAGAATTTTTTGTATAGTATTAGTCATGTATGTGATCTGTTAGGAACAACCTAACCGGTGTAAGTTGTTTCTTTTTTTTCTTTGGAAAGAAATAAAAATAGGTTTACTTTGAAACTTGAACATCTGACTAGCATTTTCTAAAAATAACGGATTTTGTTGTCTTACCGGAGAAACGTTCACGTGCTACAGAGGTAGTTTGCGGTCGAACCGTCTCCCTCCTGTAGTTATGTTCTTTGACAATACACTGCAAATGAAGATGAATTTTTACATACTCAATTCTTGAATCAGATATGAGCACAACATATTAAAAACAAAGAATTCAATACCTATCCATGAAATCCTGAAGATGACTCAGATCCCGAGGCTTATTTCACACGCTGACAGAATCCAGATAGTAAACTGTGTTGCGTTTTGGACCAATGACCACCAATATCCAGTGATGGCTACAGTTGCAGAAAACCTTGAACTTATGAACTGTGTCGAAAACTGAAAGATGATCAATGTATGCGTTCTTGTATATTTAACTTACCCTTCATGATATGGCCACATGAAGAATTCTCCTATCTGCAACTCGAACAAGATCTTGGCGACACACTACTAGGGAAAAGCCTAGCAGTAGCGCCGGTTTTAGGTATAGCAGTAGCATGGCACATCGCGCTACTGATAAGGCGCTATAGCTAAAGTGTAGCAGTAGCGTGTGTTCGCCCACGCTACTGATATACCTGCTTAGCAGCAGCGCTTTTTGTAGAAAGTGCTGCTGGTAGTTACTAGCAGCGCACCTCTCTACCCGCGCTACTACTATTATTACGTATTTCTTTTTTGTTTTATGTCGTATATTCATATGCCATTATACAAGTTTTCATACGGTATCATCATAATACATCATTGTCATATAACAACTACTCATCATCATCATTTTCGTCCATGAGACATCATATAACAACTTGGTCACTAGTTATAATAACAATTCCTAGGACCTACTCCTAATCACTACTCCCCCTCCTCATCATCACCATCAACTCTAACACATTGTAGCACATAATAAAAACCTCTCATCATCATCATAGTCATATATAATCAGCACTAACTATTTGTTCTTAATACCTAGGACATACTCCTGCCGCTCTCTCTCAGGTAAAATAGCATAAAACATGTGTAGCACTCCTGCTTCATCATATTGGAGAATGCAGATGAACCTGTCTCCTAATTGTGGGCTGCGCTTCTGATTGCTGTCCCCTAGTACTTCTCTGCTGCGATCCTTCACAATTTTGCTCCAGTCTTTGACTATTAAGACTTGCTCGCTTCGAGAAATGATGAATGCACTCATGTGAAATACAGGATATCTTGGCCGTAAGCTAACCATTATCATGCGACCTTTAGACTCGATCCAACGAGGCACAACACTCATCGGGAGTACCTGTTGAAGAACATCGTAGTAACATACTTAGCAATGAAGTTTAGCTTAAAAAATAATGTATGCAAAAGATGCACTGAGGACAAATAGTAAAAATCTTACCATCTTTCCTAGATAGATGTGACCGTAGTTCAATACGCACACTAGTGGTCGCACGTTTTGAGTACTAATATCTCGAAGTCCAAGAAAATAACCTGTCTTGACAGTATCAAGATCCTCAAGCCATGAAACATAATGACATATCTCCTCGTAGTTTAGTTCAGCCCCGGGACAGTACTAGGTGCTGTCTACCAAGCGCTAGACATGTTTGCTTGAATGGAAATAAGCTGTCAATAGAAATTAGTTGTCAACTATTTTTAAATAAATAATATAAATTACTTAATAAATATGGTTGAGAAACTCACATAATGGTAGAACTGGAGGCGTCTGCACATCGACCCAGATGTTGATATTACCTTCAATTTCATCTTCCGGACGTATATCAAAGGTGATAAGCATATTAGGCTCAAATGCATAAGCCTTGCATAGTGCTCTCCAATTTTTGCATTCAAAATAGGAGTAGGTGTCTGCATTGTACAATTTTACGGCAAAAGTATAACCATGCTCGGTCCTCAAGTGAACTCTCTTTACCTCCATACTTTTTTTAGTACTGAAACCAATCTTATCCAAGACATAAATTCTTGCATGGCAAGGGATACGCTAGTATAATAGTAAAAAATTAAAATTATAAGTTGAAGCAAAAGAAGCAGAAGTCATGCTTAATTACGAAAAAAGACTTGTCGTTGTGACTTACTGTATCCACTTCGAAGGTCTCATCCAGCATGATGCTGAAGCGCCTACCACCAACTAGGTGAGGCTTGTCGCACAGGCCACGCCCGTCTTCGCAGCATTCGCACATAACGAATTTCCTTTCGTCGTCAGACATTTCCTATGTTCATAGTTGAAACATTTAAAATCGATCGAAGGCAACTACCAGGAAACTGATCAACACACATATCACTATTACTCAATATGCAACGGGTTGACTTTAGGTCTGTCGAGTCTTCCTTCCTAAACTCTTATGTCACGTATATGGTGGACACTCCCTCACCGATTTTTCGACCGTCGATGATGGTCGCTACTCCTCCTTCCCCTAGTGCATAACAAATATCTAGCACAAGGAGAAGAAGGAGAAGCGACCCCCACGACAACAGTCGGCATTCTTCTTCTCTCATATATGGTGGACACTCCCTCACCGATTTTTCGACCGTCGATGATGGTCGCTACTCCTTCTTCCCCTAGTGCATAACAAAGGTCTATTAAGTTCCATGGATAAACTAGTTCTATAACCACTTCCTAAATAAACTATTTCTATTAAACACTTACTAAAAAACAGTAAAAAAACTACATTTTACAAGAATAGTAAAAAACAGTTTAGGGTTTAGGAGAGATGGAGGGAGGAGGGTGTGGGAGGAGGGAGGAGGAGGAGGGAGGAGAGAGGAGGGCGGTGGGAGGAGGGAGGAGGAGGAATGAGGAGGGGGTGGGACGAGGGAGGAGAGAGGAGGAGGGGGAGGAGGGCGGTGGGAGGAGGGCTGTCGGCGGAGGGCTTGGCCGGAGGAGGAGGGAGGAGGGAGGAGGGGGCGGCCGGAGGAGGAGGGAGGGGCGCGGAGGGGGAGGAGGGTGGTGGGAGGAGGGAGGAGAGAGGAGGAGGAGGCAGGAGGGAGGAGGAGGGATGGAGAGACTACCTCAGTGGAGGAGGACCAGGAGCGTCGGCGGCGGCGGGCGACGACGGTGGTCGGGGAACGGCGGCGACGGCGAACGACGGGTGTGCGGGGGAGAGTGAGAGTGGAGTGGAGGGGAGAGTGAGGGGCGGCCGGTTGGAGAAGTTGGAGAAGGTAGGCTTTAGCAGTAGCGCTCTTTGGGATAAAGCGCTGCTGCTAAACGACATAGCAGTAGCGCGTTTACTAAACAGGCGCTACTGCTATACCTAGTCTGCGGCAAGGTCGTGGCAATTGTAGTAGTAGCGCTGTTTCCTCCTGACACGCTACTGCTACTCGGATAGCAGTAGCGCGGTCTGTTGTAGCGCGCTACTGATAAGTAGCAGTAGCGCCTTTTTTTAAACCGCGCTACTGCTAAGATTCTGTCTATAAGGTTTTCCCTAGTAGTGACATGATGATTGGAATCCCTGCGTGTATAATTCATATGTAATAAAATTCCGTTTGCTAAATCAAGATCTATGAAATGCGCATGCACCCTTAATGATCTTTGCGCCGTCAATCCCCTGAGAGGAATACAATACAGTTAGCTTTTTTTTCATTTACAACCTTGTATGGAGAAGTTGATCAGAGTTTGTGAAGTACTTACAACATCAAGCATTTGACAAGAGTGGCAGCAAGCTCATCGAAGTTGAAGAAGAGATGAAAGTCCTCGAATCCCACATTGATGGTACCCTCATGGTGATTGAAATGCCTACTGTCGTAGTGCACTTGCAGAATGTTAATATCTTCTCCTTCTTTTTGTCCATGTAACTTGCGACAAGTGGAAGTGCACTCCTCATAGTATTCGCAAACAAGAAATGGCTGGCCATGCTTGTACTTGCGTGCTTCACATGGGTCTTCATCGGCCATGCCATGGTTCTGCTCGAAGAGTCTTTGTAGTAGGATGCTCTGGTTCTCATCCCTCCTCTATTTCTGTCATGTGTGATAACAAATTGCCAATTTTTCCAGGAAGCTAAATATAAATCCAACAGTCTTTCTATTACAGGATGCACATCGGTAGTGTTTGAATGAGATCTAATTAATAGTGACAGGTATGTACATTCTGCTGTCAAACATGCCAATCTATTAAAAACTGCTGCTCTTGCACCCTCTTATTTTCTCTAAGTCTGAGAATCTGTTTATTATAGATTGTCATGTTGTGTTGATGCTAGCCATGTTTCTGTGCATAATTAGACCTTGCTCATGTTGAATGAAATGAAGTGCATCATGTCTACTGCCATGCTGTAAATTTGCAAGCCATGATAAGTCCTATAGCATATAGTTTTCTTGCTATCAATATGCCTTCAGGTTAAAACAATTTGTGAAAAACTGTTATTTTCACTAAGTACCTAAATGCTATGTTTTATAGTCATGTTGTGAGATTCCTACCATGTGATCCAAACAAATTTATAACATATTACTACTTATGTCAATTAAAATGGTACTCACAATCGTAGAACAGTGACAGTGTCTTAACCACATCCAGAATCAAAAAGCACATGGGGAGTGTCTGAATCACACCTAACATAACAAATGATTTCTAACAACGAGAGTTAGACTAACCTTCTTTGCACGTCCCAGAAACTTCCTCCCACTGTACCTAGATTCAAAAGCTCGTAACTTTATGGATGGAAATTGATGTTGACCATGAACAGGCAGGTCTTTAGCTACCCCGCTCCATTCCTTGGAAGTGATTGTCCTAGGGAGCTACAATAGAAAGAAATGGCTCAAATCGGCCTGCCGCTTTAAAATCCACAATTCCAAACCAAAACCCTAAGCCTAGTTGAGCCAGAGAGAAGAGAGACGTATACCTGGCTGGTGAGAGATTCATCGTCGGAGATACCGCTTGAGGGGTCATTCGAGGAGACCATGGTGTATCCGCGGCAGTCAGATGCTAGAGGGAGAGATATGGAGGCTTTGGCCGGTGGGTAATGATGCGTCTCCCACGTATCTATAATTTTTGCTTGTTCCATGCTGTTATATTATCATTCTTGGATGTTTTACAATCATTTTATAACAACTTTATATCATTTTTGGGACTAACCTATTGACATAGTGCCAAAGTGTCAGTTGCTGTTTTTGCTTGTTTTTTACTTCGCAGAATATCAGTACCAAACGGAGTCCAATCATGAAGAAACTTTTTGGAGATTTTTTCTGGACCAGAAGACACCCAGTGGGCCAAAGAAGTACCAGAGAGGTGGGCTGTGGAGCCCACAACCCACATGGGCATGCCAGGGGGCCCCCGGCGCGCCCTGGTGGGTTGTGCCCTCCACGGGGCCCCTCTCCACCGCCTCTGACGCCTATAAATTCCCAAATATTCAGAAAACCCTTGGGGAGTTGACGAAACACAATTCCAGCCGCCGCAAGTTCCAAAACCTTGAGATCCAATCAAAACACCATCACGGAGGGGTTCATCTTCTTCATAGGTGCCTCTCCGATGATGCGTGAGTAGTCCACCATAGACCTACGGGTCCGTAGGCAGTAGCTAGATGGCTTCCTCTCTCTCTTTTGATTCTCAATACAATGGTCTCTTGGAGATCTATTGGATGTAAACGTTTGTGATGTGTTTGTTGGGATCCGATGAATTTTGAGTTCATGAGCAGTTTCTATCCATGAATATTATTTGAGTCTTCTTTGATCTCTTATATGCATGATTAGTTATAGCCTCGTATTTATTCTTCGAATCTTTGGTTTAGTTAGGCCAACTAGATCGATTTTTCTTGCCATGGGAAGAGGTGCTTTGTGATGGGTTCAATCTTGCGGTGTCCTTTCCCAGTGACAGAAGGGGCAGCAAGGCACACATGTATCGTTGCCATTAAGGATAACTAGATGGGGTCTATTCCTACATGAATAGATCTTGTCTACATCATGTCATCGTTCTTATTGCATAACTCCATTTTTCCATGAACTTAATACACTAGATGTTTGCTGGATAGCGGTCGATGTGTGGAGTAATAGTGGTAGATGCAGGCATGAGTCGGTCTACTTATCTTGGGCGTGAAGCCTATATAATGATCATCGCCTTGGATATCGTCATGATTATTTGATCTTCTATCAATTGCCCAACAGTAATTTGTTCACCCACCGTGTGCTATACTCATGAGAGAAGCCACTAGTGAAACCTACGGCCCCCGGGTCTACTTTTCCAACATATTGCTTTCCGATCTATCTTTTTGCGTCTTTGTTTTCAGATCTACTAAACCAAAAACCCAAAAATATATTGCTGCACTTTTTATTTGCTCTTTTTATTTTGTGTTCTTGAGAGATCTATCCCTTCCTCTTTGGGGAAAAACCCAAAAATATAACTGAGGGAAATACTTACCGTCGTCGTGCTGCATCATCCCTTCCTCTTTGGGGAAATACTGACGCAGTCTCAAGCCACGTCAAAGGAATTTCTGGCACCGTTGCCGGGGAGGAAGCGGTCTCTTCTACATGCCAATCTCAGACGCCGAGTGAGGGAGTCCTGGTTTAAGGGGTCCTCGGATAGCCGACCTGTTTCCCATGGGCCGGACTATACGGGCCACCGGATGAGTGTTAGAAGATCAGGGGCCCGGGCGCCAAGGTGGAAGTTCCTGGGAGCCATGGCGTGTCCTCCAAGATGTCGACAGTAGATAGGCATGTTTTTCCCTTTGATGTGCAACCGACTATGTCTAAACCCTAGGTACCCTCGGCGTCTATATAAGCCGGAGGGTTTTAGGTTGTAGGACAACAGAACTCATCTGGGGTTTTAGCTACTTGATCCCGTGGTAGATCAACTCTGTAATCTTCATATCATCAATATAATCAAGCAGGACGTAAGGTATTACCTCCATAGGAGGGCCCGAACCTGGGTAAAACCTTGTCCCCTTCATCTCTTGTTACCATCGATCCAAGTCTCACAGCTCGGGACCCCCTACCCGAGATCCGCCGGTTTTGACACCGGCATTGGTGCTTTCATTGAGAGTTCCGCTATGATCGCCAGAAGGAATCGATGGTTCGACTAGTCACAAGCAATGAGATCTGCACCCAGGGGACTCACGCCCCAGGTCAGATCCTTGCAAGCGGTGACGTCTCGTCACGCGTTTGCCCGATCAGCCACCTAGGTCAGATTGGGAACCTTTCCCCAATCAAGGAATCAGGTTCGGAACCTTAGAATTCGTCGCTGATTCACGGGGAGATCTCGTCTTGGTGAAACCCTTGACCCCTATGGAGGAGCCCGCAGATCCCGATGCCTCGACACCGAAGACATCGGGCCCCACCTCCTCTGGACCACCCAGTCCAGTCGTTGTTATCGGATCTACCATGGTGGAACAGGATCCGGGACCGCTCTTGCGCGACTCCGGAACACTTATCGACCCCACTCGCCTTAGCGACGTCCATCCTACCATCGCCTCGTTTCTCAACGAGTTATTTGACCGGATGGAGACCATGCGTGTGGCCGATGACCAGATGCCGGTCTATGACCGGCTCGGGCTTGAACCCGGCAGCAGGGAAATTCGTGTCCCCACGGTCACCCACCTTGTCGCCACCGTCGAGTGTCTGGCCAGGGGCTCATCCCCCCAGTGTCCAGAATTCAAAACGGTCTATACCCCAGTCTCCGGTCCTCGAGACCCTGCCTACAACCCAGACTCAGGAGTTCGTCCCGAAGACAGACCGGAATTGGTCCCTGAACCCTCGCATAGTTCGGAGTCCGTGACTCCGAACTCTCGTCGTGATGTGGAATCGAATTTTTCCCCACCCACCACCCAAGCCGATCATTCAAGCATCGCAGCGGACCCCAAGTCTTCCGAGTTGCGGGACATTAAACAGTTACCAGGAGAGACGGTTCATCATTACTGGGCCAGACTCCTCCTCGCCAAAAACAAAGTACGGGGCCTCAGTGATCAAGAGACAATGGCAACTTTCATTCGCAATTGCCATGACAAAGAAATTCTCAACGCCCTGGCGCGGCAGCACATTAGTGACTTTACCGAGCTGTCCATTTTGGTACAGAAGTATTGTGCCATGGAAAGTGCTTGGCAAGCCGAGCGGCTATTTTCGGAACCAACATTTACCGAATACCCTAGAGGAGATCGGCAAAAGAGGATACCTCCAAAACGGCCAGCCAAACTTGAGCCCGCCAAAAAGAGGAACAGGCCCCTTTCAGGGGTCAGTACTGTCCTGGATGGACTACTGGATAAACCTTGCCCTATACACTTCGTATTGCTGAACACAGCTCCGTCTCACAGCCTTAGAGCTTGCTGGGTCGTCAGGCAGGTCGCGAAAAGCGGTGAATCCATTCTTGAGGCACCACCGCCAAACAGGTGCTCTACAGCGCCATCAGAATATAACGCCGAAGTCCTGATGATCTACGAAACGTTCCCTTCGAGGAACAGGAGGAAAAGAGCTCTTAAAGAACTCGAACATGTATATCACGTGGCAGCAACAAGTGCATGGGCAGATGTACCCATTACCTTCGGAGATGCTGACCGACCAGCCATTCTTCCCGGTCATTCACCGGCCACACTAGTCCTGAACCCCATCATTGATGGCTTCAGGTTACACAAGGTTCTAATGGACGGCGGCAGTGGTTTAAACCTAATCTACGAGGATACTCTAGAAAAAATGCAGTTCGACCGATCTCGCATAGAGCATAGCAACACAACTTTCCAGGGAATAATCCCGGGGAAGGAGGCGCGCTGTCCAGGATGTATCACCCTGGACGTAGTGTTCAGCACGCCCGATAACTACCGCTCCGAAGAACTCCTCTTCCATATCGTGCCCTTCCCCAGCGGCTACCACGCCTTATTGGGACGCGACGCCTTCACAAAATTCCAGGCTATACCACATTACAGGTATATGAAACTTAAGATGCCAGGACCAAACAGGGTGATCACAACCTCCAGCGATCCGAATATAGCCCTTCGGGCCGAAAACAAAACAGCAGCACTTGCCCTCGAGGCTTTAGCTGAGACCTTTGCTGCGGAAGAGCTGACCGCACTCCGGTCGACAGTAGACAAGGACGATGTGATCCTCAGCAAGAGGCCCAAACCCACGTCCTTTAAACCGGCAAAGGAAATCGTTAAATTTTAGGTGCACCCGATGGACCCCAACAAGACAGCGTCCATCGGAGCTCAGCTCGACCCTATAGTGGACGAAGCCCTGCGAGCTTTCTTACGAGAAAACTGGGACATCTTCGCCTGGCATCCTTCCGATATGCCCGGCATACCACGGCGGCTGGCAGAACATAGTCTGAACATCATCGCAGGCTTTAAGCCCATCAAACAGACTCTGCGCCGCTTTTCCGAGCCCAAACGACAAGCTATGGGTGAAGAATTGGCCAAATTACTAGAGGCCGGATTCATTCGGGACAGTAAGCACCCCGAATGGTTGGCAAACCTGGTTATGGTACCAAAGAAAGATAAATCCTGGCGGCTGTGCATCGACTTTAAAGACCTCAACAAGGCCTGCCCCACGGACCCTTTCCCTCCACCACGCATAGACCAGATTATTGACGCCACAGCCGGACACGACTCGTTGTGTTTCCTCGATGCTTATTCCGGATACCACCAGATTAAAATGAAGGAATCCGATCAAGCGGCAACCGCATTCATCACCCCTTATGGGCCATTTTGCTTCAACACAATGCCTTTCGGGCTAAAGAACGCTGGGGCTACATACCAGCGGATGATCCAGACCTGTCTCGAAAAACAGGTTGGCAAAACAGTCGAGGCGTAGGTCGACGATATGGTCATTAAAACCAAACACGTAAGCCATTTGATCGACGATTTAAGGCAAACCTTTGCCAGCCTACGTGAATACGATATTCGGCTCAATCCGGAGAAGTGTGTATTCGGAGTTCCCGCTGGTAAATTGCTCGGATTCATCGTTTCCCATAGAGGAATAGAAGCGAATCCGGCCAAGATCCGTGCCTTATCCGAACTTGCAGTTCCCACAGAGCTAAAGCATGTCCAAAGGTTGGCAGGCTGCGTGGCGGCGTTAAGTCGCTTTATCTCCCGCCTCGGTGAAAAAGCTTTACCACTCTACAAATTGCTGAAACGGACCAAGAATTTTGAATGGACCGACGAAGCAAAGGCTGCGTTAGAAGACATTAAGACACTCCTGGCAAGTATCCCCATACTCACAGCACCAGGCGCAGGTGAGCCCATGTTATTATACATATCGGCCACCAACCAGGTCGTTAGCGCGGTGCTCGTCGTCGAACGAGAGGAGGAGGGACACAAATTCCAAATTCAGAAGCCGGTCTATTATGTGTGAGAAGTACTAATGCAATGCAAGTCCAGATACCCGCACTACCAGAAGATAGTCTATACAGTATTTATGGCATCACGGAAACTAAGACACTACTTCCAAGAGTGTTCGGTCATGGTGGCATCTGACGTACCCCTGAATGATATAATCAATAACAGGGACGCCACCGGCCGCATGGCCAAATGGGCCATTGAGCTCCTTCCTTTTGAGATTAGAACCACGATGAGCTATTAAATCTCAGGTGTTGGCAGATTTCCTCGCCGAATGGACAGAAGCTGAGCTCCCCAGGGAATACGGTACATACTCCCATTGGACGATGTACTTCGATGGATCCAAAACCTTGGCCTGACTGGGGGCTGGAGTTGTTCTCACATCCCCCACAGGTGACAAAGTTCGATACGTGTTGCAGATCATGTATGCCGACTCCAACAATGCGGCCGAGTACGAAGCCCTCTTGCACGGTCTTCGGATGGCAGCCTCAATGGGCATACAGTGGCTGGAGGTATGGGGAGACTCCAACATGGCCATCTCTCAAGTCAACGGTGAGTTCGATGCCAAGAATCCAATAATGGCGGCATATAGAAATGCTGTCCGCAAGATATCCGCACGGTTCGAGGGGCTAGAATTTCACCACGTCGCTAGAGACGACAACCAAGCTGCCGATATACTGGCTCGCTTAGGAGCCAAACGCGACCCTGTCCCGCCGAACACTTTCCTGGAACGGCTCTTTAAGCCATCCGTGGTTTGGCCGGACGATCAAAAGGGTGCCGATCTAACCAGTGCAGACGAGGTTGTTCCCCCTATAAACGAACCAGACGATCAAATCATCGGAGGCTCCGTAATGGACGAAACGCCCTCGGCTCACGAGGTCATGGCAGTAATCGCGCCATGGACCGAGCCCTTCCTCGCCTACCTCCTTCACAAAGAACTCCCTGATGATCAGACGGAGTCGCGGCGCATAGTTCGGCGCTCCAAAGCCTTCAAGGTACACGCAGGTGAGTTATACAAGAAGAGCACCACCGGAATACTACAGCGGTGCATATCTGAGGAAGAAGGGCGGCAGCTCTTAGCCGAAGTCCACGCAGGGATGGGCGGTCATCACGCCGCAGCAAGAGCCTTAGTAAGCAAGGCCTTCCGTGCTGGGTTCTTTTGGCCTACAGCTCGGGGGGACGCCCAGTCACTTGTCAAATATTGCGTGGGGTGTCAAATTTTCGCAAACCAAAGTCACATGCCCCCAATAGCTCTTCGGACTATTCCGATCACCTGGCCCTTCGCGGTCTGGGGGCTGGACATGGTCGGACCACTTAAAGGGGGGGCCAAGAAGAATAAATACTTGTTGGTCATGGTCGACAAGTTCACCAAATGGATAGAGGCCAAACCTGTCAAATCAGCCAAATCCGGACCAGTAATCGACTTTATATCCGGCGTGGTACACCGTTACGGTGTCCCGCACAGTATAATAACTGACAACGGATTCAATTTCACGGCCCAGGAGGTCAAAGACTGGTGCGCAAAGATGGGCATCAAGCTCGATTACGCATCGGTTTATCACCCGCAGACTAATGGACAAGTCGAACGAGCAAACGGCCTCATAATGAACCGCATTAAGCCATGTTTGGTCCGGTCTCTTCAAGAGTCCGTTTGTCATTGGGTAGAGGAGCTCGACTCCGTTCTATGGGGCTTGCGCACCACCCCGAATAGATCAACGGGATACACACCGTTTTTCATGGTCTATGGGGTGGAAGCGGTCCTTCCTTGTGATATTATTCACGATACACCAAGGGTGCGCATGTACGAGGAAAGGGAGGTCGAGTTAGATCGGCAAGACAACTTGGACGCCTTGGAAGAAGAGCGCGACATAGCTCGGGCCCGTTCTACCTTTTATCAACATGGGCGAACTCGTCCTACGGCTCCCGGAGAAGCAGAAGCATAAACTCAAGCCCAAATGCGAAGGCCCCTTCATCATCGACGAAGTACTCATAGGAGGGGCTTACCGTCTTCGGAACCCGCAGGACAACCGCCTTGAACCAAACCCATGGAACGCAGCTCGTCTTCGGCGCTTCTACGGCTAGACCGGTGTCGTCATACTCTTTACCTTTCTCTTTTCTTTCTTTTATTTGTTATTTCTTCTCCCTCCCACCTTGATTTTTGGCAGGTTTAAATTCTTTTTTCTTCCCAACACTATGTTCGGTTCGACCGATCTCGTACTAAAGATTTTCGGCCTACACCCTTAAGTGTTAACTCCGAACACAGTACCTGGGGGCTTCTTTTCCGAAGCCAATGTTTTTATATTATAAGCACTTATTCACATTTATTGTGTGCACATGTTTCCCTTGTCGTTTTTAAGCCGTCATATGCATCAATTCGAACTAAGACATTGCCAAGCTGGGTTGCCTCGCTCCTGTGGTTACCCTCTACGTTCCCGATTGTTCGGCTAGAGGGTAAAGGGAGCACCTCTGCGATTGTTACGACCGGGTCATCCGGATACGTACCTCAGACGGGTGAAGCCAAAAGCTAGCTATCTTCAGCAGACAATTGATCGGCTACGACGGGACTAGCTAATAAGACTATGGTCGTCATGACCATTACTCGGGTTTCTTCTCTTACAAAATCCCTTCGTTGCATACTAACAGTATACGGCCTTCCACCTACGATTTACGTAGCACCCTGAAGAAAGGTGTTGATAGCGGTACTATTTTCTTCAGAAGATGTTTCTTACGCTAAGTAGTAATATAACATATCTCCCTGTGTGCTTTCTGTCTATTCGCACCACATGGCCGGATTGCCTGGTTCCCCGAACATAGTTCCCTCCCCGTAGGGTGATAATTTACAAGGAACACTCCCAAGCTCTTAGCGCGGCAGGCTAAAGCCGATGGCCGATTAAGACAAAGTTCACAACACAGACGGAGTAATTCTTCGATTATTAAGTACATAGCTACATATGATCATACATCTGGCTGCTGATCGAGATTATCGATTATGGTGTCCAGGGAGCAATCGTCTTGTGAGAGACGGGCGACAAGCATCACCTGGTCGTATACCAGGTGGAGCGGCACTTCTTGTCCATCTGACCCTACTGGCCCAACCTGAGCCATACGCTCAGGGTTAAGTCCGGTATAGCGGGTCTTGATCATTGCCCACGCCTCTCGTGCTCCCTCCCGACAAGCCGATGTCTTCCACAGCTCGAACCTAGCTCGGGCTCCCTTGATGCGATCGATTAGTTCGGTCATCCCCTCTGGAGGTTGCTCGGCAGGCCATAGTGCCTTTACCATGATCTTCATGGCCTTCCGAACCCGCTCATGAAGGGCGGACAGCTCCTTCAGCAGATTCGCCTGATAGGATCCGATTTCCTCTTCGGGTCGCCCGGACAGTAGACCTGCATATGAGTCACGGCATGCGTATCACACCTCACTCACAAGAGATACTTTCCGATGTTAAAATCACACATACCAAACATGCCTCTCTGTAAATTCTGGTTTTCTCCTTGGGCCTGGGCCAATTGAGCCTTTAAGCTCTCAATCTGTTCGGCTTGCTGTCTGTTCTCCTCCTTCAGGCGGTTCTTCTCTTCAAGATGTCGTTGTAAAACGCGATGGCCAGCTTCCTGTTGGGACTCGACATATTGCTGAGATTCTCGGGCTACATCCAAATCTTTTTGTAATTGCCCTATTGATTCAGCTGCTACATAGTACCCTTGCGTAAGCATGGGGATATACTAAAAATCAGCAGAATATATATACTAACCGTGTGCCTCCCGAGTAAAGCTCTTCACTTGCTCCAGTTCGGCCTTCACAGATTCGACCTGTGTTCGGCTGGCTTCCAGTTCCTTGGCCAGTTGCTCGCCCTGCTGCTTCGAGTCCTACATTACCAGTAAATTAATACGGGGATCCTTAATTCGGTCGTACCGACCAATTTAAGGCTCGGGGGCTACTAGGTTTATACGAGTGTTCGGACTTCAATAATCGACTACTCACCTGCAGGCTGGACGATATTAATTTCACGGCCTCCCAGAACCCAGCTCGGGCGGCTCCGAGGTGTGCATCCACCGTGCGCAGAGCACCGAATTCTTGTTCGGAAAAGGCCGGATGATGCAGGGCCTCTCGTCGCCGCCGATGATGCATAGCACTCCCAACCTCTGATTTGGTGACAAATATGGTGTCACCATAATCGGCTAGGGCTGGATTGACTGTGGAGGCCCCCGCAGCAGGATCTGCATGGGCGGAAGGTCTGGAATCTTGAGCACCGCCGGACGTCCTGGCGACGTCCTCGGCAGGTGACGGCCGAACACTTGGCCTAAATATTTTCACAAAAAAAGGGTCTCTTGTAAGACTTTATCGATCATAGTACTAAATCAAACGATTGAGCGAAATACCTTTGGGATGAACTCATAGGCGGACTCGCCCCCGCGACCAGCTCAATTGCTGGATCCTTGTTGCTTTCCAGACCAGGCACTGCCGCCGCTGCCGGTGTATGTCGCGCGGATCTACGGCGCTTGGGTGTAGGAGCCGGCACGTTGGGGTCAGTGGAGGACACTTGCCTCTTGCGGGATGTTTTCTTCTTCTTGCTTGTCGCAGGAGAAGGGAAGGACCCAGGGTAATCGGCAATAATGGCCACCTTGGAGCCGTCAAGGCCCTCTTGGTAGAAAACCCCGTCTTCGAGTTCGATTGACAGGTCTGGGTCTTCATGATAGCCCGGATCATCATCACGGGAATAGTCCTCGGGCTGAGGGGCTGGACAGTTGACTGTCTCGATAAAGCTTCTCCATTCCTGTTTACATAAAGATAAAAGACTTCGGTCAAGAAGGGACAAATTGAGAACCCAAATTGTGGTCACGGGATTGAAAGGCTCACCCATTCGATGGGATTACGGCTTGAGTATCCCTCCTTGGTCGATCACTGAATGAAATCTTCTTGCTCCCCTTTGTATAGGTCGGCAAGTGCGGCAGCCAATGTCGTCTGATCGGCAGGACCCAGTCTTCGGGAGCAAAGTAGTGTCGCTTGTCCCGTTGTAACACCACAAGGGGTGTATCCTCTGTTGGAGGGGTTGGACGCACCGGGAGATGGCAGCGGCCATGACGTCTATCATGGTCAGCTTATGATGGGCTAGTATCCTCACACGGGCTGCTAAGCGCTGCACCTCAACGTTGTCCTCTTGGGACAGGCTCTTCGGGCGCCAGTTGTACCTTTTCCTCAAAGAGGCATCGGAGTATTCGGGCAGACGCCTCCAAGCTGGATCGAATAAAGGGACGTCCTCGATATAAAACCATTCCAAAGTCCATAGTTCGGATTCCTTCGGTGTTCCCACGGGGTACCCTGTCCCCGCTATGCGGCATACTTCGGCTCCACCGACCTCGAAAATTGTCTTGTCTCGAGTGCGAGGAACGAGGCAAATGTATTTTCTCCACAACTCGAAGTGTGCCTCGCACCCCAGGAACATCTCGCAAAGGGCGACGAAGCCCGAGATATGCAGAATAGACCCTGGGGTGAGGTGGTGGAGTTGGATCCCATAAAACACCAGTAACCCTCTCAGGAACGGATGAATGGGAAACCCGAGACCTCGCAGGAGGAATGGCACAAAACATACATGCTCCCCCTTGCATGGATGGGGAAAATTCTCCACGAGGGCCTCGCCGTTGAATGATGTCAGACCGGCACGGACGGCTGTCAGATCCGAGGAAGGAAGGTACCCTTGGGTCTCGAGGTCGCAAAGTCGAAGAAGCGACACGGAGCAGCTAGTCCAGTCCCCGGGACGGGATCCGTAAGGATCCGAGGAGGAACTACGGGCGCTCGCCATCTTTGGTGGAGACCTTTCGCTGGAGGTTTTTTCCGGTGGAGGAGAAGAAGATGTGGCTTGGACCACGACTTAGTTTGTTTAAATGGGCGGTGCCTCATGTTGGGGAACGTTGCATGGGAAACAAAAATTTTCCTACGCACACACAAGATCTATCCATGGTGATGAGCATCTACGAGAGGGAGAGTGAATCTACATACCCTTGTAGATCGCTAAGCGGAAGCGTTAATAAACGCGGTTGATGTAGTCGAACGTCTTCGCGATCCAAATCGCCGAGCGTCCCGCGATCCAATCACGATCCTTCCGATCTAGTGCCGAACGGACGGCACCTCCGCGTTCAACACACGTACGGCTTGATGACGCCTTCACCTCCTCGATCCAGCGAGCGATGGTGAAGTAGTGGTTGAGTTCCAGCAGCACGACGGCGTGGTGATGGTGGTGAGGAACAATCTCTGCAGGGCTTCGCCAAGCACTATGGAGATTATGACGGAGGAACTAGAGGGCTAGGGTTGCCGGCACACGGCTTGGGAAATCCTGATGTATCCCGTGTGCTAGCCCTGCCCCTCTATTTATATGTTGAGCCTTGGGGTCTAAACTTGGAGTAAAAGCCTCCTCTAGGTCGGTTTTGCCCGCACAAGGTCGGTTTGGCCCGCAGGGAAAGAGTCCAACTCGGATCCCTGCCGAACCGTGCACAGCCGCGCACAAGCGGTAGTACCGCTTCACACAAGCGGTAGTACCGCTTGGGCGGTAGTACCGCTTCACACAAGCGGTAGTACCGCTCCGGCGGTAGTACCGCTTCACCAAGCGGTAGTACCGCTTACGCGGCAGCAAAACTACTTTTGCACTTTCCAATACCTTGTGGGCTTTATCCCTTTGTCTCATATAAAGTGTTGCTGTACCCGAACACTTCGGTAAACATCCGGAACCCCTTCCGGTGAACTCTGGAACTCTTCCGGAGATCGAAACACTATTATCACATATATCAATCTTTACCTCCGGACTATTCCGGAGATCCTCGTCATGTCCGGGATCTTATCCGGGACTCCGAACAACTTTCGGTCACCAACATAATAACTCAATTATACTAATCGTCACCAAACGTTAAGTGTGTAGACCCTGCGGGTTCGAGAACTATGTAGACATGACCGAGACACCTCTACGGCCAATAACCAATAGCGGGACCTGGATGCCCATATTGGCTCCTACATATTCTACGAAGATCTTTATCGGTCGAACCTCTATGTCAAGGATTCAGTTAATCCCGTATGCTATTCCCTTTGTTCTTCGGTATGTTACTTGCCCGAGATTCGATCGTCGGTATCACTATACCTAGTTCAATCTCGTTACCGGCAAGTCTCTTTACTCATTCCGTAATACAAGATCTCGTGGCTAACACTTTTAGTCACATTGCTTGCAAGGCTCATTGTGATGTTGTATTACCGAGTGGGCCCTGAGATACCTCTCCGTCATACGGAGTAACAAATCCCAGTCTTGATCCATGCCAACCCAACAGACACCCTCGGAGATACCTGTAGAGCACCTTTATAGTCACCCAGTTACGTTGCGACGTTTGATACACACAAGGTATTCCTCCGGTGTTAGTGAGTTGCATGATCTCATGGTCAAAGGAACAGATACTTGACATGCAGAAAACAATAGCAATAAACTGACACGATCAAATGCTACGTTTACAGTTTGGGTCTTGTCCATCACATCATTCTCCTAATGATGTGATCCCGTTATCAAATGACATCTCATGTCAATGGCTAGGAAACCTTAACCATCTTTGATCAACGAGCTAGTCAACTAGAGGCTTACTAGGGACACAGTGTTGTCTATGTACCCACACATGTATTTGAGTTTCCAATCAATACAATTATAGCATGGATAATAAACGATTATCATGAACAAGGAAATATAATAATAACCAATTTATTATTGCCTCTAGGGCATATTTCCAACAGTCTCCCACTTGCACTAGAGTCAATAATCTAGTTCACATCACTATGTGATTTACATTGTAATGAATCGAACACCCATGCAGTTCTGGTGTTGTTCATGTTTAGCCCTTGGAAGAGGTTTAGTCAACGGATCTGCAACATTTAGATCCGTGTGTACTTTGCAAATATTTATGTCGTCCTCCTTGATGTAATCGCGGATGGAATTGAAACGTCGCTTTATGTGTCTGGTCCTCTTGTGAAATCTTGGTTCCTTGGCTAGAGCAATGGCACCAGTATTATCACAAAACAGAGTCATTGGGTCAAGTGCACTAGGCACTACTCCAAGATCTGTCATGAACTCCTTCATCCAGACACCTTCCTTCGCCGCCTCCGAGGCAGCGATGTACTCCGCTTCGCATGTAGAATCTGCTACCACGCTTTGCTTGGAACTGCACCAGCTAACCGCACCCCCATTAAGAATAAATACGTATCCGGTTTGCGACTTAGAGTCATCCGGATCAGTGTCAAAGCTTGCATCGACGTAACCCTTTACGACGAGCTCTTGATCACCTCCATAAACGAGAAACATGTCCTTAGTCCTTTTCAGGTACTTCAGGATATTCTTGACCGCCGTCCAGTGTTCCATTCCTGGATCACTTTGAAACCTTCCGACCATACTTATGGCAAGGCTGACATCGGGTCTTGTGCACAGCATTGCATACATGATAGAGCCTATGGCCGAAGCATAGGGGATGACACTCATCTTTTCTCTATCTTCTGCAGTCACTGGGCATTGAGTCTTACTCAACTTCACACCTTGCAAAACAGGCAAGAACCCCTTCTTGGACTGATCCATTTTGAACTTCTTCAAAATCTTATCAAGGTATGTGCTTTGTGAAAGTCCTATTAAGCGTCTTGATCTATCTCTATAGATCTTGATGCCTAATATGAAAGCAGCTTCTCCTAGGTCCTTCATTGAAAAACTCTTGTTCAAATATTCCTTTACGCTTTCCAGCATTTCTATATTGTTTCCAATCAGCAATATGTCATCCACATATAATATTAGAAACGCTATAGAGCTCCCACTCACTTTCTTGTAAATACAAGCTTCTCCGTAAACTTGTATAAACTCGAACGCTTTGATCACCTCATCAAAACGAAGATTCCAACTCCGAGATGCTTGCACCAGTCCATAAATGGATCGCTGGAGTTTGCAAACTTTGTCAGCATTCTCTGGATCGACAAAACCTTCTGGTTGCATCATATACAACTCTTCCTTAAGGAAACCGTTAAGGAACGCTGTTTTGACATCCATCTGCCAAATTTCATAATCGAAAAAGGCAGCTATTGCTAACATGATTCTGACGGACTTAAGCATCGCTACGGGTGAGAAGGTCTCATCGTAGTCAACTCCTTGAACTTGTGAAAAACCCTTTGCCACAAGTCGAGCTTTATAGACGGTGACATTACCGTCCGCGTCCGTCTTCCTCTTAAAGATCCATTTGTTCTGAATGGCCTTACGCCCTTCAGGTAATACTTCCAAAGTCCATACTTTGTTTTCATACATGGATCCCATCTCGGATTTCATGGCCTCTAACCACTTCTCGGAATCCGGGCCCATCATCGCTTCTCCATAGCTCGTAGGTTCATCGTTGTCTAACAACATGACCTCTAAGACAGGGTTGCCGTACCACTCGGGAGCAGTACGCGTCCTTGTCGACCTACGAGGTTCGATAGCAACTTGATCCAAAGCTTCATGATCATCATCATTAACTTCCTCTTCAGCTAATGTAGGCACCACAGAAACAACTTTCTGCGCTGCGCTACTCTCAGGTTGAAGTAAAGGTTCAACAACCTCATCAAGTTCTATCTTCCTCCCACTCAATTCTTTCGAGAGAAAACTCTTTCTCAAGAAATGTTCCGTTTTTAGCGACAAACACTTTGCCTTCGGATCTGAGGTAGAAGGTATACCCAACTGTCTCTTTTGGGTATCCTATGAAGACGCATTTCTCCGCTTTGGGTTCCAGCTTTTCAGGCTGAAGCTTTTTGACATAAGCATCACATCCCCAAACTTTAAGAAACGACAGCTTTGGCTTCTTGCCAAACCAAAGTTCATATGGCGTCGTCTCAACGGATTTCGATGGTGCCCTATTTAAAGTGAATGCAGCTGTCTCTAATGCATAACCCCAAAACGATAGTGGCAAATCGGCAAGAGACATCATAGATCGCACCATATCCAATAAGGTTCGATTACGACGTTCGGACACACCATTACGATGTGGTGTTCCAGGCGGTGTTAATTGTGAAACAATTCCACACTGTCTTAAGTGACTGCCAAACTCATAACTCAGATATTCTCCTCCTCGATCAGATCGTAGGATTTTAATCTTCTTGTTACGATGATTCTCAACTTCACTCTGAAATTGTTTGAACTTTTCAAATGTTTCAGACTTGTGTTTCATTAAGTAAATATACCCAAATCTACTTAAGTCATCAGTGAAGGTGAGAAAATAACGATAACCACCGCGCGCCTCAATACTCATCGGACCGCACACATCAGTATGTATGATTTCCAATAAGTCACTTGCCCGTTCCATTGTTTCAGAGAACGGCGTTTTAGTCATCTTGCCCATGAGGCATGGCTCACATGTGTCAAGTGATTCAAAATCAAGTGACTCCAAAAGTCCATCAGCATGGAGCTTCTTCATGCGTTTTACGCCAATATGACCTAAACGGCAGTGCCACAAGAAAGTGGTTTTATCATTATCAATTCTACATCTTTTGGCATCAATGTTATGAACATGTGTATCATTACTATCGAGATTCAATAAGAATAAACCCCTCACATCGGGTGCATGACCATAAAAGATATTACTCATATAAATAGAACAACCATTATTCTCTGATTTAAATGAGTAACCGTCTCGCAATAAACAAGATCCAGATATAATGTTCATGCTTAACGCAGGCACCAAATAACACTTATTTAGGTTCATCACTAATCCCGACGGTAATCGAAGAGCGAGCGTGCCGACGGCGATCACATCAACCTTGGAACCAGTTCCCACGCGCATCGTCACTTCGTCCTTTGCCAGCCTCCGTCTATTCCGCAGTTCCTGTTTTGAGTTGCAAATATGAGCAACCGCACCGGTATCAAATACCCAGGCACTACAACGAGAGTTGGTAAGGTACACATCAATAACATGTATATCATATATACCTTGTTTGTTGTTGGCCGCCTTCTTGTCAGCCAAATACTTGGGGCAATTCCGCTTCCAGTGTCCAGTTCCCTTGCAATGAAAACACACAGTTTCTGGTTTGGGTCCAGCCTTGGGTTTCTTCACGAGAGGAGCAACTGCTTTGCCACTCTGCTTGGAGTTACCCTTCTTACCCTTGCCATTTTTCTTGAAACTAGTGGTTTTATTGACCATCAACACTTGATGCTCCTTCTGAATTTCAGACTCAGCGGCTTTCAGCATCGCAAACAGCTCGGCGACTGACTTGTTCATCCCGTGCATGTTATAGTTCAACACGAAGCTCTTGTAGCTAGGTGGCAATGATTGAAGAACTCTGTCAGTGATAGCCTCTGGCGGAAGGGGCATCCCTAACTCAGCCAGACGGGTGGAGTACCCAGACATTCTGAGCACGTGATCACTGATAGACCCGTTCTCCTCCATCTTGCAAGCATAGAACTTATCGGAGATCTCATATCTCTCGATCCGGGCATTCTTCTAAAAGATAAACTTCAACTCCTGGAACATCTCATATGCTCCATGACGTTCAAAACGTCTTTGAAGTCCCGGTTCTAAGCCATACAACATTGCACATTGAACTATTGAGTAATCATCAGAACGAGCCTGCCAGGCGTTCACAACGTCTAGAGACTCAACTGGAGCGGGTGGATCACCAAGCGGTGCATCAAGGACATAAGCCTTCTGGGAAGCCGTAAGGATAATCCTTAGATTACGGGCCCAGTCCACAAAGTTACTTCCATCATCTTTCAACTTAGCTTTCTCTAGGAACGCATTAAAATTCAGGGGTGCTACTGCGCGAGCCATGATCTACAACATAAATATAGCAAAGACAACTTAGACTATTGTTCTAGATAATGAGTTTAGTTAATCATATTACTTAAAAACTCCCACTCAAATTGACATCCCTCCGGTCATTCGAGTGTAACATGATCCAAATCCACCAACTCAAGTCCGATCATCACGTGAGTTGAGGTGGTTTCAATGGTGAACATCTTCATGTTGATCATATCTACTATATGACTCATGTTCGACCTTTCGGTCTCTTGTGTTCCGAGGCCATGTCTGTACATGCTAGGCTCGTCAAGTTTAACCCGAGTGTTCCGCACGTGTAACATGGCTTACACCCGTTGTATGCGAACGTAGAGTCTATCACACCCGATCATCACGGCGTGTCTCGAAACGACGAACTTTCGCAACGGTGCACACTTGGGGAGAACACAATTTATCTTGAAATTTAAGTGAGGGATCACCTTATAATGCTACCGTCGTCCTAAGCAAAATAAGATGCATAAAAGGATTAACATCACATGCAAATCATAAGTGACATGATATGGCCATGAACTTGTGCTTTTGATCTCCATCTCCAAAGCACCGGCATGATCTCCATCGTCACCGGCATGACACCATGATCTCCATCATCTTGATCTCCATCAACGTGTCGCCATAAGGTTGTCGCGCTGACTGTTGCTTCCACGACTATAGCTAACGTTTAGCGATAAAGTAAAGCATTACATAGCGCTTAATGATTGACACGCAGGTCATACAATAATTAAAGACAACTCTATGGCTCCTGCCAGTTGCCGTACTCATCGACATGCAAGTCGTGATATTCTATACAAAACATGATCATCTCATACATCACATATATCTCATCATGTAATTGGCCATATCACATCACAACATACCCTGCAAAAACAAGTTAGACGTCCTCTAATTGTTGTTGCAAATTTTACGTGGCTGCTACGGGTTTGCAAGAACCGATCTTACCTACGCAAAACCACAACGTGGTGTAGTGATTGCTTTTTGATCTTCTAAAAGAACCCTCTTCATTGAACCGATTCAACTAAAGTGAGAGAGACAGACACCCGCCAGTCACCTTTATGCAACAAGTGCACGCAGCGGTAAAACCAGTCTCGCGTAAGCGTACGCGTAATGTCGGTCCGGGCCGCTTCATCTCACAATACCGCTGAATCAAGTATCAACTAGTAACGGCAAGCAATATGTATACACCCACGCCCACAACTCGTTTGTGTTCTACTCGAGATCTCATCTACGCATAGACCTAGCTCATGATGCCACTGTTGGGGAACGTTGCATGGGAAACAAAAATTTTCCTACGCACACACAAGATCTATCCATGGTGATGAGCATCTACGAGAGGGAGAGTGAATCTACATACCCTTGTAGATCGCTAAGCGGAAGCGTTAATAAACGCGGTTGATGTAGTCGAACGTCTTCGCGATCCAAATCGCCGAGCGTCCCGCGATCCAATCACGATCCTTCCGATCTAGTGCCGAACGGACGGCACCTCCGCGTTCAACACACGTACGGCTTGATGACGCCTTCACCTCCTCGATCCAGCGAGCGATGGTGAAGTAGTGGTTGAGTTCCAGCAGCACGACGGCGTGGTGATGGTGGTGAGGAACAATCTCTGCAGGGCTTCGCCAAGCACTACGGAGATTATGACGGAGGAACTAGAGGGCTAGGGTTGCCGGCACACGGCTTGGGAAATCCTGATGTATCCCGTGTGCTAGCCCTGCCCCTCTATTTATATGTTGAGCCTTGGGGTCTAAACTTGGAGTAAAAGCCTCCTCTAGGTCGGTTTTGCCCGCACAAGGTCGGTTTGGCCCGCAGGGAAAGAGTCCAACTCGGATCCCTGCCGAACCGTGCACAGCCGCGCACAAGCGGTAGTACCGCTTCACACAAGCGGTAGTACCGCTTGGGCGGTAGTACCGCTTCACACAAGCGGTAGTACCGCTCCGGCGGTAGTACCGCTTCACCAAGCGGTAGTACCGCTTACGCGGCAGCAAAACTACTTTTGCACTTTCCAATACCTTGTGGGCTTTATCCCTTTGTCTCATATAAAGTGTTGCTGTACCCGAACACTTCGGTAAACATCCGGAACCCCTTCCGGTGAACTCTGGAACTCTTCCGGAGATCGAAACACTATTATCACATATATCAATCTTTACCTCCGGACTATTCCGGAGATCCTCGTCATGTCCGGGATCTTATCCGGGACTCCGAACAACTTTCGGTCACCAACATAATAACTCAATTATACTAATCGTCACCAAACGTTAAGTGTGTAGACCCTGCGGGTTCGAGAACTATGTAGACATGACCGAGACACCTCTACGGCCAATAACCAATAGCGGGACCTGGATGCCCATATTGGCTCCTACATATTCTACGAAGATCTTTATCGGTCGAACCTCTATGTCAAGGATTCAGTTAATCCCGTATGCTATTCCCTTTGTTCTTCGGTATGTTACTTGCCCGAGATTCGATCGTCGGTATCACTATACCTAGTTCAATCTCGTTACCGGCAAGTCTCTTTACTCGTTCCGTAATACAAGATCTCGTGGCTAACACTTTTAGTCACATTGCTTGCAAGGCTCATTGTGATGTTGTATTACCGAGTGGGCCCTGAGATACCTCTCCGTCATACGGAGTAACAAATCCCAGTCTTGATCCATGCCAACCCAACAGACACCCTCGGAGATACCTGTAGAGCACCTTTATAGTCACCCAGTTACGTTGCGACGTTTGATACACACAAGGTATTCCTCCGGTGTTAGTGAGTTGCATGATCTCATGGTCAAAGGAACAGATACTTGACATGCAGAAAACAATAGCAATAAACTGACACGATCAAATGCTACGTTTACAGTTTGGGTCTTGTCCATCACATCATTCTCCTAATGATGTGATCCCGTTATCAAATGACATCTCATGTCAATGGCTAGGAAACCTTAACCATCTTTGATCAACGAGCTAGTCAACTAGAGGCTTACTAGGGACACAGTGTTGTCTATGTACCCACACATGTATTTGAGTTTCCAATCAATACAATTATAGCATGGATAATAAACGATTATCATGAACAAGGAAATATAATAATAACCAATTTATTATTGCCTCTAGGGCATATTTCCAACACCTCATTTGTGTTCGGGGTAGTTTTGTAAAAAGCTACTGAACCGCTCGTCTCCCCGCGGTGCGCGAAAACCAAGAAACACTATTACTATGGACCCAGCAATCCCGCGACATTTGGGATTTCGCCGATGATAGGATGGTTGTCGAACAAGAAGGGATGGGGGGACTCGCCTCGCAAGCCGAAGACATACAAGATTGTCTGAATATAACTCGGCGTTGGAGGCTAGTCCAGGGGCTACTGAGGGAATCCTAGTTTAAGGGGTCCTCGGATAGCCGACCTGTTTCCCATGGGCCGGACTATACGGGCCACCGGATGAGTGTTAGAAGATCAGGGGCCCGGGCGCCAAGGTGGATGTTCCAGGGAACCATGGCGTGTCCTCCAAGATGTCGACAGTAGATAGGCATGTTTTTTCCCTTTGATGTGCAACCAACTATGTGTAAACCCTAGGTACCCTCGGCGTCTATATAAGCCGGAGGGTTTTAGGTTGTAGGACAACAGAACTCATCTAGGGTTTTAGCTACTTGATCTCATGGTAGATCAACTCTGTAATCCTCATATCATCAATATAATCAAGCAGGACGTAGGGTATTACCTCCATAGGAGGGCCCGAACCTGGGTAAAACCTTGTCCCCTTCGTCTCTTGTTACCATCGATCCAAGTCTCACAGCTCGGGACCCCCTACCCGAGATCCGCCGGTTTTGACACCGACACCGAGGAGACTCCATCATCATCTACCAGGTTCCTAATCACAAATCTCATCTCCTTGCAATTACATTATTTGCCATTTGCCTCTCGTTTTCCTCTCCCCCACTTCACCAATTTGCCGTTTTATTCGCCCTCTTTTTCATTTGCCTTTTTCTCGCCGGATCTCTTGCTTGCTTGCTATCTTGTTTGCGTAGTCACGATGACTCAAGAAAACACCAAGTTGTGTGATTTTTTCAATACTAATAACAATGATTTTATTAGTACTCCGATTGCTCCTCCCGCCACTAGTGCGGAGTCTTGTGATATTAATGCCGCTTTGTTGAATCTTGTCATGAAAGATCAATTTGCCGGTACTCCTAATGAGGATGCCATGTCCGATATAAGACATTCGTAGAATTGTGTGATATGCAAAAGAAAAAAGATGTGGACAATGATATTGTGAAGTTGAAATTATTTCCTTTTTCCTTGCGGGGTCGTGCAAAAATTTGGTTTTCCTCTTTGCCTCGCAATAGTATCAATTCTTGGTTTAAGTGCAAGGACGCTTTTATTACTAAGTATTTTCCGCCCGCGAAAAGTATTTACCTTAGGACACAAATCAGGAATTTTAAGCAACTTGAGCATGAACATGTTGCACAATCTTGGGAAAGAATGAAATTGATGCTAAGATATTGTCCTACTGATCGTTTAAATCCTTGAATGAACATGCAAATTTTTTATGCGGGATTGAATTTTGTCTCTAGAAACCTTTTAGATTCCACCGCTGGTGGTACTTTTATGGAAATTACTTTGGGTGAAGCTACTAAATTGCTACATAATATCATGGAAAATTATTCACAATGGCATACCGAAAGAGCACCTACTAGTAAAAAAGTTAATTCGGTTGAAGAAATTAGTACTTTGAGTGATAAGGTTGATGCTTTGATGAAATTGGTTGCTAGTAAAAATGCTCCTATTGATCTTAATGATGTGCCTTTGTCTACCTTGATTGAGAAAAATAGTGATTCCGTAGATGTGAACTTTGTCTCGCGAAACAATTTCAATAACAATGCTTATAGAGGTAATTTTAATCCTAGGCCTTTTCCTGGAAATTCCTCTTACAATAATAATAGGAACACCTCTGATCTTGAGAGTAATATTAAAGAATTTATCAATGCACAAAAGGCTTTTAATACTACGATAGAAGAAAAGTTGAATAAGATTGATGATATGTCTAGAAGCATTGATAGAATTTCTCATGATCTTGAAAATCTCAAATTGAAAGCTTTTGTGCCTAAGATTGATGAATCAATTAAAGCCTTATATGTCTCTATGGATGAAATTAAGAAAAGAACCGCTATGCTTAGAGCTAAAAGAGAAATCTTAGAAAAAATCATTTTCTAGTGATTGCCTTTATAAAAATGATGAAGATCTTAAAATGATTGGTGTTTCTACTATTGATTCCTTGTTTAGTAATGTTAAGATTGATGATAAAGGGACAGAAGTAGAGTCAACTTTAGCTAGAAGGTGTCCCAATAATTTGGAGGGTGAAAATCTTGATGAAATTTTTGATAAAAGTGGGTTTGAAGAGGTCAAAACTTTAACTAGTGATGTGCCCACTATTTTGGATTGCAAAGACTTTAATTATGATAGTTTCTCTTTGATTGAATGCATTTCTTTGCTGCAATCGTTGTTGAATTCACCCCATGCTTAATAAAGCTTTTACTAAACATATCGTTGATGCCATGATGAAATCTTTTGAAGAAAAGTTGGAGGTGGAGATTTCTATTCCTAGAAAATTACATGATGAGTGGGAACCTACCATTAAAGTCAAGATTAAAAATTATGAGTTCTTTGCTTTATGTGATTTGGGTGCTAGTGTTACCACGATTTCGAAATCTTTATGTGATGTGCTTGGTCTCACCAATATTGAAGAATGTTCTCTTAATTTGCACTTGGCGGACTCTACTATTAAAAAACCTTTGGGAATAATTAATGATGTTCTTATTCTTGCAAATAGGAACTATGTGCGCATAGATTTTATTGTGCTTGATATTGATTGCAATCCGTCTTGTCCCATTATACTTGGTAGACCGTTTTTACGCACTATAGGTGCCGTGATTGATATGAAAGAAGGCAATATTAATTTTAAATTTCCAATAAGAAAGGGTATGGAACACTTCCCTAGAACAAGAATTAAGCCACCATATGAATCAATCATGAGGGCATCCTATGGATCCAAAACCAAAGATGACAATACTTGAAACTATGTGTTATGCCTAACTAGGGGCGTAAAACGATAGCGCTTGTTGGGAGGAAACCCAATGAATAAATTTATTTTTGCTATTTTCCTTTCTGTTTTTGAGTGTTGACACAATTATGCCTCTGTTATGATTGTTTTTATGGTTTATTTAGTGATTGTGCCAAGTTGAGCCTTTAGGATGATTCATAAGATCAGTAGAGGCGATGCTGAATCTGAAACAGAAACTTTGCGTCCAGTATTTGAATTTTCATTTTTTACTGGAATGTGATCTTGAGCTGAAATTTTAACACAGTGTTGCTATAAAAATTCTTTACGTTGTACTAATTTTCAGAATTTTTAGAGTTAAAGAAGTATGGTTAGAGTACAGATTACTACAGACTGTTCTGTTTAAGAGAGATTCTGTTTCTGTTGCATTGTGTGCTTGTTCTGATGAATCTATGGGTTATATTGAAGGGTATGAGCCATGGTAAAGTTAAAATACAGTAGGTATAATACAATAATAAAATATGAATGGGTTTGCAACAGCACCTAAAGTAGTGATTTGCTTTATTATACTAACGGATCTCATGGAGATTTTGTTGAGTTTTGTGTGATTGAAGTTTTCAAGTTTTGGGTGAGATCACGATGGATGAAGGAATAAGGAGTGAAAAGGGCCTAAGCTTGGGGATGCTACAGCACCCCCAAGATATATCCAAAGAGAAACTAGCAACTAAGCTTGGGGATGCCCCCGAGTGGCATCCCGTCTTTCTTCTAACGACCATCGGTATTTTACTTGGAGCTATATTTTTATTCGTCACATATCATGAATTTTGCTTGGAGCGTCTTGTATCATAAGAGTCTTTGCTTGCTTTTCTTGTTAGTTTTTCACTTGTATCCTTGCTGGACACACCTATTTGAGAGAGCCAAAATTATGTTATCATTTGTTAGAATTGCTCTATATGCTTCACTTAAAATTTTTGAGCTATAGGATTGCTCTAGTGATTCACTTATATCTTTTTGAGCACGGTGTGCTTGGAAACTTTTGAAGAAATACTCTCATGCTTCACTTAGATTAATTTGAGAGTTAGTAAATTTTGAAGAAATCCTCTCATGCTTCACTAATACCTTTTTGAGAGATGAAATATTTATGCTCATGTGCTTCACTTAAATTTGTTTGAGCTTGTAAAAAAAGCAATGGCAATATATGAAACTAGCCCCAAAGTGATAGATATCCAAGGAGGATATAATAAAAACTTTCATGAAGATCATTGGACAAATTAAACTTGATTCCTTTTAATAGTTTTGAAACATGATGATAGTAATATGTGAGTCATGTTAGTGAGTAATTATGCTTTAGTAGGAATATTGGTGTTAAGGTTTGTGATTCCCTATGCATGCACGAAAGTCAATAGTTATGCAATGAAGTTACATCCTACTTATGGTGCATTATTCGGTGTTAGTTATGCTCAATGCTCGCTTACGTGAATTTTCATTTCTTGGTTTGGTTGCTTCTCAATCTATTTGCTAGCCTCCATTCGTACTAAGTAGAAATACTACTTGTGCATCCAAAATCCATAAACCAAGTTTTGCCTTATGAGTCCACCATACCTACCTATATGCGGTATTTCCATGTCATTCCAAGCAAATTTGTATGTGCCATATCTAAATTTTCAAAATAAACTTCGCTTTTGTATGCTCTTACCGCTCATGGAACGGCGGGGAGTGTCCAATATTTTTCCATGCTAGATGTGTTATTATCAAGATGAGTGTTTATTCACTTGTCATTGCACGAGAGTGCGGCGGTAATAGGGATGCCCATTCCCGAAATGAAAAAGAAAAAAAATATTTACTTTATGTTGTCAAATAATAAATTCCTTGGAAAGTGTTGGTATGGAAGGCAATCATGGATACGGCCCGCCATGGAATGTGAAAGAATGGTGGAAAAAGGAATAGACTTTATTTTCTATTTGGGAACCACCTATGATATATCTAGCCTGGAAAGTATTGTGAACTACTTTGTCATTTTCGTTGACAGGAAAGGCATGACACCCAAAATATTTTTTCTCTCTCAATTTAAACCTTGAGCTCTGGCACCTCTACAAATCCCTACTTCCCTCTGCGAAGGGACTATCTATTTACTTTATGCAATTTTTATTTTTACTTTGAGTCTCCATCTTCTCTTATAAAGCACCAACTAGGGGGCACTATGATCGTACTTGAGCATTGGGCATAGCTAATATTTGAGTGGGTTTCATGAATGGATCAATGATTGAGCATGATGGGCTAGGGATAACTTTCTTTAGTGTTGATATTTTGAAAGACATGGTTGCTGGTTGGCATGCTTGAGTATTGAAGTCATTATGTTAAAACTAGACTATTGCTTTTAATCTTCTACAAGTCCAAATGTCCATGCTACAAAAAAGAAAAGAATATGAGATGAACATGTTAGGCAGCATTCCACATCAAAAATTCTATTTTTATCATTTATCTACTCGAGAACGAGTAGGAATTAAGCTCGGGGATGCTGATACGTTTCCAACGTATCTATAATTTTTTCTTGTTCCATGCTGTTATATTATCATTCTTGGATGTTTTACAATCATTTTAGAACAACTTTATATCATTTTTTGGGACTAACCTATTGACATAGTGCCAAAGTGCCAGTTGCTGTTTTTGCTTGTTTTTTACTTCGCAGAATATCAGTACCAAACGGAGTCCAATCGCGACGAAACTTTTTGGAGATTTTTTCTGGACCAGAAGACATCCAGTGGGCCAAAGAAGTACCAGAGAGGTGGGCTGTGGAGGCCACAACCCACATGGGCGCGCCAGGGGGGCCCCAGCGCGCCCTGGTGGGTTGTGCCCTCCATGAGGCCCCCCTCCACCACCTCTGATGCCTATAAATTCCCAAATATTCAGAAAACCCCAGGGGAGTCGACGAAACACAATTCCAGCCGCCACAAGTTCCAGAACCTTGAGATCCAATCTAAACACCATCACGTAGGGGTTCATCTTCTTCATAGGTGCCTCTCCGATGATGCGTGAGTAGTCTACGATAGACCTACGGGTCCGTAGGCAGTAGCTAGATGGCTTCCTCTCTCTCTTTTGATTCTCAATACAATGGTCTCTTGGAGATCTATTTGATGTAAACTTTTGCGGTGTGTTTGTTGGGATCCGATGAATTTTGAGTTCATGATCAGTTTCTATCCATGAATATTATTTGAATCTTCTTTGATCTCTTATATGCATTATTACTTATAGCTTCGTATTTCTTCTTCGAATCTTTGGTTTAGTAGGCAAACTAGATCGATTTTTCTTGCCATGGGAAGAGGTGCTTTCTCATGGGTTCGATCTTGCGGTGTCCTTTCCCAGTGACAGAAGGGGCAGCAAGGCACGCATGTATCGTTGCCATTAAGGATAACAAGATGGGGTCTATTCCTACATGAATAGATCTTGTCTACATCATGTCATCGTTCTTATTGCATTACTCCGTTTTTCCATGAACTTAATACACTAGATGCATGCTGGATAGCGGTCGATGTGTGGAGTAATAGTGGTAGATGCAGGTAGGAGTCAGACTACTTATCTTGGACATGATGCCTATATAATGATCATCGCCTTGGATATCGTCATGATTATTTGATCTTCTATCAATTGCCCAACAGTAATTTATTCACCCACCATGTGCTATACTCATGAGAGAAGCCACTAGTGAAACCTATGGCCCCCGGGTCTACTTTTCCAACATATTGCTTTCCGATCTATCTTTTTGCCTCTTTGTTTTCAGATCTACTAAACCAAAAACCCAAAAATATATTATGAAACTTTTTATTTGCTCTTTTTATTTTGTGTTCTTGAGAGATCTATCTCTCCTATCTATCACTACCTAATCTATCTTTTTACCGTAGAGAGATTGACAACCTCTCTTTCACGTCGGGTTGCAAGTATTTGTTATTTGTGTGCAGGTGCTGCTTATTGGGTGGTGGTGATCCTCCTATTGGTTCGATAACCTTGGTTGCATAACTGAGGGAAATACTTACCGTCATTGTGCTGCATCATCCCTTCCTCTTAGGGGAAATACCGACGCAGTCTCAAGCCACACCAGGTAACAAGGGAAATGTGTTCCTTAGAGAGCGGGGGGAGAGGCATATATTTCGGCGGTCGGTGAAATTTTTCGCTCATTGCAGGGAAACTTGGCGCGGAAAGATTCATCAGACACGGTCTTTCTGTTTTATCGTGTGCGATGATATAGAACATACAAATTTTGCCCCTCCCCATGTATTCCCTGGTTATATTGCACATCCACATCATTCCATTATTTAACATCAACTGCTAACTGATGACCCACAAGTATAGGGGATCAATCGTAGTCCTTTTGATAAGTAAGAGTGTTGAACCCAACGAGGAGCATAAGGAAATGACAAGCGGTTTTCAGCAAGGTAATTTCTGCAAGCACTGAAATTGTAGGTAACAGATAGTTTGATAGCAAGATAATTGATAACGAGCAAGTAACAGTAATGGTAAATAAAGTGCAGCAAGGTAGCCCAATCCTTTTGTGGCAAAGGACAGGCCAGAACATTCTCTAGTAATAGGCAAAGTGTTCTTGAGGGTACACAGGAATTTCATCTAGTCACTTTTATCATGTTGGTTTGATTCGTGTTCGCTAGTTTGATGATTTGATATGTGGGTGGACCGGTGCTTGGGTGCTGTTCTTACTTGTACAACCTCCCACTTATGATTAACCCCCTCGCAAGCATCCGCAACTACGAGAAAAGTATTAAGATAAAATCTAACCATAGCAATAAACGTTCGGATCCAAATCAGCCCCTTACGAAGTAGCTCATAAACTAGGGTTTAAGCTTCTGTCACTCTAGCAACCCATCATCTAATAACTACTCCACAATGCATTCCCTTAGGCCCAAAAATGGTGGAGTGTCATGTAGTCGACGTTCACATGACACCACTAAGGGAATCATAACATACATATCATCAAAATATCGAACACATATCAAATTCGCACGATTACTTGCGACATGACTTCTCCCGTGACCTCAAGAACAAAGGTAACTACTCACAAATAATAATCATGCTCAAGATCAGAGGGGTATTGAATAGCATAATGGATTTGAACATATAATCCTCTACCAAATAAACCATATAGTAATCAACTACAACATGTAATCAACACTACTAGTCACCCACAGGTACCAATCTGAGGTTCCGGTACAAAGATTGAACATAACAGATTAACTACGGTTTTGTTGGAAATATGCCCTAGAGGCAATAATAAAATGGTTATTATTATATTTCCTTGTTCATGATAATTGTCTATTGTTCATGCTATAATTGTATTAACCGGAAACCGTAATACATGTGTGAATACATAGACCACACCATGTCCCTAGTGAGCCTCTAGTTGACTAGCTCGTTGATCAATAGATGGTCATGGTTTCCTGACCATGGAAATTGGATGTCGTTGATAATGGGATCACATCATTAGGAGAATGATGTGATGGACAAGACCCAATCCTAAGCATAGCACAAGATCGTGTAGTTCGTCTGCTAGAGCTTTTCTAATGTCAAGTATCATTTCCTTAGACCATGAGATTGTGCAACTCCCGGATACCGTAGGAATGCTTTGGGAGTATCAAACGTCACAACATAACTGGGTGACTATAAAGGTGCACTACAGGTATCTCCGAAAGTGTCTGTTGGGTTGGCACGAATCGAGACTGGGATTTGTCACTCCGTGTGACGGAGAGGTATCTCTGGGCCCACTCGGTAATACATCATCATAATGAGCTCAATGTGACTAAGGAGTTAGTCACGGGATCATGTGTTACGGAACGAGTAAAGAGACTTGCCGGTAACGAGATTGAACAAGGTATAGGGATACCGACGATCGAATCTCCGGCAAGTAACATACCGATGGACAAAGGGAATTGTATACGGGATTAATTGAATCCCCGACATCGTGGTTCATCCGATCAGATCATCGTGGAACATGTGGGAGCCAATATGGGTATCCAGATCCCGCTATTGGTTATTGGCCGGAGAGGTGTCTCGGTCATGTCTGCATGGTTCCCGAACCCGTAGGGTCTACACACTTAAGGTTCGGTGACGCTAGAGTTGTAATGGGAATTGTATGTGGTTACCGAAAGTTGTTCGGAGTCCCAGATGAGATCCCAGACGTCACGAGGGTTTCCGGAATGGTCCGGAGGTAAAGATTTATATATGGGAAGTCCTATTTTGGCCACCGGAAAATGTTCGGGATTTTTCGGTATTGTACCGGGAAGGTTCTAGAAGGTTCCGGAGTGGGGCCCACCTGCATGGGGGGACCCACATGAACGTGGGTAGTGGGGGAAAGGCCCCACACCCCTGGTCAAGGCACACCAAGATCCCCCCTTAGAAGGAATAAGATCATATCCCGAAGGGATAAGATCAAGATCCCTAAAAAGGGGGGATAACAATCAGTGGGGAAGGGAAAGGATGGGATTTCTTTCCTCCCACCTTCGCCAACGCCCCAATGGACTTGGAGGGCAAGAAACCAGCCCCATCCACCCCTATATATAGTGGGGAGGCGCATGGGAGCTGAATCCCTTGCCCCTGGCGCATCCCTCCCCCTCCTACACCTCCTCCTCCTCCGTAGTGCTTAGCGAAGCTCTGTCGGAGAACCACGAGCTCCACCGCCACCACGCCGTCGTGCTGCCAGAGCTCTCCCTCAACTTCTCCTCACCCCTTGATGGATCAAGAAGGAGGAGATGTCCCCGGGCTGTACGTGTGTTGAACGCGGAGGCGCAGTCCGTTCGGCGCTTGGATCGGATCTTCCGCGATTTGAATTGCCACGAGTACGACTCCATCAACCGCGTTCTTTGCAATGCTTCCGCTTAGCGATCTTCAAGGGTATGAAGATGCACTCCCTCTCTCTCGTTGCTAGCATCTCCTAGATTGATCTTGGTGACACGTAGGAATTTTTTTGAATTATTACTACGTTCCCCAACAGTGGCATCATGAGCTAGGTCTATGCGTAGATTCTATGCACGAGTAGAACACAAGTAGTTGTGGGCGATGATTTGGTCAATTTTCTTGCCATTAATAGTCCTATCTTGATTCGGCGGCATTGTGGGATGAAGCGGCCCGGACCGACTTTACACATACGCTGGTTCCACCGCCTGACATGCACTTGTTGCATAAGGTGGCTAGCGGGTGTCTGTCTCTCCCACTTTAGTCGGATCGGATTCGATGAAGAGGGTCCTCATGAAGGGTAAATAGCAATTGGCATATCACCATTGTGGCTTTTGCGTAGGTAAGAAACGTTCTTGCTAGAAACCCATAGCAGCCACGTAAAACTTGCAACAACAATTAGAGGACGTCTAACTTGTTTTTGCAGGGTATGCTATGTGATGTGATATGGCCAAAAGGATGTGATGAAATATATGTGATGTATGAGATTGATCATGTTCTTGTAATAGGAATCACGACTTGCATGTCGATGGGTATGACAATCGGCAGGAGCCATCGGAGTTGTCTTAATTTATTGTATGACCTGCGTGTCAATCAAAAACGCCATGTAATTACTTTACTTTATTGCTAACCGTTAGCCATAGTAGTAGAAGTAATAGTTGGCGAGACAACTTCATGAAGACAAGATGATGGAGATCATGATGATGGAGATCATGGTGTCGTGCCGGTGACGATGGTGATCATGCCGCGCCCCGAAGATGGAGATCAAAGGCGCAAGATGATATTGGCCATATCATGTCACTTTATGATTTGCATGTGATGTTTATCATGTTTTTACATCTTATTTGCTTAGAATGACGGTAGCATAAATAAGATGATCCCTCACTAAAATTTCAAGAAATGTGTTCCCCCTAAGTGTGCACCGTTGCGAAGGATCGTTGTTTCGAAGCACCACATGATGATCGGGTGTGATAGATTCTAACGTTCGCATACAACGGGTGTAAGCCATATTTACACACGCGAAACACTTAGATTGACTTGACGAGCCTAGCATGTACAGACATGGCCTCGGAATACGAGAGACCGAAAGGTCGAACATGAGTCGTATAGTAGATGCGATCAACATGGAGATGTTCACCATTGATGACTAGTCCGTCTCACGTGATGATCGGACACGGCCTAGTCGATATGGATCATGTATCACTTAGATGACTAGAGGGATGTCTATCTGAGTGGGAGTTCATTAAATAATTTGATTAGGTGAACTTAATTATCATGAACTTAGTCTAAAATTGTCTTTACAATCTATCTTGTAGATCCAATGGCCCACGCTAATGTTGCCCTCAACTTCAACGTGTTCCTAGAGAAAACCAAGCTGAAAGACGATGGAAGAAACTATACGGACTGGGTCCGTAACTTGAGGATCATCCTCATAGCTTCCAAGAAAGCATATGTCCTTGATGCACCGCTAGGTGACGCACCCATTTTCCCAGCAACTCAAGATGTTATGAACGCCTGGCAGTCGCGTAGTGATGATTACTCCCTGGTTCAGTGCGGCATGCTTTACAGCTTAGAACCGGGGCTCCAAAAGCGTTTTGAGCAACACGGAGCATATGAGATGTTCCAAGAGCTGAGAATGGTTTTCCAAGCTCATGCCCGGGTCGAGAGATATGAAGTCTCCGATAAGTTCTTCAGTTGTAAGATGGAGGAAAATAGTTCTGTCAGCGAGCACATACTCAAAATGCCTGGGTTGAACAACCGCTTGTCTCAGCTGGGAGTTAATCTTCTGGATGACTCGGTTATTGACAGAATCCTCTAGTCGCTTCCACCTAGCTACAAGAGCTTTGTGATGAACTTCAATATGCAAGGGATGGAGAAGTCCATTCCTGAGTTATATTCGATGCTGAAATCAGCGGAGGTGGAGATCAAAAAGGAACATCAAGTGTTGATGGTGAATAAGACCACCAGTTTCGAGAAAGGCAAGGGTAAGAAGAACTTCAAGAAGGACGGCAAAGCAGTTGCCGCGCCCGGTAAATCAGTTGCCGGGAAGAAGCCCAAGAATGGACCCAAGCCTGAGACTGAGTGCTTTTATTGCAAGGGAACCAGTCACTGGAAGCGGAACTGCCCCAAGTACCTAGCGGATAAGAAGGCCGGCAACGTCAAAGGTATATATGATATACATGTTATTGATGTGTACCTTACCAACGCTCGTAGTAGCTCCTGGGTATTTGATACCGGTGCGGTTGCTCACATCTGTAACTCAAAACAGGAGCTGCGGAATAAGCGGAGACTGGCGAAGGACGAGGTGACGATGCGCGTCGGGAATGGTTCCAAGGTCGATGTGATCGCCGTCGGCACGCTACCTCTACATCTACCTTCGGGATTAGTTTTAGACCTCAATAATTGTTATTTAGTACCAGCTTTGAGCATCAACATTGTATCTGGATCTCGTTTGATGCGAGATGGCTACTCATTTAAATCCGAGAATAATGGTTGTTCTATTTATATGAGAGATATGTTTTATGGTCATGCCCCGCTGGTCAATGGTTTATTTTTTTTGAATCTCGAACGTGATGTTACACATATTCATAGTGTGAATACCAAACGATGTAAGGTTGATAATGATAGTCCCACATACTTGTGGCACTGCCGCCTTGGTCATATTGGTGTCAAACGCATGAAGAAAGTCCACGCAGATGGACTTTTGGAGTCTCTTGATTATGAATCATTTGACATGTGCGAACCATGCCTCATGGGCAAGATGACTAAGACTCCGTTCTCCGGAACAATGGAGCGAGCAACCAACTTGTTGGAAATAATACATACCGATGTATGCGGTCCAATGAGCGTTGAGGCTCGCGGTGGCTATCATTATGTTCTCACCCTCACTGATGACTTAAGCAGATATGGGTATGTCTACATAATGAAACACAAGTCTGAGACCTTTGAAAAGTTCAAGGAATTTCAGAGTGAGGTAGAGAATCAACGTGACAAGAAAATAAAGTTCTTACGATCTGATCGTGGAGGAGAATATTTGAGTCACGAGTTTGGCACGCACTTAAGGAAATGTGGAATTTTTTCACAACTCACGCCGCCTAGCACACCTCAGCGTAATGGTGTGTCCGAACGTCGTAATCGCACTCTATTGGATATGGTGCGATCTATGATGTCTCTTACTGATTTACCGCTATCATTTTGGGGATATGCATTAGAGACTGCCGCATTCACTTTAAATAGGGCACCGTCTAAATCCGTTGAGACGACACCGTATGAATTATGGTTTGGGAAGAAACCTAAGCTGTCGTTTCTGAAAGTTTGGGGATGCGATGCTTATGTCAAGAAACTTCAACCTGAAAAGCTCGAACCCAAATCGGAAAAGTGCGTCTTCATAGGATACCCTAAGGAAACTATTGGGTATACCTTCTACCTCAGATCCGAAGGCAAGATCTTTGGTGCCAAGAATGGATCCTTTCTAGAGAAAGAGTTTCTCTCGAAAGAAGTAAGTGGGAGGAAAGTAGAACTTGATGAGGTAATTGTACCCCCTCTCGAACCGGAGAGTAGCGCAGCACAAGAAAATGATTCTGTGGTGCCTGCACCGACTAGAGAGGAAGTTAATGATGATGATCATGAAACTTCGGATCAAGTTACTACAGAACTTCGTAGGTCCACGAGGACACGTTCCGCACCAGAGTGGTACGGCAACCCTGTCCTGGAAATCATGTTGTTAGACAACGGTGAACCTTCAAACTATGAAGAAGCCATGGCGGGCCCGGATTCCAACAAATGGCTTGAAGCCATGAAATCCGAGATAGGATCCATGTATGAGAACAAAGTATGGACTTTAGTGGACTTGCCCGATGATCGGCAAGCCATAGAAAATAAATGGATCTTTAAGAAGAAGACTGACGCGGATGGTAATGTGACCGTCTATAAGGCTCGGCTTGTCGCTAAGGGTTATCGACAAGTTCAAGGAGTTGACTACGATGAGACTTTCTCACCCGTAGCGATGCTGAAGTCCGTCCGAATCATGTTAGCAGTTGCCGCATTTTATGATTATGAGATCTGGCAAATGGACGTCAAAACGGCATTCCTTAACGGTTTCCTTAAGGAAGAATTGTATAGGATGCAGCCGGAAGGTTTTGTCGATCCTAAGAATGCTGACAAGGTATGCAAGCTCCAGCGCTCCATCTATGGGCTGGTGCAAGCATCTCGGAGTTGGAACATTCGCTTTGATGAGGTGATCAAAGCGTTTGGGTTTATACAGACTTATGGAGAAGCCTGTATTTACAAGAAAGTGAGTGGGAGCTCTGTAGCATTTCTCATTTTATATGTGGATGACATATTGTTGATGGGAAATGATATAGAACTTTTGGAAAGCATAAAGGCATACCTGAACAAGTGTTTTTCAATGAATGACCTTGGAGAAGCTGCTTACATATTAGGCATCAAGATCTATAGAGATAGATCGAGACACCTCATTGGTCTTTCACAAAGCACATACCTTGACAAGATATTGAAGAAGTTCAATATGGATCAGTCCAAGAAGGGGTTCTTGCCTGTATTGCAAGGTGTGAGATTGAGCACAGCTCAATGCCCAACCTCGGCAGAAGATAGAGAAAAGATGAGTGTCATCCCCTATGCCTCAGCCATAGGCTCTATTATGTATGCCATGCTATGTACCAGACCTGATGTGAACCTTGCCATAAGTTTGGTAGGGAGGTACCAAAGTGATCCCGGAATGGAACACTGGACAGCGGTCAAGATTATCCTTAAGTACCTGAAAAGGACTAAGGATATGTTTCTCGTTTATGGAGGTGCCAAAGAGCTCGTCATAAAGGGTTACGTCGATGCTAGCTTCGACACAGATCCGGATGACTCCAAGTCACAAACCGGATACGTGTATATTTTGAATGGTGGGGCAGTCAGCTGGTGCAGTTGCAAGCAAAGCGTCGTGGCGGCATCTACATGTGAAGTGGAGTACATAGCTGCTTCGGAAGCACCGCTGGAAGGAGTCTGGATGAAGGAGTTCATCACCGACCTAGGAGTGATTCCCAAAGCGTCGGGCCCGATGACTCTCTTCTGTGACAACACTGGAGCTATTGCCATTGCCAAGTGTGACACCCTGGGTTTAAGCCATAGTGATCATTGTAATTAAGCACAGTAATGACCATGAACAGTGCCTAATCATTTTGCTAAGTGGGGCTTGATCAAGTTGAAACTCAAATTCCATTTCAAAATGCCCTAGAAATTATTGTGATAAAAATAATTCTGCCAACAGCAAAAGAAAAATGTTCCAAACTTGTGAAATATTCCAAAATATGTAATGTTGAGGAAAACAGCATCACCAAGATTCTGGTGTGGACCCCACCAACCAAAGCAGAAGCTAAATGCATTTTAAAGTGCATTTAAATCAAATTTGAAAATGTAAACCAATTTTAATAATCCCCAAACTTTTTGTGGACCTGTGAAATAATGCAAGATAATATTTGGGCTAGGTGGTACATTTTTGCTATAAAGGAATAAGGCAAAAGAAAAATAAAACAGAAGCTGTGGAGAAAGAAAAAGGGGGCCCACTGTGCCTGGGCCGCGAGTGCACAGCACGGCCCAGCCCACCCCGGCCTCCCTCACCTGCTCCCCCTCCGTGTCGTTGTCCCCGTGGGCGCGCGCGCCTCCGCCGGCCGCAGCGCGCCACCGCGACGTGGGCAGGTGGGCGGGGGGATAAGCTCGCCCCGAGCCCTCCCCCCTGGTCACCTCACTCACTCTCCCCTCTCCCTCTCTCTCCAGTGCCGCTGCTCTCCTCTGCTCCCCCCTCTCCCGAGCGCTTGCGTCGCCGTCGTCTGTCGCCACCGCGGCGAGTGCCGTCCCCGCTTCCCTCCGACTAGTCCGGGAGCTTTCCCCGTGCTCGGCTACGTCGTCTACGCCTGGGCAGACGAGCTCGGAGCCCCTGCATCGCCGCGCTCGACCCCGCCTTCCCCCTTCGGGCGTCGGAGATCGCCGCCACCACGCCGTCGTCTCCGAGCTACCCCGAGCGCACTGCCTTTCCCTACGGCTCCGCTGTGAGCTGCCGCACCTCTCCCCACTCTCCCCTACGCGTTAACGTTGCCATAGCTCGCCGTATTGGAGGTGCCCGAACCCGCCGCCGCCTGTGCTCGTCGCCCGTGCCGTTCCGGCGACCAAACGCCCCCGCGCTAGTGCCCATCGTCTTTGCCGCATCGCGTACGCCTCGCCCGGCCTTTTAGTTCGCCCGTTAGCACACCACGTCGCCGTAGTCGTAGTCCACCCGAGAAGCTCGTCGCCGGCGACGTCGTAGCGCTCCGTTCCGGCCACCCCAGCCGCTCCGGCCACCACCGTTCGACGCGCGGTCGTGTGGCCGTTCCAGAGAGCCTAACCGCACTCCTCCCCGTGCTCTGTAGGCGTTTTCCGACGAACCCCGTGGTCGCGCCGCCGCGTTTCGCCTTGCCGGCGTTGCTCCGGCGCCGGCCATCGACGTGGCACCCCTGGGGCCCTCCCCTGGGTCACTACCAGTGGGTCCCCAGGCCCCCTGTTGACCAGTTGACCACGGTCAACTGGCTGACTGGGCAGGCCCAGTCACTGACATGTGGGGCCCCAAGCCCCTGTGTCAATGACATGTGGGGCCACCCCCCCTCTAATTAACCTGTTAATTAAGTTAAGTTAATCTAATCAATTAGTTAGTTAATCCCTCACTGACCAGTAGGCCCCACCCACTAATTAATCCTAATTAGTTTAAATAAAACCTAATTTAGCCACTGTGAGGCTGACCAGTGGGACCCACTGGTCAGATTTGACTCTGATCAGCCAGAGTTGACCTGCTGATGTCATGGTGATGTCATGATGACATCATCATTTACTATTCTGGATAATTCGGATTTAAATAATTAAATAATTTCAGAAAATAAATAAAACTTTAAAAATTAATAGAAAATAAACCGTAGCTCGGATCGAAAAACTTTATACATGAAAGTTGATCAGAAAAATCCCACGAATCTAACCGTGCTACCTGTTTCCATGTCGGGACCCTCTATGTAGGTGAACCCGCAACTTTTCGCCTGTTTCCGGCAGATGAATAGTGTATAACTACCGACTATTAATTCCAACTTAAATCCTAAAATAGCTAAAATGATTTAGACATGATTTTAGGCAACCCTGCACTGCATCCTAGCTGTCACATGCCTCTAACACCGCAAACCTGGAACATTTTCCCCTCTCCGGTCATCTGTCCGACATTTGTCCGGAACCGGGAAAACTCTCCCGGATGGGTTCCCCCTTTCTCGGTATCGTGTAACACTGCGTTAGGACAGACCCGGCACTGTCTATTGTCATGTCATACTTTGTGTAGCATTGTTTCCTTTATATTTATTGTTTCTCCCCCCTCTTCTTACCGGTAGACCACGAGGCTGATGCTGCTGCCGGATATGACTACCCCGTCGACGATCAGCCTTTTGCCGCAGAGCAGCAAGGCAAGCAAAACCTCCTTGAGCATTCCGATATCACCCATCTCTCTCCCTCTTATGCTTGCATTAGATTTTGCTACTGTATTAGATAGCTCCTATTCTGATGCATAGCATGTGTTTGATGAACTGTTACTTTACCTGCAATCATACCAACTGCTTAGCATAGGTTGATCAGTGAACCCCTGAGACCCCCTTAGTCCCAGTTGCCCCTGCTTTCATCGACGACATCGAGGACTTGAAGACAGAAGACTCAGTCGTCATGACTGACAAGCCAGGCCCCTCACATCACCGCACACCCCCTTAGTTGTACGACTCTGCAGTGCTACTATCGAGTACCGAGGGTGACACCTCGTGAAGTACTCATGATGCTAGTTCTGTAGTGTAGCTAGTCGGTCGTGGTTCTCGAGGGTGATTCCTCCTTCACCATTCCCGACGATGGCTCTGGCGTGCAGCCCCTCAAGTGTGGGACTCTCGAGGGTGATTCCTCTAAGTCCACCTTGACGGTTTCATCGAGCGGGACCCCATGAGGGTGATTCCTCAGGTTCCGTCTCGATGTTTTATACGCACAGTTACTATGACCTGGTTACTGATAAATGTTAAGACGGGTCGGCCCCAAGGGTACCCGCGAGAGTGATATGTGGTGGGGTGCGCCGGTAAGGCACCCGAATGTTATTGGCGGGGCGACGGACTGTGTTTCATGGTTCGCGCTTGCCCCGCACTAATAAAGTGCTAATGGGTTGGGTACTTGTTCTGAGTTAGGTCGTTGACCTTAATACGCACTAACCATCACGTGGGAAAGTTATGGGCACTCAGCGTCGTTGTATCAGCCGAAGCTCTTCGGACGTCAGCAATGGAGCGGTGCGTGCCGGATATGACTGGACGGTGCAGCTCTTGGACTGGAGTGTACTTGGTCTGTTTCCGGCCGCCCACGCATCGTGCAGGTGTGCAAAGGGTGATTGGGCCCATGACCCCTGCGCACATAGGATTTAGACCGGCGGGCTGGCCTCTTCGATGAGTCTAGGTGGGGCGACGACGTGCTGATATCCCGAGGCCGGGCATGACCCAGGAAAGTGTGTCCGGTCGGAGGTGACTCAGGCGTGTTGGGATATGTGGTGCACCCCTGCAGGGATGATAAATCTATTCGAATAGCCGTGTCCACGGTAATAGGATGACCTTATACAACTATAATTTTGACTGTAAATTAAAAATGAATTGTGGCTCCGGGATTGCTTCCTCGCAGGGAGTCAAGGAAGGATCTCTGGGCATGTTTACTTAATAAAATTGCTACAACAATATGACTATATATTAGATACCAATTTGCACTCTTCTAATGCTGCAAGATGTTGAAGATGCTAGTCTTCGATAGGACTAGGCCTTCTCCCTATTCTTGCTTTCTGCAGTCAGTCCAGATATAATCCCACCCCTTGATAATGATGCATATCTAGCATAGTTCTGATGTAAGTCTTGCGAGTACTTTGGATGAGTACTCACGCTGCTATGCCTTTCTCTTTTCCCCCTCGATACGTTGCTGCGTTCAGTTGATGGAGCCCAGGAATTGGAGTATGCTGGAGATATCGACTACTACTACCCCGACGGAGGCCCCTACCAGCAGGATGGCGCTTTCTACGACGTAGATTTCTCTGACGTCCAGGAGTAGTTACGAGGTTCCCAGGCAGGAGGCCTCGCCTCTTTCGATCCGCTGCTTATGTTTGTGCTAGCCTTCTTAAGGCAAAACTTGTCTAACTTATGTCTGTACTCAGATATATTTGTTTCCGCTAATTCGTGTTTATGTCAAGCTTTGTATTCGAGCCCTCGAGGCCCCTGGCTGGTAATATGGAGCTGTATGACCTTTATATTTGTGTCTTTTGTTGTGTTGTGGTATCAATCAGTGAGTCCCTAATCTTGGTCGTATGCATTGTGTGCATGATTAGCGTACAGACAAGAATGGGGGCGTCACACCAAGGAGCCCAGGTTTCACAAGAAGACCAAGCACATCAGCGCCACTTCAACTCCATTCGTGGTTACATTCAGGATGGAGATATAGATATTTGTAAAGTACATACGGATCTGAATGTCGCAGATCTGTTGACTAAACCTCTTCCACGAGCGACACATGATCAGCACTAGAACTCTATGGGTGTTCAATTGATCACAATGTAACTAGATTATTGACTCTAGTGCAAGTGGGAGACTGTTGGAAATATGCCCTAGAGGCAATAATAAAATGGTTATTATTATATTTCCTTGTTCATGATAATTGTCTATTGTTCATGCTATAATTGTATTAACCGGAAACCGTAATACATGTGTGAATACATAGACCACACCATGTCCCTAGTGAGCCTCTAGTTGACTAGCTTGTTGATCAATAGATGGTCATGGTTTCCTCACCATGGACATTGGATGTCGTTGATAACGGGATCACATCATTAGGAGAATGATGTGATGGACAGGACCCAATCCTAAGCATAGCACAAGATCGTGTAGTTCGTCTGCTAGAGATTTTCTAATGTCAAGTATCATTTCCTTAGACCATGAGATTGTGCAACTCCCGGATACCGTAGGAATGCTTTGGGTGTATCAAACGTCACAACATAACTGGGTGACTATAAAGGTGCACTACAGGTATCTCCGAAAGTGTCTGTTGGGTTGGCACGAATCGAGACTGGGATTTGTCACTCCGTGTGACGGAGAGGTATCTCTGGGCCCACTCGGTAATACATCATCATAATGAGCTCAATGTGACTAAGGAGTTAGTCACGGGATCATGTGTTACGGAACGAGTAAAGAGACTTGCCGGTAACGAGATTGAACAAGGTATAGGGATACCGACGATCGAATCTACGGCAAGTAACATACCGATGGACAAAGGGAATTGTATACAGGATTAATTGAATCCCCGACATCGAGGTTCATCCGATCAGATCATCGTGGAACATGTGGGAGCCAATATGGGTATCCAGATCCCGCTATTGGTTATTGGCCGGAGAGGTGTCTCGGTCATGTCTGCATGGTTCCCGAACCCGTAGGGTCTACACACTTAAGGTTCGGTGACGCTAGAGTTGTAATGGGAATTGTATGTGGTTACCGAAAGTTTTTCGGAGTCCCGGATGAGATCCCGGACGTCATGAGGGTTTCCGGAATGGTCCGGAGGTAAATATTTATATATGGGAAATCCTATTTTGGCCACCGGAAAATGTTCGGGATTTTTTGGTATTGTACCGGGAAGGTTCTAGAAGGTTCTAGAGTGGGGCCCACCTGCATGGGGGCACCCACATGAACGTGGTTAGTGGGGGCAATGCCCCACACCCCTGGTCAAGGCACACCAAGACCCCCCCCTTAGAAGGAATAAGATCATATCCCGAAGGGATAAGATCAAGATCCCTAAAAAGGGGGGATAACAATCGGTGGGGAAGGGAAAGGATGGGATTTCTTTCCTCCCACCTTTGCCAATGCCCCAATGGACTTGGAGGGCAAGAAACCAGCCCTCTCCACCCCTATATATAGTGGGGAGGCGCATGGGAGCTGAATCCCTTGCCCCTGGCGCAGCCCTCCCCCCTCCTACACCTCCTCCTCCTCCGTAGTGCTTAGCGAAGGTCTGCCGGAGAACCACGAGCTCCACCGCCACCACGCCGTCGTGCTGCCGGAGCTCTCCCTCAACTTCTCCTCCCCCCTTGCTGGATCAAGAAGGAGGAGATGTCCCCGGGCTGTACGTGTGTTGAACGCGGAGGCGCCGTTCGTTCGGCGCTTGGATAGGATCTTCCGCGATTTGAATCGCCGCGAGTACGACTCCATCAACCGCGTTCTTTGCAACGCTTTTGCTTAGCAATCTTCAAGGGTATGAAGATGCACTCCCTCTCTCTCGTTGCTAGCATCTCCTAGATTGATCTTGGTGACACGTAGGAATTTTTTTGAATTATTACTACGTTCCCCAGCAGATTTGAGAGGAGATGGTGCTGTTGAAGATGTTGATGAAGATTGGCCTCCCAAAGATGAGAGGGGTGTTGGTGATGACGATGGCTTAGATTTCCCCCTCCGGGAGGGAAGTTCCCCCGGCGGAATCGCTCCGCCGGAGGGCAAAAGTCCTCCTACCCAAGTTCCGCCTCGAGACGGCGGCGATCCGTCCCGAAAGTCCTGTCCTTATTTTTTCTAGGTCAAAATAGAATATATAACAGAAGATGGGCACCCGAGGTGGGCCGAGGAGGGCACAACCCACCAGGGCACGCCTGGGGGGGCCTGGCGCGCCCTAGTGTCTTATGCCCACCAGGGTGCCCCCTCCGATAGTTCTTTGCTCCAGTATTTTTTATTAGTTCCAAAAATAATCTCCGTAAAGTTTCAGCTTCATAGGAGTTGTGCATAATAGGTATCTCTGATGTGCTTTTTCAGGTCCAGAATTCCAGCTCCTGGTATTCTCCCTCTTTGTGTAAACCTTGCATACTATGAGAGAAAAGGCATTAGAATCACTCCCTAAAGCATTATTATTAAACAAACATAATAAATGACAGTAGGAAATCATGATGCAAAATGGACGTATCAACTCCCCCAAGCTTAGACCTCGCTTGTCCTCAAGCGAAAGCCGATATTGAAAAGCATATCCACATGGTTTGAGAGAAAGGTGTCGATAAAAACAAAATACGAACATAGTAGCATCATGCTTATTATCATAACAACAACAAACTCTATCATAAAACTTATTCATATACTTTGATCATATAGCTTCTCATGAATAAGTAACAATTCATCACAACATAGAAGTATAAAGCATAAACCCTATTCAAAACCAACAAATTATGTTCTCAGTCAACTTTTCAACTACAATTCATCATATTTTCAGGAAGGGTCTCATGTCGGATCCTTTTGGCAAGTCCACATACTCAACCATCATTTAGTCTTCTATGATTGCTAAAACTCACAGCATACTCATGAGCAAAAGTTTTCAACCGGACACATAGAAGGATAGGGGTTTATAGTTTCGCCTCCTAACCTATTCATCTCAAGGGTGATGTTAAAAATAATAACTCGTGCCTACTCACACCCAACTGGATATATGTGCCTAGATCTTTCCTCACCACATGATGCTTGCAAAAGAAAAAGTAAAAAGGGAATAGGGAGGAATACTTGACTCTTGCATAAAAGTAAATACATGAAAGTAAAAGATAGTCCCTTCGCAGAGGGAAGCAGAGGTTGTCATGCGCTTTTTGGTTTGTATGCACAATCCATTAATGTAAAAGAACGTCACACTATATTGCCCCCTATGATAGCAACCTTTATTATGCAGTTCGTCGCTTTTATTACTTTGCCATCATAAGTTCGTATAGCGCTCAATTTTCTCTTACACTAATTGATCAAAACACTTTTAGAAGCAATTTTTATTGCCTTATTGCACCGATGACAACTTACTTGAAGGATCTTACTCGATCTATAGGTAGGTATGGTGGACTCTAAATGAATGAATTTGGCTTTAGGTTTTTGGATGCACAAGTAGTATCTCTACTTAGTGCGGAATTTTTGGCTAGCAAAGATATTGAGCAAGCACCACATGTTGAAGGATCTATGACAATATAATTTCTATGTGGATATGAACTAACATACATCTTTACGTTTTCTTCCTTCTCCAACGTCAACCATTTTGACATATAATATTTCATGGGGGCTCACACGCATAAAAGAAGTCCAAGATAGTGTATTTGCATGTGAATCTTCTCTTCCCTTATTAATTATTTCATGAATTGCATCATTGACCAATGCTATGTTTGTCAATCTCTAATAAATTTTACTACTTATACTTTTCCTTATGTGATGTCATTACTCACCATAAGATTAGCATATGATTTTTTTCATTCATTTCTTTTTTCTTTATTTTGATTGCAACAAGAAAGTGGAGAGGCAAAACTCGAACTAAACTTTATTATATAACTCTCAGAATTCTGAAGTGTTCCGGAAGGTTTCTTTTATGTGTTCCTCCCATGTCATGGTTTGGATAACATTGCTTTCAACGTTAATAGGCGTACCTGAGATATAGTGCTTAATTCTTTGTCCATTGACCACCTTCGGGTTAGTACCTTCGGCATTATTAATCTTGATTGCTCCAGAATGATAAACCTCTTCAATAATATATGGTCCTTCCCATTTGGAGAGAAGCTTACCTGCAAAAAATCTTAAACGAGAGTTGAACAAAAGAACATAGTCTCCTATTTTGAATTCCCGCTTTTGGATTCTTTTATCATGCCATCTTTTTACCTTTTCTTTGAATAGTTTGGCATTTTCATAGGCTTGGGTTCTCCATTCATCTAGTGAGCTAATATCAAATGGCCTATTCTCACCGGCAAGTTTGAAATCATAGTTGAGTTCTTTAATTGCCCAAAATGCTTTATGTTCAAATTCTAGAGGCAAATGACAAGCTTTTCCATATACCATTTTGTATGGAGACATACCCATAGGATTTTTATAAGCTGTTCTATAGGCCCACAGTGCATCATCTAGTTTCTTAGACCAATTCTTTCGAGACCTATTGATAGTTTTTTTGTAATATCAATTTTATTTCCCTATTGCTAAGTTCAACTAGACCACTAGATTGAGGATGATAGGGTGATGCAATTCTATGGTTAACATCATATTTAGCAAGCATCTTACGGAAAGCACCATGAATGAAGTGTGAACCACCATCAGTCATTAAATATCTAGGGACTCCAAACCGCGGGAAGACAACTTCTTTAAGCATTTTAATGGAGGTGTGGTGATCAGCACTACTAGTTGGAATAGCTTCTACCCACTTAGTGACATAATCAACAATGACCAAAATATGAGTGTACCCGTTAGAGGAAGGAAAAGGTCCCATATAATCAAAACCCCAAACATCAAATGGTTCGACAACAAGTGAATAATTCATTGGCATTTCCTGACGCTTACCGATATTACCAATTCTTTGACATTCATCACAAGACAATACAAACTTACGGGCATCCTTCAAGAGAGTAGGCCAATAAAATCCAGATTGCAATACCTTGTGACTAGTTCTATCTCCCGCATGATGCCCTCCATAAGCTTCGGAATGATATTTCCGTAGGATTTGTTCCTGTTCATGCTCAGGTACACAACGTCTAATAATACCATCTACTCCTTCTTTATAAAGATGTGGGTCATTCCAAAAGTAATGTCTTAAATCATAGAAGAATTTTTTCTTTTGTTGGTATGTGAAGCTAGGTGGTAAATATTTAGCGACAATGTAATTAGCATAATCAGCATACCAAGGGGTGTTTTGAGGAACACTTATTGCAGCTAACTGTTCATCAGGAAAACTATCATCAATAGGTAGTGGGTCATCAAGAATATTTTCTAACCTAGACAAGTTATCAGCTACGGGGTTCTCAGCTCCCTTCCTATCAACGATATGTAAGTCAAATTCTTGAAGCAAGAGAACCCACCTAATGAGTCTAGGTTTAGCATCTTTCTTTTCCATGAGATATTTTATAGCAGCATGATCAGTGTGAACAATAACTTTGGAGTCAACAATATATGATCTAAATTTATCACAAGCAAACACAAGTGCTAAAAATTCTTTTTCAGTAGTAGCATAATTGCGTTGATCACTGTCTAGAGTTTTACTAGCATAATGGATAACATTCAATTTCTTATCAACTTCCTAGAACAACACCAACAGCATAATCACTACCATCACACATAATTTCAAAAGGCAAGTTCCAGTCAGGTGGCTGAACAATAGGTGCAAAGGTTAAGGCTTTCTTGAGTGTTTCAAAGGCTTCCACACAATCATCATCAAAAACAAAAGTAATATCCTTTTGTAAAATATTAGTAAGAGGCCTAGAAATTTTATAGAAGTCTTTAATGAACCTCCTATAGAAACCAGCATGACCAAGGAAACTTTGAATACCTTTAATATCTTTAGGGCATGGAATTTTCTCAATTGCATCAACTTTAGCTTTATCCACCTCAATACCTCGTTCAGATATTTTATGCCCCAAGACAATACCTTCATTAACCATAAAGTGGCACTTCTCCCAATTCAAGATAAGATTAGTTTGTTCACATTTCTCCAAAACTCGATCAAGGTTGCTTAAGCAATCATCGAAAGAAGTCCCGTAAACGGAAAAATCATCCACGAAAACCTACACAATCTTTTCACAAAAATCAGAGAATATAGCAGTCATACATCTTTGAAAGGTAGCAGGTGCATTGCATAAACCAAAAGGCATACGTCTATAAGCATAAGTTCCAAAAGGGCAAGTAAAGGTGTTTTTCTCTTGATCAGATTGTGACACGGGTATTTGAGAGAAACCAGAATATCCAACCAGAAAACAAAAGTGTGTGTGCTTAGATAATCTTTCTAGAATTTGATCAATGAAAGGCAGAGGGTAATGATCTTTTCTAGTAGCTTTATTTAATTATCTAAAATCAATTACCATTCTATAGCCAGTAACAATTCTTTGTGGAATGAGTTCATTTTTATCATTAGGAACAACGGTAATACCTCCTTTCTTAGGGACACAATGAACGGGACTTTCCCTTCTACTATCAGCAATGCGATAGATTATACCTGCTTCCAGAAGCTTTAATATTTCAGTTCTTACCACTTCCTTCATCTTAGGATTTAATCGCCGTTGGTGATCAACAACGGGTTTAGCATCAGGTTCCATATTAATCTTGTGCTGACATAGAGTGGGACTAATGCCCTTAAGATCATCAAGAGTATATCCAATAGCAGCCAGGTGCTTCCTTAGAACTTTTAATAATCTTTGTTCTTCATTTTCTGAAAGGTTAGCACTAATAAAAATAGGATATATCTTTTTCTCATCAAGATAAACATACTTCAGAGTGTCAGGCAATTGCTTTAATTCAAACACATGATCACCTTTAGGTGGAGGAGGACCTCCAAGAGTTTCAATAGGCAAATTGTGTTTCAGGAGAGGTTGTTGTTCATAGAAAATTTTATCTATTTCATTTCTTTCACGCAAGTGCATATCATTTTCATGGTCAAGCAAATATTGTTCTAATGGATCAGTAGGAGGCACGGCAATATAAGTGAGACCAATTATTTCATCCTTACTAGATAATGCTCTATCACGAGGTTGTCTACTAAACTTGGAAAAATTAAACTCATGAGACACACCACCAAAACTGACACCGACAGTTTGTTTTTCACAATCTATCTTAGCATTAACGGTGCTCAAGAAAGGTCTACCAAAGATAATGGGACAAAAGTCATCTTGTGGGGAACCAAGAACTAGAAAGTCAATAGGGTATTTTACTTTCCCACACAATACTTCAACATCTCTAACAATCCCAAGTGGTGTGATGGTGTCTCTATTAGCAAGTTTAATAGTAACATCAATATCTTCTATTTCACCAGGTGCTATTTCATTCATAATTTCTTGTTATAAGGTAAAAGGAATAGCACTCACACTAGCACCCAAATCACATAAACAATGATAGCAATGATCTCCTATTTTGACTGAGACAACAGGCATGCCCTCTATGGGCTATGTTTATCTTTTTCATCAGGTTTGGCAATTCTAGCAGCTTCATCATAGAAGTAGATAACATGCCCATCAATATTTTCTACCAAGAGATTCTTAACCATAGCAACACTAGGTTCTACTTTAATTTGTTCAGGGGGGTTAGGTGCTCCAATATTACTCTTGTGAACCATAGTTGATACCTTAGCATGTTCCTTTATTCTAACAGGGAAAGGTGGTTTTCCAATGTAAGCGGTTGGCACATCTGGATCAACATTGTAAATGATGGTTTCATCTTTAGCTATGACCGGTTCTTTAATTTCTTCTTTAATAGGGGGATGATATTTAAACCACTTCTCTTTAGGGAGATCAACATGAGTAGCAAATGCTTCACAGAAAGAGGCTACTATCTCAGAGTCAAGTCCATATTTAGTGCTAAACTTGTGAAAAGCATCGGTATTCATAAAAGATTTAACACAATCAAACTCAAGTTTTATACCTGACTCATTACCTTTGTCGAGTTCCCAATCTTCAGAGTTGCATTTAATTCTTTCTAAGAGATCCCACTTGAATTCAATAGTCTTCTTCATAAAAGAACCAACACAAGAAGTATCGAGCATGGATTGATCATTATCAGAAAGTCGAGCATAAAAATTCTGAATAATAACTTCTCTCGGGATGTCATGATTGGGGAATGAATATAACATTGATTTAAGACTCCCCCAAGGTAGAGCGATGCTTTCTCCTTCACGAGGCCAAAAATTATACATATAATTCCGATCACGATGAACTAGATGCATGGGATAAAACTTTTGGTGGAATTCCAATTGCAAACGATTCCAGATCCACGATCCAAGATCATCACATAGCCTATACCATGTCAATGCTTTTCCCTTCAAAGATAAAGGGAAAACCTTCTTCTTAGCTTCATCTCCGGGTAAACCTGCAAGCTTAAATAATCCACAAATTTCGTTCACATATAAGAGGTGCATATCAGGATGTTCAGTTCCATCTCCTGCATAAGGTTTAGCAAGTAGTTGTTCTACCATACCCGAAGGAATTTCATAACCAATATTTACAGCAGGTGCAGTAGGTTGAGGGGCAACTAATTGTGGTTCCGGTCGAGGTGAAGATACCCCGAACAAACCCCTCAAAGGATTGTTTTCCATAGTAGCAAGTAACAATAAATTTCAGCACGTAGTATAAGTTTTTCCTAACCGATTTCCACTTACCAAGAGCGCTTCACTCCCCGGCAACGGCCCCAGAAAAGAGTCTTGATGACCCACAAGTATAGGGGATCAGTCGTAGTCCTTTCGATAAGTAAGAGTGTCGAACCCAACGAGGAGCAGATGGAAATGACAAGCGGTTTTCAGCAAGGTAATCTCTGCAAGCAATGAAATTGTAGGTAACAGATAGTTTGATAGCAAGATAATTGATAACGAGCAAGTAACGGTAACGGTAAATAAAGTGCAGCAAGGTATCCCAATCCTTTTGTGGCAAAGGACAGGCTAGAACAGTTTCTAGTAATAGGCAAAGTGTTCTTGAGGGTACACACACTAGTACATAACAGGGCTTTGGTCCAGCCCTGAGAAGCCCATTAATACCGGTTCACTCACGAACCGGGACCCATGGGGGCATTGGTCCCGGTTCGTGAGGCCAGGGCGCCGGCCGGGCCTCGTGGGCCATTGGTCCCGGTTCGTATGACCCCTTTGGTCCCGGTTCCAGACACGAACCGGGAACAATGGGCCTGGCTCCTGGCCCACAACCATTGGTCCCGGTTTGTGGCTGGAACCGGGACCAAATGGTGTCCTTTAGTCCCGGTTCCAGCCACAAACCGGGACCAATGGTCGGCCTATATATACCCCCTGCCCGCGAGCAGAGCAATGCACTGCTCACTTTTTTTGGCCGGCCGTGGGAGAGCTTTGTGGTGCTCTAGCTCACCTCCTATGCACATGAGGTGTTCGATGAAATGCCCGAACCACACTTAAGCTTTCTCCTCTCGAAGCTCCTTGTCCAAGCTCCATTTTCCTCAAGATTTGTTTAGGTTTGGCGGTCCGTCCTGTCCCGTCCCGGTCCTCACTGCCGTCGATCGCCCGCGCCCATCTCGGCGCCGGCACCACCGTGGTTAGCCTCTTCTTCTTATCTTCTTCCTAAAAGAAAAAAGTTCTTACTTGTATCATTTAGATAGATACTTGTGTAATTTTCTTACTTTTATTATTGTTTGTTATTATAGTGCCATGGTCATGGTATCCGCCCACGTCGGCCCTCGTCCGGTCTATGATTCGGATGTGGTATATATTATCTTTTATAACTATTTGTTTTATTTAGTGTTTATGACAATTATGCCGACCAACGTGACATACATTTTTTAATATAGGAGGTATGTGAACCGGAAATTCCAACCGACATAGAAATTCTTGTCGAGAAGTTAAATTTGGTTGAAAAAGAAAACAATTACTTGAAAGAAAAATTACAAAGAGTTGAAGAGGAGAAGATGAAGTTGGAGTTGCATGTTGCCGATGTCGTCGACTATCACAAGATCAAGATGGATGCAATGCGCTTGAAGATTAGAAAGATTAGAAAATATGACATTCATACTGAGGCTTGGTATCATTATGCCATTGGATCAATTGGTACCTTAGTTGCGGTTATGATCGCATTTCTTGTTGCATTTAAATTTTATAGTTTCAATGTATGTTTTAATTAGATGCTCTAGAGAGCTATATGTTGTTCAATAATGAGAACTATGTATGAACGTTATGTATTTATTTTGGTCACTACTGTACTTTGGCTTTAATGTGATGATGAATTTCTATTAATTTGGTCACTTCTCTATTCATGATATGCACGCAGATGAACCGGCAGTGGATGTACGGTGACCGACGCACCTCCGAGTATATTTAGGGCCTGCATAATTTTCTCGAAGCGGCTGAGGCAAACAAGCAGAATGGTTTTATGCATTGTCCATGTACTGTCTGTGAGAATACGAAGGCTTTCTCCAACTATAAAACCCTTCACTTCCACCTGCTTTAGAAGGGTTTTATGCCACACTATAATGTTTGGACCAAGCACGGAGAAAGAGGGGTTATGATGGAAGACAACGAAGAAGAAGAGGATGACGACAACTACCCGCCCCCTGAATACGGTGATGCTGCAATGGGGGAAGCTGAATATCAAGAGGAACCAGACGATGTGCCCGATGATGATCTTCGCCAGGTCATTGTTGATGCACAGAGAGAATGCGAAAGTGAAAGGGAGAAGTTGAAGTTCGATCGCATGTTAGAGGATCACAAACAAGGGTTGTACCCAAATTGCGAAGATGACAACAGAAAGCTCGGTACCACATTGGAATTGTTGCAATGGAAGGCAGACAATGGTGTATCTAACAAGGGATTTAGTTCGCTACTGAAAATAATGAAGAAGAAGCTTCCAAAGGATAACGAATTGCCCGGCAGTACGTACGAAGCAAAGAAGGTTCTATGCCCTCTAGGATTGGAGGTGCAGAAGATACATGCATGCCCTAATGACTGCATCCTCTACCGCGGTGCATACGAGGATTTGAGGCCACCCAAACCCTAGAAGAAAGAGCGTTGTCGAGGCCACCCCAAACCCTAGAAGTGTTGTCAAGGCCACCCCAAACCGGACGTCGGACATTCATGAGAGAGGCGGTCCGGACGTCGGACGACATTCATGTTTGTATATTAATTGCCATGTTGTAATATTTGCAGAAACTATGGATCCAAGAGACTTGGAACAAGAACAGTTGTTGGGGGACATAATCCACGGCGGACGTGATATCTTGTCATTTCTCAATGACACCGATGGTCTGGAAGGAGAGGATGACGGCTCCGGTGATCGAACAATGGAGGAGGAAGGACATGATCATGATGGCTCCGGTGACCGAATGCCGGAGGAAGAAGGAGACCATGATGACGGCTCCGGTGACCGAACGGAGGAGGGAGCTGTTGCAAAGTCCGGCGAGGTATATATATTAATTAAGCCTGTGCTGAGTAGCTAATTGATGCATTAATTGTTTTGGTATGTACATATATTAATTAACTCTTCTTTCTTCTTTTATAGCCCTCCGGATCGAGCCAAACTTCGGTAACGAGACGAGACCCTAAGAAGAGGTTGCGCAAGGATGAAAGGTTCACGATCACAGCACTCGCGTACGATGGCCATCCGATTGAACCCAAGCGGACCAAGGACGCATTTTCTGTTCAGTGGGGAGCTATTGTTAGGGACTACATCCCGATCAGCATCAAGCAATGGAATAAGCCTAAGGACGGCGCCCCTGATGGTGATTATGTCACCGATAGACAGAAAGATGATCTTTGGACTGCGCTGAAGGGAAATTTCACCCTACCGCCAGAGGAGGATCCGAATAAGCCAGTTATAGAGCCACTGGTCAAGGTGTGTGCTCTTAAGAAGATGGCAGATCTATTCAGGAGGTGGAAGAATGAGTTGAAATCAAAGTTTGTCGACAAAGGGAAGACTCCAAAATTCATCGGCCGATTTGAGAAGATAAGAGATCACTGGCCCGCATTTGTTGCCTACAAGACATCGGACAAGAGTAAGAAAATGTCAGATACAAACAAGATCAATGCTGCAAAGAAGCAGTATCACCATCACACGGGGTCAGGTGGCTACCTCAAAGCCCGGCCGTTGTGGGACAAAGCTGAGAATGACCTGATTGCTAGAAACGTCGTACCACAGACCTTGAACTGGCCAGACCGTTCAAGGACTTGGTTCCTCGGGGTTGGGGGAACTTTGGACCCTGAAACAGGGAAGTGCCGCTGGACGAATGAGCAACTTGCAATACCCATGAACAAGCTTCAGTTGTATATCACCGCAGCACAGGAAGGGACGTTCATTCCCGATAGAGAGAAGGACGAGCTGACTGAGGCCCTAGGGAATGCTGAGCACCCTGGATGAACACGAGGCACACCAGGCTCCGTTCTGTGGAAGGTTGGGTTTCCCGACGCAGGCGGTTACAGAAGCCGGGAGAGAAAGAGGAAAGCGGAGCTGAGCGAAATTCAGAAGCTCAATGCAAGACTACAAAAGCTAGAGGAAGCTGAGAGCCAGCGAGCTGCCGGCCAACCATCTCAGCGGCACGAAGCTACCCCAGAAGCTACCCCGCCATCTCAGCGGAAAAGCAGCGTCGCTTCCACAGAGCCCGTTCAGCCTGACTTCACGTCTCCTAGCTACCCCGTGGATACTATCACGGAGGCTCAACATTGCGAGCTTATGACGAAATGCCGGAACCTCACTTTATTGGCGACTGTCGGCTCTGTTGCACCTCCTCAACCCAACGGAACTTTTCACTACCGTCCGATTCCACATGGCTATGCTGTTGTGATGGTGGATGAAGTAATGGAGGGATTTGCGGAGCTCGAGCTTGACCACTCTACACGTGAAGGGGAGAATCGGCTGGGTCGTGCCCTGAGGAGTACATGTCTATGGCAGAAGGAGTACATCAACCTTCCAAACTGGACGCTTCCGCCTCCTCCTCCTCCGGCGAGTCAGGGCACTCCGCCTCCTCCTCTTCCTCCTCCGGCGAGTGATCAGGGGACCCCGCCTCCTTCTCCGGCTCCTCCGACGCGTGAGGGCACTCCGCCTCCTCCTTCGCCTACTCCGGCACGTCGGAGCAGTACGCCTCCTCCACAGCCTCGTCGGCAACGGCGGAAGATAGACGCCGCCGCTCCGGCTCCTCCGGCGCGTCGGAGCACTCCGCCTCCTTCTCCGCCTCGTTAGCAACGACGGAAGAGAGACGTCGCCGCTCCGGCGGCTAGCAGTACAAGCAGAGGCGGAGGGAATACAGATACGGTCCATCTCTCAAGCCTCTGGAAAAGTTACCATATGAGAGGACCGAGTCTGAAAACGAGGAGATATGTCAGGACCAATTGAGGGCCCATTTTGCAAAGAAAACTCCACCTCCGAAGGAGAAGCTAGATCCGGTGAAAGTGAAGTGCACTATCAATGCCCTGAAGCGACCACCACCGCCTCCGCCAGATTCCAACTATGTCCGGATTATTAAAAAGACATATGAAGAAGCGCGGCGATCGGGAAGTACTTCTAGTGATGCAAGGTTAGCAGAACGAAGAAGTGGGAAAACAATTCCCCAGCTCGGTGAACAGGAGAAGCAATCGTGCCCCCCGCCAAGGTGTCTAGCGATATCGTCGCAAATCATCCGGGGATGGTGCCCGGTACCAATCCTGGTGATTACTTGGGGGATGATGTAATTTTTCAAACGGCTGAGGTAACAAAAGAAAAATATGAATACATGCACGGGAAGCCTCTCGTCAAACCTGATCATCCTCCTCTAAAAACGATGATGTACAAATTGCATGAGTGGTACATGAAAACCTGCAAGGAGTCTAGGAGAGACACTATGTATATGGCAGTGAAACTAGAGCACGAATTCATTGGACTTCCCGTGATGCCTGTTGAATTTGTGGAGTTATTTCAGTTATACAATCAACTGGCCCTCGACAAACAACTCATGACTGCCTACTGTCTGTAAGTATTACTTCTATAGTTAAGTCTCTAGCTCAGCTCGTTCATTGCATGTATATATATTTACCCTCACTATATTATGCAGATTGAAGATCGTCGAATGCAAAAAACTAGGAATCTTCGACGTTGGGTTCATTAGCCCAGATGCCTTAAATGAATGGACGGTACGAAACTCAATCAAAGAGACCGAGGAGAACTTGCTAAAGTCGTTCCTTATACATCAAAACAAAAGGGAAATACTCTTTCCTTACAACTTCAAGTGAGTGTTGTTGTCTTCTCTGTATACTCGGTTTCTCTTACTCGAGGTTAAGTAATGTAATTGATGAGTTATATATGCGTGCGCAGTTTCCACTTTATTCTGCTATCCATTAAGCTTGACGGGGCATTAGTAACTGTCTTAGACTCGAGACGTAAAGATCCCGAGAATTATGCGGACATGACTGCAATGCTCAATAAGTAAGTTCAGTCAATACCGGGACCATATCGGCATGCAACTTTCGTTAATTTCCTGATATCAAGTAATCATTTTCTTTGCCTGGCAGGGTTTGGAAGAAGTTCACCCGAAAGGTTCCCGGTCTAAACAAAGAGTTGCGATTTACGCACCCCAAAGTAAGTAGTACTAGCTAGTTCCGCGCATCTCTAATTGATTCAAATTTTCATCAATATATCATTACCATGCTTGCTTATCAGTTTGATTGAACTCTATTCTCGTAAAAGTGCTTGTACCAGAAAGAAGGGACTTCTTTATGTGCATACTACGTATGCGAGTTCATTCGCCACTCGACCTCTGAGCGGGGTTTCTCTGACAAACAATTTGAAGTACATAAATAATATTCACAATTTTATTTTATATATTACCATCAATTGTGTTGAGTTTTATTCATATATATGCATGTATTGACCCCCTTCTTTAAATTAGATCTGGCAGATGCGGGATGAACTCCTACCACATGATCGCATATGAGCAATTCAAGAGGAATTGGCGGGATTCTTTCTTGACCACGTCATACCTAAAGACGGAGAATACCATGCGAATTTGTGATTGGATCTTAGGTACATGATGTTAGGGATTGTAAAAGATGTTATATTGTATATATGTAGTAGCGTCGGATAGATATACGAAAACTTGTTGTTCGACCAATCTCTCGGAGAAAGAGAGGTCGATCACTTCTCTCTGTATATGTTCATGACGATCTTATGTACTTAATGGTTCCTTCATTTGCTTACTAGCTAGCGTGTCGAGTTCTCTCTATAGTAGCTAGCGTCGACCAAGCACGGAGAAAGAGAGGACACTTCTCTCTATTAGCTAGCTAACACAATATGAAACCCCTAAATTAACCCAACAAACAACCCTAAGCCCCCCCCTTCAAAAAAAACAAAAACCCCAGCTCCTGCCAGATGCTGACGCGTGGATGCCTTTAGGTCCCGGTTGGTGTTACCAACCGGGACTAAAGGTCCTCCTGCCTGGGCTCCCTACAGCGGCCACGTGGAGGGCCTTTGGTCCCGGTTCGTAAGCAAACCGGGACTAAAGGTTTTGGGCTTTAGTCCCGACCCTTTAGTCCCGGTTCCAGAACCAGGACAAATGGGCCTCTGGAACCGGGACAAATGGGCCTTTTTCTACTAGTGACGGGAATTTCATCTAGTCACTTTTATCATGTTGGTTTGATTCGTGTTCGCTACTTTGATAATTTGATATGTCGGTGGACCGTTGCTTGGGTGTTGTTCTTACTTGAACAACCTCCCACTTATGATAAACCCCCTCGCAAGCATCCGCAACTATGAGAAAAGTATTAAGATAAAATCTAACCATAGCATTAAATGTTTGGATCCAAATCAGCCCCTTACGAAGTAGCGCATAAACTAGGGTTTAAGCTTCTGTCACTCTAGCAACCCAACATCTAATAACTACTCCACAATGCATTCCCTTAGGCCCAAGAATGGTCAAGTGTCATGTAGTCGATGTTCACATGACACAACTATGGGAATCACAACATACATATCATCAAAATATCGAACACATGTCAAATTCACATGGTTACTTGCGACATGACTTCTCCCGTGACCTCAAGAACAAAGGTAACTACTCACAAATAATAATCATGCTCAAGATTAGAGGGGTACTGAATGTCATAATGGATCCGAACATATAATCGTCCACCAAATAAACCATATAGTAATCAACTACAAGATGTAATCAACACTACTAGTCACCCAAAGGTACCAACTGAGATTCCGGTACAAAGATTGAACACAAGAGATGAACTAGGGTTTGAGAGGAGATGGTTCTGTTGAAGATGTTGATGAAGATTGGCCTCCCAAAGATGAGAGGGGTGTTGGTGATGATGATGGCTTCGATTTCCCCCTACGGGACGGATGTTCCCCCGGCGGAATCGCTCTACCGGAGGGCAAAAGTGCTCCTGCCCAAGTTCCGCCTAGAGACAACGGCAAGCCGTCCCGAAATTCCTCTCCTTATTTTTTCTAGGTCAAAAGAGAATATATACCAGAAGATGGGCACCGAAGGTGGGCCGAGGAGGGCACAACCCACCAGGGCGTGCCTGGGGGGCCTGGTGCGCCCTGGTGTCTTGTGCCCACCAGGGTGGCCCCCTCGGTAGTTCTTTGCTCTAGTAGTTTTTATTAATTCCAAAAATAATCTCCGTAAAGTTTCAGCTTCATAGGAGTTGTGCAGAATAGGTATCTCTAATGTGTTTTTTCAGGTCCATAATTCCAGCTACCGGTATTCTCCCTCTTTGTGTAAACCTTGCATATTATGAGAGAAAAGGCATTAGAATCACTCCCTAAAGCATTATTATTCAACAAACATAATAAATAACAGTAGGAAATCATGATGCAAAATGGACGTATCACTAACTTGGGTATACAAATTAGCGGACACATAGCTCATAGTTACTAAACCGAGGAAGTTCACGAAATAATCAAGCTGCTTGAACTAGACATAGCTCTCACAAAAGATCGGCTCTCTGAACAAAGGCTATTAGTACTACGCATAATTTAATAAAGATGCCGCCGAGCCGCCGCCCTATGCCTCACTGATGTTCGATGAGATGTCAACGACTTGTCCGGGTGACATTCCGTCGGTGCTGGACTTCGCGTCCCCTAGGCTGAATTCAGCCGCTATGACGTCCTCATCCTTGGTGTTGCCCTCGTCATCGGTGTCACCCTCATTGTTGTACTACTCATAGTAGTGGTGCCGCCAGAGCTCGCGTTGGTACTCCACCGCCGATTCCTCGATGAACAGGTGCTTCTGGACCTCCTCCTGAGCCATACGCAACTCCTCCCAATGCTCGACACTCTCGGACGGCTCCCGCATCTCCATCTCTCGCTCGGAGATCTCGTCGGAAAGGCGCTCCATGGCCTCCGCCATCGCATCGTCGCCATGCATCTCGGCATCCGCAGCAGCCGCCTCTTCGGACGTGTGGTGCATGCTGGATTCCGATGAAGCCTGGAGTATCTTGGCGTGGGCATTCTCGATATTGGCCCGGCTAGCCTCGACCAGGGCCAGGGTGGCCTCCGTGGCATGGTACGCTGCTCGAGCGCTCTTGGTGTTTGCAGTTCCCGTATCCGCGGCTATAGACTCCCTTTCGGCCGCCGCAGAGGCCCTTTCGGTGGATGCGGCCGCTCTTAAGGCAGAAGAGGCTGCGCTCTCGGCCGAGGTAGCCGTGTTCTTGGCAGAGGCGGGAGCGCTCGGGGCCAAGGGGGTGGTCGTACGCACCCTTCTGAAGCGTTCCCACGGCATCATTCTTCGCAGAAAGGGTTTGTTGGGGAATGGGGATCGTGGGTGAACGTAATCCGAGCTAGACGAACCCGACGAAGCTTCCCTCGTAAGCCATAAATAGATCCATGAATTTTCATCGCAAACTATTCCTATATGGAACCGTGTGTATGCAGTTCACTTTTTTTATTGAATTGTAAACCATTTTGGGGTACAACGGTAACGGATATTGTTTTAATTGTAAGAAAAATATCCCTACCGTGACAATGCATGAACGACATCCTAAAATTTGGGAATATTCGGGGTTCAATTGGCATTTTTATACATTAAGTTAGTTTCTATAAATTTAAAGGCCATAATTCAAAACTGAAACACATGAACATGCAAGATGAGGCAAAAATTGTTGGAAAAATCATATTTATGTACTACTTGCTTTCCTATATATGCCACGTGCAATAAATTTTAAGGAGTTCCAAACATCTTGAGTAACGGTTTGGACACACGCATTGGGAATCTAGGTTTTTAAATTCAAAAAATGAAAAAATGCTCTAAAGTACATGAAAATCTACATGATTTCCCGACATGGGGCCAATATGTCGTGATTGAAGTAACGGCTTGTTCGAGATAAGCTTTGACACATGCCTCTCACAAACCGGAGCATCACACGAAGGGTCGTGGTTCCGAGAGGGAACATAGAGCCTTGTGTGATGACGAACCGCCAATCGCTGACTCATTCGGCCTAGTTTTTTTATCATTACAATGTACGAATACGACTGGCATCCTAAAATTTGGAAAATATCGGCGTTCTATTGGCATTTTTATAAATGAAGTTAGTTTCCAGGAATTTAATGGCCATAGTTCAAAACTGAAACACATGAACAAGCAAGATGAAGCAAAAACCGCTGGAAAATCATATTTATGTACTACTTGCTTTCATATAAATGCCATGTGCAATAAATTTGAAGGAGTTCCAAACATATTGAGTAACTATTTGGACACAAGCATTGGGAATATAGGTTTTAAAATTCAAAATATGAAAAATGCTCCGAAGTACATGAAAATATGCATGATTTCCTGACATGGGGCCAAAATGTCATGGTCAATGTAACGTCTTGTTCGAGATAAGTTTTGACACATGTCAAGATGGCAATGGTTAACAGTTACCCGCATCCCCATGGGTAATTACTCTATTAGGGCACGGGGAAGAGCCAACTTGAATGCCCATCGGGTAGCTGGTGGGTCAAATACCTTACCCAGCGTGCAGGGCGGGGATGGGGATGGGATAGCAATACCCGCCTTACCCATGAAGTACTTACATGTGGGCTCGGAAATTAGTAGACCCCGCATAATCTGCGCCCTCAGTCACCCAAATTTCCACACATTCCACCCCTTTGGCTGAAAAATCCCTAATAATTTCCAGACATATTTTTCACTGCATTGAAATACTATATATTTCTACTGAAATACTATTGAAGGTTGTTCTTAAATGCATGTGTAGGTTTCCCCATGGGGATAAAGAACCTGGTGGGACGGGATGGTAAAATTTGTATCCCCATGCACGGGTACAAAGACGGTGACGGGGATGGGAGGGCGGTGATGGGGACAGGAATGGGACTCCAATACCCGCCTGAGTAATCCCCATTGCCAGCTTGAGACACATGCCTCTCACAAACCAGAGCATCACATGAAGGCGCGTGGTTTTGAGAGGGAAGGTGGGGCGTTGTGTGACGACGAACCACCAATCGCTGTCTCATTCAGCCTAGTTTTTTCTCATCGTTACAATGCACGAATACGACCGATATCCTAAAATTTGATAATTGTCGGCGTTCTATTGGCATTTTTATACATTAAGTTAGTTTCTAGAAATTTAATGGCCATAGTTCAAAACTGAAACACACGAACATGCAAGATGAACCAAAAACCTACTGGAAAAATCATATGTACATACTACTTGCTTCAGTATATATGCCCCATGCAATAAATTTGAAGGATTTCCAAACATCTTGAGTAACGGTTTGGACACATGTCATCGTTTTCTCACAACAGATGCCAGGGGGTGGCTTGTCGAGGTGAGAGCAAGGCTGCCGTGGAAGATCCGGGACGGGATAGGGTAGTAGCACGCGGTGGCTTACCCAGGTTCGGGGCTCTCCGGAGAGATAATACCCCTACTCCTGCATGTCTATATATATGTGGTACATCTGGTACAGAGTTGCTCCTGGAGCTGTATTATAAATGTGTGTATGAGCTAGTGTGGGGAAGATAGCTTGGAGCCTCATCCCCTGGGTGTGTACCCGTGAGAGAGTGTGTCCAATGAGAGGGGGCTTGGTGCCCTTTTATAGTGTGGGCATGGGCATGGTGGGTGGTGGCCCACCCACCAACTACACTATTACGGATGTCAAGTGAGATGACAAGTCAGGTAGGCACTAGTACACCACTATTGGAGGTGACACGTGAGGTGACGCATGATGCAGGCTATAGTGTCTTCATGTCGTGTCCGACGGGACGTGGCGGTTGACCTCGCGCAGTAGGCCAGCTGGAGCAGCCGAGCAGGGGTCAGTCGGAGCAGTCGGCTCGCGCCGTCGGGCAGGGGGCCGGCCGGCCTTAGGAGCCAGCCGGACCAGGGGGGCCAGCCGGAGTAGCCGGACAGAGGGGCGTTGGCCGCCCCATTGTTTTAAAATGTTGAGTCGCCTCCATGAGCCTACCCGGGGGTAATCCCCCTGACAGTAGCCTCCGAGCCTCCGGGCGACTTGGAGAGTCAGGCGGAGGGTTTTTGCCACTGGGGTTGTTGTTGCAGAAGTTGTTGATGACGGTTGATTGCGGGTCGGGGACGACGCGGCTTGCTTCCAGCGGGGGCGCGCCAGCGCACCCGCTGGGTGTAGCCTCCGAGCCTCCGGGCGACTCGAAGAGTCGGGCGAAGGGTCTTTGCTGTTGCTGAAATAGACGGTGGCGTCGAGGACGTCGGGCGTGGATGCAGAGTTCGCCAACTGACGGGCGTGGGGCCTTGCCTGGCGCGGACGCGGAGTCTAGTGCCTGGTTGTTTCCAGCGGTGGCGCGCCAGCGCACCCGCTGGGTGTAGCCTCCGAGCCTCCGGGCGACTCGAAGAGTCGGGCGGAGGGTCTTTGCTGTTGCAGAAGCAGACAGTGACGTCAGGGATGTCGGGCGCGGACGCGTGGTCCGTTAGCTGAGGGGCACGAAGCCCAGCCGAGGGTGGACGCAGGGTCCGCCGACTGATGAGCGCGAGGCGCTGCCGAGGGCGGACACGGGGTCCGTCGGCTGTTGGGCGTGAGGCGCTGCCGAGGGCGGACGCGGGGTCCGCCGGCTGATGAGCGCGAGGCGCTGCCGAGGGCGGACTCGGGGTTCGCCGGCTGATGAGCGCGAGGCGCTGCCGAGGGCGGACGCGGGGTCTGCCGGCTGATGAGCGGGAGGTGCTGCCGAGGGCGGACGCGGGGTCCACTGGCTGATGAGGGCGAGGCGCTGCCGAGGGCGGACGCGGAGTCCGCCGGCTGATGAGCGCGAGGCGCTGCCGAGGGCGGACGCGGGGTCCGCCGGCTGATGAGCGCGATGCAGATATATCAAATAATTGATTTTGGTATTGCAAGTTTATGCAGAGGGTGCCGACTCGGTTTCGTCCGAGCCCCCTTCAGTCTTTTTCATGTTCTCTCCGATCTTTGGCTTTTGCTCTTGCTAGCCGGACAGCCGGGAGCCGGTCTGTAGCTGAGGCGAAGAGTGGGCCGCGGAGTGGAGCATACAGTACTCGGACTCTGGGAGCAGACTCGACCGAGCAGATACTCATAAATGAAACGACAGGATCGCCCAAGCCGTTTTCTCTCGGGACGTTTTTCGCGTGGGGTGACCTCCAGCTTGTGGTCTCGCTAGCCGGACAGTCGTGGTGCGAGCTGTAGCTGAGACAAAGAGTGGGCCTTTGGTACCGTACACGCTACTAAGCCGTCTCGCGGGGATGAACGTATCGGGCCAAGCGGCTAGCCCCGGGCAGAGACTAGGTCACGCCGGGGCGAATAATAAAGTTGCTGAAATAGATGCGGAGATTGCCTCCGAGGGACGCTCGGGGTATCTGCTATTTGTGAGTGGAATGAGGATGGGCGATCGGGAGCTCACATTGCTTTTTGGTGCCGGCGCGGCAATTTTTGTCAATGTCGGCCAGCGCGGCTTGCAGCCGACGTGGTCCGACTGATGTGCGCGAGGCGCCGCCGGGCGCGGACTTGGAGTCCGTCGGCTGACGGGCGCGAGGCGCTGACGGTCGAGGATGCGGAGTCCGTCGGCAGATGGTCGCGAGCCACTGCCGGATGCGGACACGCAGTCCTTGCCGAAGCAGACGGTGGCATCGAGGTTGTCGGGCGCGGGCGCGGAGTCTGCCGACTGATGGGCGCGAAGCCCTGCCAGGTGTGGACGCGGAGTCAACCGGCTGGCTATTTCTAGCGGAGGCGCGCTAGCGCACCCGCTGGGTGTAGCCTCCGAGCCTCCAGACGACTCGAAGAGTCGGGCGGAGGGTCTTTGCTGTCGATGTAGAAGAGGCAGCCAGTCGCGGGCCTGTAGCCGGCGTGGCGCTTTCCAAGCGAGGCGTGTCGGCGCACCCGGCACACCCGCTAGGTGTAGCCTCCGAGCCTCCGGGCGAGGAGGGGGTTTGTTGCTTTTGGCAAAGTCGAGTTGGAGATGACCTCCGGCAGGCGGCCCGAGCCTCTGAGCGCTCGAGGGACGCCCCAGTCGGTCGGACCGAACCGGCCCAGGCGGCGGAGCTGGACGGGCGACGTCTGAGAAGACGGAGCCGGACGCGGCCGGCCGGTCAGACAGCAAGTTGGGCAGCCGGTCGGACGAGGCCATGCAGCCGGATATGCACGCGGCCCGGCCGTACACGTAAGCACGTACCATGCATGCTCTTATACCTTTTTTTTGGGGTAGCCGGCCCTACCTTCCCTGTTCTCTTTTTTATTTCCGGTGCCGGCAGTGTTGGACAGCAGTAGGAGCCGGCCCGCGCACAGAGGCGGCGGCGCGCATCAGCGGGAGCCGACGGCCGGGCGGGGCGCGACAGCCGGGGCCGGCCCGCGCGGTGGCAGGCGAAGCCGGCGCGCCGGCGCACGGGCGGCCGGCGGAGCTGGCGGCAGCGGGAAGGCCGTAGCAAGCCGGAGCCGGCCGAGGCCGACGAGGAGCGAGCAGGCGGCGTCCAGGCGCAATGGGTAGTGGCGACATCGACATGGGCGGGCGGGCGGCCGCATGCGAGCGTGCGCCAGTTGGGGAGGAGGGCCAGGCGCGGACGGGACGAGGTGTCACGCGGCCGCACGACCGCGGAGGAGGGCTCAGCGCGTGGGATGCAGGAGGTCGCCGGAGCGACCGGCCCCGGACGCAGTCGCGGAGGCGGTGAGCGCGGAGAGCCCCAGAAGTGGTCGCGGTGCCGGAGGCGGGTTCGCTGGTGCCGGGCGTACAGGGACGCGCACGGCATGAAGAGGAGCCGCGAGGATCAGTGACGCAGGGACGTGCGCGACGGAGGGCCGGATGCAACGCGGGACACCCAGGAGGATGGCCGGCGCTACGGAGCTGGGCACGATGCCGCGCGAGAGCGCCAAGGGAGGCGCAGTCATGGCAGAGGAGGGCGAGCGCTGAGCATGGAAGGCGGAACAACGGCGTAGGACCGCCAGCCGAGGGGCGCCATGGTCGGAGGCCGCGTCCGTGATTTGGTGGAGAGGAAATTTGGAGGCGTCAAGCGGCGTCCGCTACAGCCGCCGGGAGGACGATAGCAGCGAGCACGTTTGCCAGGGGCGGCACCAGCATGACGAGGACGCGGCGGCAGCCCGTCACGGCCGTGAGCCATTGGCGATGGCGCGCGCGCGGGGTTGTGGAAGCGATCGACGAGGCGAGCTCGCCGAGGCCGGGCGCGGGCGGAGGACCGCGGGAGCGACAGCGGCTGGCGTCGTGGTGGTGGTGAAGAAGCCGACAGCGTGGACGCAGAGGCACGCGCACTCGCCCCGCGGGCATGTTGATGTCGAGCCCCCGAGCACCGTCGGAGAGACGGCGACAGCGTCGCGGTGGTGATGACGAAGAGGGTCCCGCCTAGATCGCAGTTCTAGCAGCAGCTAGCCCCACGGTGGGCGCCAACTGTCGTCGTTTTCTCACAACAGATGCCAGGGGGTGGCTTATCGAGGTGAGAGCAAGGCTGCCGTGGAAGATCCGGACGGGATAGGGTAGTAGCACGCGGTGGCTTACCCAGGTTCGGGGCTCTCCGGAGAGATAATACCCTACTCCTGCAAGTCTGTATATATGTGGTACATCTGGTACAGAGTTGCTCCTGGAGCTGTATTATAAATGTGTGTATGAGCTAGTGTGGGCAAGATGGCTTGGAGCCTCATCCCCTGGGTGTGTGCCCGTGAGAGAGTGTGTCCAGTGAGAGGGGGCTTGGTGCCCTTTTATAGTGTGGGCATGGGCATGGTGGGTGGTGGCCCACCCACCAACTACACTATTCCAGATGTCAAGTGAGATGACAAGTGAGGTAGGCACTAGTACACCACTATTGGAGGTGACACGTGAGGTGACGCATGATGCAGGCTATAGTGTCTTCATGTCGTGTCCGACGGGACGTGGTGGTTGACCTCGCGCAGTAGGCCGGCTGGAGCAGCCGGGCAGGCGTCAGTAGGAGCAGTCGGCTGGCGCCGTCGGGCAGGGGGTCGGCCGTCCTTAGGAGCCAGCCGGACCAAGGGGGCAGCCGGAGCAGCCGGACAGAGGGGCGTTGGCCGCACCGTTGTTTTAAAATGTGGAGTCGCCTCCATGAGCCTACCCGGGGGTAATCCCCCCGACAACACAAGCATTGAGAATCTAGCTTACTAAATTCAAAAAAAAACTTTGAAGTACATGAAAATCTGCATGATTTCCCGACATGGGGCCAAGATGCCGTGGTTAAAGCACTAGACTTGCTTCCGTAACACAAATGGCACGCATGCATTACATTTGGATAGAAAATGTAAATATTTGGCAAGACAAACGGGTCCCACATGATTGGTACTCTGTTTTGCGTTTCGAGTTTTGAAAGCCAATTCTCGCGGGCTATTAATCACACGCGGTCATGCATTGGGAACCGTCGGTGATGTTAAGTCACACACAACTGTTGACTAGGAAATCGTGTGCAATTGAGCCATTGAATTCCGGCGACCGACGCGTTCCGCCCCCCCCCCCATTTTTTTGCCGGCGTCGATACTATAAATGCTGCCCGTCGAGACGTCATCTTGCCTACATTCTCTCATCTCTCGCCCCCACCCCTCGCACAAAACTCTGCCATGGCGCAGCTGGTCTGTGCACAAGCAGAGGATGAGCCGACACCCCGCGAGGACACGGTGAAGTGCAGCGACGAGGAGGATCCTTCGTGCCCCCAGACAAGGTTGCAGCAGACCCCCCAACTAAAGATTAGTTTTGGGGCCAGTACAATCTGGCTTTGTGGAAGGCGCTGCCGCCGTATGAGAGAGCCAGGCAGGTGGCATTCAAGAAGGAGCGGGCTCAGGAGCGCGCCAGGAACCTCGCGGCCTAGAATGCCCTTAGTGCCACATCGGAAAAGGAGGAGCTGGAGCTTTGGCGGCGGGCGCGTCGACAAGCGGAGGAGGTGTACGAAGACGGCCGTTACCATGCAATGAAAGCCAGAGGCGCTAGGCGCCTCACCGCTGCATGGGTGTGGGCCGATAAGCTCGAGCGTGCCACCGCCAAAGGGCTCCGGTGGGCGCCCAGTGAAATATCCTGGAAGCGGGTTTCCTACTGCGCCAGCTTGCCGTGGTACTCTTCCAGAGCAGCATCCCGCTACCGAGCAACCCTCGCGTCGGGATAGGCACTGCTCGCGGCCTCCCTCCTCTCGAGCTGGGCGAGGACCTCATTGCGCGTTGCCTCGAAGGTGGCCCTGTAGGAAAGGACTTGGCCCTCCAGGGTCATGAAGCGCTCGCGCTCCGCCTCCTAGTCTAAGGTGGTCCGGTCGGCCACCCGTTCACAGAGTGCCACGTCAGCCTCCCGCTTGGTGATGGCCTCCTCCCTCCAAGCCACCTCCTCCTCGTGGGAAACGTCTTGGTGAGCGCGCGTAGCAGTGGCAACCTCATGCACCCGGAGCTCCGCCATGACATCGGGCTCGCGAGCGGCCCCTACAAGCCCTGCCGAGCTAGGCGGGGGGCATGACGCCTCCCCTGCAAGCAGCGTGCGCGAGGGCGCCGCGGGCAAGGCATCCCTCTGCCTCTTACGCACGGGCGCCCTAAAGAGATCGACGACTAGGTTCACTAACCCCAAGTAAACGACAGGTAGAAGTAAACGGGGAGGCCGATGCACTTACTCATCGGTGGCGGCCCAGCACCACCGCGTCGGTGTCGGCCTTGGATGTCGACTTCCACCGCTTCCAGGGGAGGAGAGCGGCGCCGAATGTCCCGCCTGCGCTCCAGCGCCCGTGGTGCTCTTCTTCGGTGCCATGGCAATGGGAAGGAGCAGAAGCAGAAATAAAGATGGAGGAGGAGAGGAAGGCAGCGTATGCGCGAGGAAGGAGGAGCGGAACGGAAGGGAGGCATGTGGGAGAAGGCGAGTAATGATGGTTTCGCTCAGCGCGCATGGCGGTTTTCTATGCAGGAGCGTAGTCCCTGGGGCGTCATGGGGAAGTGGGAGCGTCAAGTCCTGTCGGGGGGATGACCCCCGGGTACCCCAAAGACGGCAAGTTGGACGGGGTGCCTGTTGGGGAACGTTGCATGGGAAACAAAATTTTTCCTACGCACACACAAGATCTATCCATGGTGATGAGCATCTACGAGAGGGAGAGTGAATCTACATACCCTTGTAGATCGCTAAGCGGAAGCGTTTAAGAAACGCGGTTGATGTAGTCGAACGTCTCCGCGATCCAAATCGCAAGTCGTCCCTCGATCCGATCACGAACTAGCGCCGAACGGACGGCACCTCCGCGTTCAACACACGTACGGCTTGATGACGCCTTCACCTCCTCGATCCAGCGAGGGATGATGAAGTAGTGGTTGAGTTCCAGCAGCACGACGGCGTGGTGATGGTGGTGAGGAACAATCTCTGCAGGGCTTCGCCAAGCGCTACGGAGATTATGACGGAGGAACTAGAGGGTTAGGGTTGCCGCACACGGCTTGGGGAAATCTTGATGTATCTCGTGTGCTAGCCCTGCCCCTCTATTTATATGTTGAGCCTTGGGGTCTAAACTTGGAGTAAAAGTCTCTTCCAAGTCGGTTTTGCCCGCACAAGGTCGGTTTGGCCCGCAGGAAAAGAGTCCAACTCGGATCCCTGCCGAACCGTGCACAGCCGCGCACAAGCGGTAGTACCGCTCACAAGCGGTAGTACCGCTTGGGCGGTAGTACCGCTTCACACAAGCGGTAGTACCGCTCGGGCGGTAGTACCGCTTCACACAAGCGGTAGTACCGCTTACGCGGCAGCAAAACTACTTTTTTGCACTTTCCAATACCTTGTGGGCTTTTATCCCTTGGCCCATATAAAGTGTTGTTGCACCCGAACACTTCGGTAAACATCCGGAACCCCTTCCGGTGAACTCCGGAACTCTTTCGGAGATCAAAACACTATTATCACATATATCAATCTTTACCTCCAGACTATTCCGGAGATCCTCGTCATGTCCGGGATCTTATCCGGGACTCCGAACAACTTTCGGTCACCAACAAAATAACTCAACTATACTTATATCGTCACCAAACGTTAAGTGTGTAGACCCTGCGGGTTCGAGAACTATGTAGACATGACCGAGACACCTCTACGGTCAATAACCAATAGCGGGACCTGGATGCCCATATTGGCTCCTACATATTCTACGAAGATCTTTATCGGTCGAACCTCTATGTCAAGGATTCAGTTAATCCCGTATGCTGTTCCCTTTGTTCTTCGGTATGTTACTTGCCCGAGATTCGATCGTCGGTATCTCTATACCTAGTTCAATCTCGTTACCGGCAAGTCTCTTTACTCGTTCCGTAATACAAGATCCTGTGGCTAACTCTTTAGTCACTTTGCTTGCAAGGCTCAATGTGATGTTGTATTACCGAGTGGGCCCTGAGATACCTCTCCGTCACACGGAGTAACAAATCCCAGTCTTGATCCATGCCAACCCAACAGACACCCTCGGAGATACCTGTAGAGCACCTTTATAGTCACCCAGTTACGTTGCGACGTTTGATACACACAAGGTATTCCTCCGGTGTCAGTGAGTTGCATGATCTCATGGTCAAAGGAACAGATACTTGACATGCAGAAAACAATAGCAATAAACTGACACGATCAAATGCTACGTTTACAGTTTGGGTCTTGTCCATCACATCATTCTCCTAATGATGTGATCCCGTTATCAAATGACATCTCATGTCAATGGCTAGGAAACCTTAACCATCTTTGATCAACGAGCTAGTCAACTAGAGGCTTACTAGGGACACAGTGTTGTCTATGTACCCACACATGTATTTGAGTTTCCAATCAATACAATTATAGCATGGATAATAAACGATTATCATTAACAAGGAAATATAATAATAACCAATTTATTATTGCCTCTAGGGCATATTTCCAACAGTCTCCCACTTGCACTAGAGTCAATAATCTAGTTCACATCACTATGTGATTTACATTGTAATGAATCGAACACCCATGCAGTTCTGGTGTTGTTCATGTTTAGCCTTTGGAAGAGGTTTAGTCATCGGATCTGCAACATTCAGATCCGTGTGTACTTTGCAAATATTTATGTCGTCCTCCTTGATGTAATCGCGGATGGAATTGAAATGTCGCTTTATGTGTCTGGTCCTCTTGTGAAATCTTGGTTCCTTGGCTAGAGCAGTGGCACCAGTATTATCACAAAACAGAGTCATTGGGTTAAGCGCACTAGGCACTACTCCAAGATCTGTCATGAACTCCTTCATCCAGACACCTTCCTTCGCCGCCTCCGAGGCTGCGATGTACTCCGCTTCGCCTGTAGAATCAGCTACCACGCTTTGCTTGGAACTGCACCAGCTAACCGCACCTCCATTAAGAATAAATACGTATCCGGTTTGCGACTTAGAGTCATCCGGATCAGTGTCAAAGCTTGCATCGACGTAACCCTTTACGACGAGCTCTTGATCACCTCCATAAACGAGAAACATGTCCTTAGTCCTTTCAGGTACTTCAGGATATTCTTGACCGCCGTCCAGTGTTCCATTCCTGGATCACTTTGAAACCTTCCGACCATACTTATGGCAAGGCTGACATCGGGTCTTGTGCACAGCATTGCATACATGATAGAGCCTATGGCTGAAGCATAGGGGATGACACTCATCTTTTCTCTATCTTCTGCAGTCACTGGGCATTGAGTCTTACTCAACTTCACACCTTGCAAAACAGGCAAGAACCCCTTCTTGGACTGATCCATTTTGAACTTCTTTAAAATCTTATCAAGGTATGTGCTTTGTGAAAGTCCTATTAAGCGTCTTGATCTATCTCTATAGATCTTGATGCCTAATATGAAAGCAGCTTCTCCTAGGTCCTTCATTGAAAAACTCTTGTTCAAATATTCCTTTACGCTTTCCAGCATTTCTATATTGTTTCCAATCAGCAATATGTCATCCACATATAATATTAGAAACGCTATAGAGCTCCCACTCACTTTCTTGTAAATACAAGCTTCTCCGTAAACTTGTATAAACTCGAACGCTTTGATCACCTCATCAAAACGAAGATTCCAACTCCGAGATGCTTGCACCAGTCCATAAATGGATCGCTGGAGTTTGCAAACTTTGTCAGCATTCTCTGGGTCGACAAAACCTTCTGGTTGCATCATATACAACTCTTCCTTAAGGAAACCGTTAAGGAACGCTGTTTTGACATCCATCTGCCAAATTTCATAATCGAAAAAGGCAGCTATTGCTAACATGATTCTGACGGACTTAAGCATCGCTACGGGTGAGAAGGTCTCATCGTAGTCAACTCCTTGAACTTGTGAAAAACCCTTTGCCACAAGTCGAGCTTTATAGACGGTGACATTACCGTCCGCGTCCGTCTTCCTCTTAAAGATCCATTTGTTCTGAATGGCCTTACGCCCTTCAGGTAATACTTCCAAAGTCCATACTTTGTTTTCATACATGGATCCCATCTCGGATTTCATGGCCTCTAACCACTTCTCGGAATCCGGGCCCATCATCGCTTCTCCATAGCTCGTAGGTTCATCGTTGTCTAACAACATGACTTTTAAGACAGGGTTGCCGTACCACTCGGGAGCAGTACGCGTCCTTGTCGACCTACGAGGTTCGATAGCAACTTGATCCAAAGCTTCATGATCATCATCATTAACTTCCTCTTCAGCTAATGTAGGCTCCACAGAAACATCTTTCTGCGCTGCGCTACTCTCAGGTTGAAGTAAAGGTTCAACAACCTCATCAAGTTCTATCTTTCTCCCACTCAATTCTTTCGAGAGAAACTCTTTCTCAAGAAATGTTCCGTTTTTAGCGACAAACACTTTGCCTTCGGATCTGAGGTAGAAGGTATACCCAACTGTCTCGTTTGGGTATCCTATGAAGACGCATTTCTCCGCTTTGGGTTCCAGCTTTTCAGGCTGAAGCTTTTTGACATAAGCATCACATCCCCAAACTTTAAGAAACGACAGTTTTGGCTTCTTGCCAAACCAAAGTTCATATGGCGTCGTCTCAACGGATTTCGATGGTGCCCTATTTAAAGTGAATGCAGCTGTCTCTAATGCATAACCCCAAAACGATAGTGGCAAATCGGCAAGAGACATCATAGATCGCACCATATCCAATAAAGTTCGATTACGACGTTCGGACACACCATTACGCTGTGGTGTTCCAGGCGGTGTCAGTTGTGAAACAATTCCACATTGTCTTAAGTGACTGCCAAACTCATAACTCAGATATTCTCCTCCTCGATCAGATCGTAGGAATTTAATCTTCTTGTTACGATGATTCTCAACTTCACTCTGAAATTGTTTGAACTTTTCAAATGTTTCAGACTTGTGTTTCATTAAGTAAATATACCCATATCTACTTAAGTCATCAGTGAAGGTGAGAA